>OX578286.1:17369101-18621755 GCA_951217055.1 Gerris lacustris
ACATTTAACTTTATTGTCTCCAAATCTTGTAAGCTAATAAATTTGACCCACTTCCCGATTACCTGGAAAGCTGAAACTTGCACAGAATGTGCATTTCATTTCCGATGGCAACACAATTTAAAAATTATCATAAAAATAACTTCTCTTCGCAGGGAATCGAACTCGGCCTCTCTCCGTCTCCGTTTAAAGCTTATTTTTCTAAGGAATCATACTTTTCCCGAGAAAAGGGCTTACATCGTTAGATTCACATTTAAATGGACTACATTTTAGTCTTTAAAAATCAAAATCTTCGGAACCGTTTTCAAGAAGTAATTTGTTTTCATGTGTTTTTTTTTTTTTTAATTTTTGGGGGTAGCTACCAAATTTGGGGCTAAAAATGATTTTTCGATTTCGCCTCGTGGTATGATTTTTCTAAAGGTGCGAATTCTCTGGTGCGTGACTTCCCGGCAGTTGACGCTCGACGTTACTTTTATTCACATGCCCCGAATCTAACCTGACGCTGGCCAGTCAAAATGTAGGCAAAATGACAGGAGCCGTCTACTCTGGTACGTCCCGACCGCCCGACGGTCGTGCGGTGCAGAATTCACGTCCTCCGATCAGTTGTGGTTTGATTTCCAGCGGTCGGGACGTCCGACGTTACTTTTACACTTTCTTATATACAGAGCCGGTGCTACACTTTTGGCTGCCATAGGCAAGACGGTTTTTAGCCGCCCCACTGAAGCAGGAATATTTTGACCGGGGGGGGGGGGGGGGGGGGGATGAGGATGATTTTTTGGGGGCTTCCTTACATTTATCCTGTGTTTAGGTTATTACATAAAACACAACTGGAAAGTTTCAAATTTTTATGTTGGGTATTTTTGGGGATACAGATGCTTTAACGACCTCCACTTCAGGCACAGTCAGACAAACGCAAGAAATTATAAGCGTTCTCGGTTTGATTTCGCCTAAGGACCCTATATCGGATATACCTAGAGATCATGCAAGTTCAACAAAAGTTGGCCTATAAGTTGGTATCTTTAAAATTTTAAAGAATTCCTAAAATATTCCTGTTTTAAGTTGGGAAAAATAGTAGTGAAATAAAAATAAAAAATATGCCTAAACCGCAACTGGGACAGGGCCATATAACTGAATTTTGAGGTATATTAATGTCATAATATTTAAATATAATCATACAACTAAATTTATTTTTGGGGCCCTAAAATTTTCTCTGATTATATTTTAAATATTATTCTTAGTGGACATTACTTTGTGAACAGTTATGAAACACACCCCCTCTGATATATTTTATTTTATATAACATAAAATCGTAAATATTTACTAAATAGCCAACTTTTGTTAACTTTGGACAGTCTCGTCTTTTTAGGTTCTTGAGATTTAACAGCTTAAAATATTTTCAACTTTTTAAAATATAATCATTTTTCCACTTTCAATCACCCTTACAAAGGGCTGTACAAAGTCTGTTTACTGTTTGATAAAACCAGACTGCTTTTTAAAATGGTGCATGTCACTATTATTTAGCTATATGTAATAGTTTTTGAGAGTAATGAAATAAAGTAGGCTATTTTTTAAAACTCAAAGAGACTTATAACAGAACTGAGCTTGATATTTTTATTAGATTAGGATTAGGAGATAACAGTTCAAAAATTATGGCAAGGGTAGAAAAGATAACAGCTATAAAGGGGTAAGAAAAGAGTTAAGGAAAAATAAAAAGAAGGTATGAAGGATAATGGAAAAGAAGTAAGAGGGGTTACATTCATAGATACATAATATTATGTCCTCATTTACAGTAGACTGTTGATAGAATTTAAGGAAACAAAAGAAATGACACCAGTGACCAGTGTAACCAAGAACCAACCCGAAATGCGATTAGCTCGACTACTAAAATAAAACGAAACCTGATAAGGTATTGGGTGTTATTACTAGGGTTCCATTTCAAAAATGCTTGTTTTTACTGCCTACTCAGTACCCAACGCACATTATTATCGTTTCAACTATGGATTGTGTTTTTCAATTTATAAAAAAGTCTGAGAGCGGCATCGGCCGCCCCCTGAGTTTGGCCGCCACAGACAGCCACCTGCCCCGCCTGTGCGTAGCGCCGGCGCTGCTTATATACTACATTCATATGAGAAAGTATTGTGATGGAGGCGAAAAAATGGTATGTACTTAGAGAGACAGGCCAAAAACACTAGCACAAATGAATGATTATTTTTGAATTAATTACTTTTAATTTATACGCATTTACTAATTAATTTCGATTTATACTACTACATTCACAAAATGCAGTTGACACTATTTGTTTTTTTTTTTGTTTTTTTTATTCATGTAGAAATGATAATCTAAAATCTAGGACGATCGAGGTTTATATTACAACCAAAATGTATCTTATCTAATTCGGTTTTAGCGTTATATGGCGATTATATTGACTATATTATGCATTTATCTTTCTAAAATAATTAAAAAACGCATTAATATCCAGAATCAATGCCGAAGCTGAAATAAACCGCAGCCGCTGCAGAAGTGACCCCCCTACCTCTCGATAGCCGTGCGTTCAGACCGTCGCCGAATAGAAGTCACGTCGAGCGTCGCAACTTCCGGGAAGTCACGCACCAGAGAATTTACACCTTAAACATGTATACCAAATTTTGTCATAATCGGTCCAGTAGTTTAGGCTCCATGTCTGCACAGACGACAGACAGACTTTTCTGGACTCAGGAGCCCTCAAAATAAGTAAATCCATCAAAATCTCAAAATCGAATTTTCACGCCATCACTTTCTTATACTATTTATATATTATGAGAAAGTAAAAGATTATCGTACACGATTCCTGACGACTATGAATTATGATATTTAAAAAACGCTAAAATGTAGTCCATTAAAATCTGAATCCAAACAAATCGTTGGGGAATGAATGATCGATATGTTTTTGGGGTGGGAGACCGAAGATTTTTACGTCTCGCAAAAAACGAACGCTCTTAAATATAGTATCAGGAAGTTAGAATATAACAAGAGGTAGCTTGGTTTTCACTCTACTATATTTTGCCACTAGGAGTGAACACAAAAACATATCCTTGATTCAATGTTTTTCCATTAAATAGAGAAATTTTTAAGAAAATGAAGGTTATAAATTGTTTATAACCTGCAATTTATAACCAATTGGGATTTCGTAATTTTTCTAAGTCTAATAAGGGTTTATATTTCTGTTGCATATTTTAACTGAGTATATGACAAAGGTTATAAAACATGCTAGGCCCTTTTTTCAAGAGATTTTATTTCTCCTTTTTCTTAACACATTCTTTTACAGAATGAAAGAAAAAAAAAGGTTTTTAAAGAGAATATTATATTTCTAATTTAAAAAAAGGAAGGGGTTGATCAAAAGAACATTACATTAGGTGGAGGGGGTAAAGAGAAAGAGAGGTGTTAAAGAGAGAGGGGTGGGGGGAGGTTGCAGAAGAAAGGAGTCAATTTTCGTCTCCAGAGTTAGTTGGTTAATAAAAAATGAGAGCTAAAAGTAAAAAGAAAAAACAACTAAAGTTGCGTACTCCTAGAATTAAGTTTGGTAGAGTAAAAAGCGTGGTAAAGTATGCTTTTATAAAAGTATATTATATTTTAATAATTCCTAGAGAAATTTAGCAGCCTATGCTTTTAACATTACATTGACATACTAAATCAGAGTGCAGGGAGAATTTTATCCCGTGGCAACAGCTGGAGCCTATTTACAAGCTGGGAGTTATCTAGGGAATAAGGGTGGGGAGAATCGCTAGCAACCTGTAATAAACGGCAAATGAGCAAAAATAAGAATTATTTTATATTTCCACTATAATAATTATATTCGAAACGTTACATAATAAGAACAATAGACTGTCAATTGGTGTGGCACATAGCTTCCACGCATTCTATCACGTACTTTATTGATTTTATGCTTTTACAAGCTATTATTGTTTGATTTGTTTCATTGTTTCCCCTTTCTTTTTAATCGTCAAAATTGTTTTGGGTTTTTACGCATGAATTAAAGTATCAATTTAGAAAAAAGTTAAAGAGCGCAGACAGTTCAAATTAATCTGGGGCTATCTGCGGGTTACTTTCGATAAACTATAAAAGTTTCATACAAATCAAATAAGTACTTTTGAAGCTGAAGGTGTAAATAAATGTATGTTTGTGCGCATGTTGAAGAGAAACAAACGCAGAAGGTTAAAACTTATATGGGACCAACAATGGGCTAATTTAATTATGATCTACCATATACAAATTTCATTAAAATCGGACTTGCAGTTTTTAAGATATGTTGGTTCACAAAAATTGAGCGACAGACCGATTGAAAGACATGGAACCAAAAATGCTCTCTAGTGCCTGAAACGGATTTCTGTCTTGGAATTTTTGAAATCGGAGACCTAAAATATTTTCTTTCTTCAGAACGATCACATAGCTTCCGTTACCTTTAGTAAACTCGGAAGCAAAATAAGGCAACTCTACACTAAAGGTGGGTTGATATAACACCTATAGGTTGCCGTAACATGACGTGAGAAAAGTTGGTTAATAAACCAAATTTCTCGCGTTGTTTTTATATATATATATGTATATATATATATATATATATATATATATATATATATATATATATATATATATATATATATATATATATATATATATATATACAGTGTGTCCCCGGATCGACGCATGAATAGGTGAAAAAGACTAAAATTATTTAAATTAAAATTTCATGTTCTGGGGTTCAGCCCTGCTTGGATAGAAACTAATTTATGTCATAATTTAAGTTTCGAACAATCGAGTGTGTCTTGGAAATTTACAAAAAAGTTATTTTCCCCACTAGTAAAGTTCTTCTTCTCTAGGAGATACGACAAAATGTTATTAGAAAAAGTTGTTCTGAGAGAAAAACTAAGTAAGAATACAAAATTTTAAATCGCTCCGCCTACTCTGATATATTGCATTATTTACCACTCCATATTATGCCTATTGTATGCTGTTAAAAATAGTAAACAATAATAATTTTCGTGGTGTTTTCTGTGTCATAAAATAGTTTTCAAATTTCGAAAATACCACTATGAATATTATTATGTTAGTACAAAATTAAATTTAATCGTGAATTATTTGTGTTTTGTTATTGTTATTATTCTTATTTCTAATAATAAATATTTAAATTTCTTAACAGACGAATGAAATTAATCTAAAATGTTTTTGCACTTGCATAATTTATCGATTTTGTAAGAACTTTTCCTCACGAAATTTTTTAATATCTTCAACAATTCAAAATAAATGGTAAATAATGCAATATATCAAAGTAGGCGGAGCGTTTTAAAATGTTGTATTCTTAGTCAGTTTTTTTTTTCTGAACAACTTTTTCTAGTAACATTTTGTCGTATCTCCTAGAGAAGAAGCACTTTACTAGTGGGGAAAAAAAATAACTTTTATGTAAATTTCCAAGACATACTTGATTTTTCGAAACTTAAATTATGACATAAATTAATTTCTATCCAAGCAGGGCTGAACCCCAGAAGATGAAATCTTAATTCAAATAATTTTATTCTTTTTCACCTATTCTTGCGTCGATATATATATATATATATATATATATATATATATATATATATATATATATATATATATATATATATATATATATATATATATATATATATATATATATATATATTTTTATTTTTTTTTTTATTTTTTATTTTTTTTTTTCATTTTTTGAACCGTCCATTATAACACAAAAATATTTAATACACACTTATTATTCATTTTAAACTTATCCTTTTAGGGAAGTTAGAATTGTATTAAATAAAATATTTGGCTTTGTTTATAACCTAAACGAAACACTGCGCAAATGCAAAAGGAAGGAAGGAAGGGAAAAAACACTCAGTGATGTCTCCCCTGCTTCATGAATGTATTTTTATCTATATAGCCCAACGCGCGTAAAAAACGCATGCTACAAACGCTCAAAAATATTATTCAATAATGTGACATAGCCAACATGTTCTTTATTGTTCTTGATAAATTGCAATTATCAACTTCTGAGGAAATTCCAACTTCGTAAAAAGAACGCCAAACACCATTCTTGCCCCGGGCGAAAGAAATCCCAGATCCATTGTTAAAGCTACCTCAACTTTGTTACGCGACTATGATTTTCAATCGCAGATTAAAGACTTGAATGACATAGTAAACTATTAAAGATATAAGTCTGAAAATCAATTGAGAAGTTATATATGCACAAGCAGTTGTGAAAATTACAGTTTTCACATACCACGTTTCACGTTTATCATATCCAAATCTATCAAGATGATTGGGAGCTTTGACCATGGGAGAATCAGAATTTGAAATGTGAACGATTTTTCATACTAAGGAATAAATTTAAATAAAGCCAAAGACCGAAACCGTGTTGGAGAGCTACGCTAAGTAGTAATCTATTAAGCGCATATTTCTAATTTTGTCCTCCTAGAGGAGTTAAAAAAAATGCTTATGGAGTTAAGACCTCTTAAGTATCACTTAAGACGCAGGTGCTAACCTGGGTTAGCAACGCTAACAAACCTTCTTATTCTTATAGTACTGTATACAAAAAGTAGAGTGATAGAGCCACAGAAAATGAATACATTTCTTAGGGAAGGCAACTTTAGCTCTTCAGTTGATATGATGGCAAGCCAAAGATTTTCCTCCTCTGGTGGGTTAATGCAGGATATTTATAAGTCACAGACACCCAAAAAGAATAAACTAGATAACCAAGAAGTCATAGACATCCGTAACTCCTAATTTAATAACCGAGAAGTCACAGACATTCCTAAATAGAATATCTAAGAAGTCATAGGCATACTTAAAGAGATCAAACAAGAAGTTGCACATACTTTAAGAGAATAAACAAAAAGTCATAGCATTCGAGGTATTTTTTGAACCCTTAAATTTTCCTTTATCCTCAATCAAGTTGAGATTCCAGTCTCACAAGTAAATAAATCTTATTACTTTAAAGCTTAGAAGGGTGTTTGCAAGTGTTACATTTGCATAACCCTTGTTGTTCTTTTGGTCATAGATATAGAAGAATCGACAATTTGGGTATTTGTCTAGAAATAAAATCAATATTAAAAATAAACTTACGTTTAGTAGAAATTACGAATGAAAAAGAAAAGCGCTAACCTGCAACAGAAAAAAAAACACATAAAAATTAAAAAAACATAAACAAAGAAAATTAAGTTGGTTATTATTTGCAGGGATTTTGTGTGGAATTTATCTATAGTAAACAACTTCTATTTTTGTAAACAGTGCTGTCCATTACGCAGAACCAACCTACAGAACGCGAGCATCTTAATTAGGTAGTAGAAGAAACATTAGTTCTTCAGAGGGCAGAATGTCTTAACCAAACGTTTCCCGCTGAGTTGATGCTATTCACCTTCTGATAAGTTGAAAATAAGGGTGTCTCCTCATTTAGTCTGCACACTGGGGTTTCAGCTAAAACCCACGCAAGTTTAAATGAGAGCTTTTGGTGCAGAGAAAACACTTACGGTTACGGTCACGGTAGTAAACATAGAAGATATCCCTCTATTTGGGTTAAACTGGGTAATTAAATTTAAGTTAACACTGACTGAAATAGCGAAACTTTGTACGGTAAGATACAGAAAGAAAGAGTCATGGCTAGGAAACATAGTAGAAAATTTTAAGTAGATAAATTAGTTACAATAAAAGATCAAAGATTTATGATCTTTGATCTTTTATCTTTGCTTGCTTGAGTGCATTTGGGCGAAAAAGCAATACCAAAGGTTTCCAAAGCTTGGCCGGTTCCGTTTGCTCTAAGAGATGGAGTTGAAACAGAACTAAATAGATTGGTTAAGAAAAGGATTGATTGAGCCAGAGGACCCAAGTGTGACACCAAATCGATGGGCAGCTTTAATTGTTACTTGTACAGAATTTGTGGAGACTTCAAAGTAACTATTAATCCTTTAGTCGTCCAGAAAGAATATCCGCTTCCTTGAGCAGCCCATGGGTGGGGGGGGGGGGGGGACATCGGACCTCTGATTTTATGTTGTGATGCAAGTGGGATGACGTTAGGTGCTATGCTGTGTCATAGATTTCCAGATTAAAGTCAACTGCATTCGTTTCTGGAACAATAATGGAAGGTGGCCGAACATCACAGAAAAATTAGAATAGATTAGCCAGGAGTTGCTGACATAGTATAACAAAGAAGACGAAATCTTATACCAAGACGGCGTAATTTTCTTGGCTCAGAAGATTTTTTGTTCTTTGTTTAATGGTGGTCTAGGAATTATTGCTATGAAGCGGTAGCCAAATTTTATACAAGGTAGCCAGGGAATGACAAACAAGTTGAAGTCTACGTTAGGGAATGCGTTGCATGTAAGAAGATACGAACGAAAAAAGTAGAGAGCCCATTATTTTCCTGGACAGCCACTCGAAAACCGTAGATTGTGGATGGATGAGAGTACACGCATCAATTCAAGAAAATACTGGCCCTCAAAATCTAACCATCTCGGTTGATCCGTCAAATTCAATGACAATGGCACACACAGTCATGGAAACTCCGCGAAACAGTCAGCATTAAGGGAAATATTTTGTCGGTTTGTGTTACCAGTTCGTATAGTGTCGGCCAATTGGACAATGGTCCACACCAAGAGTTTCAAGAGTTCTGTGAGAATAATAACATCAACTCCATATCATCCAAGATTAAATGGACTTGCAAAGAGATTCTTGAGAACATTTAAAGATTGTCTAAACATTAATAAGAAAGCAGGGGTAATTGTTGATGTTGGGCTACAAGAGTTTTTATTGACGTATACAAACAGGGGCTACGGGTAAAGCACCTTCAGAAATGATTTTCGCAAAGCTATTAATTACAAGATTAAAATAAATAGTTGAAGCCTGACGTAAAAGCAAACATGGATGAGAAGGTAGTGAGGTAGAAGGAATACCGCGACCAAACTACAGGATCAAAGATAAAGGAATTTCAAGCTGGAGAAAATGTATGAGTGCTTAAAAAGGACGAGAAAAGATATGAAACAGAGAAGAACGTATACATGGGAGCTTTTCTACAAAGTACGCTGAATGAAAAGCTTGAAGGCAACACATCAACCAATTACAAAAAGGTTCGTTTATTTTTTATTTTTTAAAATTAATAATTTTGTAGTTCATTTTTCTAATTAGTTTTTTTTAAGGAGGAGAAATTTAGTATTATTATTTAGTAGTATATAGTATTTTTTTTTTATGTTTTTTAACTGTCACTTAGAGATGCCAAAGGATTTTTGTTTGTAGACCAAACTTCGTCTTTTACTACAGAAAACCCTAATGAATTTTAGCAAATTTTAAATTCTGAATATTTGCTGTGTAACAACTAATTTTATATCTTTTTTTTAAATAATAAAACTTCCTGGTTCTTCTCTTTATTAAATGGTTCCTTTGAAATAAGATCCTATGAAAAAAAAAGTGTTCTTTTTACTTAATTATTTGCGTTTGTTGTAGCCCAGATGTACAGTCATCGTCAAATATAAAAAGAACAAAGATTATATTATAAAATAGTAAGGAGTATATATATATATATATAAACTAAAACTAATTAACATGTAAAACGAAGAATTCCAAAATAAAAAATGTACAATATAAGCAAGAGAATACACCTCTAGAATGTACTAAAAACAAAGGAAACATTGCCCTAATGGATTTTTAATTACGGGTTTAGAAAAGTAATACGAATATAATATGATGTCTGGAAATGTCCTCTTCCTGGATCTAAAGGATAATCTGTGGAAAGGCCTTCAAAAGTAATCCTGGAAAAATGCAACTTAATAGGTGCGCAAAAGAAGATTATAAAAGCACGCAAAATTTTCCACTAGACATTTACCTTTAAAAGATACAATCACATTGCATACACGGCACTTCTTTAGATTGTTACTCCCCTTATAAAAAAAAAGAGGGAGTAGCAATCAAAAGAAGGTGTATATATATATATATATATATATATATATATATATATATATATATATATATATATATATATTCATACATATATAATTACATGTGAAGAAGTCTGCAGTATAATATGAATAAATTAACAATAATATATTTTTACTATTGATTTAAACTTCAGATATGAATATTATATTAATATCCACATATATAGTAATAAATTAAAATTATTTCTAGATAATTAAATAAAAATTAATTAACTACTCGCCTACATATACATAAATGTTATGGATAGCGAGCTAGTGAATATTTAAAAATAACTTGCCAAAAAAGTGACAGAGTAAAGAGTAAAGGGATTTAAATATGGAATAATTAATAATATTTTCAACGATATTTTTTTAATTGTATAAATACGCAACATATAATTTTTTATCTCACATTTATTTTTGACATTTTACCGTTTTAAGGTAAAAAAAGAGATTATTTTGCAATTTGCTTAAATTATTTTTTTTTAGTCAAATAATTTGTAATATCTATATAAATAAAGGAGATTGTCAGTCAGTCTCTATTTTTATACAAATACAGATATGAATACAAATTTTATTCCGAGTTTGATGAAATTTTGGACACTTCAAAACAAGATGACACTTGCCTACATGAGATTTAAAAATAAAGCCACTTCAATTCATCAGAATTAAAAACAAATTCGAAATTACCAAACAAAACCACCCCAAAAAATGCCCCCCTCCCCCCCTCCCAAGAAAAACCACAAGGAAAGGTCCTAAAAATGAGGATAAAATACATAAATATATAATTCTCTGCGGGCCAAAGATAGTTCCGGGCGTTAATATAACATTACATTACATTTTTTTAAAAGACAAGCTTTTATTCGTATTCTTCTCAGCAAACCTTTTCATTTGATACCCATAATCATGGGCGTTGGCGTTATAAAATAACTATTCCACCATTTTGGGCTGCCCGCCATATTGAATTTAGAATGACGTCACTTAGCTAACCATGCATCATCATCCATACTTAACGTGTATGCAAAATTTCAATTCAATCGATTAAGGATAACTGCTTTAAAATCCAGTAGCAAGATTTGGCACGAACATACATACAAACATTCAAGTTAAATAAAGGCTTGTAAAAAGTAAAATTTTAGAAATTTTAGGTGGGCAAACTATAGTGACACATTTTTTTTTTTTTTTTTTTGTAGTTTTTGAATAACGTATCATTTTAAAGGTATCGAAATGCAGATCACATATATACATTCCGTTTTTAAAATGATGGCCATTTTACCCCCAAAAGAATCAAATAAGTGCATACCTAAGATGCTAAAGGAAAATATGCACATCTTGTTCTTTCAAAATGTAATTTTTTAGACATATTTTAGTAGGGGAAAAAAAAAAAAAAATGAAGGAAATATAAATTGAGTAGGGTTACTTCGGAAAAATGACCGAAGAAACCCTTTTAGTAGCATGCTGGCAAGTACTTGAAGGAATTTCTATGACATTTCGATGGTTTATCGAAAATAGACCGCAGACACCACCAGATTAATTTCAACAGTCTGCGCTCTTAAATTGTTGCTTAGTAGATACTCTTATTCATGTAAAAAACCAACACAATTTTGACTTGAATTAAACAATAAACACTTGTAAAAACATAAAATCAATACAGTACGTGATACGATACGTGGAAGCTATGTGCAACTCTATTTGGCATTCTATTTTTATAGAGAGTAGCAGTCTAAACAAGAACATTCCGTACACCTTCTATACTCTGTTACTCCCTTCTGATTTTATAAGGGGAGTAACAGTCTAAACAAGAACATTCCGTACACCTTCTATACTCTGTTACTCCCTTCTGATTTTATAAGGGGAGTAACAGTCTAAACAAGAACATTCCGTACACCTTCTATACTTTGATACTCCCTTCTGATTTTATAAGGGGAGTAACAGTCTAAACAAGAACATTCCGTACACCTTCTATACTTTGTTACTCCCTTCTGATTTTATAAGGGGAGTAACAGTCTAAACAAGAACATTCCGTACACCTTCTATACTTTGTTACTCCCTTCTGATTTTATAAGGGGAGTAACAGTCTAAAAAAGAACATTCCGTACGCCTTCTATAGATTGTTACTCCCTTATTTTTTTACCAGGGAGTAACAGTCTAAAGAAGAAGATTCCGCATACCTACTCTAGATTGTTACTCCCATCTCTTTTTATACATGGGGAGTAACAGCAGGATCTTTATCTTAGACATATGTGAGAAAGCAATATAGATATGAAACTAGGTAAAGAGTAAAGGTGCGATTAAACAGTGAAAGAAGAAATTGGCAATACCTTATCAACAGAAATACATCTGGTCAACATTGTACCAACAAAATTTCCAAAGTCATAGGAATAGAGATTTTTTTAAACAAATCACTATCACTCACTCAGTCACTGGTGTTAAGATTTTAGATAAAGTGATTGTCAGTCATTTCAGTGAAGAATGAACGTTCTTTTTTATAGTGTTTTTTACTTCAAATCTGAGAATAAAAATCTGTTTGACACTAAACCTTCATTCTCATGTATATACAAAACTTCTAAAGAATACGATTAATTCGCCCGGTGTAGTTGATAGGGGTTTCGTGGTTACATTGTTACCATCCTTCAACACGCGTTTCGGTATGATTTTTCTGAACAGGTATGACAAATTTTCTCGAACTTAACTTTTAAACGGTTTGAGATAAATTAATGAAACTTGGGGGATCTCTACCATGCAAAGGGAAGTTTTTTTTCATGAAATCGCCCACTAGGGGCAACCACCCACTTCGCCCCCAGGCCACCCAACTTCATAATTTTATATTTATGATAGCATATTTGGATTCTACGGTGAAAAATAATAAACTTTTACTTGGAACTTTTTTTTCTATCTCCAATATTTTTCCCCCTACATGGAAGCAAAGATAGCAAAATAATCCTTCCGAAATATAGTAAAATAATAACACTTAGATCATTATAAAATCAAAACGGTTTGAAATAAAGTAATGGAACTTGGGGAATCTGTACCATGTAAAGGGAAGTGTGTATTAATCCACTCGCATACTAGGGGCAACCACCATTTAGCCCCAAATCTACCATTTTTATACCCGTTCACTTTATACCTGTAGGGGGCAAAATATTGGAGATAGAACAAAAAGTTTATTATTACCACCGTAGAATCCAAATATGACATTACTCACTTGAATATTTGACATTATTTATCTTTACGAGCTTTGTTTGGCATTACGCCGACAGGATTTGTGTATACACACTAAGTAGAAGCGCCAGACATATCGGACCTCGTAGAGGTCAAAGTCATGCCTTGAACGGAGGAAGTATTCACTTGAATGTTTGACTTTCCAAATATATGCTAAAAACTACTTTTATGGACTCAAGGGATCTCAAAACGTGTAAATCCATCAAAATCTTAAAATCTAATTTTCGCATTCCTCTTTATATGAGAAAGTAAAAACAACAACTGATAAAAAACTGTTGTTAATATCAAACTCTAGATCATTTTAATATGGTGAAAACAATTAATGATAACATTATCAATTTATCAGTGATTTAGCGGAAGCTGAAAAAGCAAAACACAGAGAAGTGTTTATAGTTACAAGTATTAATCACAGATAGCGCTAGTGTTTAAGTACTCCAAAAATTCAATCGATTAAACACTCTTATCGACTAATTGATAACACGCGTGTGTATCTATATATACATGTATATAATCAGTTATTATTCATGTAGATATTGTATAAATATTTTAAATGATTAATAAGAGTGTCATCTACTGATAGTATTTCCTTATCAGGATAAACTCGATGACTATGTAGTTGTAAATTATATATTTCTTATCTCAGTTTATCTTAATCCTTACAAATTGTTTTTGTTTTTATAAAGTATTAAATAAACTGCCAATTGGTGTGGCACATAGCTTCTTCGCATACTTTATTAATTTAATGCTTTTACAAGCCATTATTGTCTAATTTATTTGATTATTTTCCCCGTTTTTTTGATCTGTCAATTTTTTTATTTATTTTTACATAAATTTAAGTATCAATTTAGCAAAAGTTAAAGAGCGCAGACGGCTCAAATTAATCTGGGACTATTTGCGGGTTATACTCGATAAACTATAAAAGTTTCATACAAATCAGATTAGTAGTTTTGAAGATATAGGTGTAAATAAATGTATGTTGGTGTGCATGTGGAAGTGAAACAAATCAGCGCAGAAGGTTGAAGCTTATATGGGACCAACAATGAGCTAATTATGGCCTGGCTGCCATACACAATTCATTTAGTTTTTAAGATTTCATGTAGTTTATGTTAGTTCGCGAAAAATTGAGCGACAGACCGACAGACAGACACGGAACCAAAAATGTTCCCTGATATCTAAAACCGATTTCTGCCTTCGATGTTTTGAAATCGGAGACCTAAAATATGTTGGTTATTCAGAACGATCACATAGCTTCCGTTACCTTTGGTATGCTCGGAAGCATAAACAGCATTTTAGAGACTTGGGCTTTGAAGTAAATGTTTGTGTGTTTGTCTAACGATAAATGGCGTAAAAATTGATCGTTTTGAACGAAATTCGGCATACAGGTGCAAATTAATGTTACGGTCCCTTGTGGATTTCGAATTATCGAGAGACTGTAGCATGTAACTATTGTCACAAAATAATTTCATTTTTTGCACCCATTTTAAACAAATATGGGTATATTGGAAAAGTTAATGCTAATATGTCATTCGGAAAAAAATGTTTAAGCTTGTATAATGACATATTGCAAATAATTTTAAAACTCTTGATGAGCAAAGAAAGAGTATACATATTATGACATTATTTTCAAAATGGATGCCACAAACGACCGAAAACACAAATATGTAGGGTTTTTAGGTCATATAACATGTTGGATATCAAATTAAAGGTCTTTGTAAGTATGCAATGATTACTATTCTCCCTTATACATCCTTTTTAAACTACTTATTAAATATTTTATATGTTTAAAAAGGTGGAGCGCACATACTTCGTTGTTTTTTTTCAAATGTTGATTTTGAACAGCTGATAATTTTGAGTTCGCTATATTTTTGCTGTGAGCGCGTCAAAACGATCTTTAATACTACAAAGTTTCATGTTTTTATCTCTTTTGATTCAAAAGTTATTGGAACCGTACAGAGTGACAGGCAGACAGACACAGGAACGAAACTATAAGGGTTTCTTTTTTGGTTTTACCAACGAAACCCTAAAAAAGGACAAACCAAGAAACCACGTACCTATTTAAAATAATAAATGAAAAAAAACAAAAAAAATAAATAATAATAATAATAAATTAAATAAGATAACTTGGGATTTAAATAAGTTTCACTATGAATATAAAAGGTTTTATAAATAAGCGTTTGCTGGATCGATTTTTATAATATTTTAATAGGATTAAACATTGGTATAAAATAATTATATTGTGAGAGTTTTAAATTTTATTGATAAAAGGAGATGAAAATCTAGATATTTTATCACATCTAACACCTATTAAAGAAAAATAAACAATTCTTTTAAAAGGTCGGGTCATTCAACCTACCCAATCCCTTCTATTTGTTCAGGGTTAATGAAAACTGACGTAGGCAAAAAGAATTCCCTAGTAGAGAGTCGTGGAAAAAATATTCAAACAAAAATTCAAAATTTCAAACTAGTCTCACACCCACTTTTTTTTATTTAAAAAATTCTCCATTCTATATGGAAATGCGGTTCGGTGTGTTTCCACATCAGGGATGTTGGGAAAAGGTACGGAGGGGTTATAAAAATTCAGAGAAAAAACTGGGAAAAATATGAGGATCCCAAAATCAGATATATAATAAATAACCAGAGGCCAAATATTGAACCCTGGTGGACTCCAGTAGGGGGAGAAGGAGAACCTATCACAATATAGACTTCGACCAAACAACAACTTTTCATTTTTTTTTTATTTAATGAATATATATATATATATACATATATATATATATATATATATATATATATATATATATATATATATATATATATATATATATATTAAATTAAAAAATTAGTTAAAATTGAATTTAACTATTTAATTATCCTGTGAAAATATATTTTCCAAAATATTGATAAAAAAAATAAATAAATAAATCTGATTTTCCTGAAAATCAAAAACTATATGTAAAACCTTTTATCAAAGATTGATACGAAATATAAACAATGTATCTCTTTATAGATTCGTAGAAAGTGATTCTTTACGAACTTGTATTCATTGCGCATGCGGGTTTCATAATTCCTCCTTTTTTCTGCCCTTGTGGAGTAAAAAAGAAGAATTCTTCACCTTAAAGCACGATTAGCGAGTTTGTTTACATTTAATAAAACTAATTTGCTGTTTGTTTAATTAAAGTAACTGTTTATATCGAGTTTTTAGTGAAAAACAATAAGTGATTTGAGTGATTATGAGGAAAATGAGGAGAATAATACGCCTCCCGAAATAATTAATTCGGCACAAAAAACAACTAATGAATTAATGTCATCTTTATCAAAAGAGAAATACGTAATTACACACAGGAAGTTTATTACATACTTTTTTCTGTATTTATTGTTAAATTTCAACAATCGTACGCAACTCGTGCGAAAACTGCATTTTGCTTTGCTCGTGTGGTTTTACTACCCTCGCAGTCGCTCGGGTGCGAACACCACACTCGCATGCAAAATGCTACTTTCCGAACAAGACGCGTAATACTCTATTAAAACACTTGATAAGTACGTGAATTTAAATGCAAACTTACTATGTTATATGAGAAAGATTAGTTCTAGTTTGTTGCACCGATTTTATTTCATTACATCTCGTTGTGCCTCGGCTCTTTTTGGCTCTAAAGTAAAATTGAGTCTAGAATCTAGAGCCAAATATATTCAAGGGATTGAATATATTTCTATTTATGTATATAGATAGAAGTGAATAAAAGGATAGTGAATATATTTCTATCTATGAATTTAATATAAATGTGTGACCTTTTTATTTCATTTTCAAAGTCTTTTCTGTTTTTAGTTTTGAAGTGTTTCTTTTATTAAGTTATGTCTGTTAGAATTGTTTTTCTTGGTTTACATAATTGATTTATTCATCACAAAACTTATATATTAAATATTAGATGTGGCAAAGAAATTTCGTATGCATTGTCTTTATTTTTTGATAGAGTTGTAATCTACGATTGTTATATAGACCATTATTTTATAAAACTTGTATATAGGTACCTACTGAATAAAGTTTCGATTGTAAAATTGAGATATTAAAATCAGGGAGTTAAAAATAAATTGTAAAAAATATGGTTAAGATAAGTAGAGACTGAAAAAAGTCAAAAACTCTTAATATATTCATAGATAAGAATTGCGTTTCTAACGTTCTCATATTATGTAGTACACATAAAAAGAAAGTACTGTGAAGGCGCAAAATATAGGATTTTAAGATTTTGATGGATTAACACGTTTTGAGTCCAAAAAATGTTTTTTTTTTTTTTTTAATGATGTCCTCTCAGTCGTATGTGTAGACGCTTGGACCCTAAACTACGCATGGACAATTTTGACGAAATTTGGCATGCATGTACAGAAAAATCATACCCCGAGGCGAAATCAAGAAATTAATTTTAGCTCCAAATTTTGGGGGCGCTGTCTTGGAATGTTTGAAATAGGAGACTTAAAAATTTTTGGTTCTTAAAAACGATCACATAGCTTCCGTTACCTTCGGTAAGCTCGGAAGCAAAATGCATAGGTACTGTATTTATATATTATACATATGTATGGACAAATTAAATATACAGCATGAAAGTGATATGTAATGACATATGTATGTAAATGAACATACATTGTACATTCCTATCAGTTTCCAACAGTTAGCTATGCTGAACACAACATCTTTTAAATTTAAATTTTTCAGTGCATTATCCAAGATTGTGTACAAGGTCAGCGAGAATGTCTGTAAGAAGCGATTAGCGATATAATATTCATTGTCGCGGGCTTGCATTCTCCATGGAGGACCGTCCGGATTACCGAGGGTTCCGGATTACCGCGTGTCCGAAGTAACAGGGTCCAACATATATATTTGTACTCAAGGCGATCTCGTCTTTCATATAACACCACACATTTCTATTAAGAAGAGTTCCATCCCCTTAAACTTTAACCCATTGTTTTTTAGGGATATTAGGGTCCGTAGGCAAAACCAAGGACCCTTAATGTTTCCTGAGTGTATCTGTCTTTCCGTCTGTCGCCTGCTCTCACGGCTACACCTTTCGTCCGATAAATTTAAAATTTGCCATATATGTGTATAGTACCTACCCACACATTTTAAATATATGTATAGCGATTTAAAAAAAAAATTAGGGTAAAAAATCTTAAGGGTTAAAAAATAATAATTTCTTGGACACCGTATCATATGAAGGGTACGTCTGCTTCACAGCTGATTTCACAAATATATAAATATTAGTTATACGCTTTGATAGGGCGAGGGGGGGGGGGGGGGGGGGGTCCCCCTCTATCTCGCTTATAAAAAAAATCTTGAATATTCTTCAATTCTTATTTTTTTATATTTCTTATTGGAGATTTCGAACATTCTTTTTTTTATTGACAAAATACGTTTTCTTTTATAATTATGCTCTTTTCGATGTATTTATAAACGTGTGTCCCAAGATAGAGTATCCTTAGAAGAAAAAATGTTCTTATTTTTGGGTTTTCGAATAAAACTCATTCTTTATAAAAACACCTGCTTGCTCTTAAACCTCTAAAAATTATACAATTTTCTTGATTTTGTGTACAGGGTGTTTTATTTTTTAAAAACTTTAAAATAAGACCAAGAGTAAACTACCCTTATTTTTGATTATATCGAAAAAAATTATTTAGAACAGTGGCTCAGGATTGAAAAAAAAACCGTATTCATATTAAATATTAATTTATTTTATTGTCATAACAATTATCACTGACTTGATTATTATAAAAATCCAAAGAGAACTATTTGTTGTAGTTAGCTTAGAAAACAAACTGAAATATAATATTTCAGAAAATTAACTGAAATATAATAATTTATAATATAAATTAATATTTATACGTTTTATGCAAATCTGAACCACTTATATAAATAATATTTTTCGATACCATCAAAAATAAGATAGATCTAGGAGCGTAAATGGAGGTCATCATAAAGGATAACACAAATAGTCTCTCCACGTAAATTACGTGGAGAGACTATTTGTGTTATCCATCAAAAATAAGGGTAGTTTACTCTTGGTCATATTTTAAAGTTTTAAAAATTAGAACACCATGTACACAAAATCAAAATATTGTTATCATTTTTAGAGGTTTAAGAGCAAGCAGGAGCTTTTATAAAGAATTCCTTTTTTTCGAAAACCCATAAATAAGAAAATATTTCCTCTTGGATACTCTTGGGACACACTGTATGTTTATAGTCCGGTCCAATGGCAAAATAGTTATTTACCTCCAGCGGGGAGAAAAAGTGAACTTTCCTCCCTAGTTTACAGGGAGGGAAGTTACTCATTGCACCCGGTCGGGTTAAACAGGGAGTAATGAAAAATAAGGGAATCATGAACTCTCATGATTCCCTCCAGTGTTGTCCAAGATAAAGCACAAGTAAATAAGGTTGGTGCTAATACACATTTTATTTAGTAACTTTTGTTTAATGTCGATATCTATAATGTCATCTTCACACATGTCATGTAACCTCCACAACGGTTGCCATAGTGATTCATCAGTAAAAGAAACAAACAAGTTAAAAGTGGAAACATAATTTCTAAATGTAGATTAACTAATCCATATCTAAATACATCAGTTGTCAACACCATTCAATACACGACTCAGCTTCCAGCTGATTCTCCCATTTAATTTTAGCATTAAAATTCAAATAATTATTATCTATAATTTAATTTTAACGTGATTAAACTTATTTAGAGAATTGTTAATATTATATCTAACTATATTTTTTTTTAAAAATAAATATAAACATATGTATTTTTTGTTGAATAACGTAATTTAAAATTAAAATCTTTCCATATTTTTTTCTCCCTTCTGGAGGTAAAATCTTGTACGTACCTTGGGAGTAAAAATCACTTGCACCCTCGCGATAATTAACTCCCTCGGCTCCGCCTCGGGAGTGAACGTTTATTTATGTTTTTGATTTCTCGTATTTTAGAGATAAACACAAATAAATTAAATATTATTCAGTTTGTCATTTTGTAGTATTAATAAACATTTGAATTATTATTATAGTTACAGTTACATAGTTATAGAAAGTTATTATACTCGTAGAAATCAAAGAAAACATAGTTGTAATTGATGAATTGCACATTTAATTTACATTATGTTTTCTACTATAAGATGTTATAATACTTTTTTATTGTTTTTAAAAGTCATTGTTAAAATTAAAGGAATAAACATTTGTAAATTTAGTTATTAATACCTAAATAAATAGATAAATCAAAATCTTGAGTTTTATTTGTGTTGATTTTCTCCCTTCTTGAGGAAAAATCTTGTACGTACCACGGGAGGAAAAAGTCATAGCACCCTCGCTATAATTTACTCCCTCGGCTACGCCTCGGGATTAAACTTCATGGTTCCCTCGGCTGCGCCTCAGGAACCAACTAAATAACTCCCTCGGCTACGCCTCGGGATTTAGACAGTATGGTTCCCTCGGCTACGCCTCAGGAACCAGCCAAAACGCTCAGGGTGTAATGACTTTGTTTCCTCCCTTGGTGCGTAATAGTTATTTACGCACCAAGGGAGGAAAGTAAGTGATTGCACCCTGAGCGTTATGGTTCCTGAGGCAAAGCCGAGGGAACCATAACGCCTCAGGAACCAATAACGGAGGGAACCATAACGCCTCAGGAACCAACTAAATAACTCCCTCGGCTACGCCTCGGGAGTTATTTAGTTGGTTCCTGAGGCGGAGCCGAGGGAACCATGAAGTTTAATCCCGAGGCGTAGCCGAGGGAGTAAATTATAGCGAGGGTGCTATGACTTTTTCCTCCCGTGGTACGTACAAGATTTTTCCTCAAGAAGGGAGAAAATCAACACAAATAAAACCTAAGATTTTGATTTATCTATTTATTTAGGTATTAATAACTAAATTTACAAATGTTTATTCCTTTAATTTTAACAATGACTTTTAAAAACAATAAAAAAGTATTATAACATCTTATAGTAGAAAAAATAATGTAAATTAAATGTGCAATTCATCAATTACAACTATGTTTTCTTTGATTTCTACGAGTATAATAACTTTCTATAACTATGTAACTGTAACTATAATAATAATTCAAATGTTTATTAATACTACAAAATGACAAACTGAATAATATTTAATTTATTTGTGTTTATCTCTAAAATACGAGAAATCAAAAACATAAATATAACCTGATTAGACGTAACCTACCTCTTTTCTAAAAGTCTTGTTTAAACTCAGTTATGAAGTCATACGACATTTTAAAATGATAGTATCACGGCAATCAAAAGTATGTGTTATTTAAACTCTCTAATATATTTTAAAAAACCTATTAACTAGTCGAGTCATTCAGTTAAAAAACTGCTACTACATAGTTACAAAACAGGCAACACTGATTTTTAAACAATAATAAGTTGGCTCTACTGTTACTTTCCACCACGATTTTTACTTTCCGCCACGATTTCTACTTTCCGCCACGATTTTCACAACTAGGCTGTAATGGGATCATTTCCTCCCTATAAACTAGGGTGGAAAGTTAATGTTTTCTCCCTTCTGGAGGAAAAATACTTTATTAGACGTTTGTTTATGCGTTTTGAGAATATCAGACCCATAGGATAGTTCAAAGTAAGCTTTTTAGCATTTCAAAAAACACCATCAATAGGGTCAACTTAAACAATACTATGTTGCCTACGGACCCACGCTGCGTGCTGAACTAGCACACAGTTGACCTGTATAATTTTTTTTTTTTTTTTGTTATTCCCTATATTTTTACTGTTTTTGGGTTGTTACAAATAACACAACTACAAAGTTTCAAATAATTGTATAGAAAACTTTCGAAGATACAGGTAAGTTAACGACAGACACACCGAAAGATTTGATATACAAACGCAAGCGCAGACAAACCCTAAAAATCTTGCATTAATTTTTTTTTGAAGATATCATGGATTTATAAGGGGTGAAAAAAAATCGAATATAGCGAAGTCTAGCGGCATTTTCCACTAACTCAGGTCATGGATCAACCTCCCCCACTCTAAACCTCCCTCTATCTACATTCTCTGGCTTCTAGCCTTAAAATTACTTCAGTGTGTCTCGCGCATTCCTTGCCGCTGTATCGCGGGCATCAGCTCATTATCATTGTTCTTATCAAAATATTACGTACGTTCGAAAAAAAACAATAAACAAAGTTTTTATTTTTAAATAAATATAGACTTGTTTTATACATTTTAAATAAAAATTGTTTGATTAAAAAAAATGCAAATAGTTTTAATTACATTAAAAATAAAGTAATGTAATTCTAATTTTTTAATTAATTAACAACTTTAGTTGAATGAATATCGAGTAAGAAAAAGTGATAAAAAAAACAGTGGTTTATATATTTTTATTTTCATTATTTACGATTAATGTTTGAAATTTATAAAATAAAGAGAAAATATTTTTTTTTAAAGTTAAACATTTAATTTGGATGAACTATTACAACGGAATGAAGTTTATACAATGATATAAAAAATGGATTAATAATTATTTTTTTAGAATCTTTGTTTATATTATCAATGGTAAGAAGAATATTTTAAATTTTTAATTTTAAGTAGAATATTTATTTTTAGTTTTTAAGTATTAAATGTAATATCAAATTTAAATTTAACATTTGATTTTTTACAAATTAGTTAAAATTTAGCTGAAAATCGTTTAGAATTTAAGTACCTAATTTATAGAATACCAATAATATAATTAAAACACCGTAATAAAATACACCTCATTAAAAGAATAAATGGCACTTCTTTAGATTGATACTCCCTTTATAAATAAATAAGAGGGTAGTAACAATCTAAAGAAGGTGTACGAAATGTTCTTCTTTAGGCTGTCCCTCCCCTTATAAAAACAGAAGTGTGATATTCCTTTGTCCCAAAGTACATTGGACTAAATCCCTTTGTCTTAATAATTATTTAGTCAAAGTCATTTATATTATAAAACATACAGGGAAGCAACAATCTAAAAAAGTACCGTTGTTTGGACTGTTTTGTTACTCCTCTATTTCATAAACCTATATAATCCCTAATCTTTAGAAATTAAATTTTGTCCTGAGAATATCACCTCTCAAATTTCTGTCAAGTTCTAATCCATAGCCTCTACTCGTAATTTTAAAGGTACTTCATTAGATTGTTACTCCCTTATGTTGATTTAGAATAAAAATGACTTTGACTAAATAACTATATTAAGACAAAGGAATGTTTGGTCCAATGTACTTTGGGACAAAGGAATATCCCACTTATGTTTTTATAAAGGGAGTAACAGTCTAAAGAAAAACATTCCGTACACCTTCTTTAGATTGTTTCTCCCTTCTATTTATATATAAGGGGAGTAACAGTCTAAAGAAGTGCCATTTAAAATCTATAGCCTCTATTAATTTCCTCATCTTCATTGTGAAAATAAAATATTATATTCTAAACAATATATCCTATATTGCACATAATACAAAATACAATGTATCTTAAATTATAACAACAGAAAATACGAAATACATTGGATATGAGACTTTCGTGAATATGTAAGTTCATGCTAGTTGTAAATCTATTCATTATTCATTATTCATAAGGCTATTCATGCATAAATAATGTGTAGAAATTAATTGTAAGAGCTTTATCCACAGTGACTTCTTCTAGGGGAAAACCGACTTCGTTGTAATATTATTTTGACTAATATAACAACTTTTTGTCATCTATATCTACAAAAACGGATTTGAGGAAAAAAATCTATATAATACAAAGAGTACTAAACTTCATCATAATATATAACTAGCCTTTACCTCGCAATCTACGTGGGGCTAATGCTAGGAATCTGTGGTCATGTTTCTTATAAACATGTATAGGCCAAGATATTAAATAAAAATTCGTGTGGTGTCGCGGGATACCCGGTAGGAACGAAGTTCCTTACACTTTTCATTAAATATAAATGATAAAATCACACTGCTAAATATACGATGCTATCTGCTTATACATGGCGGAGTTAGAAAAGAGACAAAATTAAAAGTAACTAACTGTTTGTAATTAGTTAAGGCAAAATTAAGAGAAAAGTTTTTTTTACTTTCTCATATGAAGAGGAAGTATTGTGATGGCGCGAAAATTCGATTTTGAGATTTTGATGGATTTACACGTTTTGAGGTCCCCTGAGTCGAAAAATGTTTTTTTTTTTTAATACAAATCAAACGATATAAGCCTTTTTCCCGGGAAAAATCTAGTTCCTGAGAAAATAGCTTTAAACACGGATAGAGAGAGCCCGGGTTCGATTCCCCGCCTAGGAGAGTAATTTTTAAAAGAATAATTAAAAGTAAATTAAAAGTAATTTTTTAAAATAATAATTAAACGTACGTACGAAAACTAATAAATAGAAAACACTGGCCTCAGTAATTCTGAACTAGTATATGAGAAATTTTGTCTGAGTTGTCTCGGACCGATGTTTTGATCATTGAAGCAATCCTTTAATTAATAAGAATAAAATACGCTCTAAATCGCATTTTGGAGGCTATTTAAAAATACTCTGCCAATTGGTGTGGCACGTAGCTTCCTCGCATACTATCCTGTACTTAAATTATGCGCTTTTACAACCTATTATTGTCTAATTTATTTAATTTCCTCTCCTTTTTTTAAAATCTTTCAAAATTATTTAATATTTGTACAATAAAATAAGTATGAATTTAGAAGAATTTAATGTGCGCAGATGATTCAAATTAATATGGGACCACCGACCACCAGTAGGCCACATAAAAACAAACTTTTCAAATTTCTTAAAATACTGATCAACAAATAATTATTCTTGATTTTACCTTTGCAATATAATTATCGGATTTAATTGAATATTTGTTGCTTTATTTTTTACTACGTTTTTATTAGCTTGCTTTCTTGTTTGTTTGTTTGTCCGGTACAAATCTGGCAATCGATTTCTAACTAACTTCCCGAATAGCTAGACATTTGAAACTTTTAGCATAGCTCAGAACACGATGACAATGCATTATTTAAATACTTTTAGCCATCTTTCAGCAGAATTTAATTGGATTTCAGCACATTTTGCTGTATGGAAAGTTAGTTCGGAGAAAATCCGCAAGTTATTTTATTTGTTTTGCCATATCCCATATTTACAATCTTCATTTGACGTGTTTCAAATTTGTGATTTTTATAAATAAGAGAAAAACATTGAATGACAGCAAAACAGGAAACACATCGATTATATTATTTATCGATTATATTATTCATATTATTTCAAATATATCAATGGCACGGTTTAGATTTGGTGTTGGGGAGATCCGTTGTACAAAGATTTGTCCTTTTATAGGTTTAAGATCAGCTCTCTAGATGGTTGTCATTTATGTGAAGTAAATAAATTCGGAACTATTTTTTTTTTTTTTTTTTCACTAACATTATATATTATACAAAAATAACAATTATATTATCAAGATTACATACGATTCAACAGAAAATTTAAAAACGTAGTATATAAAAAGTTCTTTTAGCGTATTTTCAAAGAAAATTACGCTATTGCAATGGCTTCAAAATTTTTGTAATGAGAATTTTTGAAAAATTTTTCCATGGAAATCCGTTTTAGACCATTCTGAATCGATTCCTAAAATTTAACACTTTTTTTTATGTATGTATGTATATATGTATGTATATATGTATGTATATATGTATGTATATATGTATGTATATATGTGTCACTCCAGACGATATCTCCCCTTAGGATGCACTTAACAATTTCAAACAAATTTTATAATGTCAATAATATCAAAAGAAAGGATGAGTTCGTTGGCCAGAATTTTTGGAGTCCATTTAGGGGTAAAATTTTGACCATATAGGGTCAAATAACTTGTTTTTTCCATTTTACCCCCCTTTTATGTGAAAATATGATAAAAGTGTAAATAACAACAATTACTGTACTCTTAAAGAGCTTTCCAACGACATGCATCTTGAAGGGTAAATACTATTTTGACTTTTGTACCCCGTACCCCTGTGCACCAATTTTTTTTTTTTTCACCCGAGCAAATTCTAAACCAAAATTTTCCTATATTATCATAAGCCAATAAAACGCTGATTTCTTTGAAAATTCGCTCATTAAGTCATGGTGCATGACTGGACTTTTTATCATGAAATTATTAAAGTTTTTATTTCAGTAATAATACTTTTTTTTTGGTCTTTTTGGAGTTTAAATAAGTTTATTTTCATTTAGAATTATCACGTTTCGAAAATTAAAAACGGGATGAAATAAAATGTAAATATAATAGAATAAACGATTTAATTCACGTGCATCTGACAACATTAATTAAAAATTTTATAATTAGATTACGAACAAACTAATGATATATAATCAATATTTTCTCTACAACGACAAAATTATTAAACAAATTTCATTTTAAATAATAATTATAAAAACAATATTTAATTGTTGTAATTGTGAACTCACCTTCGGAAGGTAAATTATTGCTAATATTTACAATTAAAATTGAACTTTTATTTTAAAAAGGGCAATAATAATAGATAAAAAAAAAAAAAATAAGGAAAAAAAGTTAAAAATTAAGTTTGTTTTAGACCAGAATATATACTTTAAACATATACACCGTATATCATATACCGACGTATATCCTATTAAAATAATTTAAAATACTATTTTTTTTTTCTTTTTCTCACTTTCTCCCAAGGTATATAAGAAAAGTATTGTTTTCACCCAAAAAATCAGAAATCGAGATTTCAACGGAATTATCCGTTTTGGGTGTTTTAAGACGATTTGAGTGGTTTTTAGCTGGTGTCTGTCTGTCTGTCTGTTTGTCTGTCTGTCTGTGTCACGCATAACTCCCACAGTTTTTAAGCTAGAGAGTTGAAACTTGGTACAAAAATCAGTCCTTACACGTAGTTTTGCTGCCCGGAAAATCAATATTTTGCGCCATCTTGAACCCAGTTTGCTGAGTCAGCGAAACTTTTAAAATAAATCGTAAAAAATCGAAAAGTGGTCTGATCAAGTTTGAAATTTGGCACGAATGTACCTCTCTGTATGACAAAAAAACCCACCATATTTCATTGTGATATTGGCCGCCATTTTGAAGTTATCGATTTTTGAATTTTGAAACTTTGGCGGTTAATAATACCAAAAGTATAAATACGTTTTTGACACATAGCAATATCGTTGGAACCGGTAAAAAATAAAGAACAAATATAAAAAATTCCGATGAAATTCTATTACTTAGTTTAAAAGTTATAAGCGAACATAATTATTAATTAGTGCGATACTTTAGTTTGTTTACATCTGTCAAAATGCCGCCAAAATTCAAATAATTAAATGAAATAAAATAAATAAAAATAACGTATAATTATTTTTTGAAAAATGATAAAGTTCCGAGGTAACCTGTACCCGATTTTTTTTTTATACTTTTTAAAAAGATTCTTTAAATCAAAAAATAAAATGGAATATTTAAATGTTTTTTTTTTATAAAATAATAATTAAATTCAAAACAATGAAATTGAATTAATCTTAAAGTAATAATAGTGGTCAAGAATAATTAAGTTATTATTAACTTTCAATTTGGTTTTTTTCTTCAGCTTGATTCTTGTAAAAATATTGACGTTTTGAAGAAAAGGTACCGAGAACAACTTTGAATATTTAATTTTAATAGCTTATATTTTATTTAAAAAATATAGGTCCAAGACAAATTCAGACAATTTTCTCATATATGATTTCATAATTACTTAGCCCAGTATTTTTCATTTATTAGTTTTCGTGTTTTCGTAGGTACATTCAATTATTATAAAATATTTAATCATAATTTATCATAAAAATAACTTGTCCTCGGCGGGGAATCGAACCCGGCCACTCTCCGTCCGTTTTTAAAGCTATTTTCTCAGGAACTAGATTTTTCCCGGGAAATCTGCATATATCGATAGATTTGTATTTAAACGGACTTTATTTTACAATTATTTAATCAAAATAGGAACCGTTTTCAGGATTTTTTTTTTTCATGTTCTATCAAGAGTTTTTGGGGAGTAGTGCCCCCAAATTTGAAGCTAGAATTCATTTCTCGATTTCGCCTCGGGGTATCATTTTTCTGAACTTGTATGCCATATTTTGTCCAAATCGGCCCAGTAGTTAAAGTAAAGAAGGAATCTAAGTATGACTATGACTGAAGTTTTGTTTGACTTAAATTCAATCTTGAATCAAAATTAGTTATTTCTACATATATTCTGTGATATTAACATAGTTAATTAAATTTAATGAAAGAAAATTATTTGTTTTGTTATAAAAACAAAAATTATCAGTGCGATGTCCTTGAACAAAACAGTATCATTTACAAAGTAATACTAAATTTAGATTTTATTTTTATTACCATTATTTACATTTTTATATATATAAATCCTGACCAAAAACATTTGTGTAAAATAATAAGCCAGTATATATAACTTTGTATATATCCTCGTACTTTAGTTTTCAATAAAATAGAAACAGGAAATAATTATCATTGTTTAGAAGAAGTGGTTTGAAATGAAAAGACAAAGTGGCAAAGTATGTAACGCGAGTAGGGGTTCAAATTAAAATAAACAATTATCTAGTGTACGTGTGCGTACGAGCGGGAAGTGTATGTTAACTATATTCGAGCTCAATACTCTACTATGCGGACTGTTTAATTTCTCTTTATTTGGACATTAAACTCTACTAATAGTATAAACAATTTCAAGTTTCTAGGATTTCTAGAAGTGCCTTAGAATTTATGATGAGAAGTCAGTAGATCAGTGACAATATAACAAAACATTAGGCTCATATATCTTATAAACTAATACGGTTAGAGGTGTGAAATTTTTATTTCTGGTTTAAATGTAATGAATTTTACAATCTATATGAATTGAATATATATATATATATATATATATATATATATATATATATATATATATATATATATATATATATATATATATATATATATATATATATATATATATATATATATATATATATATATTAATAAAAGTAATATATATATATAAAAAACAGATTTTTATATCTTGATTTTGTCAATATTCAGACGGAGCGGGTTTTCAATACCCACTCTAAATTCAATTTATTTGTTGTTTTCCTTCCTTCAATGATTCTATTTCAATCTTTTTGTTGATGTCTATAAGCTATTCTCTTTTTCGAATTAGTTGATTGTAGATTGTTGATTGTTTGTTTGATTTTTTTTTGTTTTTCTTTTGTCATTTTACTGGAGTTTTTATTTTGAAATTATACTCCCATTATTTAGCCAGTGTCAAAATGGTAACAGCCTGTCTCCTTTTTCCTCTCTAGTCCAGGCTGTTTCCCACGTAAATACGTATATATTATCCAACTATATACGTATTCAAATCAAAAGGCGATTAAACTGAACACAGTTCCGTCGAGTTTATTCCTATTTCTCAAAAAATGGAGGAGGGAAAATGAACAATGTTTTCTATATGTATTAGAATTTGTCCCGATTATTATTATTATTTTTTTTTTTTTAAAAGAAAAATGTGCATTAATTTTTTATTTTTAAAAGGAATTCCCACTTTAACTAAACATAATTTACGTAATTTGTAACTTTTTCCCTGCTTATCATAGATCTTTATAGTATGGGTCATAAAGGCTTAATATTGTTTTTTAGTAACAAACTAGACACTAGATTGTTATCATTTGGCTATATTTCGACTAACTTCTCGTCATATTCCATTTTAAATCATGTTTTAGGCATGTAATATTCAGGAGTTGGTCGAAATATAATTTGGCTGATAACAATGTTAATTTAAAATTTGGTGATTTTTAAATTGACATTTTACTTTATTATAAAGAGAAGGTATTGTGATGGCACGAAAATCCGTTTTTGAGATTTTGATAGATTTACACGTTTTGAGGTCCTTATAATATATATATATATATATATATATATATATATATATATATATATATATATATATATATATATATATATATATATATATATTATTGATTATCCTTATCACACACATGATAAGGCATGATGGATCGGAGCATAATAATCGACGCTTAATAATAGCGTTAAAATATTTACTTTTTATACAAATGGGGCTTCATATTTGTTAGTTACTTTATTAAAGCTTAACATTATTATTATAATATCAATGATTGATTAAAGTTAATAACTAATAAGTTCGCTATTAATATACTTCAATAATGTCATCACACTAATCAATTAAACATATATCATTAAGTTAAAAAAAACTATTTTATTTTAATTTTAGTAGATAAAGGAAAAAAGTACGTCGATGAAATAAAGCATTTTTGTTAATTAAGGTAACACATTTCTTCACATCCTTTCATTAGGCGAATATACAAATGAGTATAAAAATACCGTGAACCGACTGGGAATTAAAGGTGTTGTACGAAGTATTTCAATTTCCATCCTATTAATTAATAAATGAAAAATTAACATTTACAATTCCTAAATAAAATTGACTGCCAATTGGTGAGGCACATAGCTTCCTCACATTCTATCACTTTATTGATTTTAAACATTTGCAAGCCATTATTGTCTAATTTATTAAATTGTTTCCCCCGTTTTTTTTAAATATGCCAAAATTGTTTTGATTTTTTACATGAATTGTATCAATTAAGGAAAAGTTAAAGAGCGTAGATGGTTGAAATTAATCTGGTGCTATCTGTGACCTACTTTCGATAATAAATCCAAATTTCATAAAAATCAAATGAGTACTTCTGAAGATATAGGTGTAAATAAATGTATGTTTGTGCGCATGTGGAAGAGAAACAAATGAAATGGTCGCAGAAGGTTGAAACTTATATATGGGACCAACAATGGGCTAATTATTACCTACCGTACAAATTTAGTTAAAATCGGACGTATCGTTTTCAAGACATGTTGGTACGCAAAAATTGAGCGACAGACAGACCAACACGGAACCAAAAATGTTCCCTGATGTCTGAAACATATTTGTCTTGGAATATTTGAAATCGGATACAAAAAAATATTTTCATTCTTCAGAACGATCACATAGCTTCTGTAACCTTCAGTAAGCTCGGAAGGAAAAAAAAGTTAAAAATATAACACTTAATATAAACGAAACATCAATAATTACTAGATAAAAAAACTTTTTTTATACTACGTTTTTTAATTTTCTTTCGAATCATAATATGTAATGTTGATAATATAATTTTTATTGTTATATAAAATGGTAGTGGAATATAAATAGTTCCGAATTTATTTATTTCACAAAAATTATAACCATCTAGAGAGCTGATCTTAAACCTATAAAAGGACAAATCTTTGAACAACGGATCTCACCAACACCGAATTTAAACCGTGGCCATCGATATGGCCCCGTGTAGGGGAGGGTAAGAGAAGGAAAATAAGTACAAGTAAAGAAGTACAGATATAGAAAATATGAACCGATATCTAGTACACAAGTGTAGACAAACCTGGTTGTCATACGTCAATTAATTTATTTCTTTATTTAGTTATTCTTTTTAGCTGTCATTCAATGTTAACCTCTTAATAAAAAATCACAAATTTGAAACCCGTCATAATGAAGATCGTAAAAATATGGGATACGTCAAAACAAATAAAATAACTTGCGGATTTTTTCCGAACTAACTTTCCATACGACAAAATTTGCTGAAAACGAATTAAATTCTGCTGAAAGATGGGTATAAGTATTAAAATAATGCATTGTCATCGTGTTCTGAGCTATTATAAAAGTTTCACGTGCCTAGCTATTCGGGAAGTTAGTCAAAAATCGTTTGCAAGATTTGTACCGGACAAACAAACAAACAAGAAAGCAAGCTAATAAAAACGTAGTAAAAATATATTTAATTTGATAAATACACTTAAAATAACTAAAAAAAAGGTTTTAAAATTGCTTTTTAGTTACTACGGGTTATTTTAAAGTTATTTATGTCATTTTTAAAGCTTTAATAGCGGCTTTAAATCTCTCAAAATACCTTAATTTCTTCTTTTCATTTCTTTCAAATGAGTATAAAATAACGCGACCCTACTGGGGATTGAAAGTGTTGTTGGATATGTTTCGATTTCCATCAGAGGCAACATTTATTTTTAAATCAATATTTAAATGTGCATAAAAGATTGGTATTAATAAAGGATCATATGTTCAGCTAAATATGATTAACTACATAAATTTCTATAAAATAGGATGACTATTTTGAGAGATGCAGGCGTTTATTAAACAATTTTTATGCAAAGGCGAGAGGAAGTAATAGGCACAAAAGATTGAAAATACGGTTGAAATTTGGTTGACTTATCATCTAATATTCATTAAAATCGGACAAGTGGTTCTTAAATGAAGATAGATGGTTCGCTTAAATATAGCAATAGACCCCAGCCAACAGACAGACATTCCCTGATGTCTGACAACGGATAATTTCTGATGTCGGAAATGATTTCTTCTTCAGAATGATCCGAATGCATCCATTTAAGTTAACTCTAACACGTACGTAGCAACCTTTTTTTTTTTTTTTTCTTTTTTTTTTTTTAGGGTTCTAAATGATGAAAGGTCTGCCGTTTGAAAAAAGGAGTAGAATAAACCACAGAATTGTCTTTTTAATTAAAGTTTAGAAACATATTCAAAAGAATCATACCCTGGGGCGAAATCGTGATATTTTTACCTTTACCTCAAAAAACCATGACTAATTGTTACCATTATTGAGTACACCTCTCTAAAACCTCGAAAACGAAACAATGTTAAAAAATAGTTTGTCAATTGTAGCACATTGCTTCCTCTTGTCCTATCGCGTATACTACTAATGATGTTTCCTTTAAGACTCATAGTATTCAAATTTATTTATTTTCCTTCCTTTTTACTAGAAACATCTAGTTTCTAAGGTATTGATGAAAATAAATGTGAATTTTGCTGAAAATCACAAAAGAAAAACAACCTCCTATAACTTTTTTAAAAAATTATAAAAATAGTCGTCCACTTAGTGTGGCACATAGCTTTCTCGCGTTCTTATAATCTACTCAAGTGATGGTATATTTTAGTGATGGTAAATTAATTTGTAAAACTAAGACGTTGGGCGTCGGCGTATTGCAAAAGTATAGATAATATACTTTAGATAAGTAAAGGTATGAAATGATTATATATTATATCTTCCTATCACGTACGTTAACGTCACCAAAGTAAAGCGTATTAAGTCTTGAGTCTTGATCTTTCGGAGGAGACCGCGTCAGAGATTTTATTAATCCCGATGTTTCGAGCCCATTGCAGGGATCATTTTGTAATCCCGACGTTTCGAGCTCATTACAGAGATCATGTTTTAATCCCAACGTTTCAAGCTCATTATAGGGATCATTTTATATCACCGACGTTTCGAGCCCATTACAGGGATCATGTTTTAATCCCAACGTTTCAAGCTCATTATAGGGATCATTTTATATCACCGACGTTTTGAGCTCATTACAGAGATCATGTTTTAATCCCAACGTTTCAAGCTCATTATAGGGATCATTTTATATCACCGACGTTTCGAGTTCATTACAGAGATCATGTTTTAATCCCAACGTTTCAAGCTCATTATAGGGATCATTTTATATCACCGACGTTTCGAGCCCATTACAGGGATCATGTTTTAATCCCAACGTTTCAAGCTCATTATAGGGATCATTTTATATCACCGACGTTTCGAGCTCATTACAGAGATCATGTTTTAATCCCAACGTTTCAAGCTCATTATAGGGATCATTTTATATCACCGACGTTTCGAGCCCATTACAGGGATCATGTTTTAATCCCAACGTTTCAAGCTCATTATAGGGATCATTTTATATCACCGACGTTTCGAGCCCATTACAGAGATCAACGTATCAAGCTCATTATAGGGATCATTTTATATCACCGACGTTTCGAGCCCATTACAGGGATCATTTTTAGTCTAAGGTGAGTCATTTTCAACTAGACTTATAAAGAAACCGCTGCAAATTACTCTCAGCATGAACTCCATTGAGAATGATGACTGCAATTGGTCGAAACGTCGGAATTCATGATATTTCTAAATCCTCTAAAAGATCTACTTTCTTATGTGCTAAGCATTTATAGATCATGATTGTTTCGTTCAATTGTAGTTGAATCTCAAATTAGGGTTGGGGAAAGATTAAACGTTGAACAGTGAGCTCGGTCCCTAAATTATTTAACTTATCCATTCAAAGAAGTCCCTCATATTATTATTCTCAGTTAAGGCTTTATAATAAAATAAAATAAAAATAACTTACGTAAACAATTCATTTAAACCATTAAAGAAATAAAGCTGATCCTACCTGTAACATAAATATAGAAATCAAGAAATTAATATTACATTTTCACACATAAAGCACAATATAAAAAATCACAGGGAAGTACTTGCCTCCAAGTACTTTTTAGAAGTTCGTACATAAAAAAACGTTATTTATTTTTTTTTTTTTTTACATCGTCCCCCTGGGGGTCATATATTTATCGGTAATGGCAGTAAGGTAAATTAATTTTTTCGGGAAATTTACATCGCCCCATAATAAGGTATTTCAAAAATATTAGGACTAGCCGTAATAGGTTGGTTGGGGGGAGTGGGGATTTTTTTTTTTCGTTAGGTATATTTTAACTTTGTAAAACCAATAAGGAACGCAGTATTTCAAAAAATTAGAAATATATATATACATATTTGTAACTTACTCTTGAAGAGTTTTCATTTGATTCCTCATTTTAAAAAAATAAAAATATGGACGCACTGAGCATGGGCGCCCACAAAATATAGAAGTTATAAAAATTGGGGTTCCCCCCCCCCCTTATTTTCATCGCCCCATTATAATATATTAGGATGAATTATTTCAAAATTTAAGACTACCTATTATAGGGTGGTTGGGGGAGGGAGGGATTTTTTTTTAAGTTCGACAGATGGACAAACACATCACCCTCGGCATAAGGGTTTCCACGGTGATCTATGAAACCCTAAAAGTAAGCTCTTAACATATGGCACGCGTTTAGTGCACATTTACGTGTTTGTTATATATATATTCATTCTACAACTAAATATAGAATTACATTATAAGTTAAAAGATAATAAAAATTCCGCAAATACAAGGTTTAATTATAATTTTTTTTTTTTACTTGGCAATATAAGTATATAAATTAAATTAAATTTAATTATACAAAATAATTTTAAAAGTCCGAGTTAAAAAAAAAATAAAACAAGTAATTAGACAATCTATTGTCTAAACATATAATAACATTTTCAGTACGAAACTAAACAAGAAAATAAAAACACATTTAAAATATGAATATAATCTTAAATAATGATTTACGTACGCAAAAACTAATGTGGGAATTACTAACAAGTTTGTTTTTTTTACTTTCATGCCTTAATTATCCAACGGTCTAATTTCGTACTTAAATAACATCCGCTTCAGTATTATATAACCAGAAAATAAAGAGGAGAGAAAAATCAGAATAATTTCGTCCGATTGATGTTTTCCGGTCGGGGTTTTTATTTTACTAAAAATAGAAACAGGATTTACACCGAAATAAAATACACTAAATTATATGATAATTTTACTTTTAATTGATAAATATTAAGTATATAATATATATTATGTATATATATACATAAATATATATACATATACATATATATATATTATATATATATATATATATATATATATATATATATATATATATATATATATATATATATATATATATACATATATATATATATATATATATATATATATATATATATATATATATATATATATATATATATATATATATATATATATATATATACATTATCTACATTAATTACCTGTTTAATTAATATTTATTTAATAGAATTTTATTTTAACTATACATTCTTTTTCCTCGTTCTTTTGAGCCTTTTTAAAAAAAAAAATTATGTTAATATTTTTTTACCTCTTTCGAGTTTTCCTTAATTTAATTGTACTTTTTCTACGTAAGAATTCATTAACAAGAGAGGGAAAAATTCAAAGAATAATAAACACATTTGAGATTTAATTAATAATATGATTTAATACAAATCATGATTAATAAAAAAATACCAGTTCTATCAAACTCAAATTTAAATTTTTCATAAAACTATATAAAAATCGAAACTTTATATATTTTCCTTTCATTTACCTCAATACATTTTCTAAGGCTCTTTATTAAGTGCAACGCCTTATATTCGGGAGGTAACCGGTGGACAATTTCTACACCTGATAAAGTAAAATTTATCTTGTTTTTCTTTGGTCTCTAGCTCTAGGGATATGTAATAATAAAGCAAGTAAGGCGCGCTGCACATAAGTACGTGACGCAATAATCGCCGGTTTCTGTACGATTAAGTTAAAAATTATAAGGTGTGCAATTTTAATAGTTGCATATTCTTTTTCTACACTTCAAGTTTGATGTATAACATGTCATGGTGACTAAAACATTTTTAGTCGCCCATCATATTGGCCGCCATCTTGGAAATATTAAGTGTGAAAATTCCAAAAAGTGTACAGTTGTCACAAATGCCGATATGTACCTGTGTGCCGAAATTCATGTTCCTAGCTATAGTAGTTTATGAATTGAAACATGCCAACGGACAGACAGACCGACAGAGCGTTATATAAGGTTTCTTTTTGTACTTCGTACAGAAACCCAAAAAATAAATTAATATCAATTTATTGGCAATATTTCATCTAATCCTGGGCATCATCAAGCCTTATGTGTTATGCCTTATGTGTTATGCCGTATGTCTTACGCCTTATGCCGTATGTCTTATGTCTTATGCCTTATGTCAATACAGTGGATTGTACATTTTATCAGAGATGTTTAGAGTGAAGGAGTAACAGTGAATAAGCTTTACAACACTCTAAACTCTAGAGTTCAACAGTTACTCCTTAGTACTAAGAGTAACTCCCAGTATTAGAGTACTACCAGTTAAAAAACAGAAAACAACTTAGGAAATGCAATAAAAGTCACATATATTTGTATATACGTAGATAGAAAATATATTCCCCTTTCCATGAATATATTTGTCTCCAGAGAATCAATTTTATTTCAGGTCCAAGAAACACACCAAGAGAAAAAAATTCTCGAAATTGCACTTGTTTATAACCTGCATATTGTAACCTTCCTTTTTCTTAAAATATTCACCATTTCATGAAAAAACCATTGACTTATAGATATGTTTTTGTCACTCCTGGTGGCGAAATACAGTACTAAAGTGAAAACCAAGAATACCACGATTAGTAGAGTAGGTATATTGAATTGATTTTGTTTAAAAATATTCTTATTATTATTTTTTTTTTTTTAAATAAATATATAATAAAAGATATTTAAATAGATTTTGCAAATTAAAATTTCAATCATCATTAAAAAAGCAAAAACCATTGTGAGAAAAATTTCATTTTTTGATTGTTTTGTTTTAACTTTTTACAAGAAAAAAATAAAAAATAAAGAAAGTAAAACATTTCAATTGGAGCAGTTCCTCGTTGTTTTTCTTGTACAGAAAACAGTATGAAACAAATAAATTAGGGGGAAAGAAATCCGCACAGTTTGCTCACTTATGGGTCAATGATATGTATATAAATGCAAAACAAATCATCTGGCAGAAAAAACCTCTGAAATCTTTTAGTTTTTCCATATATCTTTACAGATATTTAGTAATAGAAGTTGATTTGATCAGTAATGAGTTATACGAAACTGATTTGTTTGAAACAGTTCGACGTAAAAATGTCTGGTCAATATGGTTTCTATTGAAGCAATTTTTTTCTTCTTAATCTTTCATTCGATTCTTTTCTTTTTAAATTAGAATTCCAAGTTGTTCCAGATAGTCCCCAGGCCATCATAAGAAGTGAGTCGCTGATTGATAAAGTTTTCTTACCTTATGGAATCGCTTATTTATGCCGTGTCCACCGATGAATTGGGTATATGGCAACTGGGCGCTGGGCCATTTCTCTTTTGTTGACATGCCAAACTTGCCCTTCTGCGGGAACATTGAAAAGAGATAGATAAAGTTTTGATTTTCACAGGATCGTTTAATTAAATTATTTCAAAAACAGTGGTAAAGGTGGCCACCGATACGAGTGGGCCGTTTTCTTTTCAACGTCCGCGCAGAGCGATATGTTTGGGACGGTGGACACCCCAAACGGCCCACTCTTATCGGTGGCCACGCGTACCACTGTTTTTTAAATAATTTAATTAAACGATACAGTGAAAATCAAAACTTTATCTATCTCTTTTCAATGTTCCCGCAGAAGGGCAAGTTTGGCATGTCAACAAAAAAGAAATGGCCCAGCGCCCAGTTGCCATATACCCAATTCATCGGTGGACACGGCATAAATAAGCGATTCCATAAGGTAAGAAAACTTTATCAATCAGCGACTCACTTCTTATGGTGGCCTGTGGACTAAGATCACATTTCGAATTATATTTCAAGATCTTCAAAGAATTCGAACCATACTAGGAGAAATTCTAGGTTCTTCATGTCCCTAGACCAAGATGTTAACATAGTTCGTCAACTATTAGATGAAGTTCTAGGTCTTCATATCCCTAGACCAAGATGTTAACATAGTTTGACAACTATTAGGTGAAGTTCTAGGTCTTCATATCCCTAGACCAAGATGTTAACATAGTTTGACAACTATTAGGTGAAATTCTAGGTCTTTATATCCCAAGACCAAGAAGTTAACATAGTTCGACAACTATTAGGTGCAATTCTAGGTTTCATATCCCTAGACCAAAAGGTTAATATAGTTCGACAACTATTAGGTGCAACTCTATAGGTCTTCATATCCCTAGACCAAGATGTTAACATAGTTCGACAACTATTCGGTGCAATTCTATAGGTATTCATATCCCTAGACCAAAAGGTTAATATAGTTCGACAACTATTAGGTGCAACTCTAGGTCTTCATATCCCTAGACCAAGATGTTAACATAGTTCGACAACTATTAGGTGAAATTCTATAGGTATTCATATCCCTAGTCCAAAAGCTTAACATAGTTTGACAACTATTAGGTGAAATTCTAGGTCTTTATATCCCTAAACCAAGAAGTTAACATAGTTCGACAACTATTAGGTGAAATTCTGGGCCTTCATATCCCTATAGACCAAGAGGTTAACATAGTACGACAACTATTAGATGAAATTCTGGCTCTTCATAACCCTATACCAAGAGGTTAACATAGTTCGATAACTATTAGGTGAAATTATAGGTCTTAAATTCTTAAGGCCAACCCTCGGATGGACTTTAAGACCTTAAGTCCATTACTGTTATTATGTTAATAACAGTAATGATGGTTCCCGTGGAGCCTTAATGCATATGTGTGTTATTGGCGGGGAAACGACTAAGCAATAGCGGTAAAAATAAACGGGCCCCTCCGGGATTTGAACCCGGGACCTCCTGCACCCAAAGCAGGAATCATACCCCTAGACCAAGAGGCCACCTACAATTTCCCAAATGAAAACTCAATATTTTTTTTTAATCAGTAGATTTTCTTTTATATTTGTTTTCTTAATTTAATACATATCTTCCATGATGTGGAATAGAACTCGAGTTTTCCGCTATTTGAATTATGTAATAACCATATCGCTATAGAATGTTATTTAAATATAATCGGACCTGAGAATTGAACCCGGGATCTCCTGCACCCAAAGCAGAAATCATACCCCTAGACAAAGAGGCTACTTTTTTTGAAAATCATAAGTGAGTCAAATGAATAATTGTCGATATTGTAATTTATATTAGAAGCTTTAAAAGAGTTCATGAAAATAAAACATTACCCCTAAAACATCGGAATTTGTTTTAAACCTCACCTGTTAGTATACTCCTAGTAATATTCTTATTCGATAAAATATTATAATAATTAGATTTGAATTTGCAACCGTTAAATTATGAATAAGTAATTAAATTAGTGAGGTAAATAAAATAAAATATCTAGTTTTTAATAAACCGTACCTCACTAATTTTAATCCTAATAATAATAATTCATTACTTATGTTTTGTTTACTACGCTAATTGAATATAATATGTACTGCCAAATTGAGTATGTAATATGTAATAAATATTTTATGCAGATTACTATCGTCCCTAATTAAACATACCAATTTCATCGATGACCTATTACACGTATTAAAATATTCAGCATAAATATTTTATAAAATATTGGTTTATAATTAGACATGCTGGAATGATCTGCATAAGTGTTTCATACAATACTGTTTGACAACTAAACCAATTCAAAACCGACTTAATTAAATAAATTAATATTAATCAAAATTTCAACATAGTTCGAAAATATAACTTCAAGTTATAATAATGTGGCTGCTTTAGCTCTATGGTAACAAAAAACAAAGATTTATTAGTGAGCAAAAATTGATTTGTTATATCGTATAGGACAGTGAGGGAAGTTTACCTATTTTAACAACTATTCCCGTAGAGTCTTATTGCATATTTGTATGTCATTGGCCGAGAATTAAACCCAGAACATTAAATTGGAAAGTAGGAAATAGAAACAACTGAGTAATAGCGGTAAAAATGAACGGGCCCCTCCGGGATTTGAACCCGGGACCTCCTGCACCCAAAGCAGGAATCATACCCCTAGACCAAGAGGCCACCTACAACCTTCACAAAGAAAACTCGATACTTAATCAATCGACTCTTTTTGTACAAACAAAATTTATTATCATCGATAAGTTTCGAATACAGAAACAATTTTTACAATAGCTTCCTTCAAATATCGAAACACAAAAAAATATATATATATATTAAAGGTGACAAATAAGAATATTAATAACTGAAGAAGCAAAAACATATGTACTGAAATATCAATAAACAAATTGATCTAATAAACAATTCTTGTTCGATAATTATCAGCTGATATCAGCAATTCAATCAGCAAAACCATTGATATTTCAACTATTCAAGCTATGATTGGATTGGAGTACAACGTGACACTGTTTATAACAACTGAATGATAATGACTGTGTTAATGACCTTCTTAACATAAGGTATTGGTCAATCCGTAGTGATATTTCGTCATTAATGGTTTCATTCAATAATCATAACATAACCTTCTCTAATGTTTTTAATGTTCAGACAATGATTAAAATATTATTGATATTACAACCAGATAATTATATTAATAACCTTCCTTATATTTATGACAACAATCTCTTTTCTTTTTTTTTCACTGCATTCACCCATTAATATGTATGCCACGCTATCAGCCTTATCAGCTTGGCACAAGTAATTTACTAGAGGTCGACCAAGAAGTCATGGAAATGAGAGGAGTGCGCTAGTAGCGTCATGTACAGTCAGTTTTTGATGTAATAGACCACGGTCAAAAAACACAGTGTTGTTCTTCTGTTATTAATAATTTTATTTTTGATAACTTCTATATATTTTGCGACAGGCAACACTGTACCTGATAAGAAATCACAAATAATATACTATAATATCTTTATATTATTATTTATTGATTATTCATAATAATATTCTTTAAATCTAAATCGATTTTCTTTTTCCTTAATCTATTTTTTTTTTCTTCCTCTTTATTTCTGAGTTTGATTTGGATTTAGAACAGTTGTGACTATAGTTCGTGCTGTATAAAAACAAACAAAACAGGAAACCTAACAGATTGGAAACGGTCCTGTTGTTATTCGAGAGATTTGACATAACTGGGCATGTCATACAAACTAGGAATGGTTATTGTCTTAGCACCCGACTGTACTGACTTCGGCACTACTCGGAAGTTCCGATTTTAAACGAAGTTAAGCTTTCCGTTTCTCCCGTGTTCATGACTTCTTGGTCGACCTCTAGCATAATAATTTCTAATACAATTTATGTTCTCCTTATATCTAGTGAGCTACTATCTTTCATTTTTTGACAAAGGGATGTCAACTCTTCGATGTACAAATTACACATAATCTCTCCAATGCATGCGTAATACAAATGTAAAATGTACTGCTTGACAAAGGGGATATTAACTTTTCTATGTACAAATCACACGTAATATAATCTAATGCATATAAATCATACAAAGGTACAGACAAAGGGATATCAACTCTTTTATGAACAATCACGTATAATATAATCTAATGCATAAATCATACAAATGTACTGTTTGCACAAAGGGATATCAACTTCTCTATGAACAAATCACACATAATCTAATCTAATGCATAAATTATACAAATGTACTGTTTGACAAAGGGATATCAACTTTTCTATGAACAAATAAATCACACATAATATAATCTAATGTATAAATCATACAAATGTACTGTTTGACAAAGGAATATCAACTTTTCTATGAACAAATCGCACATAATATAAATCTAATGAATAAATCATACAAATGTACAGTTTGACTAGGGATATAATCTCTCTAGTGTATGAATCAAGCAAAATTGTGCCACCAAGCGATTCTCGATCACACCGTTTCCTACAGTTCAGTCAACAATTTTAAATGGACTAAATTCTTAATTTCTTAATGTTTTTATTGTAAAAAAAGTCCAAAACAACACTAAATAAACTTGATGTTGAACGAGAATACATTACTTGATGTAATATTTTCCATCTGTTGAAAGTTTCTAGTTTTCATACTTTCATTTAATTATTTTTAAATATTTTATCAAAATTTTACATAAAAATAACTCATCCCCGGCGGGGAATGGAACTCGGCATCTCACCGTCCGCGGTTATATATTTTTTTCTCAGAAAATATATTTTACCCGAAGAAGCTAAAATGTACCAAACCAACTTATGAGGTTAGATTCGTATTTAAATGGACTACATTTTAGAATATTTATAATATAAAAATAGTCGGAACCTATTATTGATTAAAAAAAGATACTTCTTTATAAAATCGTACCTTTGCTACAAGGTACGAATCGAAAAAAATAATTTTACTTAACTTTAAATTTGGGGACACTACTGCTAAAAAAATCGTGAAAAATAATTATTTCTAACGGTTATGACGAATTTGATTTAAATGATTAAACTGAATACCTTGTTTTTCCGGGGGAAAATTAGTTACCGAGATATTGATTGACGAAAATAAATCTGATCAGGAAAATATTGATATTTACAACTTTTTAATAGGGTTTAATAAATTTAATATATACATTTAAATTCAGTAATATATATATAATGTTTGAGTTTATTAATCCGATTACTTTCGTAGTTTTTGGGGGGTAATAACGTAAAAATAAATGTAATAATAATGTTAAATGGTGTATAAAAAAATAAAAACAAATGTTGCAACAATCTGTAACAAAACTTTTTCATTATACACAATGATAATAATATAAAATAAACAGCATCTAATTTAATTATTTAAATTTAATTTAATTTAATTATTATAAATAAATTAAATATTTATAAAGTGCTTTTAAAACAGGTGCATTATTATCTCCACTTCCTCTTTAAATTCCGTTTAACGATTATATAAAGAGTTAACAAATAAATAATTCTAGCTAAAATAACAAAAAACAATTCTTTATCTCGATCAATATAATGCAGAATAGCTTCAAGAAACAAGAATTATATAACTTTATCCACATTTAGAATAGAATTATTATTTTTTTAAAAATAAAACAATTCAATATTAATATTCTGGTTTTATAAACAAAGTATGATATCATCAATGCTTAATTCATATAAAATGTATAAATTAAAATTATTATAGTAGAAAAATAATAAAAAAATTTCAGAACAACAAACAATTCGTGATTATTGTTTACTAGGCATTATTATTTTGGATGTTGGAAACGTGTTTTGCCGTAGAGTCAGGCATGGGACATAGACCTTGAAAAAATCTTTATTCATCTACAGGTGACGTAATCGTAAACAATCACTACCTGAACCTGAATATCGCAAGCCAGGAACTCAAGTACCTGCCTCACTTCACTTAATAGTGTTTCTACCTTTTATTTCCTTCTCGCATTTTTTTAAAAATACTCATATGGGATTTACTCCTTTAGAATAAGAACCTGGTAAATTTTTTTTATATGCATGTAGAAAGTATAAAAATATAAAGTACCTACTATAAAAGCGTCAACGATTTTAAGATTTTGGCGGAATTACACGTATTGAGGTCCCCAGAGCAGTGACATCCCCCCCCCCCCCTAAGCCCCAAGAAAATGTACAGATATAAGAAAATACTATTTACTATTTACCAACACGAAATTTTCGATCAAGGAGGAAAACGATCAAAGTCTCTTGGACGCTCTTAAAAATAATACTAGGAAGTTAGGATAATATAATACAGGAGGTTACTCGGGGTTGTCATTTTTTAGTACTATACTTCGTCAATAGGAGCGCACCATGACAACCCGTCTTTAGAGGGGTATTAGGTGTTAAGGTTTGCTACAGTGGAATTCAATGCCCAAAAACATATCCATGATACAATACAATGTTTTTCCATGAAGTGTAGAAAATGTCAACACTGTTTTACCTCTGGTTTTTTTTAGTACTTACTTTGCTCATATAAAAGCATAAAAAAGTTACCTTTTTTTCCTTTCTTTATATGGACTATTACATACCCCACGCCCCCCCCCCCCACATCTACTTTTAACAGCCTGAGTTAGACCCTCTCCAGAAAAAATCCTGGATGCGGATGCGCCATTGCCCCAGAGTCCAATAAAAGGTTTTTTTTTTTTTTTTTTTTTGTTATTACTTATTAATTGATTTGTATTTTTACTTAAAATAAAACAGTAACTTCAATAATCTAAAGATGGAAATATCTAATAGAAATTAAAAAGAAAATAAAGAATACTAGGAGTGCAATGCAGTTGTCTGTTTGCAATATTGAGCTGACCGTGTATTTTAATCTTAAATTTTATTCAATATATTAAGACAAAGGAATGTTTGGTCCAATGTACTTTGGGACAAAGGAATATCCCACTTATGTTTTTATAAAGGGAGTAACAGTCTAAAGAAAAACATTCCGTACACCTTCTTTAGATTGTTTCTCCCTTCTATTTATATATAAGGGGAGTAACAGTCTAAAGAAGTGCCATTTAAAATCTATAGCCTCTATTAATTTCCTCATCTTCATTGTGAAAATAAAATATTATATTCTAAACAATATATCCTATATTGCACATAATACAAAATACAATGTATCTTAAATTATAACAACAGAAAATACGAAATACATTGGATATGAGACTTTCGTGAATATGTAAGTTCATGCTAGTTGTAAATCTATTCATTATTCATTATTCATAAGGCTATTCATGCATAAATAATGTGTAGAAATTAATTGTAAGAGCTTTATCCACAGTGACTTCTTCTAGGGGAAAACCGACTTCGTTGTAATATTATATATATATACTATTTCGCGAAGGCTATTTTCCCCCCTGGGGGGGGTAGGGGGGTGAGGGTCGGCACGTAGGGTCCTTCCGGTGAGAAAACGTCCTGGGCGCACTTAGAACGCCCTCCGACTAACCGTTTCCCGGTTATTCCCGGCGGAATACCCCGTTTTCCCGGCGGCTCCTGGGGGGCGCGGTAACGGGAAAAAAAATATTTCGACCCCCGGGCGTCGTGGGGGGCGTCGGGGGAAACACTTTTTGTAGGAAACTTTTTCCCCCCCGGGCAAAGGGGGGGGCGCCAAAAATCGAAAACAACCGATTTTGGGGCCTTTTTCGGGCCGCGGTATCTTTTTTCCCGTTCACTTTAAAAAAAAAACAAAAAACTATTTTTTCCTAAATTTCCTGCTCTACAAAAAAGGTCCTTTGGGTCGGACCGCTGCGGTCACCCGTTTTCGAGTTATGCGGAAAAAACCGTTTTTCGGGGGGAAAAAAAAAATTCGAAAAATCGCGGCGCGGCAACCGCGCATGCCGAATTTTTTTCCACCTGATACATTTTAGGGGGGAGTCCGACGGTTGAGAAAATACCCCCCCGGGATTTTCCCTACTTTCCGTTTGGCGTCGGGAACTCCCCCCGTTTTACCGCAAAACGGAAAATGCGAAAAAAAAATTTTCGTCATTTTTTTTCTCGGCGAGTGAAAGTCGGGGAAATACCGTTTGAAGGGCGTCCGGTAGGTTTCCCCGATAGGTTAAACGGAAAAAATTCCGAAGGCGGTCGGAGGCGGGGGGCGGCGGCGGGGGAGGACCGCGTACCGCCGACGGGCCGATTTTCGCGTTTTTGGGGCCGACCCTGCGAACTTCAAAATCGCCGCTCCCCTCTTCAACTTGGGAATTTCCCGACGAGACTCGGAGGGTAGTTTCAGCACGTAGTGACCTACGGGAAACCGTCTTTCTTTTTTCTTAGCTGACGACTATTTTCCGTGGGGGGGCGAAAACACCGATTTTGGGTCGATTTCGGCCCAAAACCACGACTTGGGAAATTCAAAATCTCCGCTCCCCTCTTCAACTCGAAAATTTCCCGACGGGACTCGCAGGGTAGTTTCGGCGCATAGTGGTCTACGAGATCCGGTATCATTGTTTTCTTGACTCCGACGGTTCTCTTCCTGGAGGGGGAAATGTAAAAAAAATCGGAATTTCGTACTTTTTTTTTTTTCACTTCGGGGCCCCCGTAGCCCCCCTTAAAGTGCGATGAGGCGAACGAAACTTATGGGGCGTCTGACCCCATCTGTCCTCTAAACGAAACCTCTTTCGGTTTTTTTTCGCCGGTTTCCGGGCGCCGTGGGGAGGGGGCCGAAGCGTTTTTCGTCCAAACCGGAAGTGGGAAATTTTCGCGTAAATGTTGTATCTCCTCCTAGGGTTTTAAAAGTGGGGAATTGGGACCAATTGCACCTTTTCAGGTTAGGTTCCGGATTTCTGACCGAGCCCTTCGTTTTTTGAAATTTCGATTTTGGGGCCCCCCCCCCAATTTTTGAAATTTTCTTCTGCCCATAAAATTTTCCCTATTTATTTTATGGGGCCCTTGATTTTTTAACGTGTAGACACATGTAATGAATAACGCTATACAAAAAATTAGGGTCCTACGACTTATAGTTTTCGAGAAAAAAAATGACGAAATTTCGAAATTTTCGTCTTTTTGGACGCTACCCTTTATACCGCTTTTTTCGACTTTAAACCGCCGTAGCTCCCTCCATAATGCGAATATCGGGTTGATTTTTAGTGGGCGTCTTTATTTCACGGTGCTTTTCCGAAATCTTCTTCCATTTTATTTTCACCGGTGCCCGGGCGCAGTGGGGGGGCCCGAATATCTTTTTAAGGGCATTTTTGAAATTGTACAAATCGCCATAGCGTTTTCCCCGTATCCCGTGGAGATAAACTTTATGACTATTTTTTGTAGCCCGCGAATGGACCTTTAAGCCCATATATGGCACGAGGCGGTCGGACTTATAGTACGCCCACTACGAGAGATTGAAATTGAATTACGTACTAAAATCCCAATTTTCACCCGTTCTTTGCCTCTTAAATTTCCCCAAATTGCTTTCTAAGGGTAAAATTATAGTTTTTCTTAATCGCCTTGCCAAAACCTTTAAAATGATATATATGTCGACCCGATCGGGCGACTTTCGATTTTCGCTAAAATAATCACGGGTCCTAGCCTAGCTTCATTTTGGGGGGAAAAAAAATTTTTTCTTTTTGGTCGACGACCCCATATGTGTGATACATGGTTGGAAAGCTAATTTTTTTTTAATAGGGGAGACACTCTCGAACTTTTTTCTTCGCGACCAATATTTTCCGAGAAAAGCCCGAAAAACATGGTTTCCCGCCAAAAAGTTCAAATGTTTGAACGCCATTATCTCGGAAAGTATTGGTCGGGGAAATTTTTTTTCAAGAGTAGGACCCCCCCCTGAAAAAAAAAGATCTTTCCAACCATGTATAACACGTATATGGTTGTCGACCAAAAAATTTCCCGAAATCGAGAACGGCAAAATCAGGGAAATTTCGACAAATTTTTGGAAGGTGGTCCGATTTTCACCAAATTCGGTATACACCCGTTGTTCGACACCACAAAAAGGATTATGAAAGAATTTTCCCGAAAAAAAATTTTCGGGGCCCCCCCCATAATTTTTAAATTTTTATATGCCCATAAAATTTGTTTGGACGCCTTTACGGGGTTCTTAATTTTTTGTCATGTAGAAATCCGTAATTAATGTCGCTATGCAAAAAATTAGGGTTCTAAGGCTAACACTTTTTGGGGAAAAAAATGTTGAATAATTTGGGGTTCAGTGTAATATTAATAAATCCACACTTTTTCGAGGTTCGGAGTGGCTTAACTTTTTCCCTGTATCCCGTGGAGAAAAACTCTATATGCCTTTTTTTTAGCCCGCAAATAGGCCTTTAAGTCCATATAAGACACGACGCGGTCGGACCTAAAGTACGCCCACTATGAGAGATTGAAATTGAATTACGTACTAAAATCCCAATTTTCACCCGTTCTTTGCCTCTTAAATTTCCTCAAATTGCTTTTTAAGGGTAAAATTATAGTTTTTCTTCATCGCCTTGCCAAAACCTTTAAAATGATATATATGTCGACCCGATCGGGCGACTTTCGATTTTCGCTAAAATAATCACGGGTCCTAGCCTAGCTTCATTTTGGGGAAAAAAAAAATTTTTTTTTTTTGGTCGACGACCCCACATGTGTTATACATGGTTGGAAAGCTAATTTTTTTTTAATAGGGTAGATACTCATGAACTTTTTTCTTCGCGACCAATATTTTCCGAGAAAACCCCGAAAAACATGGTTTCCCGCCAAAAAGTTCAAATGTTTGAACGCCATTATCTCAGAAAGTATTGGTCGGGGAAAAAAATTTTCAAGAGTAGGACCCCCCCCTGAAAAAAAAAGATCTTTCCAACCATGTATAACACGTATATGGTTGTCGACCAAAAAATTTCCCGAAATCGAGAACCGCAAAATCAGGGAAATTTCGACAAATTTTTGGAAGGTGGTCCGATTTTCACCAAATTCGGTATACACCCGTTGTTCGACACCACAAAAAGGATTATGAAAGAATTTCCCGGAAAAAAAAATTTCCGGGCCCCCCCCTATAATTTTGAAATTTGTATATGCCCGTAAAATTCGTTTGGACGCCTTTACGGGGTTCTTAATTTTTTGTCATGTAGAAAGCCGTAATAAATGACGCTATGCAAAAAATTAGGGTCCTAAGGCTAAAACTTTTTGGGGAAATAAATGTTGAATAATTTGGGGTTCAGTCTAAAATTAATTAATCCGCCTTTTTCCGCTCTTCAAAGTGGCATATCTTTGTCCCCGTAACCCGTGGAGATAAACGCTACGGGACTTTGTTGTAGCCCGCAAATAGACCTTTAAGCCCGTATATGACACGAGACGGTGGGACCTCAAGTACGCCCGCTACGGGAGATTGAAATTGAATTACGTACTAAAAACCCAATTTTCACCCGTTCTTAGCCCCTTAAATTTCTCCAAATTGCTTTCTAAGGGTAAAATTATAGTTTTTCTTGATCGCCATGCCAAAACCTTTAAAATGATATATATGTCGACCCGATCGGGCGACTTTCGATTTTCGCTAAAATAATCACGGGTCCTAGCCTAGCTTCATTTTGGGGGAAAAAAAAATTTTTTTTTTTGGGTCGACGACCCTATATGTGTTATACATGGTTGGAAAGCTAATTTTTTTTTAATAGGGAAGACACTCTTGAACTTTTTTCTTCGCGACCAATATTTTCCGAGAAAAGCCCGAAAAACATGGTTTCCCGCCAAAAAGTTCAAATGTTTGAACGCCGTTATCTCGGAAAGTATTGGTCGGGGAAAAAAATTTTCAAGAGTAGGACCCCCCCCTGAAAAAAAAAGATCTTTCCAACCATGTATAGCACGTATATGGTTGTCGACCAAAAAATTTCCCGAAATCGAGAACGGCAAAATCAGGGAAATTTCGACAAATTTTTGGAAGGTGGTCCGATTTTCACTAAATTCGGTATACACCCGTTGTTCGACACCACAAAAAGGATTATGAAAGAATTTTCCCGATAAAAAATTTTCGGGGCCCCCCCCCCCATAATTTTTAAATTTTTATATGCCCATAAAATTTGTTTGGACGCCTTTACGGGGTTCCTAATTTTTTTTCATGTAGAAAACCGTAATTAATGTCGCTATGCAAAAAATTAGGCTTTTAAGTCAATAACTTTTTGGGGAAAAAAATGTTGAATAATTTGGGGTTCAGTGTAATATTAATAAATCCACACTTTTTCGAGGTTCGGAGTGGCTTAACTTTTTCCCTGTATCCCGTGGAGAAAAACTCTAATAGCCTTTTTTGTAGCCCGCAAATAGGCCTTTAAGTCCATATAAGACACGACGCGGTCGGACCTAAAGTACGCCCACTACGAGAGATTGAAATTGAATTACGTACTAAAAACCCAATTTTCACCCGTTCTTAGCCCCTTAAATTTCCCCAAATTGCTTTCTAAGGGTAAAATTATAGTTTTTCTTGATCGCCTTGCAAAAACCTTTAAAATGATATATATGTCGACCCGATCGGGCGACTTTCGATTTTCGCTAAAATAATCACGGGTCCTAGCCTAGCTTCATTTTGGGGGAAAAAAAAATTTTTTTTTTTTGGTCGACGACCCCATATGTGTTATACATGGTTGGAAAGCTAATTTTTTTTTAATAAGCGACCAATATTTTCCGAGAAAAGCCCGAAAAACATGGTTTCCCGCCAAAAAGTTCAAATGTTTGAACGCCATTATCTCGGAAAGTATTGGTCGGGGAAAAAAATTTTCAAGAGTAGGACCCCCCCCTGAAAAAAAAAGATCTTTCCAACCATGTATAACACGTATATGGTTGTCGACCAAAAAATTTCCCGAAATCGAGAACGGCAAAATCAGGGAAATTTCGACAAATTTTTGGAAGGTGGTCCGATTTTCACCAAATTCGGTATACACCCGTTGTTTGACACCACAAAAAGGATTATGAAAGAATTTCCCCGAAAAAAAAATTTCGGGGCCCCCCCCCCATAATTTTTAAATTTGTATATGCCCGTAAAATTCGTTTGGACGCCTTTACGGGGTTCTTAATTTTTTGTCATGTAGAAAGCCGTAATAAATGACGCTATGCAAAAAATTAGGGTTCTAAGGCTAAAACTTTTTGGGGAAAAAAATGTTGAATAATTTGGGGTTCAGTGTAATATTAATAAATCCACACTTTTTCGAGGTTCGGAGTGGCTTAACTTTTTCCCTGTATCCCGTGGAGAAAAACTCTATACGCCTTTTTTGTAGCCCGCAAATGGACCTTTAAGCCCATATAAGACACGACGCGGTCGGACCTAAAGTACGCCCACTAAGAGAGATTGAAATTGAATTACATAATTCAAAAAATTAGGCTTTTAAGTCAATAACTTTTTGGGGAAAAAAATGTTGAATAATCTGAGGTTCAGTGTAATATTAATAAATCCACACTTTTTCGAGGTTCGGAATGGCTTAACTTTTTCCCTGTATCCCGTGGAGAAAAACTCTAATAGCCTTTTTTGTAGCCCGCAAATAGGCCTTTAAGTCCATATAAGACACGACGCGGTCGGACCTAAAGTACGCCCACTACGAGAGATTGAAATTGAATTACGTACTAAAAACCCAATTTTCACCCGTTCTTAGCCCCTTAAATTTCCCCAAATTGCTTTTTAAGGGTAAAATTATAGTTTTTCTTAATCGCCTTGCCAAAACCTTTAAAATGATATATATGTCGACCCGATCGGGCCACTTTCGATTTTCTCCTAAAAAACGACAGGTATACGGGTGTAATTTTTTTTGGGGAAAAAAATTTTTTTTTTTTTGGTCGACGACCCCATATGTGTTATACATGGTTGGAAAGCTAATTTTTTTTAAATAGGGGAGATACTCTCGAATTTTTTTCTTCCCGACCAATATTTTCCGAGAAAAGCCCAAAAAACATGGTTTCCCGCCAAAAAGTTCAAATGTTTGAACGCCATTATCTCGGAAAGTATTAGTCGGGGAAATATTTCGAGACTATGACCTTCCTTGAAAAAAAAAAGATCTTTCCAACCATGTATAACACGTATATGGTTGTCGACCAAAAAATTTCCCGAAATCGAGAACGGCAAAATCAGGGAAATTTCGACAAATTTTTGGAAGGTGGTCCGATTTTCACCAAATTCGGTAAACACACGTTGTTTGATACCACAAAAAGGATTATGAAAGAATTTTCCCGAAAAAAAAATTTCGGGGCCCCCCCCCATAATTTTTAAATTTTTATATGCCCATAAAATTTGTTTGGACGCCTTTACGGGGTTCTTAAATTTTTTACGTATAGAAAGCCGTAATAAATGTCGCTATGCAAAAAATTAGGGTTCTAAGTCAATAACTTTTTGGGGAAAAAAATGTTGAATAATCTGGGGTTCAGTGTAATATTAATAAATCCACACTTTTTCGAGGTTCGGAGTGGCTTAACTTTTTCCCTGTATCCCGTGGAGAAAAACTCTAATAGCCTTTTTTGTAGCCCGCCAATAGACCTTTAAACCCATATATGACACGAGGCGGTCGGACTTATAGTACGCCCACTACGAGAGATTGAAATTGAATTACGTACTAAAATCCCAATTTTCACCCGTTCTTTGCCTCTTAAATTTCCCCAAATTGCTTTTTAAGGGTAAAATTATAGTTTTTCTTGATCGCCTTGCAAAAACCTTTAAAATGATATATATGTCGACCCGATCGGGCGACTTTCGATTTTCGCTAAAATAATCACGGGTCCTAGCCTAGCTTCATTTTGGGGAAAAAAATTTTTTTTTTTTTTTGGTCGACGACCCCATATGTGTTATACATGGTTGGAAAGCTAATTTTTTTTAATAGGGGAGACACTCTTGAACTTTTTTCTTCGCGACCAATATTTTCCGAGATAAGCCCGAAAAACATGGTTTCCCGCCAAAAAGTTCAAATGTTTGAACGCCATTATCTCGGAAAGTATTGGTCGGGGAAAAAATTTTTCAAGAGTAGGACCCCCCCCTGAAAAAAAAAGATCTTTCCAACCATGTATAACACGTATATGGTTGTCGACCAAAAAATTTCCCGAAATCGAGAACGGCAAAATCAGGGAAATTTCAACAAATTTTTGGAAGGTGGTCCGATTTTCACCAAATTCGGTATACACCCGTTGTTTGACACCACAAAAAGGATTATGAAAGAATTTTCCGCAAAAAAATTTTTCCGGGCCCCCCCCCATAATTTTTAAATTTGTATATGCCCGTAAAATTCGTTTGGACGCCTTTACGGGGTTCTTAATTTTTTGTCATGTAGAAAGCCGTAATAAATGACGCTATGCAAAAAATTAGGGTTCCAAGGCTAAAACTTTTTGGGGAAAAAAATGTTGAATAATTTGGGGTTCAGTCTAAAATTAATAAATCCGCCTTTTTCCGCTCTTCCAAGTGGCCTACCTTTTTCCCCGTATCCCCTGGAGAAAAACGCTACGGGACTTTTTTGTAGCCCGCAAATAGACCTTTAAGCCCGTATATGACACGAGGCGGTCGGACCTCAAGTACGCCCGCTACGGGAGATTGAAATTGAACTGCGCACTAAAAACCCGACTTTCACCCGTTTTCAGCCTTCAAAATTTCCCCAAACGGCTTTATCCGGGTAAAACTAGGGTTCTTCTCGAACGCCGTGCCGAAACCTTTAAAACGATATGTATATCGACCCGATCGGGCGACTTTCGATTTTCACCGAACCCGACCTGTCGAGCGCCGACTCCGTACGGGCGCCGACACTATACCGGCGCCGACACTATACCGGCGCCGACACTACACCGGCGCCGACACTGTACCGGCGCCGACACTGTACCGGCGCCAACACTGTACCGGCGCCGACACTATACCGGCGCCAACACTATACCGGCGCCAACACTATACCGGCGCCAACACTATACGGGCGCCAACACTATACCGGCGCTGACCGCTGGCTGCGTCCCGTTGGCCGCCGCTTGCGGCGGCCACGGGACCAGCTAGTATATATATACTAATTCAGGAAGGATTTTTTTTCCCTGGGGGTGGTAGGGGGGAGTTAGGGGGGGGGGAGGGTCGGACCCGGTCCCGACAATGGGGAAAATCGAGCTCGCCGCCCTCAGATTACCCGTTTTCGAGATATTCCCGTCGGGAAGGCCCGTTTTCCCGGTCGGACCTGGGGGGCGCGGTTGCGGGAAAAAAAATATTTCGACCCCCGGGCGTCGTGGGGCGCGTCTAGGGCTACAACTTTTACTCGAAACTTTTTCCCCCCCGACCGACAGGGGGGGCGCTAAAATTCGAAAACACCCGATTTTGGGGCCTTTTTCGGACGCCCGTATCTTTTTCCCTGTTCACTTTAAAAAAAAAACAAAAAACTATTTTTTCCTAAATCGAGTGCCCTACAAAAAAGGTCCTTTGGGTCGGACCGCTGCGGTCACCCGTTTTCGAGTTGTGCGGAAAAAACCGTTTTTCGGGGGGAAAATTTTTCTTTAAAAAATCGCGGCGCGGCAACCGCGCACGCTGAATTTTTTTCCACCTGATACATTTTAGGGAGGAGTCTTACGAGTGAGAAAATACCCCCCGCGGATTTTCCCTACTTTCCGTTTGGCGTCGGGAAGCCCCCCCGTTTTACCGCAAAACGGAAAATGCGAAAAAAAAATTTTCGTCATTTTTTTTCTCAGCGAGTATGTGTAGGGGAAATACCGTTTGAAGGGCGTCCGGTAGGTTTCCCCGGTAGGTTAAACGGAAAAAATTCCGAAGGCGGTCGGAGCCGGGGGGCGGCGGCGGGGGCGGACCGCGTACCGCCGACGGGCCGATTTTCGTGTTTTTAGGGCCGACCCTCCCCACTTAATGTGCGGGGGCTTTGTCTTCAACTTGGGAATTCCCGGACGGGACTCGCAGGGTAGTTTCAGCACATAGTGGTCTACGGGAAACCGTCTTTCTTTTTTCTTAGCTGGCGACATTTTTCCCGTGGGGGGGCGAAAACCCCTATTTTGGGTCGATTTCGGCCGAAAAACACGACCTTGCCCACTTGAGGTGTGGGGGCTTTGTCTTAAATTTGGGAATTTCCCGACGGGACTCACAGGGTATTTCGGGTGAACGGTCCGCTGAAAGGATCAGGTCGATTTTTTTTTTCACTGCGAACGGTTCTCTTCCTGGAGGGGGAAATGTAAAAAAAATAGGAATTTCGTACTTTTTTTTTTTTCACTTCGGGGCCCCTGTAGCCCCCCTTAAAATGCGCTTAGGCGAACGAAACTTATTGGGCGTCTGACCCCATCTGTCCTCTACACGAAACCTCTTTCGGTTTTTTGTCGCCGGTTTCCGGGCGCCGTGGGGAGGGGAACGAAACATTTTTCGCCCAAAACCGGATGTGGTAATTTTCGCGTAAATGTTGTATCTCCTCCTAGGGTTTTAAAAGTGGGGAATTGGGACCAATTGCACCTTTTCAGGTTTGCTCTCGGATCTCTGACCAGCCCCTTCGTTTTTTGAAATTTCGATTTCCGGGCCCCCCCCGAATTTTTGAAATTTTCGTTTGCTACAAAGGTTTGCTACAGTGGAATTCAATGCCCAAAAACATATCCATGATACAATACAATGTTTTTCCATGAAGTGTAGAAAATGTCAACACTGTTTTACCTCTGGTTTTTTTTAGTACTTACTTTGCTCATATAAAAGCATAAAAAAGTTACCTTTTTTTCCTTTCTTTATATGGACTATTACATACCCCACGCCCCCCCCCCCCCACATCTACTTTTAACAGCCTGAGTTAGACCCTCTCCAGAAAAAATCCTGGATGCGGATGCGCCATTGCCCCAGAGTCCAATAAAAGGTTTTTTTTTTTTTTTTTTTTTGTTATTACTTATTAATTGATTTGTATTTTTACTTAAAATAAAACAGTAACTTCAATAATCTAAAGATGGAAATATCTAATAGAAATTAAAAAGAAAATAAAGAATACTAGGAGTGCAATGCAGTTGTCTGTTTGCAATATTGAGCTGACCGTGTATTTTAATCTTAAATTTTATTCAATATATTAAGACAAAGGAATGTTTGGTCCAATGTACTTTGGGACAAAGGAATATCCCACTTATGTTTTTATAAAGGGAGTAACAGTCTAAAGAAAAACATTCCGTACACCTTCTTTAGATTGTTTCTCCCTTCTATTTATATATAAGGGGAGTAACAGTCTAAAGAAGTGCCATTTAAAATCTATAGCCTCTATTAATTTCCTCATCTTCATTGTGAAAATAAAATATTATATTCTAAACAATATATCCTATATTGCACATAATACAAAATACAATGTATCTTAAATTATAACAACAGAAAATACGAAATACATTGGATATGAGACTTTCGTGAATATGTAAGTTCATGCTAGTTGTAAATCTATTCATTATTCATTATTCATAAGGCTATTCATGCATAAATAATGTGTAGAAATTAATTGTAAGAGCTTTATCCACAGTGACTTCTTCTAGGGGAAAACCGACTTCGTTGTAATATTATATTATATATACTAATTCAGGAAGGCTATTTTCCCCCCTGGGGGGGGTAGGGGGGCGAGGGTCGGCACACAGGGTCCTTCCGGTGAGAAAACGTCCTGGGCGCACTTAGAACGCCCTCCGACTGACCGTTTCCCGGTTATTCCCGGCGGAATACCCCGTTTTCCCGGCACCTCCTGGGGGGCGCGGTAACGGGAAAAAAAATATTTCGACGGCTTGGCGTCGTGAAGGGCGTCGAGGGGAACGACTTTCAGAGGAAACTTTTTCCCCCCCTACCAACAGGGGGGGCGCTAAAAATCGAAAACACCCGATTTTGGGGCCTTTTTCGACCGCGTGTATCTTTTTCCCTATTCATTTTAAAAAAAAAACAAAAAACTATTTTTTCCTAAATCGAGTGCCCTACAAAAAAGGTCCTTTGGGTCGGACCGCTGCGGTCACCCGTTTTCGAGTTATGCGGAAAAAACCGTTTTTGGGGGGGAAAATTTTTCTTTAAAAAATCGCGGCGCGGCAACCGCGCACGCCGAATTTTTTTCCACCTGATACATTTTAGGGGGGAGTCCGACGGTTGAGAAAATACCCCCCCGGGATTTTCCCTACTTTCCGTTTGGCGTCGGGAACTCCCCCCGTTTTACCGCGAAACGGAAAATGCGAAAAAAAAAATTTCGTCATTTTTTTTCTCAGCGGGTATGTGTAGGGGAAATACCGTTTGAAGGGCGTCCGGTAGGTTTCCCCGGTAGGTTATACGAAAAAAATTTCGGAGGCGGTCGGAGGCGGGGGGCGGCGGCGGGGGCGGACCGCGTACCGCCGACGGGCCGATTTTCGTGTTTTTGGGGCCGACCCTCCCCACTTAATGTGCGGGGGCTTTGTCTTCAACTTGGGAATTTCCCGACGGGACTCGCAGGGTAGTTTCAGGGCATAGTGGACTACGAGAAACCGTCTTTCTTTTTTCTTAGCTAACGACATTTTTCCCGTGGGGGGGCGAAAACCCCTATTTTGGGTCGATTTCGGCCGAAAAACACGACTTTGGCAAATTCAAAATCGCCGCTCCCCTCTTCAAATCGGGAATTTCCCGACGGGACTCCCGGGGTAGTTTCGGCGCATAGTGGTCTACGAGAACCGGTTTCTTTGTTTCCTTGACTCCGACGGTTCTCTTCCTGGAGGGGGAAATGTAAAAAAAATCGGAATTTCGTTCCCCGCTTTTTTTAACTTTGGGGCCCCTGTAGCCCCCCTTAAAATGCGCTTAGGCGAACGAAACTTATTGGGCGTCTGACCCCATCTGTCCTCTACACGAAACCTCTTTCGGTTTTTTTTCGCCGGTTTCCGGGCGCCGTGGGGAGGGGAACGAAACATTTTTCGCCCAAAACCGGATGTGGTAATTTTCGCGTAAATGTTGTATCTCCTCCTAGGGTTTTAAAAGTGGGGAATTGGGACCAATTGCACCTTTTCAGGTTTGCTCTCGGATCTCTGACCAGCCCCTTCGTTTTTTGAAATTTCGATTTGCGGGCCCCCCCCGAATTTTTGAAATTTTCGTCTGCCCATAAAATATCCCCCATTTATTTTATGGGGCCCTTGATTTTTTTACGTGTAGACATATGTGATAATTAACGCTATACAAAAAATTAGCGTTCTACGACTTATAGTTGTCGAGAAAAAAAATGACGAAATTTCGAAACTTTCGTCTTTTTTGACGCTACCTTTTATACCGCTCTTTTCGACTTTAAACCGACGTAGCTCCCTCTATAATGCGAATATCGGGTTGATTTTTTGTGGGCATCTTTATTTCACGGTGCTATACCGAAACCTTCTTCGATTTTATTTTCACCGGTGCCCGGGCGCAGTGGGGGGGCACGAATATCTTTTTAAGGGCTTTTTCGAAATTCTACAAATCGGAATAACATTTTCCCTGTATCCCGTGGAGAAAAACTCTAATGGCCTTTTTTGTAGCCCGCAAATAGGCCTTTAAGTCCATATAAGACACGACGCGGTCGGACCTAAAGTACGCCCACTACGAGACATTGAAATTGAATTACGTACTAAAAACCCAATTTTCACCCGTTCTTAGCCCCTTAAATTTCCCCAAATTGCTTTTTAAGGGTAAAATTATAGTTTTTCTTAATCGCCTTGCCAAAACCTTTAAAATGATATATATGTCGACCCGATCGGGCGACTTTCGATTTTCGCCAAAATAATCACGGGTCCTAGCCTAGCTTCATTTTGGGGGGGAAAAAAAATTTTTTTTTTTGGTCGACGACCCCATATGTGTTATACATGGTTGGAAAGCTAATTTTTTTTTAATAGGGGAGACACTCTTCAACTTTTTTCTTCGCGACCAATATTTTCCGAGAAAAGCCCGAAAAACATGGTTTCCCGCCAAAAAGTTCAAATGTTTGAACGCCATTATCTCGGAAAGTATTGGTCGGGGAAAAAAATTTTCAAGAGTAGGACCCCCCCCTGAAAAAAAATAATCTTTCCAACCATGTATAACACGTATATGGTTGTCGACCAAAAAATTTCCCGAAATCGAGAACCGCAAAATCAGGGAAATTTCGACTCAAATTTGCATGGTGGTCCGATTCTCACCAAATTCGGTATACACCCGTTGTCTGACGCCACAAAAAGGATTATGAACGAATTTTCCGGAAAAAAAATTTTCCGGGCCCCCCCCATAATTTTGAAATTTGTATATGCCCATAAAATTCGTTTGGACGCCTTTACGGGGTTCTTAATTTTTTGTCATGTAGAAAGCCGTAATAAATGACGCTATGCAAAAAATTAGGGTTCTAAGGCTAAAACTTTTTGGGAAAATAAATGTTGAATTATTTGGGGTTCAGTGTAATATTAATAAATCCACACTTTTTCGAGGTTCGGAATGGCTCACCTTTTTCCCTGTATCCCGTGGAGAAAAACTCTATTGGCCTTTTTTGTAGCCCGCGAATGGACCTTTAAGCCCATATATGGCACAAGGCGGTCGGACTTATAGTACGCCCACTACGAGAGATTGAAATTGAATTACGAACTAAAATCCCAATTTTCACCCGTTCTTAGCCTCTTAAATTTCCCCAAATTGCTTTCTAAGGGTAAAATTATAGTTTTTCTTAATCGCCTTGCCAAAACCTTTAAAATGATATATATGTCGACCCGATCGGGCGACTTTCGATTTTCGCTAAAATAATCACGGGTCCTAGCCTAGGTTCATTTTGGGGGAAAAAAAAATTTTTTTTTTTTGGTCGACGACCCCACATGAGTTATACATGGTTGGAAAGCTAATTTTTTTTTAATAGGGGAGACACTCTCGAACTTTTTTCTTCGCGACCAATATTTTCCGAGAAAAGCCCGAAAAACATGGTTTCCCGCCAAAAAGATCAAATGTTTGAACGCCATTATCTCGGAAAGTATTGGTCGGGGAAAAAAATTTTCATGAGTAGGACCCCCCCCTGAAAAAAAAAGATCTTTCCAACCATGTATAACACGTATATGGTTGTCGACCAAAAAATTTCCCGAAATCGAGAACGGCAAAATCAGGGAAATTTCGACAAATTTTTGGAAGGTGGTCCGATTTTCACCAAATTCGGTATACACCCGTTGTTTGACACCACAAAAAGGATTATGAAAGAATTTTCCGGAAAAAAATTTTTCCGGGCCCCCCCCCATAATTTTGAAATTTGTATATGCCCATAAAATTCGTTTGGACGCCTTTACGGGGTTCTTAATTTTTTGTCATGTAGAAAGCCGTAATAAATGACGCTATGCAAAAAATAAGGCTTTTAAGTCAATAAATGTTTGGGGAAAAAAATGTTGAATAATCTGGGGTTCAGTGTAATATTAATAAATCCACACTTTTTCGAGGTTCGGAGTGGCTTAACGTTTTCCCTGTATCCCGTGGAGAAAAACTCTATTGGCCTTTTTTGTAGCCCGCAAATAGGCCTTTAAGCCCATATAAGACACGACGAGGTCAGACCTAAAGTACGCCCACTACGAGACATTGAAATTGAATTTCGTACTAAAAACCCAATTTTCACCCGTTCTTAGCCTCTTAAATTTCCCCAAATTGCTTTCTAAGGGTAAAATTATAGTTTTTCTTGATCGCCTTGCCAAAACCTTTAAAATGATATATATGTCGACCCGATCGGGCGACTTTCGATTTTCGCTAAAATAATCACGGGTCCTAGCCTAGCTTCATTTTGGGGGAAAAAAAAATTTTTTTTTTTTGGTCGACGACCCCACATGTGTTATACATGGAATAACACATATTTTATGGGGCCCTTGATTTTTTTACGTGTAGACATATGTGATAATTAACGCTATACAAAAAATTAGCGTCCTACGACTTATAGTTGTCGAGAAAAAAAATGACGAAATTTCGAAATTTTCGTCTTTTTTGACGCGACCTTTTATACCGCTTTTTTCGACTTTAAACCGCCGTAGCTCCCTCTATAATGCGAATATCGGGTTGATTTTCGGTGGGCGTCTTTAATTCACGGTGCTATACCGAAACCTTCTTCGATTTTATTTTCACCGGTGCCCGGGCGCAGTGGGGGGGCCCGAATATCTTTTGAAGGGCTTTTTCGAAATTCTACAAATCAGAATAACATTTTCCCTGTATCCCGTGGAGAAAAACTCTATCAGCCTTTTTTGTAGCCCGCGAATGGACCTTTAAGCCCATATATGGCACGAGGCGGTCGGACTTATAGTACGCCCACTACGAGAGATTGAAATTGAATTACGTACTAAAATCCCAATTTTCACCCGTTCTTTGCCTCTTAAATTTCCCCAAATTGCTTTTTAAGGGTAAAATTATAGTTTTTCTTGATCGCCTTGCCAAAACCTTTAAAATGATATATATGTCGACCCGATCGGGCGACTTTCGATTTTCGCTAAAATAATCACGGGTCCTAGCCTAGGTTCATTTTGGGGGAAAAAAAAATTTTTTTTTTTTGGTCGACGACCCCACATGTGTTATACATGGTTGGAAAGCTAATTTTTTTTTAATAGGGGAGACACTCTCGAACTTTTTTCTTCGCGACCAATATTTTCCGAGAAAAGCCCGAAAAACATGGTTTCCCGCCAAAAAGTTCAAATGTTTGAACGCCATTATCTCGGAAAGTATTGGTCGGGGAAAAAATTTTTCAAGAGTAGGACCCCCCCCTGAAAAAAAAAGATCTTTCCAACCATGTATAACACGTATATGGTTGTCGACCAAAAAATTTCCCGAAATCGAGAACGGCAAAATCAGGGAAATTTCGACAAATTTTTGGAAGGTGGTCCGATTTTCACCAAATTCGGTATACACCCGTTGTTTGACAATACAAAAAGGATTATGAAAGAATTTTCCGGAAAAAAAATTTTCGGGGCCCCCCCCATAATTTTGAAATTTGTATATGCCCGTAAAATTCGTTTGGATGCCTTTACGGGGTTATTAATTTTTTGTCATGTAGAAAGCCGTAATAAATGACGCTATGCAAAAAATTTGGGTTCCAAGGCTAAAACTTTTTGGGGAAAAAAATGTTGAATAATTTGGGGTTCAGTCTAAAATTAATAAATCCGCCTTTTTCCGCTCTTCCAAGTGGCCTACCTTTTTCCCCGTATCCCCTGGAGAAAAACGCGACGGGACTTTTTTGTAGCCCGCAAATAGACCTTTAAGCCCGTATATGACACGAGGCGGTCGGACCTCAAGTACGCCCGCTACGAGAGATTGAAATTGAACTGCGCACTAAAAACCCGACTTTCACCCGTTTTCAGCCTTCAAAATTTCCCCAAACGGCTTTATCCGGGTAAAACTACGGTTCTTCTCGAACGCCGTGCCGAAACCTTTGAAACGATATGTATATCGACCCGATCGGGCGACTTTCGATTTTCACCGAACCCGACCTGTCGAGCGCCGACTCCGTACGGGCGCCGACACTATACCGGCGCCGACACTATACCGGCACCGACACTACACCGGCGCCAACACTGTACCGGCGCCAACACTGTACCGGCGCCAACACTGTACCGGCGCCGACACTATACCGGCGCCAACACTATACCGGCGCCAACACTATACCGGCGCCAACACTATACCGGCGCCAACACTATACCGGCGCTGACCGCTAGCTGCGTCCCGTTGGCCGCCGCTTGCGGCGGCCACGGGACCAGCTAGTATATATATACTATTTCAGGAAGGATTTTTTTTCCCTGGGGGTGGTGGGGGGGAGTGAGGGGGGGGGTTACCCTCCGTCCGGTCCCGACAATGGGGAAAATCGGTCCCGCCGTCCTCCGACAAGCGGTTTTCGAGATATTCCCGTCGGGAAGGCCCGTTTTCCCGGTGGGTCCTTGGGGGCGCGGGGGCGGGAAAAAAAATATTCCGACCCCCGGGCGTCGTGGGGCCCCCCGGGGGGAACACTTTTTGTAGGAAACTTTTTCCCCCCCGAAGCACGGGGGGGGCGCTAAAAATCGAAAACAACCGATTTTGGGGCCTTTTTCGGACGCCCGTATCTTTTTCCCTGTTCACTTTAAAAAAAAAACAAAAAACTATTTTTTCCTAAATTTCCTGCCCTACAAAAAAGGTCCTTTGGGTCGGACCGCTGCGGTCGACCGTATCCGAGTTATGCGGAAAAAACCGTTTTTCGGGGGGAAAATTTTTCTTTAAAAAATCGCGGCGCGGCAACCGCGCACGCTGAATTTTTTTCCACCTGATAAATTTTAGGGGGGAGTCCCCCGAGTGAGAAAATTCCACCCGCGGATTTTCCCTACTTTCCGTTTGGCGTCGGGAACTCCCCCCGTTTTACCGCAAAACGGAAAATGCGAAAAAAAAAATTTCGTCATTTTTTTTCTCCGCGAGTAAAAGTCGGGGAAATACCGTTTGAAGGGCGTCCGGTAGGTTTCGCCGGTCGGTTTAAGGAAAAAAATACCGAGGGGCGGTCGGAGGCGGGGGACGGCGGCGGGGGCGGACCGCGTACTCCCGAAGGGCCGATTTTCGCGTTTTTGGGGCCGACCCCGTGAAATTCAAACTCTGCACGCCCCCCTTCAACTTGGGAATATCCGGACGGGACTCGCAGGGTAGTTTCAGGGCATAGTGGACTACGAGAAACCGTCTTTCTTTTTTCTTAGCTCACGACATTTTTCCCGTGGGGGGGCGAAAACCCCGATTTTGGGTCGTTTTCGGCCGAAAACCACGACTTTGCCAAATTCAAAATCTCCGCTCCCCTCTTCAACTCGAAAATTTCCCGACGGGACTCGCAGGGTAGTTTCGGCCCATAGTGGTCTACGAGAACCGGTTTCTTTGTTTTCTTGACTCCGACGGTTCTCCTCCTGGAGGGGGAAATGTAAAAAAATTCGGAATTTCGTTCCCCGCTTTTTTTAACTTCGGGGCCCCCGTAGCCCCCCTTAAAGTGCGATTAGGCGTTCGAAACTTATGGGGCGTCTGACCCCATCTGTCCTCTACACGAAACCTCTTTTGTTTTTTTTTCGCCGGTTTCCGGGCGCCGTACGGGGGGGATAAAATCCGAAAAAAGTGAAATTTCAGTTAACGACTTGCAAAAAAGTATTTGTATCTCCTCCTAGGGTTTTAAAAGTGGGGAATTGGGACCAACTGCACCTTTTCAGGTTGGGTGTCGGACACACCAACGAGCCCTTCGTTTTTTAAAATTTTGATTTTGGGGCCCCCCCCGAATTTTTGAAATTTTCGTCTGCCCATAACTATTTCCCTATTTATTTTATGGGGCCCTTGATTTTTTCACGTGTAGACATATGTAAGAAATAACGCTATACAAAAAATCAGGTCCCTACGACTTATAGTTTTCGAGAAAAAAAATGACGAAATTTCGAAATTTTCGTCTTTTTTGACGCTACCTTTTATACCGCTTTTTTCGACTTTAAACCGCCGTAGCTCCCTCTATAATGCGAATATCGGGTTGATTTTTTGTGGGCATCTTTATTTCACGGTGCTATACCGAAACCTTCTTCGATTTTATTTTCACCGGTGCCCGGGCGCAGTGGGGGGGGCCCGAATATCTTTTTAAGGGCTTTTTTGAAATTCTACAAATCGCCATAGCGTTTTCCCCGTAGCCCGTGGAGAAAAACTCTATTAGCCTTTTTTGCAGCCCGCAAATAGACCTTTAAGCCCATATATGGCACGAGGCGGTCGGACTTATAGTACGCCCACTACGAGAGATTGTAATTGAATTACGTACTAAAAACCCAATTTTCACCCGTTCTTAGCCTCTTAAATTTCCCCAAATTGCTTATTAAGGGCAAAACTATAGTTTTTCTTGATCGCCTTGCCAAAACCTTTAAAATGATATATATGTCGACCCGATCGGGCGACTTTCGATTTTCGCTAAAATAATCACGGGTCCTAGCCTAGCTTCATTTTGGGGGAAAAAAAAATTTTTTTTTTTTGGTCGACGACCCCACATGTGTTATACATGGTTGGAAAGCTAATTTTTTTTTAATAGGGGAGATACTCATGAACTTTTTTCTTCGCGACCAATATTTTCCGAGAAAAGCCCGAAAAACATGGTTTCCCGCCAAAAAGTTCAAATGTTTGAACGCCATTATCTCGGAAAGTATTGGTCGGGGAAAAAATTTTTCAAGAGTAGGACCCCCCCCTGAAAAAAAAGATCTTTCCAACCATGTATAACACGTATATGGTTGTCGACCAAAAAATTTCCCGAAATCGAGAACCGCAAAATCAGGGAAATTTCGACTCAAATTTGCATGGTGGTCCGATTTTCACCAAATTCGGTATACACCCGTTGTTCGACACCACAAAAAGGATTATGAAAGAATTTCCCGGAAAAAAAATTTCCGGGCCCCCCCCTATAATTTTGAAATTTGTATATGCCCGTAAAATTCGTTTGGACGCCTTTACGGGGTTCTTAATTTTTTGTCATGTAGAAAGCCGTAATAAATGACGCTATGCAAAAAATTAGGGTCCTAAGGCTAAAACTTTTTGGGGAAATAAATGTTGAATAATTTGGGGTTCAGTCTAAAATTAATTAATCCGCCTTTTTCCGCTCTTCCAAGTGGCCTACCTTTTTCCCCGTATCCCCTGGAGAAAAACGCTACGGGACTTTTTTGTAGCCCGCAAATAGACCTTTAAGCCCGTATATGACACGAGGCGGTCGGACCTCAAGTACGCCCGCTACGGGAGATTGAAATTGAACTGCGCACTAAAAACCCGATTTTCACCAGTTTTTAGCCTGTTAAATTTCCCCAAATTGCTTTCTAAGGGTAAAATTATAGTTTTTCTTGATCGCCATGCCAAAACCTTTAAAATGATATATATATCGACCCGATCGGGCGACTTTCGATTTTCGCCAAAATAATCACGGGTCCTAGCCTAGCTTCATTTTGGGGGAAAAAAATTTTTTTTTTTTTTGGTCGACGACCCCATATGTGTTATACATGGTTGGAAAGCTAATTTTTTTTTAATAGGGGAAACACTCTTGATCTTTTTTCTTCGCGACCAATATTTTCCGAGAAAAGCCCGAAAAACATGGTTTCCCGCCAAAAAGTTCAAATGTTTGAACGCCATTATCTCGGAAAGTATTGGTCGGGGAAAAAAATTTTCAAGAGTAGGACCCCCCCCTGAAAAAAAAAGATCTTTCCAACCATGTATAACACGTATATGGTTGTCGACCAAAAAATTTCCCGAAATCGAGAACGGCAAAATCAGGGAAATTTCGACAAATTTTTGGAAGGTGGTCCGATTTTCACCAATTTCGGTATACACCCGTTGTTCGACACCACAAAAAGGTTTATGAAAGAATTTTCCCGAAAAAAAATTTTCGGGGCCCCCCCCATAATTTTTAAATTTTTATATGCCCATAAAATTTGTTTGGACGCCTTTACGGGGTTCTTAATTTTTTTTTCATGTAGAAAACCGTAATTAATGTCGCTATGCAAGAAATTAGGCTTTTAAGTCAATAACTTTTTGGGGAAAAAAATGTTGAATAATCTGGGGTTCAGTGTAATATTAATAAATCCACACTTTTTCGAGGTTCGGAGTGGCTTAACTTTTTCCCCGTATCCCGTGGAGAAAAACTCTAAATGCCTTTTTTGTAGCCCGCAAACAGACCTTTAAGTCCATATAAGACACGACGCGGTCGGACCTAAAGTAAGCCCACTACGAGAGATTGAAATTGAATTACGTACTAAAAACCCAATTTTCACCCGTTCTTAGCCTCTTAAATTTCCCCAAATTGCTTTCTAAGGGTAAAATTATAGTTTTTCTTAATCGCCTTTCCAAAACCTTTAAAATGATATATATGTCGACCCGATCGGGCGACTTTCGATTTTCGCTAAAATAATCACGGGTCCTAGCCTAGCTTCATTTTGGGGGAAAAAAAAATTTTTTTTTTTTGGTCGACGACCCCACATGTGTTATACATGGTTGGAAAGCTAATTTGTTTTTAATAGGGGAGACGCTCTTGAACTTTTTTCTTCGCGACCAATATTTTCCGAGAAAAGCCCGAAAAACATGGTTTCCCGCCAAAAAGTTCAAATGTTTGAACGCCATTATCTCGGAAAGTATTGGTCGGGGAAAAAAATTTTCAAGAGTAGGACCCCCCCCTGAAAAAAAAAGATCTTTCCAACCATGTATAACACGTATATGGTTGTCGACCAAAAAATTTCCCGAAATCGAGAACCGCAAAATCAGGGAAATTTCGACTCAAATTTGCATGGTGGTCCGATTCTCACCAAATTCGGTATACACCCGTTGTTTGACGCCACAAAAAGGATTATGAACGAATTTTCCGGAAAAAAAAATTTCCGGGCCCCCCCCATAATTTTGAAATTTGTATATGCCCATAAAATTCGTTTGGACGCCTTTACGGGGTTCTTAATTTTTTGTCATGTAGAAAGCCGTAATAAATGACGCTATGCAAAATATTAGGGTTCTAAGGCTAAAACTTTTTGGGAAAAAAAATGTTGAATTATTTGGGGTTCAGTGTAAAATTAATAAATCCACACTTTTTCGAGGTTCGGAATGGCTCAACTTTTTCCCTGTATCCCGTGGAGAAAAACTCTATTGGCCTTTTTTGTAGCCCGCGAATGGACCTTTAAGCCCATATATGGCACAAGGCGGTCGGACTTATAGTACGCCCACTACGAGAGATTGAAATTGAATTACGTACTAAAATCCCAATTTTCACCCGTTCTTTGCCTCTTAAATTTCCCCAAATTGCTTTTTAAGGGTAAAATTATAGTTTCTCTTGATCGCCTTGCAAAAACCTTTAAAATGATATATATGTCGACCCGATCGGGCGACTTTCGATTTTCGCTAAAATAATCACGGGTCCTAGCCTAGGTTCATTTTGGGGGAAAAAAAAATTTTTTTTTTTTGGTCGACGACCCCACATGTGTTATACATGGTTGGAAAGCTAATTTTTTTTAATAGGGGAGACACTCTCGAACTTTTTTCTTCGCGACCAATATTTTCCGAGAAAAGCCCGAAAAACATGGTTTCCCGCCAAAAAGTTCAAATGTTTGAACGCCATTATCTCGGAAAGTATTGGTCGGGGAAAAAAATTTTCAAGAGTAGGACCCCCCCCTGAAAAAAAAAGATCTTTCCAACCATGTATAACACGTATATGGTTGTCGACCAAAAAATTTCCCGAAATCGAGAACGGCAAAATCAGGGAAATTTCGACAAAGTTTTGGAAGGTGGTCCGATTTTCACCAAATTCGGTATACACCCGTTGTTTGACACCACAAAAAGGATTATGAAAGAATTTTCCGGAAAAAAATTTTTCCGGGCCCCCCCCCCATAATTTTGAAATTTGAATATGCCCGTAAAATTCGTTTGGACGCCTTTACGGGGTTCTTAATTTTTTGTCAAATAGAAAGCCGTAATAAATGACGCTATGCAAAAAATTAGGGTCCTAAGGCTAAAACTTTTTGGGGAAATAAATGTTGAATAATTTGGGGTTCAGTCTAAAATTAATTAATCCGCCTTTTTCCGCTCTTCCAAGTGGCCTACCTTTTCCCCCGTATCCCCTGGAGAAAAACGCGACGGGACTTTTTTGTAGCCCGCAAATAGACCTTTAAGCCCGTATATGACACGAGGCGGTCGGACCTCAAGTACGCCCGCTACGGGAGATTGAAATTGAACTGCGCACTAAAAACCCGACTTTCACCCGTTTTCAGCCTTTAAAATTTCCCCAAACGGCTTTATCCGGGTAAAACTACGGTTCTTCTCGACCGCCGTGCCGAAACCTTTAAAACGATATGTATATCGACCCGATCGGGCGACTTTCGATTTTCACCGAACCCGACCTGTCGAGCGCCGACTCCGTACGGGCGCCGACACTACACCGGCGCCGACACTATACGGGCGCCGACACTACACCGGCGCCGACACTGTACCGGCGCCAACACTGTACCGGCGCCAACACTGTACCGGCGCCAACACTATACCGGCGCCAACACTATACCGGCGCCAACACTATACCGGCGCCGACACTATACGGGCGCCAACACTATACCGGCGCTGACCGCTAGCTGCGTCCCGTTGGCCGCCGCTTGCGGCGGCCACGGGACCAGCTAGTTTTGATAATACTATTTCCCGAAGCTTATACGCCCCCCCGGTGGAGGTAGGAGAGCGATTTTCGGGGGCCGGGTGTCTTCCGGTCCCAAACGGTCGGGGACTGCGTGAAAACCGCCTCCGGTGACCCGTTTCCCGGTTACGGGCGACGGTATCGCCCGTTTTCCCGGCGGGGTCCGGGGACCGCGGGCACCGGAAAAAAAATATTCCGACCCCGCGGCGTCGTGGGGCGCATTAGGGGCGACGACTTTTATAGGAAACTTTTTCCCCCCCGGCGCACGGGGGGGGCGCTAAAATTCGAAAACCCCCTTTTTAGGGGCCTTTTTCGGACGCGTGTATCTTTTTCCCTGTACACTTTAAAAAAATAAACGAAAAACTATTTTTTCTTAAATTTAGAGGCCTTCAAAAAAGGTCCTTTGGGTCGGACCGCTGCGGTCGACCGCATCCAAGTTATGCGGAAAAAACCGTTATTCGCGGTCGCGGGTTTTCTTTAAAAAAATCGCGGCGCGGCAACCGCGCGCGCTGAATTTTTGCCGACCTGATACAATTTAGGGGGGTGCCCGAGGAGTGAGAAAATAACCCCCGCGGATTTTCCCTACTTTCCGTTTGGCGTCGGGAACCACCCCCGTTTTACCGCAAAACGGAAAAAGCGAAAAAAAAATGTTCGTCATTTTTTTTCTCCGCGAGCAAAAGTAGAGGAAATACCGTTTGAAGGGCGTCCGGTAGGAAAAAGTGATACCTTTTGAGAAAAAAATACCGAGGGGCGGTCGGAGGCGAGGGGCGGCGGCGGGGGTGGTGCGCGTCCCGCAGATGGGCCGATTTTCGCGTTTTTTCGGCCGACCCCCCCGACTTCAAAATCGCCGCTCCCCTCTTCAACTTGGGAATTTCCCGACGGGACTCCTAGGGTAGTTTCGGCCCGTAGTGGTCTACGGGAAACCGTCTTTCTTTTTTCTTAGCTGGAGACATTTTTCCCGTGAGGGGCGAAAACCCGAATTTCGGGAAATTTCGGCCGAAAAAACGACCTTGCCGACTTCAAATTCTGCACCCCCCTATTTAACTTGAGAATTTCCCGACGGGACTCGCAGGGTAGTCTCGGAGCATAGTGGTCTACGAGATCGAGTTATTTTTTTTTCTTAACTCCGACGGTTCTCTCCCAGGAGGGGGGGAATGTTAAAAAATTCGAAATATTTCCCCCCACTTTTCTTCACTTTGGGGCCCCCGTAGCCCCCCTTAAAATGCGTATAGACGAACGAAACTTATTGGGCGTCTGACCCGTACTGTCCTCTACACGAAACCTCTTTCGCTTTTTTTTCGCCGGTTTCCGGGCGCCGTAGGGAGGGGGTCAAAACGAAAAAAAGGTAAATTTTCGTTAATCAATTTTCGCGTAAATGTTGTATCTCCTCCTAGGGTTTTAAAAGTGGGGAATTGGGACCAATAGCACCTTTTCAGGTTAGGTCCCGGATTTCTGACCAGACCCTTCGTTTTTTGAAATTTCGATTTTGGGGCCCCCCCGGATTTTTTGAAATTTTCGTCTGCCCTTAAAATATTTCCTATTTATTTTATGGGGCCCTTGATTTTTTTACGTGTACACATATGTGATGAATAACGCTATAAAAAAAATTAGGGTTCTACGACTTATAGTTTTCGAGAAAAAAATTGTCAAAGTTTCGAAAATTTCGTTTTTTTCGACCCTATTTTTTATACCCCTTTTTTCGACTTTAAACCGCCGTAGCTCCCTCTATAATGCGAATATCGGGTTGATTTTCGGTGGGCGTCATTAATTCACAGTGGTTGACCGAAATCTTTTTCGATTTTATTTTCACCGGTGCCCGGGCGCAGTGGGGGGGGGGGGGGGGCCGAATATCTGTTTAAGGGCTTTTTTGAAATTCTATAAATCGGCATAGCGTTTTCCCTGTATCCCGTGGAGAAAAACTCTATTGGCCTTTTTTGTATCCCGCAAATAGGCCTTTAAGCCCATATATGATACAAGGCGATCAAACTTATAGTACGCCCACTACGAGATATTGAAATTGAATTACGTACTAAAAACCCAATTTTCACCCGTTCTTAGCCTCTAAATTTTCCCCAAATGGGACTCCCAGGGTACTTTTGGCACATAGTTGCCTACGAGAATCTGTTTTCCGTTTTTCTTAACTACTTTCCGGTTTTCCCCTGGGTGGGAAAACCTTGATTTTCGGTCGATTTTTGCCGAAAAACACGACTTTGCCGACCTCGAGGTGGTAAACGGCCCCTTAAACTCGAAAGTTTCCCGACGGGACTTATAGGATATTTCCGAGGTATGGCCCCCTCAAAGGACCCGGTCGATTTATAATTTCACTGCACACGGTTCTCTTCCAGGGGCGAAAATGTCAAAAAAATTGGGAATTTTTCCCCCGTTTTCGAGGCCCATGTAGCCCCCCTTAAAATACGTCTAGACAAACGAAACGTATGGGGCATCTGACCCCGACTATCCTCTACACGAAACTTCTTTCGGTTTTTTTTCACCGGTGTCCGGGCGCCGTGGGGGTCCTGAATATCTGTTTAAGGGGTTTTTCGAATTTCTTTAAAGTAGAATAGCGTTTTCCCGGTAGCCCGTGGAGAAAAACGCTACAGGCCTTTTTTGTAGCCCGCAAGTAGACCTTTAAGCCAATATAAGACTGTGGAGCTTAAACTACGCCCACTATGAGTGATTTAAGCAGAATTTTTTCTAAGAAACCAAATCAATTTTTTCTGCCCATAACTTTTTCCCTATTTCTTCGTTGATTTTTTCATCCTTGATTTTGAGGTCCTTGATTTTTTCACATGTAGACATCTATAATAAATAACGCTATAAAAAATTAGGGTCCTACGACTTATATATTTAGAGGAAAAAAGTTTGGGAAAATTAGTCTTTTTCGACCCTTTTTTTACACCGCTTTTTTCGACTTTAAATCCCCGTAGGTCCCTCTTAAATGCGAATATTGGGGTTGAATTTTTGTGGGCGTCTCTATCTCACGGTTTTTGACCGAAAACTTATTCGATTTTTTTTTACCGGTACCTTAGCGCCTTGGGGGGGCCTGAATATCTGTTTAAGGGGTTAGCCTCTAAAATTTTCCCTAATAGCTTTATCTAGGTAAAACTATAGTTTTTCTTTATCGCCTTGCCGAATCCTTTAAAATGATATATATGTCGATCCGATCGGGCGACTTTCGATTTTCACTAAAATAATCACAGGTCCTAGAGGCCTAGCTTTTTTTTAGTAAAAAAAAAAATTCTTTTTTTGGTCGACGACCCCACATGTTTTATACATGGTTGGAAAGCTAATTTTTTATTAATAGGGAAGACACTCTTGAACTTTTTTCTTCCCGATCAATGTTTTCCGAGAAAAGCCTAAAAAACATCGAAATTCCAAAATTTCACTCAATCTTTGGACGCCATTATCTCGGAAAATATTGGTCAGGGAAAAAAATTTTTGTGAGTATGACCCCCAGTGAAAAAAAATAATCTTTCCAACCATATATAACACGTATGGGGTCGTCGACCAAAAAATTTCCCCAAATCGAGAACGGCAAAATCTGGGAAATTTCGACAAATTTTTGCAAGGTGCTCCGAATTTCCCCAAATTTAGTATGCACCCGTTGTTTGACACCACAAAAAGGATTATGAAAGAATTGTCCGGAAAAAAAAATTTCCGGGTCCCCCCCATAATTTTGAAATTTTTATATGCCCATAAAATTTGTTTAGACGCATTTACGGGGTTCTTAAATTTTTTACGTGTAGAAAACCGTAATTAATGTCGCTATGCAAAAAATTAGGCTTTTAAGTCAATAACTTTTTGGGGAAAAAAATGTTGAATAATCTGGGGTTCAGTGTAATATTAATAAATCCACACTTTTTCGAGGTTCGGAGTGGCTCAACTTTTTCCCCGTATCCCGTGGAGAAAAACTCTATAGGCCTTTTTTGTAGCCCGCGAATAGACCTTTAAGCCCATATATGGCACGACGCGGTCGGACCTAAAGTACGCCCACTACGAGAGATTGAAATTGAATTACGTACTAAAAACCCAATTTTCACCCGTTCTTTGCCTCTTAAATTTCCCCAAATTGCTTTTTAAGGGTAAAATTATAGTTTTTCTTAATCGCCTTGCCAAAACCTTTAAAATGATATATATGTCGACCCGATCGGGCGACTTTCGATTTTCGCTAAAATAATCACGGGTCCTAGCCTAGGTTCATTTTGGGGGAAAAATAAATTTTTTTTTTTTGGTCGACGACCCCACATGTGTTATACATGGTTGGAAAGCTAATTTTTTTTTAATAGGGGAGATACTCATGAACTTTTTTCTTCGCGACCAATATTTTCCGAGAAAAGCCCGAAAAACATGGTTTCCCGCCAAAAAGTTCAAATGTTTGAACGCCATTATCTCGGAAAGTATTGGTCGGGGAAATTTTTTTTCAAGAGTAGGACCCCCCCCTGAAAAAAAAAGATCTTTCCAACCATGTATAACACGTATATGGTTGTCGACCAAAAAATTTCCCGAAATCGAGAACGGCAAAATCAGGGAAATTTCGACAAATTTTTGGAAGGTGGTCCGATTTTCACCAAATTCGGTATACACCCGTTGTTCGACACCACAAAAAGGATTATGAAAGAATTTCCCGGAAAAAAAAATTTCCGGGCCCCCCCCCTATAATTTTGAAATTTGTATATGCCCGTAAAATTCGTTTGGACGCCTTTACGGGGTTCTTAATTTTTTGTCATGTAGAAAGCCGTAATAAATGACGCTATGCAAAAAATTAGGGTCCTAAGGCTAAAACTTTTTGGGGAAATAAATGTTGAATAATTTGGGGTTCAGTCTAAAATTAATTAATCCGCCTTTTTCCGCTCTTCCAAGTGGCCTACCTTTTTCCCCGTATCCCCTGGAGAAAAACGCTACGGGACTTTTTTGTAGCCCGCAAATAGACCTTTAAGCCCGTATATGACACGAGGCTGTCGGACCTCAAGTACGCCCGCTACGGGAGATTGAAATTGAACTGCGCACTAAAAACCCGACTTTCACCCGTTTTCAGCCTTTAAATTTCCCCAAACGGCTTTATCCGGGTAAAACTACGGTTCTTCTCGACCGCCGTGCCGAAACCTTTAAAACGATATGTATATCGACCCGATCGGGCGACTTTCGATTTTCACCGAACCCGACCTGTCGAGCGCCGACTCCGTACGGGCGCCGACACTATACCGGCGCCGACACTATACCGGCGCCAACACCACACCGGCGCCAACACTGTACCGGCGCCAACACTGTACCGGCGCCGACACTGTACCGGCGCCAACACTATACCGGCGCCAACACTATACCGGCGCCAACACTATACCGGCGCCGACACTATACGGGCGCCAACACTATACCGGCGCTGACCGCTAGCTGCGTCCCGTTGGCCGCCGCTTGCGGCGGCCACGGGACCAGCTAGTATTGATAATACTATTTCCCGAAGCTTATACGCCCCCCCGGTGGAGGTAGGGGACCGGTTTTCGGGGGCCGGGTGTGTTCCGGTCCGAAACGGTCGGGGACCGCGTGAAAACCGCCTCCGGTGACCCGTTTCCCGGTTACGGGCGAAGATATCGCCCGTTTTCCCGGCAGGGTCCAGGGGGCGCGGCCACGCGAAAAAAAATATTCCGACCCCGCGGCGTCGTGGGGCGCATTAGGGGCGACGACTTTTAGAGGAAACTTTTTTCCCCCCGGCGTACGGGGGGGGCGCTAAAATTCCAAAACCCCCGATTTTGGGGCCTTTTTCGGACGCGTTTATCTTTTTCCCCGTTCACTTTAAAAAAAAAACAAAAAACTATTTTTTCCTAAATTTAGAGGCCTACAAAAAAGGAACTTTGGGTCGGACCGCTGCGGTCGACCGTATCCGAGTTATGCGGAAAAAACCGTTTTTCGAGGGGGAAGAAAAATTTCAAAAAATCGCGGCGTGGCAACCACGCGCGCTGAATTTTTTTCCACCTGATACATTTTAGGGGGGAGTCTCACGAGTGAGAAAATACCGCCCGCGGATTTTCCCTACTTTCCGTTTGGCGTCGGGAACTCCCCCCGTTTTACCGCAAAACGGAAAATGCGAAAAAAAAAATTTCGTCATTTGTTTTCTCCTCGACTATACGTAGTGGAAATACCGTTTGAGGGGCGATCGATAGGCGAAAGTGATTCCTTTAAAGAAAAAAATACCGAGGGGCGGTTGGAGGCGAAGGGCGGCGGCGGGGGCGGTGCGCGTCCCGCAGACGGGCCGATTTTCGCGTTTTTTCGGCCGACCCCGCCGACTTGGAGGCGGTACATGGAGCCTTAAACTCGAGAGTTTCCCGACGGGACTCCCAGGGTACTTTTGGCACATAGTGGCCTAAGAGAAACCGTTTTCCTTTTTTCTTAGCTAACGACATTTTTCCCGTGGGGGGGCGAAAACCCCCATTTTTGGTCGATTTTGGCCGAAAAACACGACTTTGCCGACTTCGAGGTGGGAACTGGCCCCTTAAACTCGAGAGTTTCCCGACGAGACTTATAGTGTATTTCCGGGGTACGGTCCCCTCAAAGGAACCGGTGGATTTATAATTTCACTGCACACGGTTCTCTTCCGGGGGCGGAAAATGTCAAAAAAATTTGGAATTTTTTTCCCCGTTTTCCGCCAATTATGTCCACTTGGAGGCCCATGTAGCCCCCCTTAAATTGCGTCTAGACAAACGAAACCTATGGGGCGTCTGACCCCGACTGTCCTCTACACGAAACCTCTTTCGTTTTTTTTTCGCCGGTGTCCGGGCGCCGTACGGGGGGGATCAAATATGAAAAAAGTGAAATTTCAGTTAACGAGTTACAAAAAAGTATTTGTATCTCCTCCTAGGGTTTTAAAAGTTGAGATTTGGGACCAATTGCATCTTTTAGGGTTAGGTGTCGGACACACCAACAAACCCTTCGTTTTTCGAAATTTCGATTTTGGGGCCCCCCACGAATTTTTGAAATTTTTGTCTGTATATATTTCCCCCCGCTTTTGTTAACTTCGGGGCCCCCGTAGCCCCCCTTTAAATGCGTTTAGACAAACGAAACTTATTGGGCGTCTGACCCGTACAGTCCTGTACACGAAAACCCTTTCGGTTTTTTTTCGCCGGTTTCCGGGCGCCGTACGGGGGGGATCAAAACCGAAAAAAGTGAAATTTCAGTTAACGAGTTACAAAAAAGTATTTGTATCTCCTCCTAGGGTTTTAAAAGTGGAGATTTGGGACCAATTGCATCTTTTAGGGTTAGGTGTCGGACACACCAACAAACCCTTCGTTTTTCGAAATTTCGATTATAGGGCCCCCCCCGTTTTTTTGAAATTTTCGTCTGCCCATAAAATTTTCCCTATTTATTTTATGGTACCCTTGATTTTTTTACGTGTAGACATATATAAGGAATAACGCTATACAAAAAATCAGTTCTCTACCACTTATAGTGTTCGGGAAAAAAAATGTCAAAGTTTCGAAAATTTCGTCTTTTTCGACCCTTTTTTTTACACCGCTTTTTTTGACTTTAAACCGTCGTAGTTCCCTCTAAAGTGCGAATATCGAGTTGATTTTCGATGGGCGTCTTCACCCCACGGTGGTTTACCGAAACCTTCTTCGATTTTTTTTTTCACCGGTGCCCGGGCGCCGTGCCGGGGGGCGAAAACCCCCATTCTTGCTCGATTTTGGCCAAAAAAACACGACTTTGCCCACTTCGAGGTGGTAAACGGACCTTTAAACTTGAGAGTTTCCCGACGGGGCTCCCAGGGAACTTTTGGCACATAGTGGCCTACGAGAAACCGTTTTCCGTTTTTCTTAACTACCGACGGTTTTCCCCTGGGGGGGGGGGGGGTGAAAACCCCGATATTTGGTCGATTTTGGCCGAAAAACACGACTTTGCCGACTTCGAGGTGGTAAACGGCCCCTTAAACTCGAGAGTTTTCCGACGGGACTCCTAGGGTACTTTTGGCACATACAGTGGCCTAAGAGAAACGGTTTTTCTTTTTTCTTAGCTAACGACATTTTTCCCGTGGGGGGGCCAAAACCCCCATTTTTGGTCGATTATGGCCGAAAAACACGACTTTGCCGAGTCATTTTTTTTCTCCACGATTATATGTAGTGGAAATACCGTTTGGAGGGCGATTAATAGGCAAAAGTGATTCCTTCAAGGAAAAAAATACGAGGGGGCGGTCGAAGGTGAGGGGCGGCGGCGGGGGCGGACCGCGTCCCTCCGACGGCCCGGTTTCCGCATTTTTTCGGCCGACCCCGCCGACTTCGAGGCGGTACATGGACCCTTAAACTCGGAAGTTTCTCGACGGGACTCCCAGGGTACTTTTGGCACATAGTGGCCTAAGAGAAACCGTTTTTCTTTTTTCTTAGCTAACGACATTTTTCCCAAGGGGGGGGTGAAAACCCCCATTTTTGGTCGATTTTGGCCAAAAAACACGACTTTGCTGACTTCGAGGTGGTAACTGGCCCCTTAAACTCGAGAGTTTCCCGACGGGACTTATAGGGTATTTCCGGGGTACGGTCCCCTCAAAGGACTCGGTCGATTTATAATTTCAATGCACACGGTTCTCTTCCAGGGGCGAAAATGTCAAAAGAATTGGGAATTTTCCCCCGTTTTCCGCCACTTACTTCGCTTTAAGTCGCTTTTTCGACTTTAAATCCCCGTAGCTCCCTCTTAAATGCGAATATCGGGCAGATTTTTTGTGGGCGTCTCTATCTCACGGTTTTTGACCGAAAACTCATTCGATTTTTTTTTTTACCGGTACCTTAGCGCCTTGGGGGCCCCAATATCCGTTTAAGGGGTTTTTCGAATTTCTTTAAACTGGCATAGCGATTTCCCGGTAGCCTGTGGAGAAAAACGATTCAAGGCTTTTTTGTAGTCGACGAGTAGGACTTTATTCCCATATAAGACACCAGGCTGTCAGATCTAAAGTACGCCGACTATGAGAGATTAAAATTGAATTATGAACTAGAAACTCAAATTTTACCGGGTTTTAGCCTCTAAAATTTTCCCTAATAGCTTTATCTAGATAAAACTATAGTTTTTCTTTATCGCCTTGCCGAATCCTTTAAAATGATATATATGTCGATCCGATCGGGCGACTTTCGATTTTCACTAAAATAATCACAGGTCCCTAGCCTAGCTTTTTTTTTATAACAAAAAAAAAAATCTTTTTTTGGTCGACGACCCCACATGTTTTATACATGGTTGGAAAGCTAATTTTCTTTAATAGCGGAGACACTCTTGAACTTTTTTCTTCCCGATCAATGTTTTCCGAGAAAAGCCCAAAAAACATCGAAATTCCCAAATTTCACTCAATCTTTGGACGCCATTATCTCGGAAAATATTGGTCAGGGAAAAAAAGTTTTGTGAGTATGACCCCCAGTGAAAAAAAAAAATCTTTCCAACCATATATAACACGTATGGGGTCGTCGACCAAAAAATTTCCCCAAATCGAGAACGGCAAAATCTGGGGAATTTCGACAAATTTTTGCATGGTGCTCCGAATTTCCCCAAATTCGGTATGCACCCGTTGTTTGACACCACAAAAAGGATTATGAAAGAATTGTCCGGAAAAAAAAATGTCCGGCCCCCTCCCATAATTTTGAAATTTTTATATGCCCTTAAAATTTTTTTAGACGCATTTACGGGGTTATTAAATTTTTTACGTGTAAGAAGCCGTAATGTATGATGCTATGCAAAAAATTAGGGTTCTAAGGCTAAAGCTTTTTGGGGGAAAAAATGTTGAATAATTTGGGGTTCAGTCTAAAATTAATAAATCCCCACTTTTTCGAGGTTCGAAGTGGCTCAACTTTTTCCCTGTATCCCGTGGAGAAAAACTCTACTGGCCTTTTTTGTAGCCCGCAAATAGACCTTTAAGCCCATATATGACACGAGGCGGTCGGACTTATAGTACGCCCACTACGAGAGATTGAAATTGAATTACGTACTAAAAACCCAATTTGCACCCGTTCTTAGCCTCTAAAATTTCCCCAAATGGCTTTTTCCCGGAAAAGCGATAGTTCTTCTTGATCGTCTTGCCAAAACCTTTAAAATGATATATATATCGACCCGATCGGGTGACTTTCGATTTTCACTAAAATAATCACAGGTAAGTAGGCTGGATTTTTTTGGGGGAAAAAAATAATTTTTTTTTTGGTCGATGACCCCACATGTTTTTCACATGGTTGGAAAGCTAATTTTTTTTTAATAGGGGAGACACTCTTGAACTTTTTTCTTCCCGATCAATATTTTCCGAGAAAAGCCCACAAAACATGGTTTCCCGCCAAAAAGTCCCAATTTTTGATCGCCATTATCTCGGAAAATATTGGTCAGGTAAAAAAAAATTTAAGGGTATGACCCCAAGTGAAAAAAAAAACCTTTCCAACCATGTATAACACATATATGGTTGTTGACCAAAAATTTCCCCGAAATCGAGAACGGCAAAATCTGGGAAATTTCGATTAATTTTTGCATGGTGCTCCGATTTTCACCAAATTCGATATACACCCGTTGTTTGACACCACAAAAAGGATTATGAAAGTATTTTCCGGAAAAAAAAATTTCCGGGCCCCCCTCCATAATTTTGAAATTTTTATATGCCCATAAAATTTGTTTAGACGAATTTACGGGGTTCTTAAATTTTTAACGTGTAGAAAGCCGTAATAAATGACGCTATGCAAAAAATTAGGCTTCTAAGGGTAAAACTTTTTGGGGAAAAAAAGTGAATAATTTGGGGTTCACTCTAAAATTAATAAATCCACGTTTTTCCGCTCTTCGAAGTGGCATATCTTTTTCGAGAGATTGAAATTGAATTACGCACTAGAAACAAAAATGTCACCCGTTTTTAGGCTCTAAAATTTCCCCAAATGGCTTTATAAGGGTAAAACTATAGTTTTTCTTGATCGCCTTGCCAAAACCTTTAAAATGATATATATATCGAGAAAGCCGTAATAAATGACGCTATGCAAAAAATTAGGCTTCTAAGGGTAAAACTTTTTGGGAAAAAAAATTGAATAATTTGGGGTTCACTCTAAAATTAATAAATCCACGTTTTTCCGCTCTTCGAAGTGGCATATCTTTTTCCCCGTATGCCGTGGAGAAAAACGCTACGGAGCATTTTTGTAGCCCGCAAATAGACCTTTATGGCCATATAAGACACGATGCGGTCGGACCTAAATTACGCCCCCTACGAGAGATTGAAATTGAATTACGCACTAGAAACAAAAATGTCCCCCGTTTTTAGGCTCTAAAATTTCCCCAAATGGCTTTATAAGGGTAAAACTATAGTTTTTCTTGATCGCCTTGCCAAAACCTTTAAAATGATATATATATCGAGATGATCGGGCGACTTTCGATTTTCACGAATTTTATACGGGCGCCAACCCTATACGGGCGCAAACCCTATACCGGCGCCAACACTATGCGCGCGCCAACACTATACCAGCGCCAACACTATACCGGCGCCAACACTATACCGGCGTCAACACTATACCGGCGCCAACACTATACGTGCGCCAACACTATACCGGCGCCAACACTATACGTACGCCAACACTATACCGGCGCCAACAGCTGGCTGAGTTCCGCTGGCCGCCGCTTGCGGCGGCCACGGGACCAGCTAGTTTTGACTAATATAACAACTTTTTGTCATCTATATCTACAAAAACGGATTTGAGGAAAAAAATCTATATAATACAAAGAGTACTAAACTTCATCATAATATATAACTAGCCTTTACCTCGCAATCTACGTGGGGCTAATGCTAGGAATCTGTGGTCATGTTTCTTATAAACATGTATAGGCCAAGATATTAAATAAAAATTCGTGTGGTGTCGCGGGATACCCGGTAGGAACGAAGTTCCTTACACTTTTCATTAAATATAAATGATAAAATCACACTGCTAAATATACGATGCTATCTGCTTATACATGGCGGAGTTAGAAAAGAGACAAAATTAAAAGTAACTAACTGTTTGTAATTAGTTAAGGCAAAATTAAGAGAAAAGTTTTTTTTACTTTCTCATATGAAGAGGAAGTATTGTGATGGCGCGAAAATTCGATTTTGAGATTTTGATGGATTTACACGTTTTGAGGTCCCCTGAGTCGAAAAATGTTTTTTTTTTTTAATACAAATCAAACGATATAAGCCTTTTTCCCGGGAAAAATCTAGTTCCTGAGAAAATAGCTTTAAACACGGATAGAGAGAGCCCGGGTTCGATTCCCCGCCTAGGAGAGTAATTTTTAAAAGAATAATTAAAAGTAAATTAAAAGTAATTTTTTAAAATAATAATTAAACGTACGTACGAAAACTAATAAATAGAAAACACTGGCCTCAGTAATTCTGAACTAGTATATGAGAAATTTTGTCTGAGTTGTCTCGGACCGATGTTTTGATCATTGAAGCAATCCTTTAATTAATAAGAATAAAATACGCTCTAAATCGCATTTTGGAGGCTATTTAAAAATACTCTGCCAATTGGTGTGGCACGTAGCTTCCTCGCATACTATCCTGTACTTAAATTATGCGCTTTTACAACCTATTATTGTCTAATTTATTTAATTTCCTCTCCTTTTTTTAAAATCTTTCAAAATTATTTAATATTTGTACAATAAAATAAGTATGAATTTAGAAGAATTTAATGTGCGCAGATGATTCAAATTAATATGGGACCACCGACCACCAGTAGGCCACATAAAAACAAACTTTTCAAATTTCTTAAAATACTGATCAACAAATAATTATTCTTGATTTTACCTTTGCAATATAATTATCGGATTTAATTGAATATTTGTTGCTTTATTTTTTACTACGTTTTTATTAGCTTGCTTTCTTGTTTGTTTGTTTGTCCGGTACAAATCTGGCAATCGATTTCTAACTAACTTCCCGAATAGCTAGACATTTGAAACTTTTAGCATAGCTCAGAACACGATGACAATGCATTATTTAAATACTTTTAGCCATCTTTCAGCAGAATTTAATTGGATTTCAGCACATTTTGCTGTATGGAAAGTTAGTTCGGAGAAAATCCGCAAGTTATTTTATTTGTTTTGCCATATCCCATATTTACAATCTTCATTTGACGTGTTTCAAATTTGTGATTTTTATAAATAAGAGAAAAACATTGAATGACAGCAAAACAGGAAACACATCGATTATATTATTTATCGATTATATTATTCATATTATTTCAAATATATCAATGGCACGGTTTAGATTTGGTGTTGGGGAGATCCGTTGTACAAAGATTTGTCCTTTTATAGGTTTAAGATCAGCTCTCTAGATGGTTGTCATTTATGTGAAGTAAATAAATTCGGAACTATTTTTTTTTTTTTTTTTTCACTAACATTATATATTATACAAAAATAACAATTATATTATCAAGATTACATACGATTCAACAGAAAATTTAAAAACGTAGTATATAAAAAGTTCTTTTAGCGTATTTTCAAAGAAAATTACGCTATTGCAATGGCTTCAAAATTTTTGTAATGAGAATTTTTGAAAAATTTTTCCATGGAAATCCGTTTTAGACCATTCTGAATCGATTCCTAAAATTTAACACTTTTTTTTATGTATGTATGTATATATGTATGTATATATGTATGTATATATGTATGTATATATGTATGTATATATGTATGTATATATGTGTCACTCCAGACGATATCTCCCCTTAGGATGCACTTAACAATTTCAAACAAATTTTATAATGTCAATAATATCAAAAGAAAGGATGAGTTCGTTGGCCAGAATTTTTGGAGTCCATTTAGGGGTAAAATTTTGACCATATAGGGTCAAATAACTTGTTTTTTCCATTTTACCCCCCTTTTATGTGAAAATATGATAAAAGTGTAAATAACAACAATTACTGTACTCTTAAAGAGCTTTCCAACGACATGCATCTTGAAGGGTAAATACTATTTTGACTTTTGTACCCCGTACCCCTGTGCACCAATTTTTTTTTTTTTCACCCGAGCAAATTCTAAACCAAAATTTTCCTATATTATCATAAGCCAATAAAACGCTGATTTCTTTGAAAATTCGCTCATTAAGTCATGGTGCATGACTGGACTTTTTATCATGAAATTATTAAAGTTTTTATTTCAGTAATAATACTTTTTTTTTGGTCTTTTTGGAGTTTAAATAAGTTTATTTTCATTTAGAATTATCACGTTTCGAAAATTAAAAACGGGATGAAATAAAATGTAAATATAATAGAATAAACGATTTAATTCACGTGCATCTGACAACATTAATTAAAAATTTTATAATTAGATTACGAACAAACTAATGATATATAATCAATATTTTCTCTACAACGACAAAATTATTAAACAAATTTCATTTTAAATAATAATTATAAAAACAATATTTAATTGTTGTAATTGTGAACTCACCTTCGGAAGGTAAATTATTGCTAATATTTACAATTAAAATTGAACTTTTATTTTAAAAAGGGCAATAATAATAGATAAAAAAAAAAAAAATAAGGAAAAAAAGTTAAAAATTAAGTTTGTTTTAGACCAGAATATATACTTTAAACATATACACCGTATATCATATACCGACGTATATCCTATTAAAATAATTTAAAATACTATTTTTTTTTTCTTTTTCTCACTTTCTCCCAAGGTATATAAGAAAAGTATTGTTTTCACCCAAAAAATCAGAAATCGAGATTTCAACGGAATTATCCGTTTTGGGTGTTTTAAGACGATTTGAGTGGTTTTTAGCTGGTGTCTGTCTGTCTGTCTGTTTGTCTGTCTGTCTGTGTCACGCATAACTCCCACAGTTTTTAAGCTAGAGAGTTGAAACTTGGTACAAAAATCAGTCCTTGCACGTAGTTTTGCTGCCCGGAAAATCAATATTTTCCGCCATCTTGAACCCAGTTTGCTGAGTCAGCGAAACTTTTAAAATAAATCGTAAAAAATCGAAAAGTGGTCTGATCAAGTTTGAAATTTGGCACGAATGTACCTCTCTGTATGACAAAAAACCCACCATATTTCATTGTGATATTGGCAGCCATTTTGAAGTTATCGATTTTTGAATTTTGAAACTTTGGCGGTTGAATATTTGGCGGTTAATACCAAAAGTATAAATACGTTTTTGACACATAGCAATATCGTTGGAACCGGTAAAAAATAAAGAACAAATATAAAAAATTCCGATGAAATTCTATTACTTAGTGTAAAAGTTATAAGCGAACATAATTATTAATTAGTGCGATACTTTAGTTTGTTTACATCTGTCAAAATACCGCCAAAATTCTAATAATTAAATGAAATAAAATAAATAAAAATAACGTATATAATTATTTTTTGAAAAATGATAAAGTTCCGAGGAAACCTGTACCCGATTTTTTTTGATACTTTTTAAAAAGATTCTTTAAATAAAAAAAAAAAAATGGAATATTCAAATGTTTTTTTTTATAAAATAATAATTAAATTCAAAACAATGAAATTGAATTAATCTTAAAGTAATAATAATGGTCAAGAATAATTAAGTTATTATTAACTTTCAATTTGCTTTTTTTCTTCAGCTTGATTCTTGTAAACATATTGACGTTTTGAAGAAAATGTACCGAGAACAACTTTGAATATTTAATTTTAATAGCCTTTATTTTTATTTTAAAAATATTGGTCCAAGACAAATTCAGACAATTTTCTCATATATGATTTCATAATTACTTAGCCCAGTATTTTTCATTTATTAGTTTTCGTGTTTTCGTAGGTACATTCAATTATTATAAAATATTTAATCATAATTTATCATAAAAATAACTTGTCCTCGGCGGGGAATCGAACCCGGCCTCTCTCCGTCCGTTTTTAAAGATATTTTCTCAGGAACTAGATTTTTCCCGGGAAATCTGCATATATCGATAGATTTGTATTTAAACGGACTTTATTTTACAATTATTTAATCAAAATAGGAACCGTTTTCAGGATTTTTTCATGTTTTATCAAGAGTTTTTGGGGAGTAGTGCCCCCAAATTTGGAGCTAGAATTTATTTCTCGATTTCGCCTCGGGGTATGATTTTTCTGAACTTGTATGCCATATTTTGTCCAAATCGGCCCAGTAGTTAAAGTAAAGAAGGAATCTAAGTATGACTATGAACTATGACTGAAGTTTTGTTTGACTTAAATTCAATCTTGAATCAAAATTAGTTATTTATACATATATTCTGTGATATTAACATAGTTAATTGAATATAATGAGAGAAAATTATTTGTTTTGTTATAAAAAACAAAAATTATCAGTGCGATGTCCTTGAACAAAACAGTATCATTTACAAAGTAATACTAAATTTAGATTTTATTTTTATTACCATTATTTACATTTTTATATATATAAATCCTGACCAAAAACATGTGTGTAAAATAATAAGCCAGTATATATAGCTTTGTATATATCCTCGTACTTTTGTTTTCAATAAAATAGAAACAGGAAATAATTATCATTGTTTAGAAGAAGTAGTTTGAAATGAAAAGACAAAGTGGCAAAGTATGTACCGCGAGTAGGGGTTCAAATTAAAATAAACAATTATCTAGTGTACGTGTGCGGACGAGCGGGAAGTGTATGTTTACTATATTAGAGCTCATTACTCTAAAAAGACCAATCACTCTTATTCCAATAAAAAATGCTATTAATGAGAGTAAAATAATACTTCAGTTTTGAAAATTTCTACTAGAAAGCGATAGTTTTTAACGCGGTTATTCTATTAGCCTTGTGAGGGGCAAGGAACCAGATCTATGCGGACTGTTTAATTTCTCTTTATTTGGACATTAAACTCTACTAATAGTATAAACAATTTCAAGTTTCTAGGATTTCTAGAAGTGCCTTAGAATTATGATAAGTCAGTAGATAAGTGACAATATAACAAAACATTAGGCTCATATATCTTATAAACTAATACGGTTAGAGGTGTGAAATTTTTATTTCTGGTTTAAATGTAATGAATTTTACAATCTATATGAATTGAATATATATATATATATATATATATATATATATATATATATATATAAATATATATATATATAAAACAGATTTTTATATCTTGATTTTGTCAATATTCAGACGGAGCGGGTTTTCAATACCCACTCTAAATTCAATTTATTTGTTGTTTTCCTTCCTTCACTGATTCTATTTCAATCTTTTTGTTGATGTCTATAAGCTATTCTCTTTTTCGAATTAGTTGATTGTAGATTGTTGATTGTTTGTTTGATTTTTTTGTTTTTCTTTTGTCATTTTACTGGAGTTTTTATTTTGAAATTATACTCCCATTATTTAGCCAGTGTCAAAATGGTAACAGCCTGTCTCCTTTTTCCTCTCTAGTCCAGGCTGTTTCCCACGTAAATACGTATATATTATCCAACTATATACGTATACAAATCAAAAGGCGATTAGACTGAACACAGTTCCGTCGAGTTTATTCCTATTTCTCAAAAAATGGAGGAGGGAACATGAACAATGTTTTCTATATGTATTAGAATTTGTCCCGATTATTATTCATTTTTTTTTTTTTTTTTTTAAAGAAAAATGTGTATTAATTGTTTATTTCTAAAAGGAATTCCCACTTCAACTAAACATAATTTACGTAATTTGTAACTTTTTCCCCTGCTTAACATAGATATTTTAGTATGGGTCATAAAGGCTTAATATTGTTTTTTAGTAACAAACTAGATACTAAATTGTTATCATTTGGCTATATTTCGACTAACTTCTGGTCATATTCCATTTTACATCATTTTTTAGGCATGTCATATTCAGGAGTTGGTCGAAATATAGCCAAATTATAACAATGTAGTTGCACTAAAAAAACAAACAAATAATAGAAATTTGTTTAAACTAATTTAAAATTTGGTGATTTTTTACAGCTTAATGTTGAACTTGACAAATTTTAAATTGACATTTTACTTTATTATAAAGAGAAAGTATTGTGATGGCACGAAAATCCGTTTTTGAGATTTTGATAGATTTACACGTTTTGAGGTTCCCTGTGTTCTTATAATATATATATATATATATATATATATATATATATATATATATATATATATATATATATATATATATATATAAAAGCACCCACACCACTCAGCTCGACCGTAGATGTATATATAAGGCGCCTTAAATATATATATATATATATATATATATATATATATATATATATATATATATATATATATATATATATATATATATAGATATATATATATATATATAATTGATTATCCTTATCACACACATGATAAGGCATGATGGATCGGAGCATAATAATCGACGCTTAATAATAGCGTTAAAATATTTACTTTTTATACTAATGGGGCTTCATATTTGTTAGTTACTTTATTAAAGCTTAACATTATTATTATAATATCAATGATTGATTAAAGTTAATAACTAATAAGTTCGCTATTAATATACTTCAATAATGTCATCACACTAATCAATTAAACATATCATTAAGTTAAAAAAAACTATTTTATTTTAATTTTAGTAGATAAAGGAAAAAAGTACGTCGATGAAATAAAGCATGTTTGTTAATGAAGGTAACACATTTCTTCACATCCTTTCATTAGGCGAATATACAAATGAGTATAAAAATACCGTGAACCGACTGGGAATTAAAGGTGTTGTACGAAGTATTTCAATTTCCGTCCTATTAATTAATAAATGAAAAATTAACTTTTACAATTCTTAAATAAAATTGACTGCCAATTGGTGAGGCACATAGCTTCCTCACATTCTATCACTTTATTGATTTTAAACATTTACAAGCCATTATTGTCTAATTTATTAAATTGTTTCCCCGTTTTTTTAAATATGCCAAAATTGTTTTGATTTTTTACATGAATTGTATCAATTAAGGAAAAGTTAAAGAGCGTAGATGGTTGAAATTAATCTGGTGCTATCTGTGACCTACTTTCGATAATAAATCCAAATTTAATAAAAATCAAATGAGTACTTCTGAAGATATAGGTGTAAATAAATGTATGTTTGTGCGCATGTGGAAGAGAAACAAATGAAATGGTCGCAGAAGGTTGAAACTTATATGGGACCAACAATGGGCTAATTATGACCTACCGTACAAATTTAGTTAAAATCGGACGTGTCGTTTTTAAGACATGTTGGTACGCAAAAATTGAGCGACAGACAGACCGACACGGAACCAAAAATGTTCCCTGATGTCTGAAACATATTTGTCTTGGAATATTTGAAATCGGATACAAAAAAATATTTTCATTCTTCAGAACGATCACATAGCTTCTGTAACCTTCAGTAAGCTCGGAAGGGAAAAAAAGTTAAAAATATAACACTTAATATAAACGAAACATCAATAATTACTAGATAAAAAAACTTTTTATATACTATGTTTTTTAATTTTCTTTTGAATCATAATATGTTATGTTGATAATATAGTTTTTATTGTTATATAAAATGTTAGTGAAATATAAATAGTTCCGAATTTATTTATTTCACAAAAATGACAACCATCTAGAGAGCTGATCTTAAACCTATAAAAGGACAAATCTTTGAACAACGGATCTCACCAACACCGAATCTAAACCGTGGCCATCGATATGCCCCCGTGTAGGGGAGGGTAAGAGAAGAAAAATAAGTACAAGTAAAGTAGTACACAAGTGTAGACAAACCTGGTTGTCATACGTCAATTAATTTATTTCTTTGTTTACTTATTCTTTTTAGTTGTCATTCAATGTTTATCTCTTAATAAAAAATCACTAATTTGATACCGTAAGATCGTAAAAATATGGGATACGTCAAAACAAATAAAATAACTTGCGGATTTTTTCCGAACTAACTTTCCATACGACAAAATTTGCTGAAAACGAATTAAATTCTGCTGAAAGATGGGTATAAGTATTAAAATAATGCATTGTCATCGTGTTCTGAGCTATTATAAAAGTTTCACGTGCCTAGCTATTCGGGAAGTTAGTCAAAAATCGTTTGCAAGATTTGTACCGGACAAACAAACAAACAAGAAAGCAAGCTAATAAAAACGTAGTAAAAATATATTTAATTTGATAAAAAAACTTAAAATAACTAAAAAAAAAAGGTTTTAAAATTGCGTTTTAGTTACTACGGGTTATTTTAAAGTTATTTATGTCATTTTTAAAGCTTTAATAGCGGCTTTAAATCTCTCACAATACCTTAATTTCTTCTTTTCATTCCTTTCAAATGTGTATAAAATAACGCGACCCTACTGGGGATTGAAAGTGTTGTTGGATATGTTTCGATTTCCATCAGAGGCAACATTTATTTTTTAATCAATATTAAATGTGCATAAAAGATTGGTATTAATAAAGGACCATATGTTCAGCGATGACTAACTACATAAATTTCTATAAAATAGGATGACTATTTTGAGAGATGCAGGCGTTTATTAAAAACATTTTATGCAAAGGCGAGAGGAAGTAATAGGCACAAAAGATTGAAAATAAGGTTGAAATTTGGTTGACTTATCATCTAATATTCATTAAAATCGGACAAGTAGTTCTTAAATGAAGATGGATGGTTCGCTTAAATATAGCAATAGACCCCAGCCAACAGACAGACATTCCCTGATGTCTGCGAACGGATAATTTCTGATGTCGGAAATTATTTCTTCTTCAGAATGATCCGAATGCATCCATTTAAGTTAACTTTAACACGTACGTAGCAACATTTTTTTTTTTTTTTTTTTTTTTTTTTTTTTTTTTAGGGTTCTAAATGATGAAAGGTCTCCCGTTTGAAAAAAAGGAGTAGAATAAACCACAGAATTGTCTTTTTAATTAAAGTTTAGAAACATATTCAAAAGAATCATACCCTGGGGCGAAATCGTGATATTTTTACCTTTACCTCAAAAAACCATGACTAATTGTTACCATTATTGAGTACACCTCTCTAAAACCTCGAAAACGAAACAATGTTAAAAAATAGTTTGTCAATTGTAGCACATTGCTTCCTCTTGTCCTATCGCGTATACTACTAATGATGTTTCCTTTAAGACTCATAGTATTCAAATTTATTTATTTTCCTTCCTTTTTACTAGAAACATCTAGTTTCTAAGGTATTGATGAAAATAAATGTGAATTTTGCTGAAAATCACAAAAGAAAAACATCCTCCTATAACTTTTTTAAAAAATTATAAAAATAGTCGTCCACTTAGTGTGGCACATAGCTTTCTCGCGTTCTTATAATCTACTCAAGTGATGGTATATTTTAGTGATGGTAAATTAATTTGTAAAACTAAGACGTTGGGCGTCGGCGTATTGCAAAAGTATAGATAATATACTTTAGATAAGTAAATGTATGAAATGTTTATATATTATATCTTCCTATCTCGTACGTTAACGTCACCAAAGTAAAGCGTATTAAGTCTTGAGTCTTGATCTTTCGGAGGAGACCGCGTCAGAGATTTTATCAATCCCGATGTTTCGAGCCCATTGCAGGGATCATTTTGTAATCCCGACGTTTCGAGCTCATTACAGAGATCATGTTTTAATCCCAACGTTTCGAGCTCATTACAGGGATCATTTTTAGTCTAAGGTGAATCATTTTCCACTAAACTTATAAAGAAACCGTTGCAAATTACTCTCAGCATGAACTCCATTGAGAATGATCACTGCAATTAGTCGAAACGTCGGAATTCATGATATTTCTAAATCCTCTAAAAGATCTACTTTCTTATGTGCTAAGCATTTATTGATCATGATTGTTTCGTTCAATTGTAGTTGAGTCTCAAATTAGGGTTGGGGAAAGATTAAACGTTGAACAGTGAGCTCGGTCCCTAAATTATTTAACTTATCCACTCAAAGAAGTCCCTCATATTATTATTCTCAGTTAAGGCTTTATAATAAAATAAAATAAAAATAACTTACGTACACAATTCATTTAAACCATTAAAGAAATAAAGCTGATCCTACCTGTAACATAAATATAGAAATCAAGAAATTAATATTACATTTTCACACATAAAGCACAATATAAAAAATCACAGGGAAGTACTTGCCTCCAAGTACTTTTTAGAAGTTCGTACATGAAAAAACATTAATTGGTTTTTTTTTTACATCGTCCCCCTGGGGTCATATATTTATCGGTAATGGCAGTAAGGTAAATTAATTTTTTTGGGGAAATTTACATCGCCCCATAATAAGGTATTTCAAAAATGTTATGACTAGCCGTAATAGGTTGGTTGGGGGGAGTGGGGATTTTTTTTCGTAAGGAATATTTTAACTCATAAAACCAATAAGGAACGCAGTATTTCAAAAAATTATAAATATATATACATATTTGTAACTTACTCTTGAAGAGCTTTCATTTGATTCCCCATTTTAAAAAAATAAAAATATGGGCGCACTGAGCACGGGCGCCCACAAAATATATAAGTTATAAAAATTGGGGTCCCCCCCCCTTATTTTCATCGCCCTATTATAATATATTAGGATGAATTATTTCAAAATTTTAGAACTACCTGTTATAGGGTGGTTGGGGGAGGGAGGGAATTTTTTTAAGTTCGACAGATGGACAGACACATCACCCTCGGCATAAGGGTTTCCACGATGATCTACGAAACCCTAAAAGTAAGCTCTTAACATTTGGCACGCGTTTAGTGCACATTTACGTGTAATAGTAATAAAATAGTAAGAAGTATATATATATATATATATATATATATATATATATATATACACAATTTGCGAGAGACACCAAGGGATGTGCCACGCAAGCGTGACACATAGGAACTGTTCCAACATCAGACATAACGTCATTAAGATGTTGGCTCGGCATTATGCCATGTCCTGCATCGTTTCGTCGCGTCCGACTCATCAGGGGCCCGACGATGCCCACCCAACTCTGGACCTATACTACATCAAGAAGATCAGATATAGGACTTATCAGAGACGAGGGTGCTCTCATACCGCCATTCTTGCTTGGCTGGCAAAACACATCAGCAGAGTAATACCGTGTTTTTGCACACTGCAATAGGCTACACAATTTGCGAGAGACACCAAGGGATGTGCCACGCAAGCGTGACACATAGGAACTGTTCCAACATCAGACATAACGTCATTAAGATGTTGGCTCGGCATTATGCCATGTCCTGCATCGTTTCGTCGCGTCCGACTCATCAGGGGCCCGACGATGCCCACCCAACTCTGGACCTATACTACATCAAGAAGATCAGATATAGGACTTATCAGAGACGAGGGTGCTCTCATACCGCCATTCTTGCTTGGCTGGCAAAACACATCAGCAGAGTAATACCGTGTTTTTGCACACTGCAATCGTCGGGCCCCTGATGAGTCGGACGCGACGAAACGATGCAGGACATGGCATAATGCCGAGCCAACATCTTAATGACGTTATGTCTGATGTTGGAACAGTTCCTATGTGTCACGCTTGCGTGGCACATCCCTTGGTGTCTCTCGCAAATTGTGTAGCCTATTGCAGTGTGCAAAAACACGGTATTACTCTGCTGATGTGTTTTGCCAGCCAAGCAAGAATGGCGGTATGAGAGCACCCTCGTCTCTGATAAGTCCTATATCTGATCTTCTTGATGTAGTATAGGTCCAGAGTTGGGTGGGCATCGTCGGGCCCCTGATGAGTCGGACGCGACGAAACGATGCAGGACATGGCATAATGCCGAGCCAACATCTTAATGACGTTATGTCTGATGTTGGAACAGTTCCTATGTGTCACGCTTGCGTGGCACATCCCTTGGTGTCTCTCGCAAATTGTGTAGCCTATTGCAGTGTGCAAAAACACGGTATTACTCTGCTGATATATATATATATATTCATTCTACAACTAAATATAGAATTACATTATAAGTTAAAAGATAATAAAAATTCCGCCAATACAAGGTTTAATTATTATTATTATTATGTTTTTTTACTTGGCAATATAAGTATGTACATTAAATTAAATTAAAAAATTATACAAAATAATTTTAAAAGTCCGAGTTAAAAAAAAACAAAACAAGTAATTAGACAATCTATTGTCTAAACATATAATAACATTTTCAGTACGAAACTAAACAAGAAAATAAAAACACATTTAAATATGAATATAATCTTAAATAATGATTTACGTACGCAAAAACTAGTGTGGGAATTACTAACAAGTTTGTTTTTTTACTTTCATGCCTTAATAATCCAACGGTCTAATTTCGTACTTAAATAACATCCGCTTCAGTATTATATAACCAGAAAATAAAGAGGAGAGAAAAATCAGAATAATTTCGTCCGATTGATGTTTTCCGGTCGGGGTTTTTATTTTACTAAAAATAGAAACAGGATTTACACCGAAATAAAATACACTAAATTATATGATAATTTTACTTTTAATTGATAAATATTAAGTATATAATATATATTATGTATATATATACATAAATATATATACATATATATATATATATATATATATATATATATATATATATATATATATATATATATATATATATATATATATATATATATATATATCTACATCTACATTATCTACATTAATTACCTGTTTAATTAATATTTATTTAATAGAATTTTATTTTAACTATACATTCTTTTTTCTCGTTCTTTTGAGCCTTTTTTTAAAAAAAAAAATTATGTTAATATTTTTTTACCTCTTTCGAGTTTTCCTTAATTTAATTGTACTTTTTCTACGTAAGAATTAATTAACAAGAGAGGGAAAAATTCAAAGAATAATAAACACATTTGAGATTTAATTAATAATATGACTTAATACAAATTATGATTAATAAAAGAAAACCAGTTCTATCAAACTCAAATTTAAATTTTTTATAAAACTATATAAAAATCGAAACTTTATATATTTTCCTTCCATTTACCTCAATACATTTTCTAAGGCTCTTTATTAAGTGCAACGCCTCATATTCGGGAGGTAACCGGTGGACAATTTCTACACCTGATAAAGTAAATTTATCTTGTTTTTGGTCTCTAGCACTAGGGATATGTAATAATAAAGCAAGTAAGGCGCGCTGCACGTAAGTACGTGACGCAATAATCGCCGGTTTCAGTACGATTAAGTTAAAAATTATTAGGTGTGCAATTTTAATCGTTGCATATTCTTTTTCTACACTTCAAGACCTTTAAATTGATGTATAACATGCCATTGTGACTAAAAACTTTTTTTAGTCGCCCGCCATATTGGCCGCCATCTTGGAAATATTAAGTGTGAAAATTCCAAAAAGTGTACAGTTGTCACAAATGCCGAGATGCACCTGTGTGCCGAATTTTATGTTCCTAGCTATAGTGGTTTATGAATTGAAACATGCCAATGGACAGACAGACCGACAGAGCCGATATATAAGGTTTCTTTTTGTACTTCGTACAGAAACCTAAAAAATAAATTAATATCAATTTATTGGCAATATTTCATCTAATCCTGGGCATCATCAAGCCTTATGTTTTATGCCTTATGTGTTAAGCCTTATGTGTTAAGCCTTATGTGTTATGCCTTATGTGTTAAGCCTGTGGTTTGTAATTTTAACAGAGATGTTTAGAGTGAAGGAGTAACAGTGAATAAGCTTTACAACACTCTAAACTCTAGAGTTCAAAAGTTACTCCTTAGTACTAGAGTAACTCCCAGTATTAGAGTACTCCCAGTTAAAAAACATAAAACAACTTAGGAAATGCAATAAAAGTCACATATATTTGTATATACATATGTAGATAGAAAATATATTCCCCTTTCCATGAATATATTTGTCTCCAGAGAATCAATTTTATTTCAGGTCCAAGAAACACTCCAAGAGAAAAAAATTCTCGAAATTGCACTTGTTTATAACCTGCATATTGTAACCCTCCTTTTTCTTAAAAATTTCACCGTTTCATGAAAAAACCATTGAATTATAGATATGTTTTTGTCACTCCTGGTGGCGAAATACAGTACTAAAGTGAAAACCTAGAATACCACGATTGGTAGAGTAGGTATATTGAATTGATTTTATGTTTAAAAATATTATTATTATTTATTTATTTTTTTTTTAAATATATAATAAAAGCGAATTAAAATTTGAAAATTTCAATCATTATTAAAAAAGCAAAAACCATTGTGAGAAAAATGTTCATTTTTTGGTTGTTTTGTTTTAAGTTTTGGCAAGAAAAAAATAAAAAATAAAGAAAGTAAAACATTTCAATTAGAGCAGTTACTCGTTGTTTTTCTTGTACAGAAAACAGTATAAAACAAATAAATTAGGGGGAAAGAAATCCGCACGTTTTGCTCACTTATGGGTCAATGATATGTATATAAATGCAAAACAAATCATCTGGCAGAAAAAAACCTCTGTAATCTTTTAGTTTTTCCATATATCTTCACAGATATTTAGTAATAGAAGTTGATTTGATCAGTAATGAGTTATACGAAACTGATTTGTTTGAAACAGTTCGACGTAAAAATGTCTGGTCAATATGGTTTCTATTGAAGCAATTTGTTCTTCTTAATCTTTCATCCGATTCTTTTCTTTTCAAATTAGAAGTTGTTCCAGATCACATTTCGAATTATATTTCAAGATTTTCAAGTTATTCGAACAATACTAGGAGAAATTCTAGGTTCTTCATGTCCCTAGACCAAGATGTTAACATAGTTCGTCAACTATTATATGAAGTTCTAGGTCTTCATATCCCTAGACCAAGATGTTAACATAGTTTGACAACTATTAGATGAAGTTCTAGGTCTTCATATCCCTAGACCAAGATGTTAACATAGTTTGACAACTATTAGGTGAAATTCTAGGTCTTTATATCCCAAGACCAAGAAGTTAACATAGTTCGTCAACTATTAGATGAAGTTCTAGGTCTTCATATCCCTAGACCAAAAGGTTAACATAGTTTGACAACTATTAGATGAAGTTCTAGGTCTTCATATCCCTAGACCAAGATGTTAACATAGTTTGACAACTATTAGGTGAAATTCTAGGTCTTTATATCCCAAGACCAAGAAGTTAATATAGTTCGACAACTATTAGGTGCAACTCTAGGTCTTCATATCCCTAGACCAAGATGTTAACATAGTTCGACAACTATTAGGTGCAACTCTAGGTCTTCATATCCCTAGACCAAGATGTTAATATCGTTCGACAACTATTAGGTGCAATTCTATAGGTATTCATATCCCTAGACCAAAAGGTTAATATAGTTCGACAACTATTAGGTGCAACTCTAGGTCTTCATATCCCTAGACCAAGATGTTAACATAGTTCGACAACTATTAGGTGCAATTCTATTGGTATTCATATCCCTAGTCCAAAAGCTTAACATAGTTTGACAACTATTAGGTGAAATTCTAGGTCTTTATATCCCTAAACCAAGAAGTTAACATAGTTCGACAACTATTAGGTGAAATTCTGGGCCTTCATATCCCTATAGACCAAGAGGTTAACATAGTACGACAACTATTAGATGAAATTCTGGCTCTTCATAACCCTATTTATAGACCAAGAGGTTAACATAGTTCGATAACTATTAGGTGAAATTATAGGTCTTAAATTCTTAAGGCCGACCCTCGGATGGACTTTAAGACCTTAAGTCCCGTGGAGCCTTAATGCATATGTGTGTTATTGGCGGGGAAACGACTAAGCAATAGCGGTAAAAATAAACGGGCCCCTCCGGGATTTGAACCCGGGACCTCCTGCACCCAAAGCAGGAATCATACCCCTAGACCAAGAGGCCACCTACAATTTCCCAAATGAAAACTCAATATTTTTTTTTAATCAGTAGATTTTCTTTTATATTTGTTTTCTTAATTTAATACATATCTTCCATGATGTGGAATAGAACTCAAGTTTTGCCGCTATTTGGATTATGTAATAACCAAATCGCTATAGAATGTTATTTAAATATAATCGGACCTGAAAATTGAACCAGGGATCTCCTGCACCCAAAGCAGAAATCATACCCCTAGACAAAGAGGCTACTTTTTTTGAAAATCATAAGTGAGTCAAACGAATAATTGTCGATATTGTAATTTATATTAGAAGCTTTAAAAGAGTTCATGAAAATAAAACATTACCCCTAAAACATCGGAATTTGTTTTAAACCTCACCTGTTAGTATATTCCTAGTAATATTCTTATTCGATAAAATATTATAATAATTAGATTTGAATTTGCAACCGTTAAATTATGAATAAGTAATTAAATTAGTGAGGTAAATAAAATAAAATATATAGTTTTTAATAAACCGTACCTCACTAATTTTAATGCTAATAATAATAATTCATTACTTATGTTTTGTTTACTACGCTAATTGAATATAATATGTACTTGTACTGCCAAATTGAGTATGTAATATGTAATAAATATTTTATGCAGATTACTATCGTCCCTAATTAAACATACCAATTTCATCGATGACCTATTACACGTATTAAAATATTCAGCATAAATATTTGATAAAATATTGGTTTATAATTAGACATGCTGGAATGATCTGCATAAGTGTTTCATACAATACTGTTTGACAATTAAACCAATTCAAAACCGACTTAATTAAATAAATTAATATTAATCAAAATTTCAACATAGTTCGAAAATATAACTTCAAGTTATAATAATGTGGCTGCCTTAGCTCTATGGTAACAAAAAACAAAGATTTATTAGTGAGCAAAAATTGATTTGTTATATCGTATAGGACAGTGAGGGAAGTTTACCTATTTTAACAACTATTCCCGTAGAGTCTTAATGCATATTTGTATGTCATTGGCCGAGAATTAAACCCAGAACATTAAATTGGAAAGTAGGAAATAGAAACAACTGAGTAATAGCGGTAAAAATGAACGGGCCCCTCCGGGATTTGAACCCGGGACCTCCTGCACCCAAAGCAGGAATCATACCCCTAGACCAAGAGGCCACCTACAACCTTCACAAAGAAAACTCGATACTTAATCAATCGACTCTTTTTGTACAAACAATATTTATTATCATCGATAAGTTTCGAATACAGAAACAATTTTTACAATAGCTTCCTTCAAATATCGAAACACAAAAAAATATATATATATATATTAAAGGTGACAAATGAGAATATTAATAACTGAAGAAGCAAAAACATATGTACTGAAATATCAATAAACAAATTGATCTAATAAACAATTCTTGTTCGATAATTATCAGCTGATATCAGCTATTCAATCAGCAAAACCATTGATATTTCAACTATTCAAGCTATGATTGGATTGGAGTACAACGTGACACTGTTTATAACAACTGAATGATAATGACTGTGTTAATGACCTTCTTAACATAAGGTATTGGTCAATCCGTAGTGATATTTCGTCATTAATGGTTTCATTCAATAATCATAACATAACCTTCTCTAATGTTTTTAATGTTCAGACAATGATTAAAATATTATTGATATTACAACCAGATAATTATATTAATAACCTTCCTTATATTTATGACAACAATCTCTTCTTTTTTTTCACTGCATTCACCCATTAATATGTATGCCACGCTATCAGCCTTATCAGCTTGGCACAAGTAATTTACTAGCATAATAATTTCTAATACAATTTATGTTCTCCTTATATCTAGTGAGCTACTATCTTTCTTTTTTTGACAAAGGGATGTCAACTCTTCGATGTACAAATTACACATAATCTCTCCAATGCATGCGTAATACAAATGTAAAATGTACTGTTTGATAAAGGGGATATTAACATTTCTATGTACAAATCACACGTAATATAATCTAATCCATATAAATCATACAAAGGTACTATTTGACAAAGGGATATCAACTCTTCTATGAACAATCACATATGATATAATCTAATGCATAAATCATACAAATGTACTGTTTGCACAAAGGGATATCAACTTCTCTATGAACAAATCACACATAATATAATCTAATGTATAAATCATACAAATGTACTGTGTGACAAAGCGGATATCAACTTTTCTACGAACAAATCACACATCACACATAATATAATCAAATGCATAAATTATACAAATGTACTGTTTGACAAAGGGATATCAACTTTTCTACGAACAAATCACACATAATATAATCTAATGCATAAATTATACAAACGTACTGTTTGACAAAGGGATATCAACTTTTCTATGAACAAATCACACATAATATAATGAAATGTATAAATCATACAAATGTACTGTTTGACAAAGGGGATATTAACTTTTCTACGACCAAATCACACATAATATAATCTAATGCATAACTTATACAAACGCACTGTTTGACAAAGGGATATCAACTTTTCTACGAACAAATCACACATAATATAATCTAATGTATAAATCATACAAATGTACTGTTTGGCAAAGGAATATCTACTTTTCTATGAACAAATCGCACATGATATAAATCTAATGACTAATGAATAAATCATACAAATGTACAGTTTGACTATAGGGATATAATCTCTCTAGTGTATAAATCAAGCAAAATTGTGCCACCAAGCGATTCTCGACCACACCGTTTCCTACAATTCAGTCAAAAATTTTAAATGGACTAAATTAAATGTTTATATTGTAAAAAAAAGTCCAAAACAACACTAAATAAACTTAATGGTGTACGAGAATACATTACTTGATGTAATATTTTCCATCTGTTAAAAGTTTCTAGTTTTCATACTTTCATTTAATTATTTTTAAATATTTTATTAAAATTTTACATAAAAATAACTCATCCACGGCGGGGAATGGAACTCGGCATCTCACCGTCCGCGGTTAAATATATATATATATATATATATATATATATATATATATATATATATATATATATATATATATATATATATAATGTTTGAGTTTATTAGTCCGATTACTTTCGTAGTTTTTTTGGGGGTAATAACGTAAAAATAAATGTAATAATAATGTTAAATGGTGTATAAAAAAATATAAACAAATGTTGCGACAATCTGAAACAAAACTTTTTCATTATACATAATGATAATAATATAAAATAAACAGCATCTAATTTAATTATTTTCTTTATAAATTAAATATTTATAAAGTGCTTTTAAAACAGGTGCATTATTATCTCCACTTCCTCTTTAAATTCCGATTAACGATTATATAAAGAGTTAACAAATAAATAATTCTAGCTAAAATAACAAAAAAACAATTCTTTATCTCGATCAATATAATGCAGAATTGCTTCAAGAAACAAGAATTATATAACTTTATTTTAACCACATTTGAGAATAAAATTATTTAAAAAAAAAATAAAACAATTCAATATAAATCTTGTCGTTCTATAAACAAAGTATGATATCAATGCTTAATTCATATAAAATGTATAAATTAAAATTAGTATAGTAGAAAAATAATAAAAAATAAAATAAAAAAATTTCAGAACAACAAACAATTCGTGATTATTGTTTACTAGGCATTATTATTTTGGATGTTGGAAACGTGTTTTGCCGTAGAGTCAGGCATGGGACATAGACCTTGAAAAAATCTTTATTCATCTACAGGTGACGTAATCGTAAACAATCACAACCTGAACCTGAACATCGCAAGCCAGGAACTCAAGTACCTGCCTCACTTCACTTAATAGTGTTTCTACCTTTATTTCCTTCTGCCTTCTCGCATTTTTTTAAAAATACTCATATGGGATTTACTCCTTTAGAATACGAACCTGGTAAATTTTTTTTATATGCATGTAGAAAGTATAAAAATATAAAGTACCTACTATAAAAGCGTCAACGATTTTAAGATTTTGGCGGAATTACACGTATTGAGGTCCCCAGAGCAGTGACATCCCCCCCCCCCCTAAGCCCCAAGAAAATGTACAGATATAAGAAAATACTATTTACTATTTACCAACACGAAATTTTCGATCAAGGAGGAAAACGATCAAAGTCTCTTGGACGCTCTTAAAAATAATACTAGGAAGTTAGGATAATACAGGAGGTTACTCGGGGTTGTCATTTTTTAGTACTATACTTCGTCAATAGGAGCGCACCATGACAACCCGTCTTTAGAGGGGTATTAGGTGTTAAGGTTTGCTTCAGTGGAATTCAATGCCCAAAAACATATCCATGATACAATACAATGTTTTTCCATGAAGTGTAGAAAATGTCAACACTGTTTTACCTCTGGTTTTTTTTAGTACTTACTTTGCTCATATAAAAGCATAAAAAAGTTACCTTTTTTTCCTTTCTTTATATGGACTATTACATACCCCACGCCCCCCCCCCCCCCCCACATCTACTTATAACAGCCTGAGTTAGACCCTCTCCAGAAAAAATCCTGGATGCGGATGCGCCATTGCCCCAGAGTCCAATAAAAGGTTTTTTTTTGTTTTTTTATTACTTATTAATTGATTTGTATTTTTACTTAAAATAAAACAGTAACTTCAATAATCTAAAGATGGAAATATCTAATAGAAATTAAAAAGAAAATAAAGAATACTAGGAGTGCAATGCAGTTGTCTGCTTGCAATATTGAGCTGACCGTGTATTTTAATCTTAAATTTTATTCATACGTTAAAATTCATATTACAATAACGTGTTCATATAATGAAAGTTAACAATCAAAATTTTTATTTATAAACAGCTTTATAAAAAAAATAGTAATATGTATTTCTAATTTTTAATTAAAAAGCATTTTTTTCCTGTTTTTCTATTTTACCCCCCTCTTAAATGAAAATAAGACAAAAGTGAACATAACAATATCTGTACTCTTAAAGAGCTTTCCAACGACATGCACCATGAAGGGCATATACTATTTTAACTTTTGTACCCCGTACCCCTGTATACCAATTTGGACCATTTCAGATTTATACCTTCCTGTGGTAGGTCACAATGACCGTGCTAAATTTTGTGCGGATCGGTTCAGCCGTTTAGAAGGAGTATGTGTCCAACCAAATGCAAAGTGTAGTATAAGAGCTTCGCTTCGCTCAGCTTAATAAAATTCCGATATTAAAGTTTTAAGTGGTGTAAAAAGAATGCACATTCTTGTTAATTTTTTTAAACTGTTAAGTTATACATATATTTTTGGTAATCGATTGATTTCTTTTGTCAGGCCCTGAAGTTAGTTTAGAGGAGAATTTGTGTTTTTCTTAATTCTTTATAAGTATGAACGTTTTAAAACAAATTTAGTTGAAAAATGAGTAAACCCTAATAAATTTTATGAAACCCATTAAAATAAACTTTAAGACAAATTATGAAATAAACAAAGAAAGCTAATTTTAATAATTGAAGTCTATAAGATGAATCATGGTTAAAACTAATATCATAGTAAAACTTATTGGAATGTCAATAAATTCTTAGGGTCACTCTTCTAAGTTAAAAGCCAAGTTAGAAATTTTAATTGAAATAATATTAGAATACCAAGATATTCCTACTGAAAATACAGAAGAGCTTTAAATTTTAAAGTCTCTAGGAATGATATCTTTCTTATTAATACTTAAACCTACAAGAACACGAATCATTAAATCTTAACTAAGGAATGCTTATTGAGAATGAACAAATGCTACAGAAAGCATATTAAATTCTGATTGGACATTCCTTTTAGCCAATAAAAGGATTCTCTTTTCTAAGACCATTGGAAAACATTATCTAGAAATGTAGGGGGCTTGAATCCCCTTATAAATAAATTAAGTCTTCATTAGACAATATTAGGTTGGGGTCGCAGTCAAAAAGGGACGTATAGGTCAGAAAGGACGTAAGGGTAGGGCAGGACTCCAATTCGTAATCCAGATTCAGAAAACAGGCAAGGTTCTATTTAGCATAATTTAAAGAGCTCAGACAGTTGACATTGATCGGGGGCTATCTGCGGGCTACTTTTGAGAAACCATCCAAATTTCATAAAAATCAGATGAGAACTCTCAGGAACTAGATTTTACCCGGGGAAACGGTTTATATCATTAGATTCGTATTGAAATGGACTACATTTTAGAATTTTTTTTATCAAAATCGTCGGAACAGTTTTCGAGAAATAATTTCTTTTCTCGTTTTTTTCAGTGTTTTTGGGGGGTAGCGCCCCCAAATTTGGAGCTATAATTACTTTTTCGATTTCGCCTCGGGGAATGATTTTTCTGAACATGTATGCCAAATTTCGTCAAAATCGTTCCAGTAGTTTAGGCTCCAGGCGCCTGCACAGGCAGACGACAAACGATGGACAGACATTTTTTAAAAACCACTTTTTTCAGACTCAGGGGACTAGGGCACCTCAAAACGTGTCCATAAAAATCTCAAAATCGAATTTTCGCGCCATCACTATATGAGAAAGTAAAAAGTACCAAAAAATACGTGTAGTGTCGCGGGACACCCGGTAGGAACGAAGTTCCTTACATTTTTCATTAAATATAAATTATAAAATCACAAAGCTAAGTGAAAATACATAAGTAAAAATACATTGCTAACTACTGATACATGGCGGAGTTAGAAAAGAGACAAAATTAAAAGTAACGATATGTTTGTACCTGGCAGAGTTAAGGCAAAATTAAAAGAAAATCATTATTCGTATCATTAAAGCAAGCTGCGTCTTACTATAAATATATATTAAATATAAGAAAAAAGTTGATCATGATGAGTTTATAGTGAAAGAGTATGTTTGTTAAAGGAGTTTGGATTGAAATAGGACTGTTTTCTACCTACCCGGTCAATTAATTTAAAACATTATAAAATATATCTCTTCCCTACTCTACAGCTTCTGCTTGTATCAGGGTGAAATTTTACATGATTATATTTTATTTATTTACAAAACAAAGTGACATTTTTGACATATATAACAAAAATAATCAAAACAAGTGAAGCAACTGGCTTCCTTAATAACACTTTTTCCCGTCTTTTAAAGCTTACGTTTACGCGAGCGTTGCGTGTGAACGCTTGGGCGGATAACGTTTTTCGACGAACTCAGCCTGGGCATTGGTAAAATGAACATGTGTACCAAATTTCATCTAACTCGGTGAGCTTTTACTCAAGTTATGGCCATCTGTAGATTTCGTGAAGGATTTTGCGTGACGGTGATTTTCTGACGGTTATTTTGAGACGGTGATTTTGGTCTTTTTTTTCGGAGTCACTCCCGGGCTCCAGAACGTGCCATAAGGAACTTCGTTCCAAAAAGGGGGAAACAATTAAATAAATTAGACAACAATGGCTTGTAAAAGCATAAAATCAATAAAGTACTTGATAGGATAAGAGAAAACTATGTGTGAACCACTTTTCTAAATAATATTTTTCGGTATCAAAACTAAGGATATTCTTGAACTAAGGTTTAATCTTGGTAATATTTTAAAGTTTCCAAGAAACTTAACACCCTGTTCACAAATCAAGACAATATTACAATTTTTAGAGCTTTAAGAAAAACCAGGATATTTTTTAAAATGACTTTTTTTTATGAAAATCCAAAAAATAAGAAAAAATTTCCTTTTGGATACTCTGATCTTGGAACACACTGTATATATTATATATATTCGCATATTATAAAGTTAAATGTAAGAAGAGGTATTTAGAATGAGAAGCTTACTAGGGTTTTACTAGGTTTAAAATGGGGATGCTTAAGCTTGAAGTGCGACCACATTTTAATTTTTTTTTTTTTTTAAAAAAGGGACAAACAGTTTGGGGCGTTAGGGTTAGGGTTTTAGGAAGTGAAGTTCATCTCAGTGACTTAAGTTATCTAGGGCACAGTTATCTCTGTCACTGAGAGATAACAACACACTCTTATCACTTATCATCTGTAAAGGTTACTCTGAGATGTCACTAAAAGTGTAAAACACATTTTATATATATATATATATATATATATATATATATATATATATATATATATATATATATATATATATATATATATACACACTCAAATTCCACTTTGTTATTTCCTAAGTACAAATACTCCTGACACATGTACAAGGGATACTTTGTCCCTTCGAGTTAGCCGGACATGAAGGGTTTGGCCCTTTTATCAAAAGAGACAGACATTTCTTGTTTTTCAGGCCAAGGTCTCGGATCTAGCTTTACAACTGTAACTAACCCTTCACACCACTAGTTCATATAAATGGACTTACAAATTGACACATTTCAACCCTTTCTCCCCCCCCCCCCCCTCCCTTAACAAAAGGACGAAGAGTATGTTTTAAAAACGAATATAATTTGAGGAGTTACAAACTGCATGGAACATACCAATTTCTTTTAATTTATCGGATCATTCATTGTTTTATTTATTATAGTCCATTTTTTTCAATAAATTGTGCTTATTGGCGCCCTTGGTAAACAATAATAATAATAAAATTTAAAATTTATTTTAAATCTACACTATTTAAAAAAGTCGGCCCATTTGTGTGAAAAAATTAGCGTCTAATGCGTCCCCACTATGCAGAGCAATGCCACTTGGCAAGGCCAAGCGGCAAAACCGTCTGGCGAAGCCAGATGGTACCAGGAAAAAATTAATCCATCCACATTGCAACTGGCAAAAGCCAGTCATGATTGTGAAGGCGCGTCCACACTATGCCGCGCAATGCCAGTTGGCAAGGCCAAGCGGCAAAGCCAGATGGCACCACGAAAAAATTCAACCGTCCACACTGCAACTGGCAAAGCCAGTCGAGATTGTGATGTATGACGAAAAGATAAAAAAATAAAAATAGGTGTCACAAAAGATAAGAAGAACGAAGTTATAGTAATTTTAACAAATTATAGACACAAAAAAGTTTGTAGTGGTGTAAGAAGGGGCTCGACGATGGGATGCCAAGTGCAATGTTGCCGGGGGGCACGTCCACACCTTGCCATCTGGCTGTCTTTGATCCTGACCGACAATCGTCGGGTTCGGCTTGGCATGTCAAGTGGCACGTTTTGTGCCAAGCTTGGCAAAATAGCAAATGCTAAGGGAGACGTCCACATAACATTTGGCAATGCCATTCCTTGCCGCTTGGCATAGTGTGGACGCGCCTTTAGCATGTCAAGTGGTACAATTTGTGCCAAGCTTGGCAAAATAGCAAATGCCAAAGGATACGTCCACATTACACTTGACAATGCCGTTTGGCCTTGCCATTCCTTGCCGCTTGGCATAGTGTGGACGCGCCTACATTAAGAAAAATGGTCATGAATAAACAGTAAGGTATATAAGGAGATAGATTTCAAAGTATGTATGTTACTAAAAATGTTATTTCTAGACATTAGAGATAGTAGAGATGTTACTAAAAACACATCCGTGAATTATTTTGAAAGAGAGCTTTTTTTTGCTTTGATTCCCAGCTTGGCCATATTTATTTGTACGCAATAATAAACGTGCTCAGAATTTTGAAATAAATATATGACCAACAATAGGCAGAAATATAATGTACCATCAAAATTTCATTAAAATCGGACTAGTAGTTTTTGAAATATGGTTGTTTCCAAAAACATAATGACTGACAGACAGAGACGAGACCAAAAATGTTTCCCTGATGCATAAAAAGCGCTTTTGTCTAAATTGTTTGAATTTGGAGACGTTAAAAGATTATTATTATAAGCTTCCGTCACTTTCGGTCAGGTACATCATTTTGATGTATCGTCTTAATTACATCAAATTAGGACTTAAAACGGTCTCCTTATCATCCAAAAAATTCTTTCTTTTTAAAGATCATAATCCTTCTATTACCTTCAGTAAGCTTGAAGGCAAAAATATATACATAGGTAAAAATGAAAGCGTGATCAAATTATAGTCTGTTGATTTTTTCATTTTTTTGCTTTTTTAAATGTAATGTTTTATTTGTTCAGATTATATTTTCTTAATCCCACATGAAAGTTGTTTATTTGTATGTAAATATACAATATTCCATCGTGTATTCGGGTTTAATGTCTTATCTTTTTTATTTTTATATCGTACTTTTGACGTAAAAATATCGTTTGTCGGAAGTGGGCTTACTGCAGCATGATTTATTCGCTTCACACTCTTCTATCACATTTATTCTTCTGGCTTAGCAACAGTATGGGCTTAACTTGAGCGGACTTATCGGCTTAAAACTGTGCTTAAGAAGGTCTGAGAAGTAAGTCAAGTTGAGCTCTAAAGAAGATAAAGAAGGAGCATCAACTATGATAAATATGACGAAGAAAAGAAAAATATTTATAGAAGCTTTCATTTTTTAAAAGATTACAAAAAAAAAAAAAAAAAAAAAATATATATATATATATAGTAAAAAATAAATGAAGATTGAACTAGATAAAGTGCCAATATTGATTTTATTATCTGACTATAAAACTATGAATTTTGGTTATTGGTTGTAAAGGATAAAATATAGCACAGGATTAAAGTGTTATTGAAGCAGTATTTGTTATATCCTGACTGAATCAATCGTAAAAATAAGAACACAGGATCTTTAAATATTGAGTTTTCATTAGCTCCTCGCCCCATTTAATTAACATTTAAATGTAACCACAAAAACTCGAAATAACTTAACAAATTAAAAACACTAGACCAAATAATTATGTATAATAGAAAAACTAGTGCGAAAAAGAAAGTACTATCACTTCCGACCTGCCCAAAGTGACGGAAGCATAATAATAATCTTTTAACGTCTCCAAATTCAAAATGCTTCTAGACAGAAATGCTTTTCAAGCATCAGGGAAATTTTTTTGGTCTCGTCTCTGTATGTCAGTCTGTCCATCATTATTTTTTTTGAGACCAACCTATTAATCTGATTCGTATTGAGAAAAACTTTAGTCCGATATCGGATTTGATAAAGGAAAGCGCTTTCATAGTTAAATTTTACAGTCTTTTACATACCAATTTGCAACCGTGAACTTATAATTTATGTATTTGTTTATCTCTTTATTTTGTTTATGTATTACTTTTATCTCGTAGAAGAGTTATAACTATGATTTAATTAATGCTTTAAATTTTATTTTCCAAAGCACATTAACTGTATAGGTTTTATTATTACCAGGAGATAAGATAATAACCTATTTATACTACTAGGCATCGCGTGGCTCTATCATTGAAGCGAGCGTATTGAAATAAATATTAGATAGCTAATCATTATGAGTTGATATTTAAAGAACATGCAAGTAATAGAGAGCCGTGCAGTTGGGGAGAAGGAGAAGGGTTCTTCTACTATAACATACCTCATCTACTCGTCCCGGCCATTCCACTTTAATTATTAAAAAATATATCACTTCGTTACGCAAAAACTACTGTATGTATAAAGTTGAAATTTTACATGCCTGTTTCAATTTCAATTGTACTTTAGACGATGTATATGAAGTTTTATTAAAATCGTTACGTTAGAACGTAAGATATCGGTAAAAACATTGTTTTCTCTATTTTGTTGTTTTCTCTATTTTACACGTTTAGGTCCGCTTTATTAAAGCGGAGTTAGTCTCATCAAATAGGTGATGATAGAATTTTTTCCCGTCCTGAAATTCCAATTTTAAATTTGAAGCTTACGTTTACGCGAGCATTGCGCGCGAACTCTTGGACGGATCACGCTGCCCAACGAACTTAGCCTAAGTATTAGTAAAAGGAACATGTATACCAAATTTAAACTAAATCGGTCAACTTTTACTTGAGTTATCGTCGGACACGTAAACGTTACACACAGACAGACAGACAGACAGACAGACAAGATGCATATTTCGTTGAATGTAAGAAGCTCGCTTACGCTCGCTTCAATTATTTTTAACATAACTTACTTAGCAGGAAGTTTAAATCAAATAAATGTTTTATTTCCTTTTAATAATGATTAATTAATCTATCAATCACTCTATTTTCTTTTATCAATCACTTTCTTTTATTCTTTTCCTAGTAAAGAAATAAAATGTTGAAAAAATGTTCAACCGATTATAAAATTTTCAACCGATTATAATATGAAAAATGTTTAGGTTTGATAACATAAAATCATATTTCACTAGCGCCAGACCGGATTACACATCGTCAATAACAAGAATACAACAGTCCTTAAAAAGTTTTCCCTTTAGAATTTTTCGATATAAGAATTTCGAGGGTAGAACAGAGTGTTTACGATCAAAGTGAATTTATAGAAGGTCTGGTTTCCCACAGGGATCAATCTTGGAGCCAGCTCTATTGCCACTCTTCTTTGACAAAGGAGAAAAAAGAATAACCGACAGACGTATAATAATAACAAATCGACAGAAACAAACGAAATCGTGAAAAAAGAAACTAGATCAGACCGCTGTCTAGTTCATGTTATAACTGTAGAATAAAAAATAGTTTTTTTAAGGCGACTTCCTGTTTTATTTGTTAAGAATTGTTTTTACTTTTTCATACACGCAATACATATTACATATAGAGTAAGTAATGTGATTTTGAATTCGATTTTGATAGGTTTTACACGAATCAAGGTCCTCTGAACCAAAAAAAGTGTTTTTTTAAAAAATGTCAGTTTGTCTACTGGATCGATTTCGATAGAGTTTAACAAATATTTTCAGAAAAATTATTCTACTCTAATAAATTTGGTGCTGCCCCCCTTAAATATCTGGAAAAAAAGTTCTCCAACAAAACACTTATTAAGCTTTTTTTATTTATCATAATTTACTACAAAAGAATAATACCTTTCTATTCTAGCGGGGAAATCGAACCCGACTGCAATTAAATTTAATTGTGAGCTTTACAATTAAATTTATTTATACCATAATCACGGAAACTTTATTTTTCCCCAGGAAAACAACTTTTATGCATGGTTAAATTCAAATTTAAATGGTCCACATTTTTTAGAATTGTATACCATCAAAATGATTGGAAATATTGTTTTAAAAAAATGAATAATTTTTTGGAGAGCTTTAGAAGAACTGTGTCCTCGAAATAAGAGCTGAAAATTTCAATTTCCCCTCCGAATATATGATTTTTCTAAACACATATATGATAATCGGACATTTAAGTGTTTAAAAAAAAATAATAATAATAAAACATTAATTGTTTGCTCTCAAAGGAGTAAATCTATCAATTTTTATTTTTTTTCGTCAAAATAATACTTTCTCTACAAACATTCTACTTGTAAACATGGAAGTAAATATTATTATTATCACAATAATAATAATAATACCACATTAAAAAAGTATTAACTGTAAAACAAAATTTTAACAATAAATAATTTCTAGAATAATACATTTTGAAGAAGTTATTTTATATGTATATTAAAGGTTGAAAAAGGGTCTTTATGAATTTAAAACGACTTTGTAATTTACATTAATTTATTGAAACATGTAACGAATGACGTAAAAAGATTGTTTCGGATAATAATCAATCGGAAAATATCATTATTATTAATAGCTTTTTAATTTATGCATTAAATCCGATTTTAAAATTAGGAACCTCTCGGTGTTTCTGAATAATAATAATACAACAAAAAAATCAGGTTATACTGACAAAAACTGGTCGGTGAATTTCCTCAACCAGAATTTTATTTTTCTTATTTTTGCATCCGAGCTTACCGAAGGTAACGGAAGCTATGTGATCGCTTTGAAGAACTATCATTTTTTAGGTGTCCGATTTCAAAAATTCCAAAACAGAAATCCGTTTCAAATATTAGGGAACATTTTTGGTACCGTGTCTTTTCGGTCTGTAGCTCAATTTTTGCGAACCAACATATCATAAAAACTACAGGTCCGATTTTAACGAAATTTGTATGGTATAGGTCATAATTAGCACATGGACCTATATAAGTTTCAACCTTCTGCGCCCATTTGTTTCTCACCAACATGCGCACAAACATACATTTATTTACACCTAAATCTTCTAAAGTACTAATAGTTTTTTTTTATGAAATTTAGATAGTTTGTCGAAAATAGACCTTAGATAGCACCATATTAATTTCAACCGTATACGTTCTATATATTTTGCAAAATTGCGCCATTAATTTTTGCTTAATTAATACTTTTATTCAGGTAAAAAATCAAAACAATTTTGATATATTAAAAAAATGGGGGAAATAAATTATACAATAATGACTTGTAAAAGCATAAAATCAATAAGTACGTGATTGCATGCGAGGAAGCTATGTGCCACACTAATTGGCAGTCTATTTTTTTTTCCAGAGTCTGTATCTATCTAAGTAATAACATAGGAGATAATATTAGGGTTAACTCTGAATATATTTCATTAATACCTAATAAGTGAATAGTTCACAAAATAAGGGATTTCGAAGTGAGTCCAAAAAATATTCCATGATGTTTTAAAACATCTCGGTTGCTACGGAATTTTGAAACAAAAGAAACGTGTTTCATCAGATTGTTCAAAGTACTTCCGCTATCGTTTGTCTGATGGGAAGCGAAAATCCCAAGCAGGATTTAGGATGTAGTTTATAATAATAGTGACGCACGACAAGGTAGGTCTACGTGGTCGATGGCACGTCCTGAGAGACCACACCGTCCGTTTTAAGACGATTATAGACGAACCGTTCAGTTAAAATGATGACGTACATAGTTCCCACAAACAGTCACCTAAAATTGAACGAGGTGCTTTCAACCTACCTCAAAGGAGGTACTTGTTTGAACGATTCAAGTCATGAGATGAATGCTTAATTCAATTGACCGAGTCCACGACCCTTGCCTGTCATTGCTTGGACATTTATAGAACAGTCACTAGACTAGATGCCGAACTCACATGTATTTATAGTAACACATGGCGTCCTCACGTCTAGAGAAGTTGGCATACGACAGACAACTTGGAGCGAAATAAACCAGAAGGACGCTAACAGCTGACATACCGGTCCAATTTTCAATTTAACCCTGTCGAAATCATCCGACATAAACCGACAAAAACCAACAGTTTTAAAAACTAACCCTGGCTATTTTGGAACTTCTTTAGATTGTTATTCCCCTTATAAAAAAAAAAAACAGAGGGGAGTAACAATTTAAAGAAGGTGTACAGAATGTTCATCTTTAGACTTTTACTCCCCTTATAAAAACAAAAGAGTGATATTCCTTTGTCCCCAAAGTATATTGGACGAAACATCCCTTTTTATTATATTTAGACAGTCATTTATATTCCAAAAATACATAGGGGAGTAACAATCTAAAGAAGTATTAAGTAGTTATTTTATTTAAGTACTACATAGATACTTTAACTGACACTTCTGAATAGCAATATGTCTAAAACGTACAGATTCGTTTCATCTCCCATGAGTTTATGTACTGTTTATAAAGAAAAAAATCATCTTAATAAAGAAAATTCTCAATAACAGACATATAAATTGCACTTATTAAAAGATTAGAACTTCCTTACGTTCAAAATAGATTTAACTTGGATAGATTAGGTCATTTTGTGAACAAAATTTTCTTATGTCTCCGATTTCCAAAATTCCAAAACAGAAATCCATTTCAGACGTCAGTTGCGTGTCACGTCAGTCTGTCGCTCAATTTTTGCGAACCAACATGTCTTAAAAACTACTTGTCTGATTTTAATATATTTTGGATATTAGGTCATAATTAGCCTATTGCAAGTCCCATATAAGTTTCAACCTTCTGCGTTCATCTACATATCTACCACTTGCGCATAAACATACACTTATGTACACCCATATCTTTAAAAGTAATCATCTGATTTTTAAGAAATTTAGATGGTAAGTCGCACGTTTCAACCTTTTGACCCCATTTGATACTCATCTACAAGAGACTAACAGACACAATACTCAGAATGTTCCCTGATGACTGAAATGTATTTGATAAGGAATTTTTAAATTCGGAAAAAAACAAATTTCGTTATTCAGAATGATCGTAATGCTTCCGATATCTTCAAAATACTTTATTTTTACCTTCACATCAATATACGATCATAAAAAAAAGAAACGAAGAGAAAATTTGCATCTTGCATTACACATTCGAAACTGTTTTTCAGCTTTTGATGGTATCGTTCGAAATAAATGTCTGACAAATAAGGCTATTCCCGTTAAGATGCTCCACCTGGTTCAATTCGCTATCTTCAGCAATTTCATTCTATATTAAGATTGCAATAATAGTTCCGACTTTGAAACGTTTTCCTACTTACTACTTAAGCTTCTATCGCCAGATGGCGTTAATTTCGTTATAAACCCTGTTTTTATCGTTACCATTTCAAAAAAGGTTTTCTTTTAAGGAAAAAAAAAATAGATTTTTAAAAATTCATCGTAGTTATACCACTAATTAACTATGGTTTATGAATCACAGTCATTTATGATGCATTAGTTAAATATTAGGTACATTAGGCTGTTAACAATTAATATTTCAAAAATAATAAATTAATATTTATTAATAAACTAATTAATCTTAATAATAAAAAAGTTCTCTAGGAATAAAAACATTAAACATTAATCCATATAAAAATAGTCTGCCAATTAGTGTGGCACATAGCTGCCTCGAGTTCATTTTGTGTACTTTAACGATACTTACACACCTATATTATTGTCAAATTTATTTTATTTCCCCCTCATTTTTAAAATACCTGTCAATATTGTTTTAATTTTTTTCATGAATTTCAAATTTAGCAAAATATAAAGAGCGCAGACAATTGAAATTAACTTTTGACTACCATCCAAATTTCATAATAATCATATGGGGTACTTTTGGAGATATAAGTGCATAAGTAAATGTATGTTTGTGCGTATGTGGAACAGAAACAAATGGGCGTAGGTTGCAATTTATATGGGACCAACAAATGGGCTAATTATGACTATGACTTACCATATAAATTTCATTAAAATCGGACGGATAATTTTTAAGATATGTTAGTTCGAAAAAATTGAGCGACAGACCCTGATATCGGAAACGGATTTTGTCTTGGAATTTTTGAAATCGGAGACATAAAAACATGTTTGTTCTTCAAAACTATATATAGCTTAATATATAAACTTCCGTTATCTTTGGTAAGCTCGGAAGCAATATATTAATTTCTTATTAATTGTTAAACAGTTTTTTCTCAACAATTATTTTCATCAATATTTCGGAAAATAGATTCTTCCTAGGGTAAAAAACATCAATAGTTAGATTCGTATTATAGAATTTTTTAAGGGTAGCGCCCTTAAATTTTAAAGTTACTAATTTCGCCTCAGGGTAAGCTTCGTCTGACTTAGTACTTTAGACTCCACAAGTCTGTACAGAATACAGATGAACAGAAAGACATAATTCCAAAAACCACATTCTTGGACTCAGGTGAACTTAAAACGTGTAAATATATCAAAATCTCAAAATTAATCATTACACCATCACAATACATTCTATACTTATATACTACATGTATAAAAAAGTAAAAAAATAAAGAAAGCACGTTATTAAAAATAATAATAAAAAAATTATTATCATCTTCACATTTCACTCCCCCTCCTCCTAAAAAGAATGGAGGGGTAAAAAAGTTTTTTTTACGGTTTAGGGGCAAAGAGGAGAATGTTCTTTTTACAATACTAATCTCAACTGTAGGGGTAGAGTTGTGTTTTAACTACACGAGGCAAAGGGCTAACTTTCAGCTCGTGGAGGAGTGGGGGAAAGTAATAAAAAAGGTTCAAGCCTTGTTCTCCAGCTTGAAACCATCTAAAGGAGTTTAAGATAGTTTGGTAAAGTTTTATAGGAGACCAAAAACCTTTTCTAGTTTCTCTAGCGAGTAAACATCCTATAAAAGGTTCTTCATAGTGTAACATTAAACCAAAAGCACTAAAATAATAGATAAGATAAGGAGGTTTGCCATTTTACCGTCACTGTACTGATTAATATATCAACAACTTATTAGTCACTAAACCAACGTGACTAGAATAATATTAATCAATTGTATTTAATAATGTAATAAAGATAAAAGAGGTATGTTTTGAAGAAAAACTATTTCAATATACAGAAGGATCCCGTTAATCTGGACACCCGGTAATCCGGACATGCGGTAATCCGAAACCCTCGGTAATCCGGACGGCACTTAATGGAGAATGCAAGCACGCAACAATGAAAATTGATTGCAAATCGCTTCTTACGAACATTCTTGCTGACTCTGTGCACAATGAAACTTAAAAGATGCACTGTAAATTTAAAAGATATTGTGTTCAGTATAGTTAACTGTAGAGTACATTGGACTCAACACCTTATCAATATGGAAGAGGGACCCTTTTAGATGCGAAGAAAACAAATTTAAAAATATATTCAAACAGAGATGTTTCGAGCTTTTCGTTTAAGGTCATCCATATTTTATCTTAATCTATGAAGAGTGTTATAGCGCGCAGAGTTTTCATATCTGGATGAGAGGAATTATTATTAATAAAACTAATATTATTTAATAATAAATTATAATTCATTATTAATAATAATATGATGTGATTTGTGTTGGTCTTTAAATAGATTATAATCACTTATCTAAATTAATTTACTTAGTTTTATATTTTTTTTTTCAAAATATAAAATTAAGCCCGATGTTGCAGGCCTAAGAGCCTCGTTATATATAAATTAAATCAGTATGATGCATCTTAAATTAAATAACATTAGAAATATGATTGAATCAAGTCATTTTTAGAAACTAGGGCATTCTTAGATTAAATAATCCCATTTCCATGCTGTAATCCCTCATTTCAATAGATCTCTTTCCATTGAAAGGAGGGAAGGGATGAAAATTATGCGAATAAGCATAATTCATGTGAGCATAATACGAGTTATAGAGTCTGTCGTTGATTTAGTATGCTAGTCTGGCTTTAGTACGGATCCCCTGTAACGATTTTCTTCAGGGTCAGACAAGGGAATCAGAAGGGAATACAAGGGATTTGGTCTACCACTCTAACCTAACTATTAGGAAAGGTTCATCCACCCTAGGGCAATATAACCAAAGTAAAGAAATGAAAAAAGCGATAAAAAATTCACTCTTTTCGATGAGAATCGAACTCTAAAAAGATTTTATCTCAAAGAATAATCAGCTAAAAATCGATTTAGCTCATTGATATGTAGTTTCGATTCCAACTAATATTTTACAAAACATTAAAAAAAGTAAAAAACAGTAAAAGTTAGTAACCATCACTGACGATGTTTCTAATCTAAAGGGGCGAAATACAGTAGACTCTCGCTAATCCAGACCCTGGACATCCGGTTACTTCAGACGAAGTTAATCATTACAGTGTACAATCAATGAATTTTTATCAATAAGATTTTTTGATCCAAAATCAATTAGTAGGTTGAAAAAGTGGATCAACGTTGAGATATAATCATTTTTATTAAAAGTACATAGATTTGTATGGTTTTACAGACATTTTAAAACTGATTCCGTTTACTCCGGACTTACGGTGATCCGCACAGTCAAATCCGGATCAATCTCACCTCTCAGGGATTCCAACTCACCAGATATGTAGTGAATTTGTGAGTACGCTAACCACTTCCATTACCATCATGAATTTACTAAAGAAAAAAAATCATAATTGACGATCCTGGGTAAAACTAACTTAAATATATCTTGATAAAGAGATAAGAGAGAGAGAGAAAACAAATCTTTAAATCTTTAATTAGATTAAAAAAAACTATTTAATAATGGAAAACCAATCCAATTAGAATACAGGTAAGGAGAATTTATTCGAAGAACAAACTAAAGAGAATACACAAAACAAAAGAAGGGAATAAAGTAAAGGGCGAGAAACCACATTAAGAATTCAGTGCGAGTGTTCCACGAGGCTGACACCCCTTTTAAGAAATTCTATCTTACTTGGATTAAAGTTGAGGTGAGTTTATAATCCTAGAGCTACAACACTGCAGTTTTCAGACAAGAATCACCGTCAAACAAATTTTAACCAACTTGATTACTTTCTCTTGAAGATCTTAATTCTAATTTTGATAAAGCAACTATAAAAAGTGCAATATTAAAACACAAAGACACACACATATATACATAAAATTTAATTGTAGTCGCTTCTACAATTTAGATTCAACGAGTCCATATAATCGCGACAGATCACAGACTACAGACAACATTTTCATCAAATTTGTTGGACACAATTCTTTAAAACGCTAAAATAAAGTCATTGTATTTAATTTGATTCGACTAGTTCTTATATACTCGCGACATTTTACAGGCAATAGGCAAAAATTTACATCACAAGCGCTAAACCTCATAGTTTTCGAGGTATTGGCGAAAAACGATTTAACATACCACTTTACCCTCTTCCCCCCCCCCCCCCCCCCCCCCTCCTTTCCCCTCCCCGCCAATCCGACGCTCTAGGAGTCTAGGATGTGCAACTTTTTACCACTTACTACAAGGAGGGAATAGAACAATATGGCGTGAGTGTAGAACTAATGTATAGGTGTACTAAAGTGCATATATCTTAGTTTCCTAAATGTGAAATATCTTAAAATTTGCATTGAAATGTTCTTCACCCCTCACAATTCACTTATTGAGATCCCTATATAACGGGAAATTTTATTCTCTGCAACATTTATTCTATGGGTTTTTTTAATAGGAGTATCTGTTTTAAAGATATGTGGTCCTGGAAAGTCGCAAAATGTAAGTTTGCACTGAAATGAGAAAATTACCCGGTTTCTAACTTTTGCTTACGGCTATACTACTGAACCGAATTTGAAGATTTCTATACTCATTCTACGCAGAATTTAACCCTCTCTAATATTGAATAGTTTGTCATTTTCCGTCCGACTCACTGTTTTCGAGCTATAAGCAAAAACTGAAAAAAATGAAAAAATTTACTCTTTTTTGGGCTCCCATAAGTTAAGCTTACCTCCTGGGATGGTGCAAACTCAGATTACACTTCCTTAGGACTAAATGAAGGTATTGAAACGATTTCCAGCTTTCTGGGAATTAATTCCTCAAAAAAATTTTTTTTTTTGGTCTTATTTGACTGGCCTATAGTTCTTATACTCGTAACAGATCACAGACAATAGGCAAAAATTTACATCACATATGTTGGACACACTTCTTTAAAACGCTGAAAATAAAGTCATTTAATTTTATTTAATTTCTATAATAATAAGGGGTATACTGAACTTGGATCACTTATGAGGAAAATAGGGGCAAATTTAATTACACAAACCATACTAACACAACAAAACACGGAAATCCAGCAAGTTAATGGAATAAAAATAGCCACTCACGTAATCTTAAATGTATAATATAAGTCATCACATATAAACAAACATAAGTATGTACATACAGCGCTTTTTTTTAAAAAAAAAATTTCGACTGGGTAGGCTACACAAAACGACTTCATAGAAAAGACTGAAGTAAAATCTTAAACATTTCATTTACACCTTTGTGTGCTTTAGTAGACCCGGACTTAGTTGATATTGACTTTGTAGTTATGAAAAGAATGAAGAGAAGTCAAGTTTATTTTCTGTTTGAACAGGCATTTTTCACATCTAGAAAACTTTGTTTAGTTGAACTTTGTTTAAACTTGTAGTTTTTTGTTAGTTTAACTTGTTAAGAGAAAAATGTCAAACTTTTTTTATCTATCACAGCAAAACTTTATACGGACAACTTTTAACAAATAAATAAAATTGTATTCAACAGAATTCGGACTTATTCTGTTCGTCTTTAAAGATTATCTATTTATATAAAGTTAAAGTTTTGTCAGAGAGTGTGTCTCTCGCCACCGCAGTCCGACTTTATAGGCGAAAAACTGGCTAAACTAAATCGATTGTTATTTTTCGCAGAGGTGTGCGCAAACATTTTTCCCATGTTGTAGGCTTGGTTGCATCGAAAAATATTGAGTATAACCAAAGTTATTATATAATATTTTTTCATTTCATTTGATAGCTAGGCCTACATGATAATAGGAGACATGACCACAAATACCTAGCATGAGCCCCACGCGGAAGGCTAGTCTCTAATAAAATCTAGCTTTTGTGTGGTATTTATTAAATTAATCAACACAAAAATATAGCCTCGTAAAATGTCCAAAGTTCTTTTAAGAAAAGCAACAATGAGAAGTAAATTTGATAAAAAAAAGTTTATAACCTGTCATTTATATAACCTTTCATATAACATAAATCAAATCAGAGGTAAGAGTGTTGAAAATTTCTCCACTTCGTGGAAAAAACATTGAATCATGGATATGTTTTTGGGCATCGAATGCAGTGTAGCCAACAGTTTAGCAAACTTTACACCAGCCCCTCTGAAGACCGTTGCCATGATGCGCTCCTTTTGGTGAAATTTATTACTAAAAAGTGAAAATAAAGCTACCTCCTGTTACCTTCTAACTTCTTGGTACCATATTTAAATCCTTCAGCACTTCAATTGGCGGAATATAGCACTAAAAAGTGAAAACCAAGCGACCTCCTGTTACATACCCTAGGACCCCCTGTTCCTAGGACTATATCTATCAGAGCATGACATTTTTCATGTTTTTTAATGTCGTTCCTTTTCATGTCGTTTGTAGCGTGACGGAATTGTCTTCTGTCTACAAGCCCAAAATCATATCCATGATAAAATAAAGAGAAATAAATTGGGTACAGTGAAGTAAGAGAGAAAAATAAATAGGGTACAGTAAAGTAAGAGAGAAAAATAAATTTGGTAAAATGAAGCGAGTAAGAGCGAATTGTGTGAGAGAAAGAGTTTGGCGCTTACGTAATATTAATATTTAATATGGGGCTCTCATCCCTGTTTTTCTGGTTCTATCAATGAAACTAATGTTTAATTAAGCAGGGAAAACAGGCTTTTATGTATAATTTATTTACGTCAGGAAAATGACAGACAAAGGTTAAACTTAATAAAGAACTGTTATAATTATACTTGACATGCCATTCTGTAGTAATTAAAAAGAAATGATAAGCAAAATAATAACACAACTTTATTGGTTGAACTAATTGCTTAATTACTCGTATATACAGAAATAAAAGAATAACAAATAATCAATTAAACAATCATTTTAATTAATAATAATTTTAACCCGCCCCGTCCTGTAATAACCCTGGCAGTTGATCGGGACTAAAACCCAAAAGAAAAAAAAAAAAAAAATAATAATTTCAATTTTAAGAATTAATTATAATAGCTTCAAAGCTTACCGAATATATTAAAGAGAACTCGTAATTAAGAGTCGCCTGGTGTATACATAAATTTATATATATATATATATATATATATATATATATATATATATATATATATATATATATATATATATATATATATATATATATATATATATATATATATATAATATATATATATATATTGTAGCGGTTTAAGTGCCTAGACAGGCACGGGAACCTAAAAACGAGCCTCGTCGGCGCATGTTCGGTCCACAGAGTGGCAAGAGGCCTCGTTGTGGGGACGGACACCAGATGACCGAGGTAGTTGGTAACCCGGAAACCAAAGTGAACTATTAAATAATAATTCACGGATATCGGTAAACTGCTCGAAAACCAATCTATTAAACAAACTCGCCGTAATTTGTGTTCCACTTTCGAACCGCAAGGTATCGGCAAAAGTACGGATACGCATATAAGCATTGTGATCAGGTACCATTTACTTATATATTTAAATATTTATATTATTTCTATATTGCCCATTTGAACTTCCCTGACCGGTACAATATATATATATATATATATATATATATATCTAAGAGTAACTCGTTAACATAATAGGAATACATACATTAATATAATAGTATGGGAGAGTTGGTTTTTAATGATTACTCCAAATTGTGATTTGTTTTTGTTAATATACTATAGATGATTAATAATTTCAGGATATTTCAGTTCAAAGCCTGAAGATGCCCTGGAATGGGCGAAATTTAACATATTAATGAAATGATCTTTTCTTCATCCCTAAAAACCTACTAATAAGAATATAAAAGATGAACATTAATTGTGTTTTCAAATGCAAAATTTCCTAGTCAGAAATGCGTTACAAACTTCCGGGAATATTGTTGGTTTCATGTATATCCATTAAAATATCTTAAAAACGACTGCTCAGTTAAAAAAAAAAAAAAAAAAAATCTTTTAGTAGTACACAAATTATGAGTACCCATGCGATTAGGCCAGAGGTAGGACTAGTGTTCACTCATTGGATATAGAAGGAAAATATCTCTGCTTTTCCCGGGAAAAATAATTTTTAAATCTGTTTCTTGACAGTAGTCAGAATTTATTACAAACTAGGGAATTTTACAAATTATTGTATCCATGGGAAGCGGGAGTAAAGAAATAAAAGGGGATACATTGAGGAAACTGCTCTACCTGAATATGGCGTCTACCTAAATATTATCGCTTAGTAATAGTACATTACTAGTAATAGTACATTAGTGCGGAAAGTAGCATTTTGCATGCGAGAGAGGTGTTTGCACCCGAGCGACAGCGAGGGTAGTAAAACCATAGCAAAGCAAAATGCCGTTTTCGCACGAGTTGCGTACCGTACTTTATCTACAATTGTTGGATTTTAATAATAAATACAGAAAAAAAAATAAACTTCCTGTATATAAGTTCGTATTTCTCTTTTGATAAAGATGACATTAATTCATTAGTTGTATTTTGGGCCGAATTAATTATTTCGGGAGGCGTATTTTTCTCCTTATTTTCGTCACAAGAACTTAAATCATTCATTGCTTTTCACTAAAAACACGATATAAACAGTTACTTTAATGAAACAAACAGCAAATTAGTATTGTTAAATGTAAACAAACTCGCTAATCGTGCGTTAAGGTGAAGAATTCTTTTTTACCGCACTAGGGCGGAAAAAAAGAGGAATTATGAAACCGACTACGTAAAGAATTTCTTTCTACGCATCTAAACAAAGATACAATGTTTATATTTCGTATCAATCGTAGATATAATAACTTTAATGTTTCTTGACGCTAAATAAACACATCAAATTAATAATAACAAAATCTGTAACGCAGCACGGGAAACAAGTTTAATTATATATTTGATTTTAAGGCATTAAAGTCAAAAGATTCGTTAAACTGAGACAGAAATAAACTCACTGTAAATTTGTAAAAACATCACCTTACTTCAAGTCCATTAAGAACATTCTTCTATAATTAATTTTGTTTCGCTGGAATTTAATTCAATGAACCGTCTCCGTGTATTCTTTTTCCCTCAAGACACAAACTTAACTATTTGATAAACTTATCTTAAAGCCAAAACGGATCTCTCATCCTTTTCTCTTACGAAAATCTCACGTGACCCTGAGACCTTAAGCACTAAATAACCTAGAACTCCATTACTAGCTTCTCCAACTTATTTAGCTAATAGGATTTCGTCTGAAGGGGGGGGGGGGGGGAGAAAACGGAACAACAGAAAAATAAGACAACACCTAAATAAAGAAACAAGACTGAGTGGATAGGTGGAATTGAAAAGATTTTATACATTTAGTAGTTAATTCTATTATTTATTTTTCCTTTGATTGGAACTATTCATTGATTCAGCACCGCAAATTGTGTAAAATTATTAAATAAAAAATGGAGCGGTATTTTCTGATATTTATTGAATTGACTCATATGTATTTGTCAGGAAACATAGCTAAATAGTAAATAGTATAAAAAAATACTCTGCCAATTAGTGTGGCACATAGCTTTTCCCTGCTTCCTATTTCGTAAAATTTAATGATTTTATGCATTAACCCACTATTATCAGATTTATTTCAATTTTCCACCGCTTTTTAAATCGGTCAACATTGTTTTGATTTTTAAATGTATTAAAGTCTCAATTTAGCCAAATTGAAAGAGCGCAGACTGTAGAAATTAATCTGGGCCTATCTGCGCGCTAGTTTTGAGAATGATCTTTAAAGCCTTCCAGAGGAGCGAGTCTTAGATAAGAGTGGATCTTCAAAGAAAGTGGAAGTTTCAAATCCATATTAAGCTGGCCATACACTTTGCATTATACCTGCAGGTAAAACCATACAGATAACCTGCTCAGGTAAACTGGAGGGAGTATGCTATTAAATATAACATAAATTGTGACATAGTTATGATAGCACTCTCCGGTTCACCTGTAATGCTTATCTGTACAGGTCTTTCTCAGGTATTGCGGTATTCCTGACAGGTAAATCCGTTCAGGTAACCTGTTCAGGTAAACCGGAGCATGCATGCTATCAAGTTATGACAGCACATTCTGGTTCACCTGTAATGGTTACCTGTACAGGTTTTCCTGTCACCTGTTTCCTGCCAACCTGACAGGTAAAACCGCACAGTTAACCTGTTCAGGTAACCGAAGGGAGTACGCTATCAAGTTATGACATAAATTATGACACAGTTATGATATAGCACACTCCGGCTCATCTATATGGTTACATGCACAGGTTTTCCTGACAGGTATTGCGGTACATCTGACAGGTAACCTGTTCAGGTAAACCGCAGCGTGTATGCTATCAAATTATGACATATATTATGACACAGTTATGATAGCACACTCCGGTTCACCTGTAATGGTTACCTGTACAGGTTTTTCTGTCAGGTATACCGCAACGTGTATGGCCAGCTTAATATCGATTAGAAACGTCAGAATTCACTCTTATCTGAGACTCACTCCTCTGGAAGATCTACACTCTAATACTTGATTATATATTTATATATATATTTGAATGACGAAGAGTTGCCACATGATACACATGGATAACTCTTGGATAAGATATAAGATGTATCTTTCCTATTTCATTATTTATTTATTATTTTTCTTTCTCCTTCTCTCTCTAATCTAATCAAACTCTAACGTTTTATTTAAAGGAATTGCTATTGGTATATATCACGTTGTAAACGGAAGTAGGAACTCAGAGGCACGCCGAAATAACTTATCATTTATTTTCAAACAACGTTATAGAATAATGACACGGTTATCTTTTATCTAAAATATTAATACATATAGAGAAAATATAATTTGAAGCATGCAGACGATAACAGTATAAAAATTAATATGTGACTTTACGTTGGATGATAATATACGTCTTCCATTGCAAGGCATGATGTGTAAGACAACATACAAAATTACATATACATGTAGAATTAACTCCATCGAGGTATACGCTGCGGTGTACCTGCCAGGAAAACCTGTACAATTAACCTGTATATAAAGTGAACCATAGCAATGTGAGCTATCATAACGCAGTTATAACTTGATATCACATACGTTGCTGTTTGTTTACCTGTGCAGGTTTCTTGTTATATACCGCAACGCGAATGGCCTTCAGTATATAATCAAATCATATTATCTATTAACAATATTTTTTTACGATACGTGAATTTTAACAGGGTTCGAAAGAGGTGAGGTAGGTATGAATGAAGAGCATTAACGAACTAGTAGAGTCAATAATGAAAAAATACAAGATCACATATTCACATCGAGAGGGTGTGTAAAGTAGCTGATCCCCAGTCCTATAATAACCTAATGCTATGGTTGATACGATCGTAAAAAATGACGCGATTGCCCCGATTCCAAAAAAGTGGTTTTTAAAAAATGTCAGTCTCTTGTTTGCCGTCTGTGAAGACGCGTGGAGACTAAACTACTAGGCCGATTTTGACGAAATTTGGCATTCATGTTCAGAAAAATCATAACCTGAGGCGAAATCGAGAAATGAATTTTAGCACCAAATTTGGGGGGCGCTACTCCCTAAAAACTTAAAAAACAATTATTTCTCGAAAATGATTCCTATACGATTTTGATTTACAAATTTATAAAATATAGTCCATTTAAATACGAATCTAACTATATAAGCCGTTTTCCCGGAAAAATCTAGTTCCAGAAAAAATAGCTTTAAAGGCGGACGGAGACAGGCCTGGGGTTCGATTCCCCGCCAAGGAGAAGTTATTTTTATGATAAATTTGGATGAATTATTCTTTAATACATATACCAACGAAAACTCGAAAACTAATAAATGAATAAACACTAAGCTAAGTAATTATGAACTCATATATGAGGAAGTTTGTCTGAGTTGTCTCGGACGGATTTTTCATAATAAGCTTTCATTTTAATTAAATATTTTATTTTATTTACAAAATAAAAAGATACATAATATTAAGAAATAATGTAGCAAAGTATGGCGGTGTTTAACAAAAAGTTCATCGCACTGTTAATCTACCTAATATCTGGAGTGGTTCAAGGGAGTTTAGAGCTAGTGGAATGGTCTGTTGGCGCCGGTCAGGGTTCGAGGTCGAATTCTGTTTTCACGGTCTCTCCCACCTTCCACCATTGACTCTCCTTGGCTTTCCCCAGAGTAGCTGAAGGCAGGTCGTGTCCATGTCGTGCACGCAATGCCCAATATCGTGCTATCTTAACATTACAAACCTCCTGTTGTCACTATGGAATTTTCGTAATGGCTTAAGATTACTTTAAAAGAATCCTCTAACGTCTAAAGTAATGGTTCAATTCAGGGACGTGTTCTAATAAATATTTAGAACTGTCATTAAAAGAACCATCTATATACATTAATGGATCACTACATTAAAGTATCCGAAAGAAATGGTAGATTAAAATAGAATAGAAATAAAATAAACATTTTGATCGGCACTTCTTTAGACTGTTACTCTCCTTATTAAAAAAAATTGGTAAGGCGTCAATCTCACGTAAAAAGGGTTTCGTTGGTATTGTGAACACAAAATTAGTAAGGGGGGAGGGGAGAAAAGTTTTGATTTTTTTTTGACAAAATGGCGCGCAAAATTCAATGTTAACATCAAGAGTTATACATTTTTGAAATCTACTCTTCAATACCTTTCATTTGATACCCCACTCAAAATTAAAAAAAAAAGAAATCGGATAACATGAATTATCCGCCATCTTGGATTTCCAGTAAATCAGATCAAATTGATAATCTTATTTTTTCTATGGCCCAGCAGACCGCACATTTTGCATATTTTTCTATATTTTTAGTAACAGCGGAAATACGATTTTAGGGGGGGGGGGGGGGGGGGCACGCAAAATTTCGATGTTTTTTAACAAAATGGCGCCGAAAATTAAGCACTATCCCTAAGTGGTATATATATTTCTATTCTACTCTTCAATACCTTTCATTTGATACCCCACTCAAAATTTAAAAAAAAAATGTTTTTTTTCGAGTGACATGAATTATCCGCCATCTTGGATTTCCAGTAAATCAGATCAAATTGCTAATCTTATTTTTTCTATGGCCCAGCAGACCACACATTTTGCAAATTTTTCTATATTTTTAGTAATAGCGGAAATGCGATTTTAGGGGGGGGGGACACGCAAAATTTCGATGTTTTTTGACAAAATGGCGCTGAAAATTAAGCACTATCCCTAAGTGGTATATATATTTCTATTCTACTCTTCAATACCTTTCATTTGATACCCCACTCAAAATTTAATTTTTTTTTTTTTTTCGCGACGTGAATTATCCGCCATTTTGAATTTGAACTGCTGATAATATTGAGTTCGCTATATTTTTCCTGTGTGCGCGTCAAAACGATCTTTTATACTGGAAAGTTTCACGTTTTTATCTCTTTTGGTTCAAAAGTTATTGGAACCGTACAGAGTGACAGACAGACACAGGAACGAAACTATAAGGGTTTCTTTTTTTTGGTTTTACCAACGAAACCCTAAAAAGGGAAGTAACAATCTAAAGAAGATGTACAGAATGATCTTCTTTACACTGTTACTCCCCTTATAAAAACAGAAGTGTGATATTCCATTGTCTCAAAGTACATTGGACTAAACAGTGGTCCTTAATAGTTATTTGTGTAATTTATATTCTAAAAAAAACGTAGGGGTGTAACAATCTAAAGAAGTACCAATTAATCGACAGACATTTTATTAAAAGACAAATAAAAATAAAAAAATCTGAAAGACAAACTCGAACTAAAACTTAATCATACTAATAGTAAAGACTTAATTAAAACACAATGAGTATATATTTTAATAAATTAACTTTTAAACACATTTTAACAGAGTTCAACAGGTGGTTTCTAAATTAGTTTTATTTTGATCGATATCTCAAAAAACTAGATTTTTCTCGGGAAAACGACTTATACAGCTAGATTGTATTTAATAGTTCGTATATTAAGTTGTCTTTTTAAAATCATAATTGTTTGTACAGTTTTCATGAAATCATTTATTTTACTTTTTTCGGAGTTTTTGAAGGGTGCTACCCTAAACAATGTCAAATTAAAGTGATCTTTAAAGTCGGGAATTAAAACAAAATCGAAACACTATTTCTACACAGGAGACACTATAAAGAAGAAGGATTTGAAAAAGAATTTTGATTTAGGTTTCGTAGTTGATGATCTACGGTTCTACACAGAAGACGACAAATTGACGTTTTGGGAAGAATCAAGAGATCTTAAAGTCGATTCGTTAAACTCAAAAACATAGTTCTACACGGAAGACACTCTAAGGACTACAATCGCACTTTATTTAATCGGTTCCGTAATTAAGGTTCCATTTATCTGCACAGAAGACACAGTAAGGACTACAAGCGCACTTTTTTTAATCGGTTCCGTAGATCAGGATCCACCTATCTGCACAGAAGACACTCTGGAGACTACAAACTGGTGTTGTTCCACCTATCTGCACAGAAGACACTATGGAGACTACAAACTGGTGTTGTTTTAATCGGTTCCGTAGATCAGGATCCACCTATCTGCACAGAAGACACTCTGAGGACTACAAATGAACCAAAAAAAGGTCAATTTGTAAAAAAAATCGGTTACGTAGGTTAAGTGGAGGATGAAAGGACCATAAAAATGAGAATCCATTAAAATAAAATTTCCGTGATAACAAAATACTTTCTCTACGACATACTGATAAAATATGATACAATTTTAAAAACTTTAATTCACAATCAAATGTATCAACACTTGTAGAAGAAGTAGTGAAGTGAATAAATTCGAAGTGACTTAAACTTAAAAGAAAGTTGTAGTCTCGTAACTTTATAGATTTGACAATACACTAATAGCGTTCATCTCTCGTGTTTTATTTAGTATTCAAGCTTTACTAATTACTAATCATAGCAATCAGTAACATCCTCGAAGTTAGATTGTGAGATGGGAACTTTCTAAAAGCTTTTAATCAGCAACAGAAAAACGTAAAAAAAAACCTTTTGCGAGAATCAATCGTTCTATAAACTTTGAAATTGGTTTCGTTTGCCGAGTTTGATTCTGAGCCGTACCAGGCACAGAATTAAATGAAACAAAAAAAAAAAAAAAAAAAAATGGAATAATAAAAACAAAACAAACAAATGAATCATTAAATGATATTATCGAGACTGGCGGTGTTATTCCCCTCCACGCATTATACCTTATCAGTAACAAGTTCCGAGTATTGTATACGCTATACTGTTATACACAGTGGGTAGAGAGTAACATCAGACTACAGGATAGCGTCTGAACGATAGCAAAACTACAGGACTAGGGGGGGGGGGGGGGGGGTATTACGAGACAATAACACTATGGGAGAAGTCTGGCGCCCAATGCCAATTCAACATAGAAGTTAACATACAAAGCTTTGTCCTTCCCAACAAACACAGATTTTGTTACGATAAAAACCAAAACTAAATTTGCTGCATCAGCTTGAAAAAAACAACAACATATAACCACATTTCCATTTTGAAACAACTGTGTGACCGATGAGATTGAAATGAGTCTTCTAACGGGTTAGTAATAACTTTAAGTTAATTATAACTGTGTTTTCAATTTAAACGGGTGATTAAATGCGGCGCTAATGACCACCTCATTATACCAACTAAACAACACTATAAACAGATATATTATCTATATCTGTAAAACCCCGAAACTACCTAGGTTGACTTCACCTCATTTTAATCTATTCTTTATATAAACATTTACTCTATATCCTAGAACTATCTCTTCACATGAATAAACTAATTACACCGCATATCTTTCGATTACTTAAAGGTGGGTTCATAACCTGCATTTTTTACGCGCTTGAGATTATCTATAGGCTGTTAAGAAAAGTAGGTTCCAAACCAACTTTCTCGCGTTAAAGCTAACCTGAATGAAACCTTCCCGTCCTTTTTCCTTTTGATTAAATTTTTGATTTAATTTTTCGAATCATCCATTTACATAGTAAATATTAAATGGGCACTTGTTTTTCATTTTTAGAATGTTACTATTGTCTTTTTATAATATATTTGGTTTGTTTATAACCTGAACGGAACACTGCGCAAGTGCACAAAGAAGAAAGAGTGGGGGAAAACTCTCAGTGACGTATTCATGGCTTCATGAATGTATTTTTATCTATAAAGCCCAAACGCGCGTAAAAAGTATGCTATGAACCACTTTAATAGCACTTTTTAGATCTTTACTCTAGTTTTGTGTGATTCCATATCTTGAAATGGATCTCTAAATCTTAGTTACCTTTATCTCACTCAATCTATAGTTTATATTATAGATATTTAATATTTAATCTACATTAAAGCGGTGTATCTTTGTCTACCTTCGAAATATTCGTCTCACATAGTCTATACATTATATACGTCATAAACAAACAGCTTGGGTTTCCGGTGAAATCCGCGTCACAAAGGGGTTGAAATCCGACGTTTCACTTCCACTACTGGAAGCATCTTCAGGGGTGTGGTGCATCGTGGTGTAGACAAAAAAAAGGATCACCCCGAGTACTGGAACACCCAGGTACAATCTACGTTATAGGAAACCAGTATAAATACGCCATTCTTCTCTCCAGTCGTCAGTATACCCTGTGTTTGCTTCGAGTCACACCACGATGCACCACACCCCTAAAGATGCTTCCAGTAGTGGAAGCGAAACGTCTGATTTCAACCCCTACGTGACGCGGATTTCACCGGAAACCCAAGCTGTTTATGACGAATCTATCCGCGGAAGCCTATATTTACTCTTATCTAGAGTAATGCTATCTCGTGACATGATTTCCTAACCAACCCTCGATATCTTCAGCTAACTCAATCTATACTTTATACTATAGATCTTTAATCTATATAAGAGTGATGCTATGTCTTGTCATGAATTCTTTACATTATGTAGATTATGAAGTCAAGCTAGCTCTAGACATGATTTCATAACTAACCCTCGATATCTTAAGGCTGGTTTAGACGATCAACATGGTTGTAAGCCATGTTGCCAATATGGTAAGTTGAAGTCAATGTTTATCGTCGGTGGATAGGTTAGAGGTTGAAATTTTATGTTGGTCTAGAGGTTGGAGTAAAATTAAAAAAAAATCATGTGGGATGAGCTTCCTCTCCACATAATTCATGATAGCATACCGATGAATAACAATTCTTCACTCATTTTAAACCCAAAAACCTCCCCCCAACAAACTGTAGTACACCTTTGTCAAAAATCAATGTCTGTGATAATTGTTGTCAACTTAAATATAACTCTAAATACATCATTTATATTATATATATATATATATATATATATATATATATATATATATATATATATATATATATATATATATATATATATATATATATATATATATAAATCTCAATTAGGAATAAAGAAATATAACTTGCCATTAAAAGTAACTTTATTGTATAAAGCAGGATTTTAACCTCTAGTAGTCATTTTCTTAGTCAGTGACGACGAATATAAATGTAAAATAGAAAGGGCGTGATTTTAAACCCCTGAGTCAATCCCTACATTGATTCTCTATTTAGCAGTTCTGCTACAAGTACTGAAGACAATTACTAGTGGTTGAAAACCAGCTTTCTACTATAAAGTTACTTCTAGTGGAGAGACATCTTCCTTTATTCCTTTAATCATGTAATGCTCTTCTATAGAAAAAAATTATCTCTGTATTAGTCATTTTCTACCAACAATATAAAAATGATAAAAGTATTACTCATTAATATTATTAAAAGAGACTATTAACAGATAAAGAGTTTCGTAGAATAGATAAAGGTAGAATCTTGTCCCGTCCTAAAATTACAATTTAAATTTGAAGCTAACGTTTCCGCGAGCGTTGCACGCGAACTCTTGGACGGCTAAAGAACTTAGTTGTCAGACGCACTTGGACTGAGCATTGGTAAAAGGAACATTTATACCGAATTTCAACTAAATCGGTTAACTATTGGTTAGAATGTGCTTTTCCGATGACCACACCCGTGAAAACTGAGAGTGATCGAGACAGGGTCATGGGGCTGGGGCTAGAGGGCCTAGAACATTGAGCATAGGGCCTAAGGCTTGTGACCTAAACCTGGGGCCAGCGGCCCGGAAGAATGAGCCTGGAGCCAGGAAAAGTAGGTATTTGGGCAATTCTTTAGATCATTACTCCCCTTATAAAAAAAACAGAGGGGAGTAACAATCTAAAGAAGGAGTATGGAATGATCTTCTTTAGACTGTTACTTCTCTTATAAAATCAGAAGTGTGATATTCCTTTGTCCCAAAGTAAATTGGACTAAACACCCCTTTGTCTTAATATTCTAAAAAAAAAAAAAAAACATAGGGGAGAAACAATCTAAAGAAGTACCGGTATTTGTACACCACAAAAGAACGTACTTAACCATAAATAGAATATCTTAATGACATTGACATTAGGAAAAGCATAATCTATATTTTATAGATTCGGACTTAGTCTATAAATAATATAGGGGTGCAGAGGGCGTAGTGGCGTTATTTATTTAAGTTATCGTCGGACACGTAAACGTTAACGTTACTGACAGAGAAACAAACAAAAAACCGACGAAAAGACAGGTTGCATGTTTAGTTGAATAAAAGCCCGCTTACACTGGGTTCAACTAAGAGGGCCTAGAGAAAGGTTTATAGAGTAGAAGGTAGTGTCATTCTGTCTGTTCTATTCTATACAGCTTGAGTCTAGTAGGACACGGCGTGTAGAGTAAAAAGGTGGTGTCATTCTGTTTGTTTCTATTCTATTCACCTTGGGTATAGGACAAGATGTATAGAGTAGAAAGGGAGTGTCATTCTGTCTGTTCTATTCTATACAGCTTGAGTCTAGTAGGACACGACGTATAGAGTAAAAAGGTGGTGTCATTCTGTTTGTTTCTATTCTATTCACCTTGGGTATAGGACAAGATGTATAGAGTAGAAAGGGAGTGTCATTCTGTCTGTTCTATTCTATACAGCTTGAGTCTAGTAGGACACGACGTGTAGAGTAAAAAGGTGGTGTCATTCTGTTTGTTTCTATTCTATTCACCTTGGGTATAGGACAAGATGTATAGAGTAGAAAGGGAGTGTCATTCTGTCTGTTCTATTCTATACAGCTTGAGTCTAGTAGGACACGACGTATAGAGTAAAAAGGTGGTGTCATTCTGTTTGTTTCTATTCTATTCACCTTGGGTATAGGACAAGATGTATAGAGTAGAAAGGGAGTGTCATTCTGTCTGTTCCATTCTATACAGCTTGAGTCTAGTAGGACACGGCGTGTAGAGTAAAAAGGTGGTGTCATTCTGTTTGTTTCTATTCTATTCACCTTGGGTATAGGACAAGATGTATAGATATAGAGTAGAAAGGTAGTGTCATTCTGTCTGTTTCTCCTCTAATACGCCTTGGGTCTATGACAAGATGTATAGAGTAGACAGGGAGTGTCATTCTGTCTGTTCTACTCTATACACCTTGGGTCTATGACAAGAATATATAGAGTAGAAAAGTAGTGTCAATCTGTCTGTTCTACCCTATACACCTTGGGTCTAGGACAAGAATATATAGAGTAGAAATGTAGTGTCATTCTGTCTGTTGTACTCTATACACCTTGGGTATAGGACTAGATGTATAGAGTAGAAAGGTAATGTCATTCTGTCTGTTCAACTCTGAAGTAAAGAGTGACTGTGAAAATTAGCATGTTTGTATTCCGTTACCGAAAAGCTTCCGCTGTGGTCGTGCTAAGCTACAATAATGTTCATTTATTCATCATATTCTTGCTATCTGCAAACACCGAGTTGAACATATTTCATTCTTATTCTTATCTCATGGCATTGTCTCACAGCACATTCGTATCCTAACTCATAATTTAAGTAGAATCATCCAAACTTGTATACTTGTACGATTCTAGATAATTCCCCCTCCCTAAAATAGCCCTAAGCTATAAATCCTCTTAGTCCTTTCCACATAATTGATTTAAGATTGTAATGTTTTCTTGCTTCTTTCTGTCTCTCCTTTCCCAATCAATATTTTTCCCTCTCTCTCTTTCCCTCTTTCCTTTCTCAAATAATATTTTCTCTCTCTTTCCTTTTTTCAAATAATATTTTCTATCTCTCCCTCTCTCTCCCCCGATATTTTTCCCTCTCTCTCTCACTCTCTCTCTCTCTCTCTCTCTCTCTCTTTTCTCAATCAAAATTTTTCCCTGTCTCTCTCTATTTTTCAAGCGCAATATTTTATCCTTTCTCTCTCACTCCCTCTCTCCTTTCTCATATTTTCTCTATTTCTCTATCTCTTTCCTTTCTCAAATATTGTTTTTTTTCTTTCTCCCTCACTTTTTTCTCAATCAATATTTTTTTCCTCTACCTCTCTCCCTCTCTCCTTTCTCAAATAATATTCTCTCTCTCTCTCTCCTTTCTCAAATAATATTCTCTCTCTCTCTCTCCTTTCTCAAATAATATTTGCTGTCTCTCTTTCTCTCCCTCTCTCTCCACCGATATTTTTCCCTCTATCTCTCTCCCTCTCTCTCTCTTATCTCAATCAAAAATTTTCCCTGTCTCTCTCTATTTTTCAAGCAATATTTTTTCCTTCCTCTCTCTCTCCCTTTCTCCTTTCTCATATTTTCTGTATTTCTCTATCTCCTTCCTTTCTCAAATATTTTTTTTTATTTCTTTCTATCTCACTTTTTTCTCAATCAATATTTTTTCCTCTCTCTCCTTTCTGAAGTAATATTCTCTCTCTCTCTCTCTCTCTCCTTTCTTAAATAATATTCTCCCTCTCTCTCCTTTCTCAATCAATGTTTTTCTCTTTCTCTCTCTCTACTTTCTAAAATAATATTTTCTCACTCTCTCTCTCCTTTCTCAATCAATATTTTTCCTATCTCTCTCTCTCTCTCTTTCTTTTCTCAATCAATATTTTTCCCTCTCTCTCTCTCTCTCCTTATTCAATCGATATATTTTTTTTTATCGAACAAATACAAAGGTTAATAAACCGAACTAAATTTAGTTTTTATACCAAACGAAAATACCTCAACTGCCAAAAACAAAACATGAACAAATTAAAAATGAAGTAACTTATTTCGTATAGTCCGGCACGCGAATACATTTTAAATTAAGCAATTGATAATTTGAAACATGATTACAAAAAAGAGGTAAAAATCGCTACAATAGGAAATACAAGTTTAGAATTCTCGGAACTAAGTAATTGCTACCACTATAATTAAAATTAATAAATAAAATAATCACCTAGCACCTAGCTTCCTCGTGTTCTATTATTGGGCGAATGGTCAGGGTCACATGAATATTAAAAACAAATGAGATCCCCCCCTGGGTACTATTTCAAGATGTAGTTGAATAGACCATGTTTTGATTTCCAGGGGGTCAAATTTATTTTATATTTAATAATAAAATTATCATAAATTTCTTCAAAATAGGATAAGGACTTTAAAAAATACTCTGCCAATTAATGTGGCACATAGCTTCCTCGCGTTCTATTTTGTATACTTTAATGATTTTTTATACTATTAAAAGCTAGTATTTTCAAATTTATTAAATTTTCCCCCGTTTAGTAAAACTATTTAAGGAGCGCAGACGGGTGAAATTAATCTGGGGCCATCTGCAACAGTGCAAGCTAATTTCGACAAACCATCCAAATTTCATAAAAATCAGATAAACTTTTTTGATGATATAGGTGTAAATAAACGTATATTTGTGCGTATGTGGAAGAGAAATAAATAAGCGCAGAAGGTTGAAACTTATTTGGGACCAACAGTGGGCTAATTTTGACCTACCATACGAATTTCATTAAAATCGGACGAGTAGTTTTTGTTGGTTTGCAAAATTTGAGCGACAGACAGATACGAAACCAAAAATATTTCCTGATGTCTGTCTTGAATTTTTTTTAAATCGGAGATCTAAAAAATGTTCGTTCTTCGGAAGGATCGCATAGCTTCCGTTACCTTCGGTAAGGTCGAAAGCAATGTAATGTAAAAAAAATACTCTGCCAATTAATGTGGCACATAGCTTCCTCGCAAAGAAAAGACCAAATTAAGAAAAATACCTCGATAAACATAATCAAAAAGTTGGAACGGCGCGGCACTGTTCCAGTAAATATTTAATAAAGTTGAAGAAACTTGAACATTTGTTGGAGAAACAAAGCCTCCAACAAGCACCAAACGTTAGCGCATATATAATTAATTTAATAAACAAATATAAAACTGCAACCAAATCGTAGAAACCGCTGTATAAACAGTTTTTTTTATTTTACCCCCCTCAAAACTAAAAATAACACAAAATAGAATATAACAAAAATTAATCTACTATACAAGAGCTTTTCAACGATATACATCATATTTAAAAGATTAACTTTAACATTTGTACCCCCTGTACTCAGAGGTACCAGTTATATTTTTAAAAAACAAATAATACAAAAGGGCATTCATTTAACTAATAAATACATATATATAAAAAACCTTATATCAAAAAAGTATTTAAACCCTTTAACCAACAACAAAATTATAAATCGGTACAAAAGTATATGTACAAAATTTTTAAAAAATCAACAAATAAAATAGCTTTAATGTACATATCAAGGCCTTTAAAATGATATATGACACAATATTAAAAACAAACAAAAGTGGTCACGTGACACGGCGCACGGGAAAAAGTTTACTCTCATGTTCTCAGCAAATAGGATGAACTAATGAAATAAAATACACTCAATTTAAAGAGCATTAGTGTGAGATTTAATCGCCGCAATCAGAAATAAAATTGGCCAACTATTATAGAAACTATGGCCATTCAAAGACAAAAATGGAAAAAAATAAAACCAAATAATAACAAAATTATCACCATCTTGGGTACAACCGATGATGATACGACAAAAACTCATAGGACTAAAGTTGTAGATCTTTTAAAATCAGTCACCACTTGTGCTATCCATTTTCTAATACGACTTACCGTTTAGCCGCAATAAGCCCCCAAACCAGCTTAAAAATCAAGTCACCCATTTTTATTTTTTTAAGGGGGGTGGAGGGGGAAAAGTGAACATTTTGTAATTATTTTGGTCCACAATATGGACGTTGCGCGTCGAATGGCGCAAACCACAAGTCTCTAGCTCTTCTGGAAGTGGGTAAACATTAATGTCAGTCAGTGAGTCAGTTAGCCATGCGGCTTTATAATATAAGACATTAATTTTGCACGATTTAAAGTGCGCAGAAGGTTGAAATTAAGCAGATGTTATCTGCAGGCTACTTTCGACAAACCATAAAAATTTCATAAAAATCAGATGATTACTCTTAAAGATATGGCTGTAAATAAATGTATGTTTGTGAGCATGTGGATGACAAACAAATAAGCGCAGAACGTTGAAACTTATATGGGACCAACAATGGGCTAATAATGCCCTACCATCTAAATTTCATTAAAATTGGACGTGTAGTTTTTAAGATATGGTGGTTCGCAAAAATTGAACGACAGACCGACAGACCGACAGACCGACAGACCGACAGACAGACACGGAACCAAAATTGTTCCCTGATGTCTGAAACGGATTTCTGTCTTGGAATTTTTGAAATCGGAGACCTAATATTTTTTCGTTCTTCAGAACGATCACATAGCTTCCGTTACCTTCGGTAAGCTCGGAAGCAAAAAGAAGTTTTTTGCTCATGCATGAGGGAAGCAATAGGCGAAGAGGGTTAAAATGAATTGGATTTCCCATGGGCTTATGTTAGGTAACATCAAAATTTCATTAAACTCCAACAAATTGTTTTTTAGATATGGTTATTCGCCAAATGGTGATTGACGACAGAGAAACACGCGACCGAAAATTCCCCTCGATGTTGAATAAACTATGCCAACAGTTTTGATCTAACTATGTCCGAGTTAATTCCACTTACAAACTATTTCTAGTTATAACTTTAAGAACGGGCAAACTATGCTGGTGGGTTTGATGAGTTTTCATACAAGGAAGCGGACTAAAATGAATATCTTTAATTATGCAAAAGGTGACTGAATTTAAGGTACCATAAGACAATAGCTCATAAACAGTAATTACCTATTTTATTTTTGAATTAGAGTCACGTAGTCTTAATCAAGTTTTCATTAGGCGTAGAATAAACAAAACTATTCCAAAAACACGTAGACTATAGCAACTATTTGAAAGAGCAAGGGACAATTAAAACTGAACAAAAACACTGTACATATTATTAGAGAATAAAATACAAATCAAAGCTGAAGAAACTATTTTAAAAATCACTACTTACTAGGCATCGCGTGGCTCTATCATTGAAGCGAGCGTATTGCAATGAAATACTGAATATTGAAATTTATTAATCATGATGAATGTCATAGTTGAAGATAAGTGGAAGAGGGTAGTGTAGGGAAGAGTGGGGGTACTCGGTACAAAGCTTTACTTCCTAAACAAACCTATATACTATACGACTATAACAATCTTCACCACCCGCGGTAGCTTTTAAATAATTATTATAAATGTATCTCGTCACTACGCAAAGAATTTTGCTTGTATCAAGTTGAAATTTTGCATACCTGTTTCAATTGTGCATTAGATGGTGTATATGAAGTTTATTATTAAAATCGTTTCGTTAGAACGTAAGATATCGGTAAAAAGGTTGTTTTCTCTATTATAAACGTTTAGGTCCGCTTTAATAGTTTTAGCGATCTTTATTAAGTCATAGCGGTGTCGCTGTTGGTTTTAGTAAAAAATGTTATTTGAAAAAAATGTTCGTCTCATCGAATAGATGATGATAGAATCTTTTCCCGTCCTGAAATTCCAATTTAATTTTTGTACCTCTCGTTTACGCGAGCGTTGCGCGCGAACTCTTGGACGGATCACGCTGTCCAACGAACTTAGCCTGAGTATTAGTAAGAGGAACATGTATACCAAATTTCAACTAAATCGGTCAACTTTTACTCAAGTTATCGTCACACGCGTGAACGTTACTGACAGACAGACAGACAGACAGACACGGAGCATATTTCGTTGAATGTAGGAAGCTCGCTACGCTCGCTTCAATTAAAATATTAACAGCACGTAATAAAAGTCATCTAACAATATGAAAAATGTCGTTGGGAAAAAAAGCTGCAGAATGTGGCCTACCACAATAAAAATATATTTATAGGAAAGGAAGATGCAGAATGAGGACTACCACAATATAAATATATTTATAGGAAAAGAAGCTGCAGAATGAAGACTACCACAATATAAATATATTTATAGGAAAAGAAGCTGCAGAATGAAGACTACCACAATATAAATATATTTATAGGAAAGGAAGCTGCAGAATGCAGAATGAGAACTACCACAATATAAATATATGTCTATGTCTAATATGAAAGTAAGCTACAGACTGAGGAATACCACAATATAAATATATTTAAAAGGAAAAGAAGTTGCAGAATGAGGACTACCCACAATATAAATACATATACCAATTAAAAAAAAAAAAAAGTACTTATACAATACAAAATAAAATGCGTGGACCAATCGATTTTTTAAAAAAAGACCAGTCATGCACCATGACTTAATGAGCGAATTTTCAAAGAAATCTGCGTATTATTGGCGTATGATAATATAGGAAAATTTTGGTTTAGAATTTAGAAGGGTGAAAAAAAAAAATTGGTTCACAAGGGGTACGGGGTACAAAAGTCAAAATAGTATAAACCCTTCAAGATGAATGTCGTTGAAAAGCTCCTTAAGAGTACAGTAATTGTTGTTATGTACACTTTTGTCATATTTTCATATAAAAGGGAGTCTACCAAACTACCAAACTACCAAAAACTTAAAAATTGAATTATAAAAGGGAGGTAAAATGGAAGTTTTTATGCTATTTTTGACCCTAAATGGTCAAAATTTGACCCCTAAATGGACTCAAAAAATTCTGGCCAACGAACTTATCCTTCTGATATTATTAACATTTTAAAATTTGTTTGGATTTTTTAAGTGCATCTTAGGGTGAGATATATAGTCTGGAGTGACACACATTTATTTATACATACATACATAAAAAACGTGTTAAATTTCAGGAATCGATTCAGAATGTTCTAAAACGGATTTCCATAGAAAATGTTTTCAAAAATTCGCATTACACAAATCTTGAAGCCCTTACAATACCTTAATGTTCTTCGAAAATTCGCTAAAACAAAACATATTACGAGTATTTAAGTAACAAAACGTGATGGTTTCAGGTTTCACAAATCCAAACATGGCATAAGGTCAGATAGTTTATCAAGGTATTGATTTTATAGATTTTCCTGACAAAACCTCTATTTTGAACTAATTAATCCTAGCAATTTTATCATAGCTGAAATAACTAAGTTTATATTTGATCAACAAATAAAATCAATAACGTTTCACATGCTAATGTATCGTTAAATTTATAGACTTGAGCGAAGTAATCTGATCTAATAATTTCAAAATAGATAATAATACTACTGAAATGAATTTAGATAACAACTCATTGCACTTTAGGAGAAAATGTAATAAATTCTATAAAAAAAATAACACTAAAAAGAATTCATGCGACAATAAAAAATTCTTAGTTAATTCCATTTCAACTCAAATAACATTAAAAAAAAAAAAAAAAAAATCAATAGGTCAAGGAAAAGTTGGTGAAACAAAACAAATATCACTTCTAAATAAATTTCAATTCAAATAAAATTTATTTCGATACTTTTTTAATTAATTGAAGTTTATAATAAAATTAAGATCCAAAGAAAATCTTTGACGAAAATTTTTAGAATAGATTCAAAAAAGAATCTGAAATAGAACCAATTAAAACACCAGTAATTAATCTAAGTTTTGGCTGGATTTGTGACGGGAATTTAAATAAACTCTAGATCCACCAGATGGATATAGATAAAGGAAATAGACCGTAGATTATAAATTACGAGATGTCGATTTCGCTCGAAAAAAATAAACAACATATAAATCTCCCGATAATCTATGTCGAATAAAAGAACAAAAAAAAAAAAAAAAAAAAAAAAAAAAAAAATCAAAAATAGAAACAGTCAAGAAAGTGTTCCTTGTGGAAGACCATGGATCGATTTCTTTAATTGAAAATATTAAAGAGTTTAATTAATTGGTGTAAAAAAAAAGCAATAACAATTGTAGTACGCACAGATGATTAATAAGGGTTTATTATAAATCAATTAAAGAGAAAAATTACATCCTTTATTGTCAATAAACTGACAATTATCTTTGTCTTAGTACTTGTTTAGACAAAGGAATTATTTATAAATAGTAAACAAATATAGGGTGGGTAAAAAGGTAACTAAATACACTATTATAAAATAATTCTTTCCCGGAGAGGAATCGAAACCTAACCAGGCATTTGCCGCTATAGTTAACTATAGTTAACCAGATGTACTTTTGTTGATAATGCATTGCCAACTTCTTCTTTGACTGTTTAATCGTACCTTTAGTCATTTCCTAGTGTCATATCTATAATGCTCTCTCTCATGTGATTAAGATAAAGATCCTATTTTTACTCCCCTTATACAAATCTGAAGGGAGTAACAATCTAAAGAAGGAGTAAGCACTGTTCTTCTTTAGACTGTTACCCCCCTTATAAAAAACAAAAGCTAGTAACAATCAAAAGAATATGTAAGGAATGTTCATCTTTAGACTGTTACTCCCCTTATAAATCAACAGAAGGGAGTAACAATCAGTTGAAGGTGTACAGAATAATTCTTTTGTCTAATCAAATATTAAGACAAAGGGATATCGGCACTTCTTTAGATTGTTACTCCTCTCATAAAAAAAACAGAGGTGAGTAACAATCTACAGAAGGTGTACTCAATGTTCTTCTTTAGACTGTTACTCCCTTCATAAAAACAGAAGTGTGATATTCCTTTGTCCCAAAGTACATTGAACTAATAACATCCCTTTCTCTTAATATAGTTATTGAGATAAAGAAATGTAAAAATAATTATATCCATTTATATTCTAAAAATACATAGGGGAGGAACAATCTAAAGAAGTACCGTTACCTTCGGTAAGATGTAAAGCAAAAAAAAAAAAAAAAGTTAGTTTTGCTTTGATTAGAAATATACATTAAACAAAATAAAAAAGCGTCTTCTCTTTAAGGACAAGACAAGATTGGTTGTAGTAAAAAAAATTAAGTTTTAAAAAGAATTTATGGTTAAGTTCAGAGAAAAGAGTTTCAAAATCGATAAAGAATGGCGTGAGGCCTTGTCTATTTCCAGACATCATGGGAAGGGGGAAAAATAGAAAATATTACTCTACTCGGGGGTTGATATCAGAGTATTAAATATTACTAAACCGAGTTCGAGGACAGTCACTGGCACTCAGACATACCTCTGTCACCCCGACATGAAATAATCACATTAGGCTCACTTATTTCTCACTTTTGTTCCCCCTTATGTGTGACTAAAGTATATATAAGATAAGATACAGTGTTACCTAATCATATAATATGGTCAATAAATAATGGTATTCTGTAAAAATGTAAAAAATAAACTCCGACAAATGGAAAAGAAAGGGCTTCGAAGATTATGACTAAAATAGTTTTTAAATTCTATTTTAATACGAATCTTTATTTAAATTAAAAAAATAATTTATTAAAAAGTATTTTTCATACTAATATACAATTTTCGGCGACTTCCAGAACATCCGGAATATCTTTAGTCTCCGAGATAATGAAAATAAATTTAATTGCACAAATCGTGATAGGTCCAGGTTCGAATCAACACCGGGAAGGTAATATTTTTGGAACTTCTTTAGATTGTTACTCCCCTTATAAAAAACCAGAGGGAGTAACATTCTAAATAAGGTGTACGGAATTTTCTTATTTAGATTGTTACTCCCCTTATAAAAACAAAATGAGTGATATTTCTTTGTCGCTAAGTATATTGGACTTAACATCCCTTTGTCTTAAAAGTTCTTTATAGGATAAGTTGGGATCGACACCTTTTAGATTGAATATTAATGGTTATGAGTGATGGACCACTTTAGGTGTGAAAAAATAAATAAATACTATTCATACCATTTTTAACGAGACGTTTCGACCCTTCTTTATAAGGTCATATTCAGTCATTGCTTCACTGAATAAGCTGTTTAGCACTGGAATTCTATAATAAATTGTTCTTCTCCACAAGAGAAAGTCGTAGGTAAAAGATTAATAACAATTAAGTTAAGTCAAGATATAAAAAATTTTTCCAAGCTACTCCATGGCAACATACATTAAACATAATTTAAATTTTAAAAATGAACAATAAATATGTAACAAATAACATTAACTGGAATTATATAAAAACTAGATAAATAAAATTTCAACTATACACTACACTCAACACTACACCCCTTTAACTTAATTGTTATTAATCTTTTACCTACGACTATCGCTTGTGGAGAAGAAAAATTTATTATAGAATTCCAGTGCTAAACAGCTTATTCAATAAAGAAATGACTGAAGATGACTTTATAAAGAAGGTTCGAAACGTTTCGTTAAAAATGGTATAAATAGTATTTATATATTTTTTCACACCTAAAGTGGTCCATCACTCATAACCATCAATAGTTCTTTAAAATTCAATTTTTAAGTTTTGGAATTACGGAAAGTTTAAATTTTAATTTAAATCAAATTATAATTATTATTAACTACGGGAAACAGACAGTGAAAATTACACTCCAGCGCCGGGATTTGAACCACGGGTCTCCAGTATTTCCAGTACAGATGCTCTTACCAATTCAGGAGACCCGTGGTTCAAATCCCGGCGCTGGAGTGTATTTTTCACTGTCTGTTTCCCGTAGTTATAATAATAATTATAGTTCTTTATAGTAAAAGACATTTATATTCTAAAAAAAAAAAATGGGAGAAACAATCTAAAGAAGTACCTTATTTTTATTTTAATAAAATTAATTAAGTAATTAAAAATTAAGTAATTAATTAAATTAAATTAAAACTAATTAATTAAGTAATTAAAAACAATAGTTGAAGTGAATTATACGTAATTGAAAGTATCTTCGTCGAAAAGATTTATCGACAAATGTATTTTTCAGAAGACGCGAAAAATCATTCATTATAAATTATTCATTCAATAAATATGGTAAACAAATCATAAACAAAACACAATAACCCGAATAAACAACGTAAAAACTACCACGTCAAAACACAACACATTCGTAAGAAAAACCCTACTTTATAACTTAGACAACAAAAAGACATGTATTTACTTTCGTCCATCTAGGTCCAGAATCTATTAATATATCCGACTGGGGTTTACGTAAATCAGGCTAAGAAATACGCGAGTACACGTGTAGCAAGGCCGACATAAGGTCAGTAAATAGACGCCATAATATGTAGCTTATTCTTACATCAAAATTATTCTAAAGAATATATATACATACATATATCTATATATAGCTATAAAAATCAACGGATGTGTGTGTGTATTTTCTTTATACAAATCTACAGTTTTAGTCCGATCTCGCTGAAAATTTGCAAACTTGACCTTTAAAAGCAAGGAAAATCACTGTCTACATGAATTTTCGAAATTTAAATTTTGGTACACAGGGGTACGTTGTACAAGTAATGAATACCCTTCATGATGCATATCGTTGAAAAGCTCTTGAAGATTACAGTAATTGTTGTTGTGTATTGTTCTGTCATATTTTCATTTAGGAGGGGGTAAATGGAAAAATACAGCTCTATCTTATATAAAAATCGGTCCGAGACAACTCAGACAAACTTTCTCATATACAAGTTCATAATTATACTAAGCCAATGTTTTTCATTTATTAGTTTTTGTAAGTACGTTTAATTATTATTGAAAATTATATCAAAATTTACCATAAAAATAACTTCTCCAAGGCGGGGAATCGAACCCGGGATCTCTCCGTCCACGTTTTAAGCTATTTCCTCAGGAACTAGATTTTTCCCGGGAAAACTGCTTATATCGTTGGATTCGTATTTAAATGAACTACATTTTAGAATTTTTTAATCAAAATCGTCGGAACCGTTTTCGAGAAATATTTTTGGGAGGTAGTGCCCTAAAATTTGGAGCTAAAATTCATTTCTCGATTTCGCCTCGGGGTATGATTTTTCTGAACATCTATGCCAAATGGGAGGAGGTATAGACATAAGGGGGAGGGATGGAATCTAGATATTCTCGCATAGTAAAATAATTTAAATGTTTCTTAATGGTAGTTAATAAACTTATCAAATTAAAATAACACTCCCTATCGAAGCACTGGTATCCAGCTAGTAGTTATATGTACATTCTAGACTAATTTTGATATAGAATTTATATGAATAATACATAATATATATATAAAACTAGAATATGATTTGAATTCTTGTTTATATTTGTTTATTATTATATAAGAGTTGAATAATAAAATAAAATAATAACCCTTTTATTTTATCAAAAATTGATAAAACATTTTTTTTAAAAAAAAGATTAGACATTGTTTTCTAAAAATAAAACATTTAATGATACATAGATATCAATAAAAATGTATTTAGAAGGAAAAAATAGAATATCTTAAGAAATAGATTATGAATGAATAGACTTCTTGTAAAAACATCTCGTTCATTCATTTTTTTATTTCATCCAAGCCGTAAATAGCAAGAGCAATTTACCCTCACGCGATTCGTTTTTCTTTTATTTCAAGACCGTAGATACATTGTATATTTTTCTACTAGCGCTAAATAGGTAGTGAAAAGGAAATTTATGATAACGTGACCCATTATCATAAATTACAATACTTATAAAGAGATTAGTAGATAAATTTTGAAAAAGCGTAGTGAGTTCTTCAGTTAAGATAATTTATTTATTATAAAATATAAATATTTATTTAAAAGTTGATGTATTACTAACTATAATTGGCTTACAAAATTGACCGATTTGAATGAAATTCGGGACACAGATGCATCTAAGTATTTGTGACTTTATATTTTTTAAAAATTTCACATTTAATATTTTCAAGATGGCGGACGACTAAAGAAAAAGATAAAAAGTTTTTAGTCAGCATGACATATTATACTTCAATTTGAATGTCTTGACTAGATAGGCAAAGAAAATGCAAGCATTCAAACTACACACTTAATATTTTCAAGATGGCGGACGACTAATCAAAAAGTTTTTAGTCAGCATGATATGTTATACATCGTATTGAAGGTCTTGATGAGTAAGAAAAGAATACGTAATTATTATCGCAAAATGTTCATATGCTTTGCCGAAAATTTGTAAAAAAGAGAAAATGGGTAAAATGTGATGGTTAAAGAAAAAAGTTTATGCATATATAGCATGTTGCATATCATTTAACAATTATTTTCAGGTAGATTAAAATGTATCCTGGTTAGCCATATTAAAAACAAAAATTTGGTATATATACATATAAGAGCAAAATGCAATAGTTTGATACACATCTTATACTGGTTGACCACAAAATGTCGTATACATAATAACTGATGCACCTAGCGTAGAAAAAACATTAAAAAAAACTAGGTTAAACACCTTGGGCGCTACGATGATAACATACATACATACCAACATACAGACGTCATGCTGAAAACCACTCAGAATGTTTTAAAATCAACCAAATATGCGTTTGAAATGTCGAAAAAATTTTGTTGGGTGAAAACAATACTTATCCTACTATAGGTAGTGAGGAAAAAAAAGGAGTTAAAATAATATTAGAGAAATAAAAACTTACATAACTACCTCCAATGATTAGTTAACAAAAGAGAACTTGACATACCTGCAACAAAAAATAATAAAACATGTTTAAAATATGCTTTTAACATGACAAAAAAACAGAAGCCACTAACGAGAGAATTCCGAACTGAGCTAGTTTTGATAAATCGAATTATAATATTAAATATAGAGTTCGATTTCAGACTAATTAATTGCAAATATTAGCAAATTTAATATAAAGGGATTTTGTTATCCCTTAGCTAACTTACAATCGAAAAAACATCAAGCCATATCTAAGAATTATCTGATATTACATAGATGCCTCATTTAAGAACTCGCTTATCTAGAATGCTTCGTTTTTTAAAGAGTAGCATGTACTCGCAAGTGTAACATGTATTATATAGAGATAAGAGAAGATAAGGTTTTACATAAGAAAGGATCATTTTCCAACTTCATAGCTTCGGAGATTTGACTTTTTTTGAGGGGGTACTTTATGTCATTGCATTGTGTTTTTCAGTAAGTGCCGCTCCTGATTAGGATTCCAATTTAGAACAAAATCTTCTTCTTCTATATTTGAGGGGGTACTTTAAGTCCTAAGTAGGTTCAGAGTAACCGTGGGCTTGAAAAACATTATTCACATCTGCTTGGCTATATATGAATGAATCAAGGTAAAGGTAACAGGTTCGATGCTTGGCTATGTATGAATGAATCAATGAGATCTTTACACAGGGGTTCGATGCTTGGCTATCTAAAGGTAACAGGTTCGATCCTATGCTTTGGCAAATTTAATTGATATGGCTCACTTTTGATCATTCTGTATTCACTTCGGCGATACATTGGTGTGTGATGGGGCTGAGTGAACATGCGGATCCAAATATGTAGGCTAGAGATACGTTTTCCCAGACACGATTCCAGCGATAGACGCTGAGCGATAGTCACTGACAAAAAATATGAGAGTTTGCATGGTAAGAGTCGCTCAGCTAGGAAAACGATAACATGACAACTCAGAAAAGTCATCAGCGATAGTCTATGGGCGACTATTGCTTGAGCGTCTAACGCTGGAGTCGCATCTAGGAAAATAAAGTTTAAGTGCTAAGTTTCAACAAGAAATGCGTTCTACCCATTTTACTAAAGTGAGAGACACCAAGGGATGTGCCACGCAAAAATGGCACATCGGATCTGTTCCAACATCAGACTTACGTCATTAAGATGTTGGCTCGGCATTACGCCATGTCCTGCATCGTTTCGTCGCGTCCGACTTATCTGGCCCGACGATGCCCGCACCCACCTCTGGACCTATACCAGATCAAGAAGATCAGATATAGGGCTTATCAGAGACGAGCGTGCCTTCACACCGCCATATTTGACTGGCTGGCAAAACACAACAGCAATAAAAATCCTGTGTTAGCACACTGCAATTATCTACTAATTTGTGTGAGTGAGAGACACCAAGGGATTTGCCACGCAAATTGTGTATAGCTAGTTGCAGTGTGCAAACACAGGATTTTTATTGCTAATGTGTTTTGCCAGCCAGGCAAATATGGCGGTGTGAGAGCATGCTCGTCTCTGATAAGTCCTATATCTGATCTTCTTAATCTGGTATAGGTCCAGAGTTGGATGGGCATCGTCGGACCCCTGATGAGTCGGACGCAACGAAACGATGCAGGACATGGCGCATGGCGTAATGCCGAGCCAACATTTTGATGACGTAAGTCTGATGTTGGAACAGTTCCTATGTGCCATTTTTGCGTGGCACATCCCTTGGTGTCTCTCACTCACACAAATTTTGTGTATATATATATATATATATATATATATATATATATATATATATATATATATATATATATATATATATATATATATATATATATATATATATATATATATGTGTGTGTGTGTGTGTGTGTGTTTCTCATAAAATGTTACATATTTTTGCTATGTAATCGTCAGAGTGGCTTTCACTTAATACCTCCCTCGAAATTTAAAAAAAAACACATTTTTGTGCTATTAAACTCCTAAATATTTTTCCTATGTGTATGTGTATAGGTCTAAAAGTTATGCCAGTATTTGAAATATTAACTCTCTAGCGTGCGAACAGTTCGGGGGATACGAACCAAAGTACGACAGAAGGACACGCATCACCCTCGGCATAAGGGTTTCGAGGATGATCTACGAAACCCTAAAAAAATACTACATAATTACGAAAAAAGCCGTTACGGAAAAAACAAACAATAATTTCAACATTATATATTAAATTCTTAATATAAATTTTCCCAATATAATTTATTATAAACAAAAAACAACAAATGATAATAGAGAGCAGTTACGGGAAAAACAAACAATTATTTCAACATTATAAATTATTAATAGCAATTTTATTAACAAAAAAAAAAAAAAAAACAAAAAAAAAAACAAGATTATTCCCTAAACGAAGATAAACACAGAAAAATTCAATACAATTATACGAGGGAAATATTCCTTTTGGAATCGAATATATACATACATATAAATATATATATATATATATATATATATATATATATATATATATATATATATATATATATATATATATTTATATATATATATATATATATATATATATATATATATATATATATATATATATTCTATATTCTTAGATATATATATATATACACACACATACAAAATAGGGAAGATTTTCCGGGCAATAAACAAAAATAGAAAAAAATAAAACTAGGAAAAGAAGAAGAAGAAGAAAAAAATGTAAAAAAAAACCATGAGAAAATAAACAGAGATAAGAATAGTTTTCAATTTCAATTCCTGCATAATCAATTTGGCACCAAGACAAATCTCCTTATTCTTAAAAAAGTAGTCGAAACAAATGCAGAATTTTTTTTTTTAAAAAATCTGGAACTACTTGAACAGAGAGAGATAAACAAAAGAACTTGTATGGGAGAGAAAAAAAACACATAAATTAGAGCTTGTATTATCATCATCTTGAAAATTCTACACGTGGCTATAATAACATGCATCAACTAGATATGAAACTTTTTATTTGACTTTTATAAATACATATATTTTTTGTTTATTTATAGACCAGTACGGTTATGAATGAAATTATAAATGAATGAAATGGTAGTCTTGGTCATTAACATTTAAACTTTTTTTAACATAATTATATTTTTGCTATGGGGGACAGAAGATATTTCCGTCATTCAAAAAAACGACATGTTACGGTTTTAAATATGGTGCCAGGAAGTTAGAATATGATAGGAGGTAGATTGGTTTTCACTTGCATAAATTGTAGTACTGTAATTCGCCAATAGAGCATATACAGAGCTCCTAGTGGATCAAATGGTAATCAAAATAGATAAATGTTACATCATTTTACACCTTAAGATCTATCTACTATAACAATGAAGAACAATGTTTACTGTTTTTTTCCACTACATGGACTAGCATTGAAATGTCGATATGTGTATTCAATGCCCAAATACAGGAGTGGAGCCTAAACTACTGGACCAATTTTGACAAAATTTGGCAAGCAGAAGCAAGTTCAGAAAAGTCATACCCCAAGGCGAAATATATAAATGAATTTAAGCTCCAAATTTGGGGGCGCTACCCCCCAAAAACTCTAAAAAAACATATAAAAATTATTTCTCGAAAACTGTTCCGACGATTTTGATTAAAATTTTTTTAACATGTAGTCCATTTAAATACGAATCTAACGATATAAGTCGTTTTCCCAGGCAAAATCTAGTTCCTGAGAAAATAGCTTTAAACGCGGACGGAGAGGGGGAGAGACCGGGTTTAATCCCCAGAGAGGAAAAGTTATTTTTTTGATAAATCTTGATGAAATGTTCGATAATAATTAAATGTACTTATGAAAATTAGAAAACTAATAAATGGAAAAGACTGGATTAAGTAATTATAAACTCGTAAATGAGAAAGTTTGTCTGAGTTGTCTCGGACCGATGTTTTATATTATTTAAAACTGAACAAATTTAAAAAAAAAAAATGTGTGAGGCTCTCACGCATTAGAAGTGAAACTTAAGTTCTAGAATGCATTGCTCTCTTTCATTTTTTGACGAATTTATTATTTCAGGATTAAGAAATGGTTATGGGAAATTTAATTGAAAAAAAAAAAAAATATATATATTGCTATGCTAAGGCAACCACATTTATTCCAATAAAAATAAATGTTTGTTTTGATTTTCTGGTCTTTAAATAGATATAATACAATTAATCTGTAAAAATGTTACACTTGGACGAGCCTCGAATCGCAAACTTCGTTACACGATTTCACTATATGAAAAAATTCACTCTACCGCCGCCAAAGAAGTTTCACTTCAAAAATGTTTAACGTGTGCGTTGTTTAAAAAATTAAATTTATTGCGGGGAACAAATCCTATAATCATTTATATATAATCGAGTAATTTCCCAACGGCTCACCTCGAAATGATTTGTTATTGCTAAGATAAGTCAACCACATTTATTCCAATAAAAATAAATAATTGTTTTGATTTGTTGGTCTTCAAAAAGATATAATAATTTATATAATTAGATATCTAAATTAATTTAATTAATTTTACTTTTAAAGATTTCTACTTTCGAATACCAGGGACGGAAATGAAAATATTATATAATAAAACCTCACACCACAAAGCAGAAATAGCAATAGGAATCCCTAAGCATAGACGTCACAGGGAAAAATAAATTCTTCCAGAAATTTTAAGACACTGGAAAAATTATGGATTCTTAGTAAAATAAATTACACATTACCATTAATATTAAAATTATATTTAATATAAAAAAGCAGAATAATAATATAAAAAAAACCTTAACAAATAAGATTATTAATGTTATATTATAATAGTATATATATCAAAATAAATTATAATTAAAAATAAAAAACCAACATTTAATTAACATACTAAAAAAAGGAAAATATAGAATTGAAAAGGATATGCGTAATACATATTTAAAATTAATATAGTGATTGCCATTAAAGATGCAGTTTTATTTGCGTCAGAGTACAAAAGATTATACTAGTTTTAAAAAAATAAAAATAAATTATCCTTTATATAATGGAGTAGTGTCTCGACGAATCACTTAGAAATGATTTGTTATTGTCATGCTATAAGACAACCACATTTATTCCAATGAAAATAAATGTTGTTTTTTTTAATTTGTTGGTCTTTAATAGATATAATAATTAATAAATGTTTGATTTGATTTGTTGATCTTTAAATAGATATAATAACTAATAAATGTTTGTTTTGATTTCTTGGTCTTTAAATTGATATAAGTTATCTATAACAACTATTAAAGGCTTGTTTCGATTTGTTGGTCTATAAATAGATATAATAACTTATCTATAATAACTATTAAAGGCTTGTTTTGATTTGTTGATCTTTAAATAGATATAATAACTAATAAATGTTTGTTTTGATTTCTTGGTCTTTAAATTGATATAAGTTATCTATAACAACTATTAAATGCTTGTTTCGATTTGTTGGCCTATAAATAGATATAATAACTTATCTATAATAACTAATACATGTTTGTTTTTATTTGTTGGTCTTTTAAGTAATTTACTTAGTTTTACATTTTTCCAAATATAAAATTAAGCCTGTAGTCACGGGCCTAAGAGCTCGTATTATTATAAAACAATAAATAATAAGGTTGAATATTTTAAAAAGTTATTTTTATTAAATTGTTGTTCTTTTCGAGAATTATGATTTTTATTGTGTATTTTTACATTATTATAGGTCTTATTTAAACGAATTTTTTTTTGACACAAATTTCAGACATCAGGGAATATTTTTGGTCTCTTGTCTGTCTGAAAATCTTAAAAGCTACTTTTCTGATTTTAATGAAATTTAGATGGTAGGTCATAATTAGTTTATTGTTGGTCCTATTTAATTTTCAACCTTCAGCGCTAAATGGTTCTTTAATTTTCAACGTGTTCTATATTTACTGAATTTTTGAATAATGTTCAGAGATTCAGGTGCTACAACAACAGGCCGAAAAACAAAAGACGAAGGGTCCTCAGTTTTGCCTAAGGATCCTAAAAATTAAAAAAAAAAATCTGACCAATATATTTTTGAATAAATAAATATTACTATTTTACATTTTAATTCACCACTAGTTATATAGTGTAATGATTAATGAGGAGACTGCATATAATAAAAAAGTATCAGGAAATAAAAATTATCTAAACTTTATGATCTAATTAACCAACACGTAATAGAACTAAAGGTTAGACCAGGTCGATGGTATGGGGCCACCAAAGGTAACATTACGTTTATTTTGACAGGTAAATTAATTATGCTTTTTTATTATATTTTTTAAAACATCAACACTACCATCATTGTCGACAGCTAATTATATTATGCTTTATTTAAAAAAAAAAAAATATTATATATTTATTACAGTTGCAAGCTTGTTTTTTAATATAATTACAACATGTGTGTAAATTCGTTGTTAATAACAACATGTTATAACTAAAGAAAGGTAGTGTGAAGGGCATTGCATTGTTAACTATAGCAGGTGGTATTAACATAGGAGTTAAATAATAGCTAGAAGATACAGGTAGTTCAAAAACCCTAATCCACGTGTCGATGATTATTTTTTTTTTGTAAGCTGGCATCAAACAATTTCACAATTTACGTCTTTAGATAGCTTCGACATCCTCGTCTAATCGACATGTTATGTTACATTAACAATTGAAACGGTTCAAAACAAATTAATGTTATAATTTAAAAAAAATGTTGTACGCAGTACAACGCTTGTAACACAATAGAGGAAGGACTAAAGACATGTCAAACAACAGTTATTGCAAAACCAATTCTGTTGTAGGGAACGAATAAAATTTGTTTCAACCGGCGAACATATTAAACAGTCGTACATTTACAACATTTAAAAAAAAGCATATGTGTTAGAAATTAGAGTTTTTATTTAAGTTCTTTTAATTATTTGTATCACCTTAAAATTACAAAAAAATATTTTGTTTTAAAATTATAGGTGGGGTAAAATATTGTTCTTCAAAATATACAGCATTTTTACATTGAAATACAAAGGAGTTAATATATCTGCCGCAAATATATGCCACAAATATCTACACGCGTAAATACCACAAAAAGTCAATTTTTAATATCTTGAGTACATAATAATAGTAAGAATTTACATGGCGCAAAAATTCGATGATGAGATATTTCATAGAATAACACGCTTTGAGCTCTCCTGAGTCCAAAAAAGTGTTTTTTAAAAATGTCACAAATTTATTGATTTTTACATTAATTAAAGTATCAATTTATTAAAATTTAAGAAACACAGACGGTTGAAATTAATCTGGGGCCATCTGCAGGCTACTTTTGACAAACCATCCACATTTCATAAAAATCATATAAGTACTTTTGATGATATAGGTGTAAATAAATGTATGTTTGTGCGAATGTGGAAGAGAAACAAATGAGCGCAGAAGGTTGAAACTTATATGGGACCAACAATGAGCTAATTATGACCTACCATACAAATTTCATTAAAATCGGACGAGTGTAGTTTTTAAGATATGTTGGTTTGCGAAAATTGAGTGACAGACTAACAGACAGACACGGAAAATGTTCCCTGATGTCTGAAACGGATTTCAAGTCTTTGGAATTTTTTAAATCGGAGACATAAAATATTTTCTTTCTTCAGAACTATCACATAGCTACTGTTACCTTCGGTAAGCTCGAAAACAAATAAATCAATTAAATAAGATGTTATTGAAATTAAATAACAGCATCAATATCAACATTTTGTTCAATTTATCGGACCGATTTTTTCCTCCCTTGGTTAATGCGTAATGAAATGGATTAATATTAATCATTCCTATTTGATCTTTTTATTGTAAACTAAAAGTTACAAGCCATTCTTATCATCTTGTAATACATTTTTTAAATAACTTCCGACCACAAAAAAAAAAAAAAAAAAAAAAACTTTAATGCTTAAAGTCTAACAAAGTTATAGAGTTTATAGTTAGTTTAAATCAACTATAAAAAGGCAATACATATTTAGATAGCTGAAATTTAATACATTTTCCAAAATTAACTTTATTGTTTGGAATATTGACATGTGAAATATAGAACATTGCTTTACCTAACCGAACTATTCAGGTGAATATAATACGTATACGTGGCTCATTGTCTAGATATTTGCTTTGTGCACGTGTTTCTATGTATTAAATTCATAGACAAGAGCGATGTAATACATACACCCTTTTGAATAGTATGTTGGCTTAGAACCGAGCAAATGTATAGGTTTCTATAGGGTTGTTTAAAATAAGGTTAAATTTACTTACTTGATGGTTAAAACTATAATAATAAATATTTGCAATTATTTAAAATTAGAACACTAATTAAGTCTTGTTTTGTTTTCAAAAATGTAAACAAAAACCGGTTGAACATTTTATAATTACATTTTTATAATAATAAATTAATTTTAATTAGATATTATGGGATTTAAATTTAGTACGTTTACATAGATTTTATCGAAATTCAATTTTAAATTTTTGGTAGTTTTCATACTGCGGAAAGTTTAAATTTTAATTTAAATCAAATTATAATTATTATTTACTACGGGAAACAGACGGGGCGGGGGTGAAAAATACACCCCCGCGCCGGGATTGAACCACGGGTCTCCTGTATTTCTAGTACAGATGCTCTGGCCAACTAAGCTACGCAGGAGAATGATTTTTAACTGCCGTAATCGATAACTAGTCCCGAATCCAAGCTTTCAATATTCATATACATTTAGACAGTCAATATTTATGACATTAGAACTAAACCAAGAATTAACGCTTATAATTATAAAGTACTCAATTAGTACCTGTACCTTGTACAATCAATTCGAAATTCAATTTTAAAATCCCGGCGCGGGGGTATATTTTTCATTGTCTGTTTCCCGTAGTAAATAATAATTATAATTTGATTTAAAAAAGATTTTATCCTGATCTTGTTTAACTATGTCTGACTTCGGATATTGAATATTATAGATAGGTTCTCTTAAATGTTATTGAAACTATGTATTATGATATAAAATCTTTTTTTTTTACCCTATCTAAAACACTTTACTAGATCAAAGTTTAAAAACACTGGTTTTGATGGCTGATAGGCAACTTTATTAAGAGAACTCATTTTTAAAATGAGTAGCGAATTTATAAACATAAACACTTTTACATATTACATAAGGGAACATTTTTGGTTCCGTGTCAGTCGGTCGCTCAATTTTTGCGCGAACCAACATATCTTAAAAACTACTAGTCTCATATTAATAAAATTTGGATGGTAGGTCATAATTAGCCGATTGGGTACTTCTTTAGATTGTTAGTCCCCTATGTTGATTTAGAATATAAATGACTGACTAAATAACTATTAAGACACAGGGATGTTTAGTCCAATCTACTTTGGGACCAAGGAATATCACACTTCTGTTTTCTAAGAGAAGTAACAGTCTAAAGAAGAACATTCCGTACACATTCTTTAGATTGTTACTCCCCTCTGTTTTTTTATGAAGGGAGTAACAATCTAAAGAAGTGCCGCCCATTGTTGGACATCTGCTCCCATTTTTTCCTCTTCAACATGCGCACAAACATACTTTTTTATACTTATATTTATATATCTTCAAAAGTGCTTATCTGATTTTTATGAAATTTTGATGATTTGTCGGAAGTAGCTAACAGAAGAAGGAGATAGCACCAGATTAATTTCAACCGTCTATACTCTTTAAATTTTCCCAAATGGGTACTCAAAAAATCAAAACAATTTGATAGATTTAAAAAAAAGGGGAAAACAGTTAAATAAATGAGATATTATTCGGTTGTAAAAGCATAAAATAAATAAAATTCTAAACAGGATGCGAGAAAGCTATGTGCCACACTAATTGGCAGACTATTTTTTTTTTATTATTCACTTAATTCCATCAAATATTATTTTGAAAGGAATAGACAATTAATAAATATTCCGTCAAAAACCTCACCAATTTTGTTTAATTTGAAGGAGAACCAAAAAAACATCTCACAACCATTATTAAAAGGATGAGCTAATTTGACCTTAGTCTCTTAAACGCAAGCAGTTTAGCCTGACCCTAACGACCCTTCATTCCCAGTCTAAACGAAGAAATCGATAATTGAGGACATTAAAGCAATTATTTATAATTTGCGAGGGGCGGTGTCCCTCAGGTTGGCATTTAGGACTCTTACTCTTCTATCTATTTAACTTCATTGTTCTTCTAGCAGTGGTACCTCTTGAAAAACACTAGAGAAATTCAGCTGATTGGGGGCATCTCATCATTATGAGTTTTCCTATCGAGTTTCTTTACCTATTGACCACAGGTGAAAAACTGTTTTGAAGAAACCCTTACAGTTTTTTTAGGTAATGCTCCGGAACGATCAATTATCTCAGTAGAATCTTTATTGAAAATATATATATATATATATTTTAGAAGGTAACAACTAAAAAATCCAAAAATTTCCCATATTTTAAACTTCAATTTTAAGATATTAGATATCTTAGGGGCATTGATAAGTAATGTTTACAAATTTGTATTTGTAATTCAGGAAGCAATAAAAATTAATAATTAGCATAAAAATGAAATAAATTTATTTAACTTTCAAGGAAAATGATCACTTTTCAACATGATCAACGTTTAATGTAACAAACCCCTCCAAACGTGAAATCCATTTTTTCAATCTGTTGACGAAAAATTCTCCTTTTTGTTTCTTAATCCGTCACCGCACTTCATCATTTGTAGAAAAGTTTTGACCTTTAAGGACCAAAAGAACATTTTTATGGTGCAGTCCATCAGACTTTTGGCTTTTCCCCAAGTTGAAAGAAAACCTTAATGGTCAAATCTTTTCGACAGATGATGAAGTGCGGTCATGGATTATAAAAAAAAGTAGAATTTTTCGTCTACAGATTGAAAAAATAGATTTCACGTTTGGAGGAGTTTATGTAACATTAAACGGTGATTATGTTGAAACTTAAACGGTGATTATGTTGAAACTAATTTTTATTGCTTCCTAAATTACAGATAAAATTTGGGAGACTTTACTTATCAATCCCCCCTAGTATCTATTATAGATGAAAGTAGTATCTATTATAGATAATCTATAAGATATATAAGAGTACTTAAGGTAATAGTATCTGAGCTTACTTAAGGCAATAGTATCTGAGCTTACTTAAAGTAATAGTATCTGAGCTTACCTTAATGTATCAATTATAAAAATAATCGCATCGTGATAATTGCACACGTTAATTGAGTTTTTTCTCGAGCGTTATTCCATTAACCCCCTTCCTTGGTTAACACTAATCCCACTAATATTCGAACTATAATAGCCTATTACTCAGAAAGTTTTGGACGAAAATGCTTCTTTTTATCTTTTTTGTTCAAAAGCGGATTTTACCTCTGCGATTCTGAAAAATGGGGATTTGCAAATTTTAAAAGTTGCCCTACACAGTTCTTTTAAGGGTCATTCCAAGTGCACTTAGTTGTTACTATTCACTAGATTTTATGAAACCCAATAACTTCTAATTGGCTCATTATCTATGAAACTGCATACATCTGGATATATTAGAAAAGTATATTAGAATTATTTCTACCTCTAATGTGGATTTTAGTTAGATGTAAATGTATAATGTATATTATAACATAGATCAGGGGTGTCTAAACTTTTTAGCCTAAGGGCCACACTGACTCTTCCACTAAGTCCCAAGGGCCAAGACTTAGCTAGCTCATCATACCAACGAACAAAGGTTTTGAATTACGCGCAAATTTTCGTATTGGGACTAGCCGGCAAGAAATATCTATGGCGTAAGCGGGGGTGGGCGCAGCTGCGTTCGGTTATTTTATTATAATTCCGCGAATTTATTGAAGAGATTGGAAAGTACTCTGCCAATTGTGGCAACTAGCTTTCTCACGTTCTATTTTGTATACTTTAATGATTTTACACTATTAAAACCTATCCTTGTCAAATTTATTACATTTTCTCCAGTTTTTTATTAAAACTGTCAAAATTTATTTGATTTTTTACATTAATTAAAGTATCAATTTAGCAAAAATCTGGGGCCATCTGCAGACTACTTTCGACAAACGTCGACATAAGTGCTTTTGATGATATAGGTGTAAATAAATGTACGTTTGTGCGAATGTGGAAGAGAAACAAATAGGCGCAGGTGGTTGAAACTTATAAGGGACCAACAATGGGATAATTATGACCTACCATTCAAATTTTAATAAAATCAGATGAGTAGTTTTTAAGATATGTTCATTCGCAAAAATTGAGCAACAGACCGACAGACAGATACGGAACCAAATATTTTCACGGATTTCTGTCTTGGAATTTTTGAAATCGGAGACCTACAACATTTTTGTTTTTTTGGAACGATCACATAGCTTCCATTACCTTCGGAAAGCTCGGAAACAAAATGACACCATATTACACTGCAGTACGTTGGCTTAGCTGAGGAAACTACCGCGATTTTATATAAAATTGTGGTGACAATATTTTTATGTTACTTTCTATTAACCTCTCTAGTCATAATTATGTAGACAAACAGTAAAAGAACATAAAATAACATAAATATTGATTATTTTTAAGTAGGTCAAATAGCCCTTGGCAGTTTTATACGGTTTAACTACCCTTGAAGTGCTAGTTCAAATTTTTTTGGGTATCAAACTCAATATTTGTTGATATGATACTAGTAGAGAGTTCTCAAACTTTTTAAAGGCTCCGTTGTTGAAAGGCGCCTAAAGAGGGTACTCTAGGGATAAGGGTGTTTCATCCTCTTGAAGGGAGTATCAGCCCTTAACCCTATAACCTCCTCGGGAAAAAAAGAAGCAAAATCATTATCATTTTAATGTGTTTTTAGGCCTCTACAGTAGATTACATACTTGTTTTCTTCTTCCTTAGTCTCCCCTCCCTTAGTTCTTCCTTAGTTCCCTCTCATGGGTGCTGTAAAGATTCATGATAATACTAAATGTTTTTGTCTTTAAAGTTGTTCTTTGAAAATCATTTTTGTTTTTGTTTTTCCAGATGACTAAAAGAAAAAGAGAACGTTTGGAAGATTTTATACCTAAGTACTTATTTAGAAGGGATGCTGAGAGAGGAACCTCTCATTGGATCTAAGAGAAGTTGAGTGGAATTTTAAAGACAAGTTGTAACCGGGAGGCAATGGGGTCAGAACAGGAGGAAGAGGATGACTGCTAACACTTCCTTCGAAAAGTAATTGTACAATCAAATCCTAAATTATAATAAATAAAAATAACATCTCTAACAATAAGGGATTGACGGTAAAAAGATTAGAGTTTCTTGTCATTAACCTAAAACAGGGGAATCCAATCTTTTTGGTAGAAGGGCCACTGGACAGGGGATCTGGATTTGGATAGAATGGTCCATAGCGAGCCGGATGAAGTGAACACTCAGCCATCAGACTTCAGAAATTCAGAATGGTAGGCCATAGGATAAGCACTGTCCATTCCAGCCAAAAAAACTTCGAAAAATACTCGTGCTGATATTTTTTGATGTTGGAAATGGCATTTGGTTAAGGGGAACTTATATATCATTCCATTGGTAAACTTCTTTTGTGGCGCGGCAGGCCAGATGAAAACCTCTTACCCCTGTCCGTAGTTTGGAGACCCCTGACCTAAAACAAGGTTGTTTTAAGAGTGCAAGCTGGTTCCGATTTAGACTGAGATCCCTAAAATTAGGCACTAGTTGTTTAGGATTGAGAAAGGATGGAGACAGATAATTTTCAAGAGAAGCAGGTAGTTTTTATGAAGTTAATCTGGACAACACCAGGTTCCACACTAGAAGCAGTTAGGTGAGTTTGGAATGAAATAAAAGCTCTTTAAATATATACGATTTATAACATTGTTAAAATAAGTTTACAAAATGTTTTTATTTAATAGGTTTAAGATGTTTTTCTTGAACTTATGTGTGAAAAAATATATTTTCATAAAACATTAAAATTCGTCAATTTATCTTTGTATTATTTATCTCTGGCAAACTCATAGTAAACTCCAACAAATATAAGAAGTCATCACGCATCTTATAACAAAAAGGCGATGGAATCGGTACATTTAAAGACCCTGAGGTTATTAGGTTATTGGATGCATCCAATTTTAAACAATCAAGAAAAAAACACTTTTACATTTAAAGATGTTTAAATTTCATTGTTTGTCATAGAATTCATTAAACGACAGGACGAAGTTCTTTATCTAAGATGAACTCGTCATCATTAGAAACCATAGCAATGGAGAGCTTTTGGGATGTGTATAAATAAAAAAGCATGCGAGTAAATCGCAAAGGGTTTGATTTTTGTCTTGCCAGTGGCATGAGTCTAGGGGGGAGGGAACTGATAAAGCGTACTCTGTAGCTCGAAACAGCAAGACCGATCATCCGGATGATAAAAACATGCTGGTTCACTGGCAAATGTACACAACTTCTGTAGCATGCCAGCTACTGGCATGCTCGTCACTGGCATGCTCTTTTATAAGCATGTTAGTTTCCACCTTTATGTGCTCGGGGAGAATTCAGTGGTCAATAGCGGTCACTAGTACAATAGTGGTCCAGCGTCTGCTGGAGCCACATTATGTCCAGTTCATTATAAACTGTAAACCATTAATAGGCCACACATTGTCGCCACCACAAATGACCGTGTTCCCTTCCTAATACAGACCGATTTCGATTAACTCGATTATTTTTATTTCTAATAACTCAAGATAAACGAATTACGTATAATATAACTAGTCCACTATTTTTACACAGGATTAAACCACGAGAAAAAGCATTTATTTTAAAAAAAGAAACATTAAAGTAATTATTTTTCATTTAAGAGAAAGACCTAAGTAAAAAAAAACATCATTATTCTTGAGAATACCCTTATCTTTATTTGAAGGTGAACCAACGTTAACAAACTTTAAGGGGTTTTATTTTTATTTTACACTTAGATAAATGTAATTTCCCTTGGTATCGGTGACAGGTAAAGCCAACATTGAAAGTCGTCTTACCTTGGCTTAACATATCGGCCCCTAGAGGAAGGAGCTGCAACTCCACAAGCTTTCCCTCGGGAAACAGAGAAGATATCGTCTTTAATTCAACGAAATTTCTCCAAACCCTGTTTTATTGGGAAAAAATCCAACTTGAATTAAGACTGTAATAAAATTAAATTAAATTACTGCATTTTCCCTATCCTATGACCTATGGTTACACAATTGTATGTCCTATATTATCAAATGTAAATTTTAAGATTCATGTCTTAATTGAAACGGTTTTCCTTAAAAAAAAAAAACTAAAATTAATATTATTCCCCATGATACATTATTCAGAGAAAACTAGATATAACATGATTTTTTATTGGGACATGTTAAGAAATAATATTTTCATTTGGGTTATGTCGAGGAAAATGTTACACTGAATATGACAAAAAATTTATTATTTTTCAACAATGATCACAGACGAACGACATAAATTAACTAATACTAGCCCATAAATTTAGTAAAAATCAAATCAATCAATTAATAAAATGTTGTATTGGTACAGAGGCTACATTTCCGGGTGTCTAGAAGAGGCAAGAGCATTTCCCACCCTTCTCCCTCAAAAGCCACGCCCACTAGCCACCGCAAAAATCGTACCGTTTGACCGCAGCATTCGTATTTTGAGCTGTTATTTTTTGAGAATAAAAAAAAAAACGGAGATTCTGCTTAAAATAAGTTGGGCAATTTAGTAAGATTTAAAATTAAACCATTTAATACTAGGTGTGCAATGCAGTTGTATGCTTGCAATATTGAGCTGAACGTGCATTTTAATCTTAAACAATAAACATTTTTATTTATAAGCAGCTGAAATCGGATCAAAATAGTAATAAAAGCATTTTTTTCAGTTCAGAATTTTGTGCAGATCGGTCCAGCCGTTCAGGAGGAGTATTTGTCCAACCACATGCAAAGTGTAATATAAAAGCTTTGCTTCGCTCAGCTCAAAAAAATAATCCTACTTTAAGTCCAAAGTTAAAATATAATTGAATCTAAATGAATTGTTAGTTAATTGAAATTGTAGAAGATAGTAGCTGGGATGGGGTTAGGTTTGGGAAAAAACCATATATATCTGAGTAAAGCCTGAGTCCTCCTCAACAATCATTTGTATGCAACACCGCGAACATTTGTCATTTGGTTGTTTTCCACAGAGGATGGAAAGCGAATGTTTTTAAGTAGACGAACATTCACAAACAATCTAGTGTGGACGTGTTTTCGGACAAATGTTTTTGTATGTGTGTTTCTGTCCGTATGAGTGAGTGAACAAATTATTTAAACAATTGTATGAGAACAAATGTTTAAAAAAATTGCATGCGAGCAAATATTATAAAAATGTTTTTTGGTGTGGACTTAGCTTTGGAGGTGCTTGAGTCTATAATGTTTACTTTTATCGAATTTGGTCGTAAGACACCAATTGTGGTTTTATATCTGATAGGGTTACACTCCAATCCACTTCTCAAATAACTCCCTTAAGGGTTTTCCGTCATCCGGCATTGCCAGGACTAGAAAAAGTATGCAAAGTTTCAAAATTTTTAGGTTCAGAGGAGACTCTGGAGACCTCAAAAAGCGGCTGGTAACAATGAAGCACTGTTTTTGGAGATGTGAATTTTGACTCCACTTGGGTCAATTTTATTCGCCTTAATAGTCACTAGATGATTAATTCTTAATTAGGAAATAAGTGTATTCAAATATTTGATTGTTTCAGGACTGTGAGCGCTGTGAGCGAGGAGGAAGGGGCAGAGCGTTGGTTTTGGGTTGGACTAGACTGCGTGCTATTTGTCGCTATACTCGTCGGTAACCTTCTCACTGTCTATGTTCTCAAGAGAGCATCGAAACTTGTTTCAAACATGTTCGTGCTCAGTCTCGCTGTATCCGATACTCTAGTTGGACTCACACTCCCATACCATGTCGCTTTTACACTCTTCCCACAGCTCTCAAACAACAAAACTACCTGTTTACTTAGGTAAGTATTTAATAACATCTTATCCTAGTAAATTTTCTTTTAAAAAGGCGATCAAAGATCGAGATTTTGATATATAACCTTTTATATGTCAAAATCTCAAGCTCCCATTGGCTTTCCCTTCGATTTGCCCATGCTGTCAGAGTACACACTAATTATAATATGGAAATACATAAAGGGTACGTTAAAAAGCCTAGTCCAGACTGCCGAACCGAACAGAGGAAACGGGTAAAGCATTGGTCTCTGCGCATGCTCAGTCTAAAGTGCGCATGCCCAGTCTAAAGAGCGCCTGCGCATCTCAGACTTGGCATGCGCACAGACCAATGCTCTTTTCGGTTCGACAGTCTGGACGAGGCTTTAGTGTATTTTTAACGTACCCTTTACGTATTTTACATGTACATTTTTTACATCTCTAAAATCCATATTTAGGGGGCCACCCCCGTGACAAATAATTTTTATAATTCATATTACTCCATAATAAGTTGAACTAAATAAATAATATGATTTCAGGTTTGTGTTGGTGCTCCTAGCCTGCTGTGCTTCTATATTGAACGTAACGCTTATAGCTGTAGATAGATATCTCGCAATAGTACATCCATTCAGATATGAGACTTTCATGACAAAAAGGTAATAATCCTTCTTAAATTAAAAAGTTTTTTTATTTCATTAATTTGTTTATTTTAATTTCAAAAGTGTATTATTACCAGAATTCAGGTGAAAATTACAAGAGTCAGTAAGATTCAAGTATACGAATTTTCAAATATATAAGATAGATTTTATAAGGAGATTCAAATATATTTTAACAAAAGTGTATTTTCTAGTCAGTCAGCTTAAGATTAACTTGTCAAGGGGTCGAAATATCACAAAAGTGAGCCTTTTCGTAATTCCTAAATAGAACCAAATGCATAAGAGCTGAAAACGACAAGAAACAATTCCCTGAGAATCATGAGAATAATATAATTAACGAGATATTGATAACAATAAAAAATATGCACTAACAAAAATACGAACAACCACCTGTTGAACATTTTATAAACACAATTTAGTTTTTAATTTTAATTTAGTTAATAAAATAGCGAATCTTGTTGAGTTGATAGTTCGAGAGAACGATTGTAGTAGAGAGCCATGTAGTGGGGGATAAGGGTGCCTTTCTACTACTCCTTAACTTACACGCCCCGGTCATCTCCATTTTAACTATTATAAAATGTGTCACTTCACGACACACTTTTGCTTGTATCAAGTTGACATTTTCTACGCCTGTTTTATGCAAATGTACTTAAGACGATATATATGAAGTTTGATTAAGATCTTCACCTTAAAACGTAAGATATTGGTAAAAACGTTGTTCTCTCTATTTTAAGCGTTTGTCTGCTTTAATAGTTTTAGCGATCTTTATCACTTCATAGCAGGGGTGCTGTGATATTTACTAAAAAATTGTATTTTAAAAAAAAATGTTTGTCTCATCGAATGATATAGTATTGTAAAAGTAAGTCAGACCGATTTCTGATTTTATAAATTAGGATTTAACTTAGCTGTAATAATTTACAAGTTAAAATATCTAAACCAACCAAAAAAAAGGGAGAAAAAGCAATCTTAAATCAGATTACCCCCACAACAATAAACAGGTCAAGTGTGTGCTAGTCAGCACACAGCGAGGGTCCATAGGCCACACTATATAGTGTTTAACTGTAAAGTGTATAAACAGTGTTTTTTAAAATGCTAAAAAGCTTACTTTGAACCATTCTAAGGGTCTGATATTCTCAAAACACACTCTGATAAAGTATTTTTTTGCCACTGAACCGGACTACAACCATATAAATACATCGAAAAGACCATAATTATAAAAAAACCAATTTTGTCAATAAAAAATAAAATAATTTGTTTTTCGAAATTTCCAAAAAGTGGTATCTTTACTTTTGGTCGAAGAAAGTTCAGGAATTTTTTCAGATTTTTTTCACTTCACATAAGCGAGATAGAGGGGGGGGGGGGGGGACACGTTTCACACCCACTTCAAACTTCCCTACGCTCGCTTGATTCAAAATTGAATCAATTTCAATTTTAAGAGGACGATGGTCTCTTAATATATAATACATATTACTTAAACCTTTGTATTAAGGGCAGCCGAGAGAATAAGGAGGGGGGGGGGGGGGGGGGGGGGCAGGGCAACAGACTTTAATGTGAATAAATTAACTGAAAAAGCCTTTTGTTTTTCAACTCAAGTTCCAAACCTTTTTCTCCATGAAACATTAAAACATTTTCACAAGATATACATATATATATAATCGTTCTAAGCACCCTTAAGAGCTAAAGATCAATTGTTGTACCTCTCAGTTTCAGAAGGAATATAATAGAATTATTTCTCTTAAATTTAAATCATGGAAAATGGGATGGAACGAAAAAAAAAATTAAAATTATAAAGAAAATATTACAAGAGATAGAGAGAAATAATTTAGTTTTTGGAAGAGGGATTTTCAAACAGAATTATTAACTCAAAGAATCAAGGTAGAAAATATCATTAAAAATAGAAGCAAATAATCCACCCCAGGCTTGAATTAGGTAAAAATCCTTCCGGCTAAAAAAAAACCATAAATTTGAAAATAAATTGTTTCCCTTTATTCACCCTGTTAATTCAAACGTAATATTTCATTTACCTTACGGTAAATGATGAAAGAACTAAAAATATTTATATATTGTTAGTTTCTTTCGTCATTTATCTAAGGGAAAAAGAAATTTAATTTTAAATGTCATTTACCGAAATATAATATTTAATGAAAAAGAAATATAATATTTTCAAACAAAAAATATACAAAACTTGAAATAATTAAATAAGTTTTCTCTAATGAATTTCTTTTATAAAATAATAATAATAATAATACAAATAAATAAATAAATATACGAACATGAGAAAAATGAATCGAAAAAACTTTTTCGTCTAAAGCTGGCCTTGGCTTTTGGGCGTTGCACGTTGTCGCTTGTATTATAATTATTATGATTATCAAAGGGGACTTATTAATGAAGGAATGTTATTTTATTTGGTTTCTCTTATTATATATTTTTTAAAAATAAATTAATATAAAAAATACATATATTTCCAACATGTATATAATTTAATAATCAAATTTAAAAAAAAAAAAATGACATTTCTTTAAAAAAATAAAATGAGATTGGTTTAGTTGAAAGAAAAATTAGTTTCTTTAAAGAACATTAAGAATCTTATTAGACAAAATTATTCGTTTGTATCTTTATATATATATATATATATATATATATATATATATATATATATATATATATATATATATATATATATATATATATATATATATATATATATATATATATATATATAAATATATATATAAATATATATATAAATATATATATATAAATATATATAATGTATGTATGTGTGTGTATATATAAAACTTTAAAAAGTACTTGGATGCAGGTACTTCCCTGTGATTTTTTAGGGTTTCGTAGATATTAGTCGAAACCCTTATGTTGAGGGTAATATGTCTGTCTGTCCGTCGTACTTAAGTTCATATCCCCAGAACCGTTCACGATAGAGATTTGAAATACTGGCGGAACATTTTGACACCCACACATAGGAAAAATATAGAGAAGGTTAATATATAATATATTAACCTGTTTTGCAAAATTGTGCAAAACTCAATTTTTTATATATTTTTTTAATTTTCGAGGTGGGTATCAAATAAAAGCTACTGAAGAGTAGATTACAAATATATATGAATTTTTATGACTACTGTGCTTTTTGTAGCCAATAATGCGATTTTAGCGCCAAAATTTCATCCAAAAAAATGTCCCCCCTCCCAAATAACGGCTAGTCCTAAAATTATGAAATAATTAATGCTAATACCTTTTGATAGGGTGATGAAAATTTCTAGAAAATAATTAATTTAACGTTTTGTTATTACCGATAAAATATATTGTGACCTCCCGAGGATTCGAACCAGAGACATCTTCTCTACTTTCCTTACTCTACACTATTTTTACTTTCTCATATAAAGAGAAAGTATTGTGATGGCGCGAAAATTCGATTTTGAGATTTTGATGGATTTACACGTTTTGAGGTCCCCTGAGTCCAAAAAAGTGGTTTTTAAAAAATGTCTGTCCGTCGTCTGTCGGCCATCTGTCTGTGCAGACGCCTGGAGCCTTAACTACTGGGCCGATTTTGACGAGATTTGGCATGCATGTTCAGAAAAATCATACCCCTAGGCGAAATCGAGAAATTAATTTTAGCTCCAAATTTAGGGGCACTACCCCCCAAAAACTCTGAAAAAACGAGAAAAAAAATTATTTCTCGAAAACGGTTCCGACGATTTTGATTAAAAAATTCTTAAATGTAGTCCATTTAAATACGAATCCAACGATATAAGCCGTTTTCCCGGGAAAAATCTAGTTCCTGAGAAAAAAGCTTAAAACGCGGACCGAGAGAGCCCGGGTTCGATTCCCCGCCCGGGAGAAGTTATTTTTATGATAAATTTTGATGAAATGCTCAATAATAATTAAATGTACATACGAAAACTAATAAATGGAAAACACTGACTAATTTATGAACTCGTATATGAGAAAGTTTGTCTGAGTTGTCTCGGACCGATTTTTTCTTTTGGGGGATCTATTTAAATTTGTTTACTTTTTTTTACTTTCATATAGGGCGGGATGGGTAAATACTAAACTGTTATTTTAGCAAATAATAGCGTATATATGCCGAATAATCTACGAAAGTCTAAAAATTACTTGCTTGATGCAAGCACTTCCCTGTGATTTTTATTATTTAAAATTGACTTTTTTTTAATTTTTATTTATTTGTAAATTGTTGACTATAATTGTATAAGAAAAAATATTTTTAAGATCAGAACTAAAAGAAATTGTTGTAAAATTATTTATGTTATATTATACCTGAAGATGCCCAGGGATAGGCGAAATATAGTCAGAAACAAAAAATAATTTAAAAAAATGTTAATCCTTAAAGACACAATATTTTAAGAAAATACTAGTAAAAGTTTTTTTTTTTGTATATTCTAAATTTTCATAAAAACAAAATATCAGCTTTTCCTGATCTATTCAGTCACATATAATGTTTGTATTAAAACAAAATAACTGGTAATTTTAAAAAGGAAAATACATTTAGTCAGGTAACAGGTAACATGCAAATAATTTGCATGCTACAATTAGTTCGCATGCTAGAACATGCTACAATAGTATGCATGTGATAACATGCATCATAATAAATTGACAATCAATAATAAAAGAGGTAGACATACATGAATGTATGCCAAACAAAAAAGTAAAACAACCAGATTGTAATGAAAATCATTTACAATAAATATTAATTTCAAGGTGAAGATTTATCAAGATCATATTATATTATAATAAAAAATATTTAATATTCTTGTTTTATATTAGGTGAAATATGTTTTGGAATATTTTTTAATTTTAGAAAATAGAGTAGTTAGCGGAAAATGGTAAAGTATTAATATCATGATGTTGAATACCTTGTTTAATATAAATTTAATATTCAAAATATATTGTACCCTTTGTAATATTATAATAAATTTGTGTGGATCCTTTTAGGGTAATAAAAAATCGTACTAGATTTTACGTGGCGACGTTCTGACCCTACCTGCCATTCTTAAGTCTACAACAATAATACTTTCATTACAAACGATTGTTTAATTTCAGTATTCATAAGTTGTTTTGTATTTATTAATTTGTTTTTATTTATTAACGATGAATGTAAAGATAATCCATAACCAGTAGTAATGATACCATAATTTTTTAAATATATATATATATATATATATATATATATATATATATATATATATATATCTTCAATCTTCACTCAAATGCTCAAATCTTTAAAATGCTTTTTCTTGAATAGCCACAGAAAAATTACTAATTTAATCTATAATGATCTATTCTGTAAATTTATTATAGCTCATAAAACCTGATAATGCTATTTATTCTTTAAATGACTAAACACAAATCAAAAAGTTTGAATTAACTAGAACCTGAGTTCCAGATGAAAATGGTCAGTAATAATTAAATTGCAATTGAATTCTCAGTTCTAGTTTTCTCTTAATTTTTATTTGGTCTATAAAATGAGCACCCCAACCATATCATTTTCAACTCTACCCTCATAAAAAAATGAATGAACACTTAAATACAAAAAATTAAAAAAAAAAAAAATGGAAATCCCTCAACTTTGGAGGATTATAACTCCACTTGGAGGGGTTCAGATCGAAAAAAGTTCACAGTAGGGTACCATCTCCAAAGTGTCCTCTATAACATAGGATATAGAGGACTTTTTATTCGGTTTGGTCTTAATGTAAAAAAGTACTCGAGACAACAGGGTACAGTACCAAAAACACATTTTTTGGAACTAGAGGGTGCTGGAGAGGACAGATAAAAGAAAGCTATCTGTGTCACTTTAAGCCCTACAAGATAGGCTAGTTAGTTCATTTTCATGAGTTACATTAAGTTAGAAATATTGCCTGTTCAAAAAATCCTGAAATAAAATCAGATACTGTACATATTTCATAAGAACACAAATAAATGTTATTATTATTATTATAATTGTCACACCACAAGAGGAGAAGTTTATCGGACTATACTACCTAACTGCCTACCTGGACTATATTATCAACATTAAATGTTCCAGGGTTGTGCGGAGAGTTATATTTGCTGCATGTCTTCAAGCAGTGTTATTAAGTACGGTACCTCTCTATTGGAATACATGGTCTAATGCTGAAACTTGTGAATTGGGACAGGTATGTATTATAATTCTCCCTAGCTTAGTCTGATTTACCAGAAGCTAAATTAACTTATATAAGTATACATGTTATGTATGATTATAATAATAAATATGCATCTATTATTAAATCCTAATTTTGATATTTTTAATAAATAAATAATAAACCGAAATATGTACAATTATAACACAAATCCCAAAATTTAAAAAAAATCATACCCCGAGGAAGTATCGAGAGATAAATTTTAGACCTAAATTTGGAGGCACTGCCTCCCCCATAAACTCTGAAAAAAATAGTTTTAAATTAAAAACTCTAAAATGGGGTCCACAGATCCAAATTTAACCATATAAGTAGTTTGCCAAGGAAAAATACAATTTCCAATACAAATCATTTTCTCCCAACTCAATTTGAAGCCCTAATGTAAACAACCACCTGTTGTTACACTACTTATAAGTAGTGGTTTATAAGTGGTGGTATAGTAGAGGTTTAATAATTAGCTAATTAAATATTAGATCAATATCACTATGTACACTATGGTGATGTACATATGTACACTATGGTACATATGTACAAGAGAAAGTTTTGACACATTGTCAGAATAATTTCTATAAACTATGACTATTAAGTTCAACAAATTATTGGAAGATATAATTAACTTATGAATATGTATTATTAAAATACATTTTCTAGAGATAAACTTTTTTTTTATGGTCTCATAATAAATATCTCTTGATTACTGTAAATATTCAAAAATTAAATAAGTTACTACAAGTGTTAAGCAAAGCACCAATTTAAAAATGAATGGTGAAATAACCTGATTTTAAAAATAAAATAATAATTTCTTTCTACAAATAAAATATTAGATACATTCTCATTTAAATAAAATATGAAAATTTAAAGATCGAGTCGCTTTTAAGAAGTATAAACTATGAAGTAATTATATGAAGATAATACAAACTAAGAATCTAGGAATGTGGAACCAGAGGTTACTACATCCAATTAAGAAATTTAATATGCCAAGACTAGCTTCATGATATCATCAGCAACCAGAATAGACTTAGAAGAGCAATATCCAATGTAACTGATAAAACAACACACTGTTTATTCAGATTTAATCATCTACTTGATTCACTTCTATTTGGAACTATAATGTTTGGTGACCTGAATTATGTCAATTCAAGAGAATATGCAAATGGTGGAATACTGAACGAAGATACCACATAAAAAAATAACGCACTTTAATATAAATAATAATAAAGTGGTACAGAGAATTAAAAGTGTCAGGCTAAAAAATTAAGATCTAGCTTAGAAAGTGAGAAGATTGTATTGTGCCTACTCCAGATACTAAAATCATGAACATCTAGATCCCTCAATAAGGATAGATAATGAAAGATAGATAAGTAAAGATAAAGAAATGGCCAACACACACCAGAGAACAGAACTGCAAAAAAAAAAAAAAAAATTGCTGAAAGAACATCCTGGAGGAAAAGGATTAAAAAGAGGACCTCGAGTAAAATAGATAGAGAAAAAGTGAAGATTGATCTTAAGAAAATGATGTTAAAGTACAAAGAAGAGAAGCGATGAATAAGAAAAACTGGTGAAAATTGTGTGAGGAGGTCAAGGTTCACCAATGACCTCCCTTAGTAATGTCCACCAAGGACCTTTATCTTCAAAACAACAACCTTTATACCAAAGAACAATTACCAGAGGACAGAATGCAAAAAGCTGCAGAAAGGACACCCTGGAGGAAAAGGAGGACCTCGAGAAAAATGGATAGAGAAAGTCAAGATTGATCTAAAGAAAATGGAGGTCGAAGTATAAAGAAGAGAAGCGATGAACAGGAAAAGCTGGTGAAAATTGTGTGAGAAGGCCAAGGTCAAGGTTCACCAAGGACCTACCTTACTAAGGTCCACCAAGGACCTACCTTACTAAGGTCCACCAAGGACCTACCTTACTAAGGTTCACCAAGGACCTTCTTAACTTAGTAAGGTTCAAGGAACTTCTTACCTCAGTTAGAAAAAGAGAAAAGAATGATCGATTCACCCATAAGCCTTTATGAATGCAACTTAAGACTGTCCAAGAAATACTTGGGGGAAAGACTAAAGGCTCGAAATGGAGGGTCAATATTTATTAACACAAGTATCTACATATTTTTTTGACGTAGAAACAGAATAATTTTAAAATTTTATAATCACTTCTATTTACTTAGGGTATCCTTTCTAAAGCCCCCCGCACACGATCAATATTAATGTCAATAATATTATTGAAAATACTATTGTCAATATGCAATTCAATAACAAAATTTCATCAATACTGTTTTTTTATATAACCACCTCTAACCACTTATATCAATACCAACTCCGCACATGGTCAATAGTATTGAAAATACTTTTGTATATTGACAATACTATTGACCATGTGTGAGCCGCTTAATAGTTTTTAAGCTGAATCAAATAATATTTTGTATTTTTGTAATTCAGGTTTTACCGAGGTACTATACAATCGCAGTATTAATGCCTGCATTCTTAGTTGTATGGTCGACAATGATAGCCATATACTGGAGGATATGGAGAGAAGCCTGTTCACAAGCAGAGAAACTACGTAGGACTAATGTCTGCATCCATTGCAGACCTTCATTTCAAGTAAGACAAAAGCCAAGTTTTATAACATTTAACTAAAGCATATATATTTTTTTAACTATTAGGAAAAAAGTTCAAAGATTTTGTATGTCTAAAGTCAAACTTGATGCAGTGAGTGTTCTCTATGGAAATCCAAAAGAAAAAGTGCTGCCAATCAATCATTATATTAATTATTTATTTATTTTCCAGGTGGTGCTTTTAGTTATGGGTTGCTTCACAGTATGTTGGTTACCGTTCCTAGGAGTGGCATGCGCCCAAGCTGCAGGTTTGCGCGATCGTGTTTCTACTCACGCCTACAAAGCAGTTCTCGTCTTAGCTCTAAGTTCTTCGGCACTGAATCCACTTATCTATGCTTGGAAGAATCGAGAATTTAAAGAGGCTTTTCGACACATCGTAACTCACTCAAATCACAATGTTGTAACGTCTGATAAAATCGAGCCGTCAGCAACACAGACAGCTGTGTAAATGTATTTTAAAATAAATATAAATGTAGTGAACATTAAAATGTTTTTGTTAGAAAGCTTTATTAGGGCCAAATTTCTGGAAGATGCAAATTGGTAGAGTGCTAAGTCTTTGGTAAAATAGATAAGAACTGATTATGATCAAAGGCAATGTGATCAAATTTCAAACACTAAATTATTCCCTCGAAACCAGAGTTGAAATAATCATTATTGGTGATAACCACTAGAACCCTTATTCTACAAAGCAGTAAGTATGACCTCTTACGATTTAAGCACAGTAGATGCTATCAACTTAAAATATAAGGTAAGTACCAGCTAAAGCAAATCTTGTTAAATAAACTAAAATTAAATAAAAATGATTCAAAGAGGATCGCAAACCTAATGAGGAAAAAACTGCTTTAAACACATAGTTGTTTATATTATCAATCCATATTAAAAATAAAATAGAAATTATTCAGAGAGGATAGCAAACCTAATGAGGATAAAACTGCTTTAAACACATAGTTGTTTATATTAACAATCCATATTAAAAATAAAATAGAAATTATTCAGAGAGGATATCAAACCTAATTAGGATAAAACTGCTTTAAACACACAGTTGTTTATATTAACAATCCATATTAAAAATAAAATAGAAATTATTCAGAGAGGATATCAAACCTAATGAGGATAAAACTGCTTTAAACACACAGTTGTTTATATTAACAATCCATATTAAAAATGAAATAGAAATTATTCAGAGAGGATAGCAAACCTAATGAGGATAAAACTGCTTTAAACACACAGTTGTTTATATTAACAATCCATATTAAAAATAAAATAAAAATTATTCAGAGAGGATAGCAAACCTGATGAGGAAAAACTGCTTTAAAAAAAAGTTGTTATTTATATTAATAATCCATATTAAAAATTAAATAGAAATTATTCAGAAAGGATAGCAAACCTGATTAAGATAAAAATAAACTTCTACCAAAATCTTATTAATCACATCAAGACAATGTATGTGAAATCTAATAATAAAGCAAATACCTGTTCTTAAAAAACCTATTGGTTAGAAGCATTAAGGATCGTTTAATAGAGATGTACCTGAGAGGATAATAAACCTAATGAAGAAATGATTCAGAGAGAAGTACCTGCATCCAAAATATGTGTTAACCAAGACTATATATTTGGATGTTAAGAATCGTCTATAGAAATCTTACTAATTGACAACCAATAAGATGGCATTAATATATTGTCTTTGAGAGTGAACTAAAGCTGAAGGTGAGATAAGTAACTGATTTTCAATAGTCTATTGGCAAATAACAATTATTATTTGGATCTATAATATCTAAGCTTTAATATAAGATTATCAATTGTAAAGAAGTTTAAAATAAAATGAGTTGCAACTTAAAATTTTAACTGAGTCAAATGTTAATTCAAATACATAATTATCATTGGACAATCTGTACAACAAGACATTAAAAACACATTGTGGACTCTAAACCTAGCGGATATTGACCATTAACCGTTCCCTGTCAATAATGGATGAGGAATCTAGTAACCTGGATATTGACAGGAAACTTTTACTCAAGATGAAGGATACAATTTTTAACACTAAAATTTTAAAATCAATAGAAAAAAAATATATCTATTAAGAGGTTTTAATATAAAATTGTTGAGGTAGTATTAACATTTATTAATACTTAATAAACAATTTAATTAAAAAAACTAATAGGATAAAAACCTAACTAAGTATATCTTTTCTCCCCTCTAAATTCAAAATTTTACATTTTATAAACTTAGGTGTTAATTAACTAAACAATTATTTTATTAATAGATTTAGCACTTGTGTTCCAGAAAACAAATGGCTCTTGATAATTTTTATAATTATTTTTAATTAATTTCAATATGTAAATATATTATTAAAAAGTATCATAACTCGTAGATTTTCTAAAGAAAATGAAAATTTAAACAATGAACTATTTAATACAATAAATTCACATTGGATTCGGTAAAGGTAATTAGAGATGGTAAAGGAAAGAGATGAGACCTTGTTTATAAAAAAATAAAATTGTTAACGTATTATTTGATTTTAATTGTAAAGAGAAACCAAGAAGTATAGCAATTAAAAGTGTGCTCTTTTTAAATAAAATTGCATTTGATACTTAATTGTAAAGAGAAATCAAGAAGAATAGCAATTAAAAGAATGTTCTTTTTAAATAAAATTGCATTTGATACTTAATTGTAAAGAGAAATCAAGAAGTATAGCAATTAAAAGTAAGTTCTTTTTAAATAAAATTGCAATTGATACTTAATTGTAAAGAGAAATCAAGAAGTATAGCAATTAAAAAGTATGTTCTTTTTTAATAAAATTGCAATTGATACTTAATTGTAAAGAGAAATCAAGAAGTTTAGCAATTAAAAGTAAGTTCTTTTTAAATAAAATTGCATTTGATACTTAATTGTAAAGAGAAATCAAGAAGTATAGCAATTAAAAGTAAGTTCTTTTTAAATAAAATTGCAATTGATACTTAATTGTAAAGAGAAATCAAGAAGTATAGCAATTAAAAAGTATGTTCTTTTTTAATAAAATTGCAATAGAAACTTATTTTAAAGAGGAATCAAGAATTATAGCAATCAAACGTATGTTCTTATTAAATAAAAAATCGGTCCAAGACAACACAGACAAACTTCCTCATATATGAGTTCACAATTACTTAGCCTAGTGTTTTCCATTTATTACTTTTTGAGGTTTCATATGTACATTAATTTATTTTTGAACATTATATCAAAATTTATCATAAAAATAACAATTTATCATAAAAATAACCTCTCCTCGGAGGGGAATCGAACCCGGCCTCTCTCCATCTGCATTTTCAGCTATTTTCTCAGGATTAAATTCTCTTCTCAGACTAGGGAAAACGGCTTATATGGTTAGATTTGTATTTAAATGGACTACACTTTAAAAAATGTTAATCAAAATTGTCAGAACTGTTTTTGAGAAATCATTTATTAAAAGGTTTTCAATTTTTCGGGGGTTGCACCTCCAAATTTGGAGCTAAAATTAATTTCTCGGATTCACCTTGGCTTATGATTTGCCCAACATATATAACAAAGTTTTTCAAAATCAGCCCAGAAGTTTAAGCTTCACGTGTCTGCATAGATTACAGCAAGACTTTTTTAAAAACCCACTTTTTTGGACTCAGGGGACCTCAAAACATGTAAATCCATAATCTTAAAATCGAATTTCGCACCATCACAATACTTTCTCTTTTTATGAGAAAGTAAAAAATTAAATGCAAGTGGAAAATCTACATTAGGAAACTATTAAATATAAATTGTTTTGAAGATTTTTGGAATGTATTGATGAAATATAAAAATTTATATTGATTTCAAAATGAATATATTAGCTCGGATAAAAACAAGATATATAATTTGAACTATCTTAATTCAGAATATTATCAAAAGATAGAGAAAAAAAGTTTGTGACAGAACTTTTTTAATTTTTTATTATAAAACGATAATTTCCATGATTGTGTTCATTAATATTTCATTATTTTGAGCATTTTTTTTTTTTTTTTTTTTTTTTTTTTTTTTTTTTTTTAATATTATTATGATAAAAGTTATTTAGTTTATTTACATTTACTACATTAATATTGTGGATGTGTGTAATCTTAGAATTTAAAATTGGAGCTCTAATAAAATTAACTTTCCAGATTCATGTCTGTGAACCCACTTACTTTATTTGACATAACTAAACAATTAGGTAAAAAACGAAACAACATGTTAACTCAAAATTATCCTAAAATTAGTACTCACATACTCCCCCCCCCCCTCTAGTGGTATCTTCATACTTTGAGGGATGTTAAGGGTTTTTCAAAGTTCTCCTGTTCCTAGCTCACTGTTTTAAAAGAAATGCTGGTTTTGAACAGTGTATACCCCGGAGCTATCAGTACAAGAAGTTTAAAATTTAAAATTTCTACAGCTATAACTCCACTAATTAAAATATTCATTACAAGACCTTTAATAAATCATAGAGAATAATCGATTCCAAAAAAAAAAAAAAAAAAAATGTACCATAAATAAAAATAATCAATTAATACGATAAATTTAATAATATATAAATAAATATATTCCAAATTTCTTATGGATTCCTCAAAATTCTAAAATAATCTCTACTTATTATACGATATATCTAGTCAAATTAAAATAAAATTTGTTTATAAATGTACATCAGTAAAAAATAAATAAAATAAAATAAATTTAAAAAAAAAATGTTTTATTACTAATCGTAAAGGTTTCCATGACTTTAGAAATTAATTTGTAAAAATAAATATTTTATAATTATAATATAAAGAAATAATAATTATTATTTTATATAAACTAGTGAATTTAACATCCTATAGGAAACAATTTTTAATTAAATTAGAATTAAGAAGAGAGATGAATAGAAATTAATTTCCAATTTAGTTTAGTTGGTCAAAGCTAAATTGAAATGGTAAACAGATAATAAAAATGGTAAAACCGTAATTGTAATGGTAAACACATAATTGAAATAGTAAAACCGTAATTGAAATGTTAAATGTGAGTTGTAATGGTAAACACATAATTGAAATAGTAAAACCCTAATTGAAATGGTAAACACATAATTGAAAAGGTAAAACCGTAATTAAAATGGTAAATGTGTAATTGTAATGGTAAACACATAATTGAAATAGTAAAACCGTAATTGAAATGGTAAATGTGTAATTGTAATGGTAAACATATAATTAAAATGGTAAACGTGTAATAGAAATAGTAAACACATATTTGAAATGGTAAACGCGTAATTGAAAGGTCTATGGTTCAAATTACAGAGGCAAATATTATTTTTATCTGTTGTCTCCCTTCTTAATTCTAATGAATTAATCTATTTCTTTTTCTTCTTCTTCTCCTTTAATTGTTGTAGTTTATATTTTTAATTAGGTTAATTATTTTTTTTAAGAATAGATATTTTATGAAAAATATAATAGATATTAGTGGACATCTAATACCAGCGTTCTTTATCTATAAAAACCATTTTTTTCATAGTAAAAATAAATTTTAAATGGAATTTATTTATTATTATGTTAATGTAATCTGTTTTTAAGAATAAAATTGTTAGAACACACTTAATAGGAGGTATAATTTAGGAATAATCTCTAACATATAACTAACAACAATATACATAAAAGTAAAAATCAGGTGATTGTTTGAGTCCATCGACTATTTTCCATGATAATTTTACATACAAAAAAACTGTAAAAGACAGGTGTAAATAAGTACAAAAGATAGTGTGTCTGTGGAGGTAATAGTGAGAAGGACCTACAGGCTCAGGGATGAGAATTAAGGACTTGGGAGGTATGACTACCTGTGAAAGAGTTCATTAAGGAATGTATATGAAGTAATATAAAACTAAAAACGTAAACTAGGAACTTAACAAATAAGACATACTTATAGCACTATTTAATAATGGAAGAAACTCAAGAAACTACTTGGAACTCAATATAATTTGATCACACATAATGGAATTAATAAACAAAACTTTAGTTTACATGATAAGATAGACAACATAATAAGATAGACTACATAATAAATAAAGATGAGGTTGATTGATTAAATAATAATGGATTGACAAGGAATGTCCGACTGGAATAATGAAAAACAGAAAGCCTCCCCACAAAAATGAATGTTCATTTCTCAAAACAAGTTTTTAGCCTCTTGTCCATTATCATGGCGGTAAAAGTAAAAGAAAAAAACAAACAAATTGAGTCACATTGACAGACTAAAAACTGACTCCATGTGACTCAACTTCGGGTTCTTTCTTGGTACGGCCTCCCGGCCATCATCAGTGCCAGTAAAAGAAAAAACCCTACGTTGAGCCACATGAGAGACAAAAAACGGACTCCATGTGACTCAACATTGGGTTTTCTCTTTTACTGACACTGATGATGGCCTTTCGATAAAACACTCCAAATGAAAGTTGTTTAAGGCTCTGTGTATCTATAAATTCTCTAATGATCCAGTTTTAATTAAATTTTACATTATCTATTTAAAACAGTCAAACGACAGAAACGATCGTCTGATTGTTATTTTAACGGTATATTGTAGTTAGACAATAATAGATTATGTTAAATTAAACCACCAGTGTATTTTTATTTAAGCGTATATTAATTATTATTATTATGTTTAATTACCACAAAATATCGGTCAATACAAACTATTTCTTACAAATAAACTTACTTTTATAAAAAATAATCATGACATATTTAACCACATTTGAGACAAAACTTCATGTATTTTATAAGAAAATTGTGTTTATTTTTATTGGAAAAAAATCAGTGTTCATTTATAACTTATAAATCTGATATGCAAAAGTTTGAAATTCTAAATTTATTAGTTGAGTTTTCTCAGAACATAAAAATAAAAACTAATTGTGTTTTAATTAATAAGCAATAGAGGTCATATTGACATTAATATTTAAGTAAATGTATTTGTAATTCTAATTTATAATTGTATAGTTTATTATTATTAATATAAGATTTTTTTTATTTTTAAATTTATAAAATAATCAAAATGTAAAATAAGCTAAGAGTGTTTTGCTTCTGTTTAAATTTAAGATTAATATTTGTAAAGGAGCTTCTTAAAACAAATAAATAATTACAGTGGAAGCCCTCTTAAGCGAGCCAGAGACAAGGAAAGGCAGATAATAATTTACCTAATGGACTGCCGAGGCAGAGAATGAATACACGAAGCCGAAATATTTCCTTTGCTGCCTTGTTGCATACAATATTTATCTATGGGCAGCAGAAAAATGAAACTGCTAACATACCATATAATTATAATTATTATTAAAAAAAAAAAAAAAAGTTAAAAATTTACTTATTAAACTACAATATATAATATTATAAGGGAAAAACAAAATTATTAGGTTATACAAGTTTACAAAACCTATAGCTACAGAATAAAGATAGTGTAAAAACTGTTATTGCCAACATTATAACAGTAAACATTTTGATGCTAAGGCAGTAACATTTTATTTTTTGTTGACTAGGCGGTAAAATTACATTTCCCTGCACGAAATCAGTTCAATAATGCCTCACTTTGCTGTAGCAAGTAGATAAATACTTTAATAACATTACCGTCACTTCACTGCATAGTATGCATATAAATATTGAATATAAATAAATAAATAATGCTAACTGTTCAACTCACTCTAATTGACAGGTGTTGACAGATATATTCTCAAAGTAGTAGTAAATAGACCTTTTATCTTTTATATTTAAGGTCAGGAAGGTCGGTGACGATATGGGTGTGTTTTTTCTTTATTTTTATTTCTTATTCAATTCCTGGGGGATTTTAGCTCGAAGATATAGGCACCGTAAGTAGGTCCTTTAAAAATACCCGTATAAGCCTTGTATCAACCCAATACTGGATTACAACCACGCACATTACAAACATGCACACATGTGTAAAGTGTTGGTCAACTATATTTGCACAACTCTGTTATAATCAACTTTTTATACCACCATGAGTGTGACATGATCTTATAGACCAAAACTTGCTGGAGCTAAATCTTCCGAGAAGCTCCCTATTTGTTTAAGCTATGCTGGGTGGACATTAAGCGAAGTACCCAGTCTAGAAATTGAACCCCACATCTGTGTGTCACAAATCCAAGTAGTGACCTTGTGGTGTGGCATGAGGAGTCCACCTCTAGCTAAGTGACCGTTTAAACCAATACCGCATAAGAGGGCTTTTACTGTATTAATAACCAAAATATCATCTTATTTATATGCTTAAAAGAAATCAGTATTTATAACTATGTTATGTACAAAATATTATATATTTGACCTATTATTTATATACTATAAAAAGGATGTTATGCAATACCAAAGATATAAATGTGTATATACGTTATTAAATGATAAAATTATTATAAGCAAAATACCCTTCAATTTTGTAAAATTACTTAAATACGATTAATACTTAATTAATTTATTTAATAGAATAAAAGTTTTAATGAATCTAAATTAATCTATGAGAAAATCAAGAATCAAAGAAGATAGATCAATTTAAATTTATAAAAGTTAGACGTATAAACTATAAAAACATATATAAATTGAGAATAGAGGCTCAGTCAAAGGAAAACAATAAAAGATGTGAATTTACTGATGTTTTGGACAACATGGTTTACTTCTTTAAGGTATAATATAAGAAAAGTGGTTTTAAAAAATCAGTGGTGGTATATATATAGGTACGCTGCAGGGGAACCCTTTTTGTAAAAATTTGGAGTAATAAATGTATTTGTATAGTTATAGATATGTACTATTACAATAACACCTAATCTTCTCATATGCTATAACAAGGAAAATTATGTTTTGACAAAGTGGGAAACATTCAATAGTCAATAAGATGAAGGAAAAAAACTAATAATATTCTGGAATAAGTTTATTAACAGTGACCAACAGGTGATAGGCCGACAGGAACAATGGTGAGACAGGTTACAATCTGATGGTTTTCTTGACAGATGTGTAAAATGGTTGCATATGCACAGTCGTACAGGAGAAAGGAAAGCAAAGGGAGTTTTCGGACAACTTAGGTCAATATGAAGGTCCTAGTTCCTCAGGAGAGGTATGACACTAAAGAAATCTTCAGAAGGATCTTCAAAAGGTATGTAGTGCTGCTTTACAGATGTTGGGAGATGTCCATGTTGAGAAGCAAGAACTGTCATAAACATGCTACACTAAGTCTTGTCAACAACTTCTGAGAAGATTACCAACGAAGAACTTAGGAGGAAGTGCAGGCAAAAAAAGCAATAGAAAAGACCATCAAATCAAGGAATTATGGTTGGATTGGACAGACCCTCTAAAGCAGTGTTTCTCAACCGCCGGTCCGCGGACCGGTACCGGTCCATGAAAAATATTGACCGGTCCGTTGGACATTTTGGGCTGTTAGGGAAAAGAATAATAAATGATTAAACTTAATAAAATAAAAAGAAATAATTTCAAGATAAAAAGAACTTTTTATATACTACGTTTTTAAATTTTCTGTTGAATCGTATGCAATGTTGAAAATATAATTGTTATTGTTATATAATATATAATGTTAGTGAAAAAAAAGTAGTTCCGAATTTATTTACTTCACATAAATGACAACCATCCAGAGAGCTGATCTTAAACCTATAAAAGGATAAATCTTTGTACAACGGATCTCCCCAACACCAGATCTAAAGCATGACATCGATATATTTGAAATAATATAATCGATAAATAATATAATCGATAAATAATATAATCGATACTTCCTGTTTTGCTGTCATTCAATGATTATCTATCACAAATTTGAGACCCGTCAAAATGAAGATTGCGTAAATATTGGATATGGCAAAACAAATAAAATAACTTTCAGCACAGCAAAATTTGCTGAAAACTAATTAAATTCTGCTGAAAGATGGCAAAAAGGATTAAAATAATGCATTGTCATCGTGTTCCGAGCTATGCTAAAAGTTTCAAATGTCTAGCTATTCGGGAAGTTAGTTAGAAATCGATTGCCAGATTTGTACCGGACAAACAAACAAACAAATAAACAAACAAGAATGCAAGCTAATAAAAACATAGTAAAAATAAATAAATAGAATAGAATTACATATGAAACTGTTAAACTGAAAAGCTACCTTTATTTTGGAAGAGTTCAATATTCTTTCTTTTTTAAGTAATATTAATTCTTTTAACACAAATTCAATTAATGGAATTAAAGAAGAAGGATATAATTACAAATTTACTTAGAATTTCTTATCTATAGGTGATTTTCTGAATGTTTTTATGGTTGAAATACCGACTATTTCTTCTTATTCCATCTTTACTAAATTACCTATTACAAATTTAAAATAAAAATAAGTAAATAAGTTTACGTAAAAAGAGTCAGTATCCCGTTTGATTTCATCTAGTGCGGATATTATTTGCTGTATTAATCATGAGTGAAATTGAACAGTAATATTTCTTTAGGTATATGCAGTGTTCATTAATTTAGTAAGACAATTTCGTATGACTTGCGAAGTGATTTGATTGTTTTGGTATTAGCAACCATTGGACTGTTCCGTTTTTACTGTAATATTTTGGAAAATTATCTTAAATTTATTTTTAAAAATAAAAAATCCGCTTTTTAACTCAGAGGAAATAAATTGTATGTTCCTCAGAGCACAAAATTATCCTTTGCAAAGAAGTTGGCTGATGAAGAATGGATAGCTAAGTTAGCTTATTTAGCTGGCATATTTACCATTTTAAATTATTTTAATTTAACTCTTCAAGGGAATATAAAAAATATATTCACTCTCTGGAATAAAATGGATGCGTTAAAAAAAGGATATGCTATGGGAGCAAAGTGCTATTAAGTATGAATTTAAAAATGTTTCGGTTACGCTTCAGTTTAGGTCCGGTAATATTTTATTAATAATATTAAATTGGAATTTATAAGAACAAATTAAAATTCACTTTCAGCTTTCATCATTACTATCCAGAGAATGACTACCCCAGAAATATAAACCTATGGGTAACCATCCCTTTTATAACCTTCAATGAAGTTAATGCATGTCAATTAAGTATTAATGAAGAAGATGCTTTAATGGAACAACTATCCTCTGACTAAAGATTGTTTAAGTAAGCCTGAAAAGTCGTAGATAAAATTTACATGATCAAAATTCAATCATTTCCAGTCATAAAACGAATTATTGGGAGTCTTTGGTCCGTAATTCCTGCTGATTTTTATCAACCGGTACGCAGATTAAATCTAAGTTGTTTACCGGTCCGCATTCAAAAAAGGTTGAGAACCACTGCTCTAAAGGACTGAAAAATAACATTAGTGAACAGGTCCTGGAGGATCTACAGGGAAAATAGGAAACCTGACAGACTTATGACAACCTGAAGGAGGAGGGTAGAGAAAGAAATAAACGAAGAAGGCTAAGACCTAGGGAGAATTTAAAATCATGGCCCAAAATTGAGTTCGGTGAAATTCATTTGTTAGAGTCATATGTCTTATCTCCCAAGAGATTAAATTGAGTCAGGTGGAATTCCTTTGTTACAGCCATACATCTCCCAAGAGATTAAATTGATTCAGGTGAAATTCCTATGTTACAGTCATACATCTCCCAAGAGATTAAATTGAGTCAGGTGAAATTCCTTTGTTGCAGCCATACATCTCCCAAAAGATTAAATTGAGTCAGGTGGAATTCCTTTGTTGAAGCCATACATCTCCCAAGAGATTAAATTGAGTCAGGAGAAATTCCTATGTTACAGCCATACATCTCCCAAGAGATTAAATTGAGTCAGGTGAAATTCCTATGTTACAGCCATACATCTCCCAAGAGATAAAATTGAGTCAGGTGAAATACCTTTGTTGCAGCCATACGTCTCCCAAGAGATTAAAGGAAATAAGCGAAGTGTAATGAACATAGAGGTGGTTAGAGCAAATAGGGTTACTATTAAGGGGTGTTAGAAACAATCTATTAAATTTAATCATTTAGAATATAAGTTATATGAAAATGAATCTAGAGTTGACAAATTTAAAAAAAGAAACTACTAAATGAATCAAATTCTAAATTTAAAGAAAATATTTCTATTTTACTTCGAAAATCTATAAAAGAAAATGTTCTAAAAAAAAATAAGTATTACATTAAAAAATGTTCATGAAAACTACTCCAAATTAAAAAATCACAACTATTTCTACTATTTCAAATCTGCTCGCTTTTTATTTCAGAGCCATACGATGCCTACTTACTTTTTAAAACACTAAATTTAAATATTCGATCTTAGAATTTGCAATAGTTAACTCAAATGTACTCAAGAAGAAGCAAAAATAAAACTAGTAATAAATAAATTTTATACCATAATTTAAAAAAATTAAAACCAAATAAATCTAATATACTGCAATCATATATAAAGCAGTTAATATATTCCATTTTAATAATACCAAAGTTAAAAATCATGGCACACCATTTTTCTAGCACACTGCTTTTATACACCTAGCCTTAAATATTTTATAATTGCATTCAAAATCGTTATTTTTAGGTAGGAAACAAATTGTATATTATTCAAATTTATTATATATTTAAAAAAATGTTACTGTGAATAAAAATAATTTAATTTGTAAATAAATCGCATTTAATTTTTATTTGTATAAGTAAAGTTAATTTAATTCCGGTGACTACGATGAATGTCTTGAAAATAAGCCTTAATGTTTATAAATAATAGTGATATCGTTATATTCTTTTATTTATTATTTTCCATACATAACTAATAATTTTTAAAAAAAATCAATCTGACTAATTTTCTTATACACATAGTGATGCTGAATTAAATACCATATTGTATAATTTAATTAATTTATTATAACATACTAATAAAGAATTCAAATAATGGTTGTTTAAATTTATGTTTTGGATTAAAATGGAACCAACTTCTAATTTAAATAGACTAAATTATAGAATTTTTTAATCAAATTGTCAGAACCAGTTTTTATTAAAAAAAAAGGTTGTTGGGAGGCAAAAACCCCCAAATGTAAAGCTTAAATTCACTCTTGATTTCGGGGTATGACTTTTCTGTAAATGCAAGGACCTATTGGATTGTTGCATTACAATATAGTATGCCCTTCTTTTCCCTTCTGATGAATTTATAGGACCTTAAAATGTGTCAATCCCTCAAAATTTTTTTTTTTTGTTCCGTCAGAATATTTGACATGTACAGGAGCAAGTACAAAGGAGTAGGAGAAGCACCATTTTTGTTAATCTAAATAAATAAAATTTAAAATCTTGGTTGTTTCTATCAATATTATGTAGAAATAAATAAAATTATGACGCCAGTCTGAAGTGGGCAACTAACTGATGATCTAAAGTGGTCAACTAACTGTTGAAATAAAGTGGTCAACTAACTGGTAAACTTAAGTGGTTAAAAATAGTCTAAATTGAAGCTATTGTTGTGTTTAGACAAGCAACTGATAAATTTGGCTCTTTCAATTTTATTTACTATAATTATGTTCCACATTAGCTTAACAGAAACAAGTAAACCATTATCTGAATATTGTCTTATTAAATATATAACTATAATTGTTATGAAATGTCAGAGCATTAAATGGTTTATTATATGTTTTGTTTTTACAAAAAACAATCCACCGCAGAGCAATAGTCCATCAAGCCAAAATAATTATAAAACTTAAGGTGTTATTTTTTTTAAGACATTCATTTTATAAAAATAATTACTCTAAATTAAAGATAATACCATAATAATCAATGTACCTTTCCCTAATTTTAAGTTTCTTTTTGTATACTTAAATAAAAAATAATAAACTATGTAATATGATTTGTGATATGATTTTATTTTTTTGTATTTTTAAAAAAAAAATGTTTCATTATTATTTTGTAATTAAAAAAAAAAAACACAAATATTATGATTTCTGTTTTCTATAAATTGTTTGTTATAATAAAAAATATTCATAAATATTTTAAAAAATAATCCATTTCTGTATGAGATCCAAAAAGAAAAAAAAATTGTGACAAAACTATAATAAAAAGCATAAAAATGAATACGTAGAATTTAATAAAATTTTCATCTTTATTTTACAAAACGAAATATTTATGGAAATAAATTAGATTTTTTTGAGGTGTTTTAATTACCCTTTAACTCCCAATGTATTTTTATAAGTTAATTAAAATTTAATTATATTCTAATTTGAGTTTTCTGCAGTTTCCTCAAATCAACAAAGCTAGTGGTAGGTTGGCCAGAAGTTGGTCCTAGCGCATATGAACAAAATGACACTCAATTTTGTGAAAACCCATTTAATTTTGCTTCAAAGCTCACCTAAGGTAACGGAAGCTATGTGATCATTCCAAAGAACTAAACATTTTTAAGTTGTCCGATTTCAAAATAATATACTCGTACTTTATATATTTATTTTATATAATTAGCGTTAATGTTTGCGTTAATTCCAAGGCAGAAATCTGTTTCAGACATCAGGGAACATTTTTGGTTCCGTGTCTGTCTGTCGCTCAATTTTTGCAAATCAACATATCTTAAAAACTACTCATCCAATTTTATTGAATTTTGAATGGTAGATCATAATTAACTCATTGTTGGTCCCATATAAGTTTCAACCTTATGCGCCCATATGTTTCTCTTCCACATGCTCACAAACATAAATTTATTTACACTTATACCTATAAAAGTACTTATCTAATTTTTATGAAATTTTAATGGTTTGTCGAAAGTAGCCCGAAGATAGCTCTAGATTAATTTAAAGCATCTATGCTCTTTAAATTTTGCTAAATTGATACTTTAATTTATTTTTAAAAAAATCAAAACAATTTTGACAGATTTAAAAAATGGGGAAAATGAAAGAAATTTGATAATAATAGGTTTTAAAAGCATAAAATCATCAAATTTTACAAAATAAGGCATGAAGAAGCTATGTGCCACTCTAATTAGCAGAGTATTTTATTAATCAACTTTATTTTTAAATGGCTGTAGTTACCCTTAATTCTATAGCTTACCCATAACAAACTTTATTAATGAAAAAAATATGTGTTATACATATATTCTAATAATTCTATAGTCAATACAAGATGTTGTAGAACTATATAAATAAATATTGATTACTAAAATAGTAAGTGCTTCAAAAAGTAAAATTGAACTGGGAATTTTAATTGTTTCTAAGCATATGGTGATTTTAGACATAAATTTTAATTTAAACTTTAAACAAAATTATTAATTTCTAAAGCAAACCTTGGAAAATCAACAAAAATATTATTTTTTTATGAATGAATCGGTGAGCCTTAATAAAAAATAAATCCAAGAGTGAACCGAAGAAGTTATCATAACAATTCTGCCTAATAGTAGTCAGATTTGACATTTTCATTAGTATAATAACTTTATCCATCATTAGTTCTAATATGATTTCAATAACTAAAGTTACGTTTTATACTGGAACAGATGATTATGAGTATATTTGATTTAAAGCTGTCCACACAGCTTTTTTAAACAAAAGAGTAACAAAAATTGTATAGTGTAAAAATTATGGCTCTATAAAAACCTCAATTAAAATTGTGGCTTAATTTAAAAAAATTAGTCAGAGACAACTCAGACAAACTTTTTCATATATGAGTTCATAATTAATTAGCCCAGTGTTTTTCATTTATTAGTTTTCGCAAGTACATTTAATTATTATTGAACTTTATATCAAAATTTATAATAAATATAACTTTTCCTCAGGGAATTGAACCCGGCCTCTCTCCATCCGTGCTTAAAGCTATTTTCTCAGGAATTAGATTTTCCCAGGAAAACGGCTTATATCGTTTGATTAGTATTTAAATGGACTACATTTTAGAATTTTTTAATCAAAATTGTCAGAACGGTTTTTAAAAAAATTTTTTTTTCAAGAGTTTTAGGGGGGGGGGGGGTTAGCACTTCCAAATTCGGAGCTAAAATTCATTTCTTGATTTTACTTTAGGGTATGATTTTTCTGAACATGTATGCCAAATTTTATCAAAATTAGCCTAGTAGTTTAGGACAGATGACAGGACATTTAAAAAAAAAAAAAAAAACACTTTTATGGACTCAGGGGCCCTCAAAACATGTAAATCCATCACAATCGAATTTGCTCACCATCACAATACATGATTTGTTTCCTCTAGATTTTTTTTTTTTTTTTTTTTTTATAAAAGTTATATTAAAACATACAAAAACTATTGACTAAAACAATTTAGTCTATAACCAGACAGTTTATTCCTTACTAGAACATATTGGATATATAGAATTCAAATATTCTACACAAATAAGTACTCTAAATTAATATTTTGAGGGATTAATGCATAGTGAAAAACAAACGAAATCCGTTGATTAAAAAACAATCAAAATCATTCCGTTACCTTGCTTCTGTTACCAACTTTGTTACCTTCAGTAAGCTCAGAACAAAATAGTGTAAGACAATTTATTATACATTTTGGTTTTTTCTTCTCTTGTACCTTTGGGTACTGTTAGTTTGGAACCTGGATTTTTATCCAAGAGTGATAATATTAGTTGTATTGGTAAAAATTAAAATTAATGGAATGCCAAATTTATAAATGAACAAAATTATATTTGCTTTACCATTTACATTTATTTCAGTGTTTTACTATTTTGATTATAATGATAATCTGAGGTGCAATATCCCATGGAAGACAAACCAGCAAAACAGTTTGTACTACTATATATGGATAAAATGGACAACTATATATGGACTGTAATGGATAATATGAGATTGCCATGTTGCTTGCTCCATTAGTTGAGTAAACCGTACAATTGGCAATTTAGCAGCTGGATGGACGCTACTTCACTTTTAGCAGTTACCATTTATTTATATTGTGATGCTAAGTGAACTGACTTGGAAATGTGCAGAAGATGGAATTTGAACCCCAATCTCCTACTTCCAAAGAGTAAATGAGAACAATGAGCTACCAGGGATTTGCTGTTTCAATTGTGTTATGTAATGATGAAGAACAACTTTGAGCAGGTAAAATTCACACGTAGAAACACAGTTAAGACACTTTCCTCTGGTGTCTGCTCTGTTTATATGGGGAAGAGAGAAAGGTGACTGTGAACCCACTCACATTGTTCCACATATTATGCATTCTAAAATATTCTGATGAAAAGTTGAAAGAATTTTTCACTCCTGAATTGTCACCTTTTCCCAGTCACTTTTCACCGAAGAGGGAATGAGGAAGGGCACTAAGTCTTACTTCTACACAGTCTTCACTTCTGTAAAACTGGATGAGTTCCGGAGGAAAGCTAAATATGTGGTTGTTGACAGTGGAGTTCTTCATAAAATTGTGTGGCCTCGGAGTGCCTCTTTAGGGAAGATAGCCACTAAGTTTATCCAATATTTGAAAGCTCACTACAGATTAAAGGTTGCCGTATTTGTTTATAGCTATCCATCAATGCTGTCCAAAAAAAAGCTCTGAACGTGTTCGTCGATCTAGAGCAGGGGTCTGCAATCTTTTTGGTTGAAGGGCCAAATTTAGATAAGATGATCCCTAGCGGACCAGACAAAGTAAGCAACATTCAGCTATCATACTTCACAAAGGTAGGGAATATGAATAATAAGGTCATACACCATATATCCATTTCAGCTAAAAAACTTATAAAACACTTGTACCTTAGAATAATACAATACATAGAAGGAGGATCACTGATAACATTGAAGCCAACTTTGGTTGTGTAACCCGCGCTCTAAAAATTCATTTTTGAAATTTGTGACGTCATAACTCTAAAATTATTTGCCTTCGGTTTTTTAATTTAATTTTTAGTAAATTTTAATTATTGATAGTTAGATTCGTTTATTGTAATATTTTTATTGTGCTTTATCTTATTTTTAGCTTGAAATATGCTGAGAATAATGTTTTCATATCATGCCGTGCCAGGTGAAAAAAATGACGTCAGAGTGAAACGTAAACAATAACCAATGGCAGGGTTTGTCTTTGTAGAATAATATTAGTCTTTGTTGACAGCTTGTCAGATTGTGTTATAATATAATGTTTTATAGTTGCTTACTTTCTGGTATCTTATAGTTTTCTTGATTGTTTGTGAGCGGGCTTTGAATAGTTACAAAAGTATGTCCAACCTTCTCTAGTATAATGAAAAAAAATGAGTGTTGTTATGTTGGCAGCCTGGTTTTAAGGACACAACCTCTCGGCAAAAGTTGGCTTCAGTCTCTTATCAGTAATTGCTTAGGATTCCGATTCTATGCTCCTTCTATATATAGTATTATTCTAAGACTTGTACTAACCATTATTAATGTTTGAAATGGCATTTTACTATGGAGATATTATAACTTTGCATTATTTAGGTTCATTTGTTAACTTATTTCGTGGCGTGGCAAGTCCAAATGAAAATCTCTAATGGGCCGTAGTTTGCAAGACTCCTAGATTAAACTAATAGGGGGAAAAAAAATTATTAATTTTCTTCATAAATGTCAAAATGATATACAAAATAACAATAGATGAAACAAATAGGGAATAATATAAATCAATAATTTTTTTCACAGCTGTCAAAATAATTGACAAGAGAACAATAAATAAACAAGTAGGGAATTAATACATTTTTTTTACAATTGTCAAAATGATTGACAAGATAACAATAGATTAAACAATAGGGAATTAATACATTTCTTACAGCTGACAAAATGATTGACAAGATAACAATAGATTAAAAAATTGAGAATAATAGATATTAATACATTTTTTCACAACTGTAAAAATGATTGACATGAAAAGAGTAGTTCAGACAAATAGGGAATTAATAAAAATTCATAATTTTCTTTATAACTGTCAAAATGATTGACAAGACAGTGTAAACCCTGTTTTTCTGTAATAAATTATAAATTTATAAAAATGACAAAACTACGAGTATACCAACACTTCTTTTTAAAATTTTCATACATACTTACCTAGTCAAATAAACTGCTGTATCTCGCCAAGTATTGGATATACAGAGACCAATTTGGTCTTACTTTGTAACAAATTTTGTTTACTTAAAAAATGTGCGTTGTTTTTTCCGAAAAATGTTATTTAGTGCCAAAAGCGGTGAAAACTGAAATAAACCTCTTCAAGTGGTTAGTATAGTATTTAGTTATTTTAGTTTTTTTTTTTCAAACTTTGAACAACTATATCTTGGAAAGTATTGGATTTGTAGAAACCCTTTTGATCCCATTTTGTTAAGAGAACTAAATCACTTTTACCATAAAATGGGTTCTTGGGGGTAAAAATTTACAAAAACCTGAAAAACTTTGAAAATTTAGCTGTTTTTAAAGTATTTCACAATGATCCTTATCACGAAAACTTATGTTCATTATTGGCCATCTGTCATATAAAACATACCAAAAAATCAAAACTACCTTACTGATATTTTATTACAATTTTTATTTTTATTTAAATTATTTTTGGGCATATTGTCCCTTAAATTATCCTTCTAATTTTTTCCCTAGTGTAGAGATTTGTTAAATAAACCTATGTTTATAAAAAACAAAAATAATCCCAATCTTGATCATAATAGAAACTAATTCAGGATTTGTATTAAGCATTTATACATCTATTTTAAACACCTATATGATGTTCACACATCATACATTCATATCATGTTTTAAAAATATATCTGATTAAAGAATGAACATAGATTAAATATTGAAAAAAGTAAGAAGTCAATAAATTCTAAATATCAGTAGAACTATTTTAGTACTTTTAAAATAGCATGCTTTTGAAAGAAACAAAGATAAAGTTTGTAACTCTATAGGTAGGTACTGGTAATACAGTACCTACAGTACCGCTATCAGTAACTACAGGACAGTACCGCTATCAGTAACTACAGTACTTTATGGAAGTGAATCTAGGGTTAAGAGAAAACCTTACAATAGTAAAATTTAAGTACATAGATAAGCTGCAACATAAACTGATTCTATTACATAGAAAAATTAAAGTTGCAGTAAGTAATGTTCAAAAATCAGTCCGAGACTGACACTGGCGTAAGTTCTGAAAGAAACGATCCGGACCAAGCTGTATTAGTTCATCAGGAGAAAATAAACATATATGAGAAATGTATAGAATACTATAAGGAAAAGTTTCGGGAATTCCACGGAGATAGAAATTTTTAAGTTGACGGACTTTGGTTAGGGGCTAGAGGCACAATACCAATGAAAACCAAACTATTTCTTGGACAAAATCGGCACTGTTCGAAATTTCTTAAGACTCGTAGCTGAAAATATCATTTTAAAATCTCTAGGTTATAAATAACCATATTTATTAATTAACCATACATTTTATTTTTATTGTATATAATTAGTGTTAACTAGTTTTTAAATATCTGATTTTAAGTACTGTTATTCTTTCATTAATTGTACGAATGTATTTTATTTTATTAATTTAACTATTGTCGTCTAATTTGATCCTTTAATGAAGAACAGCTCTACTTAGTACTTTTTTCAATAAAGTGTTTCTCTGTGGGTCCTGTTGAGGTGGATTCTTTTTTTCTGAAATCGTAGCTATCTAGCTTAGACAGGTATTACTGTATTTAACTGTGTTACAGAATACACATAAGATATTATATATTATCTTACGATTATATAGCATAATAGATTTAAATAAAAGAAAGATTATGTGGATATTTACATGTTATAAGAGTTTTATAATAATAATGAATTCTCTACTACATTTATTTTACCAGAATTTTCAATTATTCCATAATTCCCACTCCAAATAAAAATTAGTTAACAAAAATTATTTGGAAAAAAAAGGGCCCTATACAAGATGAGGAAAAGCACGAGCGTACAAGAGCTAAACAAAGAGACTCCTTAGACCCCTACCTGAACCATCTTTTCCCCAAACTAGCTTGACAAAGAGGGTTCTTAGACACCAACCTGAATTAACTCCAGCCCAAACTAGCTAGACAAAGAGACTCTTTCGACACCTACCTGAATCAACTCCAACCCAAACCCATACTAATTAAAAACATATGTATGATTAAGGTAACTGAATTTATTAATTATAAAGTTTTAAACATATCGATTAAACCTGTGAAATTTTATCACAAAAAGTCAAAATTAAAAAAAAAAAAGTAAGATAATTTTAGAAGGACTAACCTGAATTCCTGTGATTCCCAGGGCAGCTATGAGGTTGGATGTGAGTCTATAAGGCACCTTCTCAGGAATACGAAGTGTTTTTCCTTTCTCGAAGCATACATTGTAGTCAATATGCACCACCTAGAAATCAATAGGCACAAATAACTACATTATAAAGATAATAATTAATTAACAGGATCATGCCTTGAAAAGTCAGCTTTGACTCTACTTGGCCCTTCTTGGATCTTGTAAACAGGGTATCAAAGTAAACTTGGATATCCAAGTTGAGTTGGACAGGGCCCTAACTTTTTTTGATCAAAGTAGACCTTGATGAAAACAAAAATGGTGCCCACCAGACAAATTATGAGAATGAGCTGTCAAAAAAAATGAAAAAGATGTGAGGTTGTGCAGGGTTTTGTTTATAAGAAGGTTATATATCACCACTCTTTTAAAACTTAATAAGGACAATTTAACTGGAAAGTTCTAGAGGGAATAATATTTCACACAATCTATCTAGACCTCTACTGTATAGTGTATCAAAAGTTCCACTTCTTAGACCAAGTATACTTGGATCGTGTAAACCATGCTCCAAAGTACCACAAACACTTGGTCCAAGTGGATTTGATCAAAGTTACTAGGACCAAGTATACTTGGATCGTGGAAATCATGCTTCAAAGTTCTACAAACACTTGGACCAAGTGGATTTGATCAAAGTTACTAGGACCAAGTATACTTGGATCGTGTAAACCATTATAACCTTTAAAAATTATTTTAAACTTATTTTTATAATTTATTGGATAGTTATTTTTTTATCTTACGTCGGGTAATGAAATAACTATCCAAGTCTAGTTTAGATATATTTTTTTTTTAATGTAATATAATTATCGTTTACCATTGAGGGTTCAACGAACATTAGAAGATAAGGAGCCCGGCTTTGTTTACATCCGAGCGGCGAGCCCGAGCTACCTTCCCTTCGAGTCAGTCGAGACCCAGCAGTCTACGGGACGGTTTTCGACAGCCCCAAGTCTATTTTTTTAGAGTTTTACGCGCAAGCGGATTACGCGACGTAAATTTTTTTTTATCTCGTGACTTCAGTGTCATTCGAAGTCAAGAGTGACCGCATCCTGAGCGGATTTTATTTGTCCGTCGCACTAAAGTGGCCATCAGCCGTAGGTGTTTTGTTCTTTTCTTGGACAGTGTTGTGAGTGTGAAAAGTGGAAGAACAAATTACTCCCTGTGGAGGATTGTCGGCCATGATGACTCACTTTGAAGAACGACTCTAAAATATCAGCTGTAGCTGTCATCCAACTTTAGTCAGCGACCTGGAAACTCAGCTGATCAGGCAGGGAACCCTCAGCGGAACGTTAAGTTTTCTTGTTTTAAATTTTCTTCCCCTTCAGGAATACATATATATTTTTTTTTGTTATTTGTTCTTTATTTTCTTCCTCCCTTCAGGCCTTAACATATTAGTATTTTTTTAAATTTTGGACACTCTTTACGGCCTTAAGGGCGATTTAAAGTAAAGCCTAATAATTTATTTTAAATGTGAAGTTATTATTTTCCTTTAAGTCAATTTTTTTTTCCTATTTATATATATATATATTTTTTTTCTTCCTTGTGAGCTAGAAGGGCCCACCTAGAATTAACTTTGTCAGGAATTTGATATTGTTTTAGTTTATTTAAAGTTAATAAGTGTAAAGTTTTTTTTTTGTAGTAACCCCTGTTATTAAAAATTGTAGGATAGGCCGGAGTGCAAAATTATTATTATAATTTCTTATAATATATATTCTTATAATATATAATATAGCGAATAAGTTCTTTTGTAATTTTTTTATTTGAGTCTTGCGGAGTTTACTTTTGGACGCAAAAGTAAACTCACTTACTCAGGCATATATAGTTATTTTCTTTTATTTTAACTAAGTCTATTAGGTTGTTTTTTTAAGCTTATTATAATTTGTAATATGATGCTGTAGGTTATTTTCTTTTATTACACTTTACGTGATCTAAATAATTTTTTTATTCTATTTATTTATTTTTGTATTTCCCTCCGCCCGTACTTTCTTTTTTTTCCGAGGAATTTCTTCGTTTATCCTCCCTCCTTACCTTTTACACCAGAAACGAAGTGGCGCTTACCTTTTTCTTTATTTCCTATCATTACTCCTATTTTATTTTTTTTTTTCCTATTATTCCTATTATTATTTATTATGTCCTATTTCCTCAGTTCCTTTTCTTTGTCCTTTTCAAGTTTAATATTAATTTTTCCTCTTTAATTAATTCCTCCCTTTCCAATTCTTTTTGTGTTTTGTTGTATTACACCTACACCCGACCGACTGAGCTGAGGCATACGTTACACCATGCTTCAAAGTTCCACAAACACTTGGACCAAGTGGATTTGATCAAAGTCACTTGGACCAAGTATACTTGGATCGTGTAAACCATGCTTCAAAGGTGGACCAAGTGGATTTGATCAAAGTTACTAGGACCGAGTATACTTGGATCGTGTAAACCATGCTTCTAAGTTCCACAAACACTTGGACCAAGTGGATTTGATCAAAGTCACTTGGACCAAGTATACTTGGATCGTGTAAACCATGCTTCAAAGGTGGACCAAGTGGATTTGATCAAAGTTACTAGGACCGAGTATACTTGGATCGTGTAAACCATGCTTCAAAGTTCCACAAACACTTGGACCAAGTGGATTTGATCAAAGTTACTAGGACCAAGCTTGGATCAAGTAAACCCTTTACTGCTAGATAACTGAATTCATTAATATATTTTAATATCTTCAAGAGGAGCGAAGTATTTTCAAAGACAAAATTTTAATCTAACACATCTCTATAATATAAAAAGAGAAATAATTTTAATGTAAACTTTTTATTTCGATAATTGGTTTAAATATTTCCTCAATCCAAAAAAAGTTTTTTTTTTTTAACAATATGAAAGGTGTAGAGTCTAAACTACTGGATACATTTTGATGTAATATGGTGGAATATATCCATCTCCAGCCCCCCTTAGACCACATATAAATAATTTGCTTTTGACCATGAAGTCCAAATTATTTTTAATGAGCTCTGGAAACAAAATTATTTAGACATTTCAATTGAAAGGCTTAACTGCCACAACAATGCAGTAAGAAACAACCACTGATTCCTAGCATGGTCCTTGTGCAGAGAGCAGGTTAGTGCAACATTTTAATAAGAACATTAAAAATATCATATTGAAATAAAACTAGAAAATCAAACCTGTCCCGTACGAAGATTAACCATGACATTATCGAGATGACGATCTCCAAGTCCTATAATGTAACCAATCATGGACATAACTCCAAGAGAAGTGGAGTAGAGTTTAGTGGACTCCCACCATGAACCTCCACTACCACTGTAGCACCACAGCTCCCTAAACAATAAAAACACATATGAGTATTTAAATATAGATTTTTGTAAATGGCAAATCCTCTGTGCTAGTTTTTCTTAATTAGAATGCCATTTTAAATAAAATCTAATCTTCCTTTACCAAACCATCTCAATCCTATCATCAAAACCATCTATCATCTTTTACTGATGAAACCATCTCAAGGCATTTTGGACCCCCCCCCCCCCCTATTTTCTTATTAAAGATACTTAGATATGTAAAACTTAATTTTAAGTTAGAGATCATTCCGAACTGAACCAGAAATATAAATCTCACACCTCTGCCTATATTAGTTCATAAGATATTTGAGCCTAAAGTTTTTTATTTTGGCACTGATATATAGACTGACTGACTAATCATAATTCTAAGGTACTTCTAGCAATCCTAGAAACTTGAAATTTTCTATGTAGGTAGAGTTTAATGTAAAAAATCTGGTTCTTTGTCCCTCTCAAGGCTAATAAAAAAAAACCGGATATGCAAAATTAATAAAAAAATTTAAAAATTATAACTTGTGCTACTAACACTACCTAGTAGAGAACTTCAAAACTAAAGTATTATTTTACCCTCGTTAATAGAATTTTGTATTATTGACGTTATGGTTGATGGACCAATTTTAGGTGTAAATAAATAACCTTATGTCATTTTTACTGAGACGTTTCGACCCTTCTTACTAAGGTCATCTTCAGTCATATTCTTTATTTCTGTAATAACAATAATCACCAATTAATGAAAAATAAGGTCTTACCACAAGTTACATAGAGTATAGAAATCTTTAGGACTAATAACAACACAATTTAAAATTAATCAGTTACACTTACAATAAGCTGTTTGGTCATGAAGTCTATAACAATTCTTCTTCTCCATAAGAGAAAGTCAAGTGAATTAAGTTATCAAGAATTAAATAAATTAAAATATCTAGCTACTGCTATTACACGTCATCATTCAAAACAATTAATGAAATTTTAAAATTTAAACAGAAACAAAGTAAAGAGTAACAATTAACATAGACTAGATTTCACAATGATACAATGATAAAAAAAACAAAAAAAAACATGGTTACCTCACTACATAGAGCCAAAATTGAATACAGTGTCTATATAAAATCACTATACAATCTATAAGCGAGAACATTTCAATCAATATGCCCATAATTTAGATAACCTATTGCTCTAATCCTTATTAATTAACATTTAAATGCAACAATTGGAAAAACTTAGTAAATCTATATGAATATTTAAGGAATAAGTTACATAAATAAAATTATAATTGAGACTAATATATACCATAACCTGTGAGATGGATAGGAGTGCTATTTAGTAGAGGGAAGGGTGAACTAATCTAAAGTGAAATAATAAAATGAAATGTCAAACATTTCATATCTCCCTATTAATAATGTCTATGTTCTTATATTAGGAATTATTATTATTAAATTACTCTAGAATTATACTTCACATTTATCTCTGTGGAGATTTAATTATTATTTAATCATACTGGAAATTATTGTTTACAAAGTAAATAAAAATAAGGATTAATTCTACCTATTTAGTGTATTTTACATTAAATTAGTTATTTTCCTTAATTATCCAATTAAGGAGTTATTAAATAAAATATTAAGTCTCAATAAATAAAATTTGCTTTTTTAATTAGATATAAGTAATAAGGCAGAACTCTCCCTTGGTATATATCTAAAAAACTGTTTTACTTTTTGTCATTAAATCTTTTAAAAATCAGATTATAATTTTTATTTAAGTTTCCTGCATCTGTTTTGTGGTTAACTGTATTATCTAAGTTTTAAGTCAATCGCAACTTATTCTAGAATTTTGTATTGAAATAAGTGAGGTTGACACTGATTTGACAGTATTTTTCGAGATAATTATGTAGTTCAATATCAACCCACCACGTTCCATACCTTGTCTTTGTTTCAAACCCTTTCTTCTAAACAATTCTTATTATTCCTACTACTCTTGATTTCCTTCATTATCTTTCTATTATATCTTCTTATTATTATCTTTTCTACCTCATCTATACTTACAAAAAGAAGTGAAATCCCAACAAAAACACTTATGTAAAAAAATAAGCCAAGTCTCATGTAAAAAGTTGTGAGATCATAGATGTAGCCAATTTCCCTCGTACAAGTAAGTTCTACTTGGTCTGATTTATCCAGTAGAAATAAATTATGTTTGTGTGCCCCTGCTCTCTATTCTCTGTCCCTCACAAACTCAAACATTTCCTTTCCTAAATTACTCTACACATTCAAATTTAAAAACATTTTCTGACTTGCAAATACGCAGCACAAAACTACCATAAAAAGTTGTTGTTGTTATTAAACAACAACAAATCAAATAATACATTTTAATTTTTAATTTGAGTGTCATAGCACGAGGACACAAAATTGTATAAGAAACTGTATCTAATTTTAGCCTCTTTGTGCTCACTGAGGGAGCAAGATCTTCTCTCCTTTGTAATCCACACTAAGAAGATTTGGTGGGAATGAGAACGTCTTTTAGAAGTGGGAAAATGTTCGAACAATGGTTTTGGCAAAAAGGACCTAAAGAATGGTCTGTTAGTTTGGCTTGCCCTTACCTCCCTAAGCAGTTATTCTTTAAAAATCTTGGAAGAAGTGTTTACTCAGTGTTATATTCAAAACCATGGAGATGCTCATAATAGACTCTGGCACAGAGGGAGTCATGGTAGATCCCTTTTTCTAAGAATCTCAAGTCAATTAGATAATAAACGTTTCTACTTGTTAGAGGTAACTCAAAAATACTTCCTATTATGTAATTAAGAAAAGATTCCTACACAATAGACTTATTATATTCCTGAGTTTGTTTTTTAAGGTAGTTTAGACATGGGTTATAAGTTCAAGATGCCTCTCAGCACTCAGAGCAAAACATAGGGACATACAACCATTAAAATTAGTTCTTGAAGACATAGAACTCCATGTTATTATTATTATTATAATTATTAATACTATTATATATCATGCCTATCAGGCTATTATATATTATGCCTATCAGGGCATTTTACTTCGTCATTTAATTAACATTAAAAAAGGTAAATAAATAAATAAAAGATTACTTATTACAAAATTCATCTAAAGAATAGGGTGCAAGAGAAATTAACATATTGTGAAAAGTGTTTTTGAGCGAGTCCTTCTCAAATAATCATAACTCATCAGGAAGTTGGTTGTAAAGCTTTATTCTGACCACTTCTGGATTTTTCCTGGTCCTTTCCAGTCTTTTAAAAGGAGTCACTAAATCTTTAGAATGCCTCGTGTTGTAATGATGAATTTCAGAGTGAATTTGAGTGTGAACAGCAAGAATTCTAGTGAGGATAAATTGAGCAAAAACTGTTCCTTGAGATAGGTTTACAGGTTTTTAGGTGATGTGATTTGGTAATGATTCTCAAAGCACGTTTCTGAATTCTGAGTACATGCTTTAGATGAGTAGAATTACTCCAGACTTTTATATAGTGTGATAGAGCTGAACTAGCTGATCTTGACTCAAATATTTCCCAAGTACTCTGAGTAGGTAAAGTTTATTCGATGTATCACTGCATAAATTGGCTACGTGTGAGCACCAACTTAGTTTTGAGTCTATTGTCTAAAATGAGGAGACCAACATTTGTTGGCTGTAATTTAGTACTAAGCGGAAAAATAAATAGTTTTGAGTTTTGGAGCAGTAAACCAGTCAGAGGCTGTTTCCTGAGCTGCATTTAGCAAAATTCTAGTCTGACTTGATGTTTTTAGCCATGTTAAATCTTAGAAGTCTAAGGTCATTTACTTTTTGTAATTATAATTTGATACAGAATAATTTTTCGGATACTTACTTAGAAAGAAGATGATTAGGTGTCTGCTTGGTGAGAAGAGACAATGCTTTCTTAAGCAGATACAATGGCCAGGTGGAGCGATAAGCTGGGTCTGCTTTCAATCCGGCTTCAGTGAGCAACGGAGTCAAAACAGAATAATAGAGCTCAGAGGGTCTTGCCACACCGAACCACACTTCTATAAGAACAGAAATTGTATAATATAGTCTGGCAGTACATACAAGTGTTACATCAATACAGACAAGTGTTATACTAAACAAGAAATACAAAAGTACAGAGGTAGGATATCATCACCTCAGATAGTAAATTTTTAAATTTTATCACAATTGTATGCCATGCTCATTAAAAATTGGGCTCAGGGTTGCCACTTCTTTGAAAAAGGCACAATAATAAAATAAAAAATGTATCCATATGAACACATATTCCTTTAAACACAATATTGGCCCCTCCTCTAAAGTTGTGAAAGGCTAGTTTTAGTTGCAACATGCAGAGGAAAAAAAAAAAAATACAATTCAAAGCTAAAATTTCAAGTGGCATTATTCCCTAAACCAGGATATGTGTTACATGTCCTTTTTGAAACTGCTTACACAACTTTTAATTGTAACACTTTTTTATTCCAAATTATTATTATTTTTTTTTACTTAAACTGGAACTCTAACCATAACGGTAATTTTGCGCCACCCTGTATAAGAAAGTAAAAACCATTGAGTGCAGAGTGACAGCCTTGGTTTGGATTATTGATATCTTAAAATTGCTCTCTTGGGAGAAGCAAATGCATTATGTTATATGTTTCTTCCAAAATATTGTAAATTATAAACATATACAACCTTACTTCATCATAATTCAAAATGGATTTTTTTTTTGTAGGAACAACATACACTACATATCAGGAGGAGCTAGGTAGTTATATAATATTAAATGATAAAGAAAAAATGCTTATTACACTAATAATATAAAAAACTTACTCGAATTAGGTTGTTGATCCCTCTGCTGCCATCTCTTGTAAATGGAAAATATAGGTGTGACACTATCTACCCATGAGATGAGACCACTACGAGGTCCTAGTGGAACAACGGAATAATGTCGAGCTCTTAAGGACTCATCTTTCAGCATAGAATTAGCTGTAGACAGGAACTGCATGATACGTTCATCCAAATGTAAGTCTTCTAGACCTTTGAATAGATAAGTGTACCTAAAAAATACAACACACAATAATAAGTGGAATGCTTGTTTTAACAGATATATTGTTATAATAAGTACAGTAGGAGCTCATTAATTCGGCATGTTCGGGACCAAGGCTGTGCTGGATTAGCGGAACATCAATAGTTTTAACGGAAGTACAAAAGATAAATCAGTCTAGATTATAGATGAAAATGCAAACAATTAAAATATGTATTTTATGTGTCCATGCACATTCTGAACCTGTACAGATCATATAAATATCAGAAAAAGCCCCCTCCCCCCCCTATTTTTTTTAACAAATCAGAAGCTCATTATAATATAATTATCAGAAGATTTTTGAGAAATAAAAATCCAAGATATGACAATAAAGATGTATTTGTTACAGATTGCTTGAGCAAAAGCTCTGACAAATATATCTTAATCATCAAAACTCACAACTTTTATTTTAAAACAAATCTCCAAAGTATTAATTACCCCAAGCCACTAAATTTGTTTTTTAATTTTGCAAAAATAGGTCTACTCTGCTATTTCTGGAATTAAAAAAATAAAACCGACTGATTTTAGAAATGTGTTTGCTGTTTAATAAGACAAGAATATATACAAAATAAATAAATAAATAATTAGGAATACATTTTGATAGAAGACTGACTTTGGCTATACACAGACAACTAAAAGACAATAGACAAACTAATGACTAGACTTCTAAATAATCAATCTAATAAACCTACTTATCTATAATTCTATTATAAAACCAACCTGGATGTAAGGACTTGAGTTATAGGGAACAGCAAAGCATTCCAATTTAAAGCAACTCCAAACACTCCAAATCTATTATGTTACACAAAATCGGTAACGCACCTATCAATGTATCCAACCTAACCTCCACAAAGACTTCCATCTTCCCTTCTATCGAGACCTAGCAGCTTCCCATTATCAGACTTTTCATAGTTCCCTAGCTTCCCATCCTAATCCTTTAGTATAATCCCTCTCATTCCTCACAATTTGGAATTATCCATCTCGTTGTTTTTTAAAAAAATGTGGCCACTTTATCACCTAACTGATAATATATAAAGAGAAATGTTTAATTTATGCTACTTATTTATAAGAGCAATCTGTTGTAACAAATCATATGGTGGAATAAAGAATTATTATTATTATTATATAATATGTAATTATTGCTTATGTTTAAACAAACAAGCAAGAGAGTAAAACTGAGTTGCTTCTCCCACCACATCAACAGGTTCATGTAAACTTTATTAACTATGTTACTTGTTACATTATATTCATGTAGTTGTAATATTCTTTACAAAAAAAACAACTTGTCTTCACTCTTTGTTCATAAGAAAACCACAATTTTAACATAAAATATCTTGAAAACGATTAGAGTATTCCAGAAATGTATAAGATTTTTTTCTAGCCATTTATATAACCTTATTTGTTAAGAATTACCTAATCATTTCCGAGATATTTGTGAAGAACCATAAAATGGAACCTATTTTCCACAGCTTTCCTCAGAACTTTTTAAGAATTTTGATACGTTCCATTTTCAAGCATCTATAAAAATACTAAGCCACACATCAAAACCTTCCTATTTGTTTCCACAATATGGCAAATTAAGAGCTCTGTTGACTGGACTATAATACGTTCACTATAACCCTTTCATGATAGAAATAATGGTTTTATGAATAAATAAAAATGTGTCTAAGATAAACATTAAATTAAAAAAAAACCTAATATAAATAAAAAAAAAAAAATTTAAAAATAGAAACAAACTCTTTTCCATCGGAGCCAATGAAGATGAGTTTCTTGGGTTTGGTCATAGTTGCCAAGACTTGAACTGTGTCTATGACTGATTTAATAGTAACAGTGGGTCGATCTAACCCAGGCATGGCTATGCAGGTATCCTTAAAGCCAGCTAGAACTGGACTGATCTCAGACATGGAGTAGACTGCAGGTTTACCCTCAGAGCCACCTGATAAAGCTTTCTCAAGCCATTTAACTGCAGCACATGCTTCTTCAGGATTTTCAGGATTGGTCGGTTCTCTAAGTGCTTTTAAAGTCTCCTCAATAATTTCACCTAGAACATTTTTTCCAGCATGAGTAAGTAATACACAACCATGATAAAATGAATACATAATTATTTTATTTTTTATATGTTCCTCAAATCTTTCTGTCTTCAAAAACATATAATAATTTTTGGTAAATTGGAAGCATATACTCCAAATAGGCAGTGGGAAGTAAACAATACTTAACATTACAAAAAAAAACACACTACACAGCTGTGGAGGGAGAAATATGGTTATATCTTCACAAATGACTTAACTTCACCTCTAACCTACGTTTGTAATCTCTGTATTAAGCAGGGAGTTTTCCTGAACATACTGAAAGAGGCTGTCATTACACCAATTTACAAACAAGGGGACAAAACTGATCCGTCAAATTACAGACCAATATCATTAATCTCTAATATTTTCAAAATATTAGAAAAATGTATCAAAACTAGGCTAACAAACCATCTAAAACAAAATCACATAATATCGTCAAATCAATTTGGTTATATGGAGAATACAAGTACATCTGACGCAGTCTATAGACTGACCGACTATGTTACTAATGATTTAGATGTGGGCAACAAGTCTTTAGCTGTTTTTATCGATTTAAAAAAAGCTTTCGATACTGTTTCCCACACTATTTTGTTAAATAAACTTGAATGTATAGGGATACGGGGGACTTGTCTTAAATTATTTAAAAGTTACCTAACAAACAGAAAACAACAAGTTAAACTAGACGGTAGATTTAGCGAACCAGTTATAGTAAATTTTGGAACCCCCCAAGGAACGGTGATCGCGCCCTGGCTTTTCCTGGTTTATGTAAATAACTTACTAAAACTAAAAAACTCCTATTCAGAAATAATTTCCTTTGTCGACGATACTCTGGTATATTTCAGAGGATCCACTTGGAAGGAAGTTCTAACTAAAGCTACAAAAGGAATGACTGAAATAAAATCTTGGTTTGACAACAACTTACTTACTCTTAATCTAGCTAAAACCAAATACATGACTTTCTCACACGACGTAAGAGGACAACCGCATCCCGACTTGACTAGACTTATTTTACACCAACCTCAATGTACTAGACCGTTAGACTTCACCTGTACATGCAGTTCCCTTTTAGAAAAAGTAGACTCTATCAAATACGTTGGGGTAATGATTGATTCTAACTTGAATTGGAAACTCCATATCGACTGGGTAGTCAAAAGAATGAGAAAAACATTTTACAGTTTTATACAGATAAGAAACTTTTTTAACAAGTCCACACTAAAAATTATATACCACGCCCTCGCAGAGTCAATTGTAAATTATTGTATACAATCTTGGGGAAGCGCAGCCGAAACTAATTTAGAGCCGTTGTCAACAGTACAAAAAACTGTTATTAAAATTATATTGAAAAAACCAGTTAGATACAGTTTGGTGCTATGCTACCAAGACCTGATGGTGCTGCCTATTCATCTGCTTTTTATGAAGGCAACCCTGATGTATTTTTTTAAAATATGTCCATCATAATTATTCAACTAGACATAAAATAAACAATAAAGTACAAATTCCTTACTGTAAAACAACAAAGAAATAGAGACACGATACGTACTTAGGACCAAAATACTACAACCAACTACCTGACAACCTCAAACAAATAGAAACAATTAACACTTTTAAACAGAAACTAAAACCCTACCTATTCTCACTGATTTCAATAGAAAGCAACACTAGAAAGTACAGATAACAACATCAATGAACTATATTATAAATAAACATCCTATAAAATAATCACTTTTAGATAAATACGAAAACAATTTCTAAGAGACGAGGCCCTCGCTCTAGAGTTTCTCACTCTACTGAGGGTCCTTACCAAACATATTTTTTTCTTTAAAATAAAATGGGCAAATTATTGAAAAATATTGTATGTGAAAAAATGTAATTGATGTACTTATTTTTCTTTTTGGTGAATAAATATTATTATTATTATATTATTATATCTTTCCTTTTTAGGGTTTTGTTGGCAAAACCAAAAAAAGAAACCCTTATAGTTTTGTACCTGTGTCTGTCTGTCTATCACTATGTATGGTTCCAATAACATTTGAATCAAAAGAGATACAAACATGAAACTTTGCAGTATTAAAGATCATCTTGACAAGCACATAGGAAAAATATAGCGAACTCAAAATTATCAGCTGTTCAAATCCAAAATGGCAGATAATTCATGTCAAAATAAAAAAATATATTTTGAGTGGGGTGTCAAATGAAAGGTATTGAAGAGTAGATTACAAAAATATATAACACTTGCAGATAGTGTTTAATTTTCCATGCCTTTTTGTCAAAAAATATCACATTTTGGGTGTTTCCCTCCCCAAAACTATATTTCTGCTGTTACCAAAATTATAAAAAACATGCAGTTTGCATACAAAGAAATAATAAAAACAACAAGGCTGAAGGATTTATAGACAGCTCATTAAAGGTAGCTTCAGAAAGAAGCTACCTGGGGTCACTTACTGTTAGTCCCCTTAACTCCCTTGTCACCCACTTTGAATCCTTTTATCTTTTCCTCTTATTAAATTTAGTTCCAACATCTAACTCCTAAATCATACCCATTTCAAACTTCACATTGTAAAGATTGAACGTTCAGTGTAGTAGTCTTTTACATATAATGTATACCCTGACGATGTAAATAAATTTTACGAATCTAAGTTGGTTAAACTATGTGGTTTTTAGGTTCCGTAGGCAAAACCAAGGACCCGTAATAGTACAGGCGCCATTTCAATACAACGATAAAACTCGTATTAAAATGGCGCCTGTACTATTTATCATAGGAAGTTGAAATAGGGCTCAAATTGTGCAGAATTAAAATTAGGAATGAAGCCTGTGATTAGATTTTTGATATCTTGCTTAGAACCAGTATAATTTTAATTTTACTGTTTTTCCTAACCTCAAAAGGCGGTAGAGCCTTAACCTAGAAAGCTAAAACTTTTATTGATGACAGTGCAAGTTATTGATATTTTCAAATTGTGTTTATTTAAATGTATTTCTTTAAAATAACATTTTTCACTCTTCCTGGAAGTTAGACTGACTAATCAGCTGTTAATTCACCCTTTGTCTTTATTGTACGACCATTCTATTCAAATCTTGCAAAATTCTATTTCATAGAAGAGTTTTTCATGACAATGTTCTTCTTCCATTGTAAAATCTTAAAAATTAAGTTTTTTAACCATGTAAATACTTATTCCCTATATACTAGGAGGTTTAAAATATAGATAATAGTATTTTTTAAAGAGATTTACCTTATAATAAAGTAGAAGTTTGTTTCCAAAAGGTTAGGCTATGTGATATAACCCTAATGCCAATTGGATATTTCTCTCTTAAAAATTAACACAAATTCCCGAAATAATTTAATAAAACTTTATAAAATACTTTTTAAACTTTACGCATAGTAAAGTATTAAGTTCAAAATTAAAAAATCCTCGAATTTAATATTTAAACGGATAATTTAGATCTAAATCCAACAAGCATGACTCTGAAGAAAAGATGAAAGGAAAGAGACTTTTACTTTTTTCTCTCCTTTAATATCAAGTTTGCCAACTTTACCAACTAAACCATAAGCAATACATGCTTACATTAAATGTAGATTTACTAATCTTTACAGAGGTAACACTTATTATTTTATTTCATTCTCCCACTTTTATTTTTAGTAAGAAGTATTTCTTCAGTGATTAATCATAATTTCTGTTTAAATCGAGTGATTTATAAGTTAAAATGAGTAATTTATTAATATTGTTAAATTTGTAAGTATTAATAATTCATTAAACTGTAGATCTCTGGGAGAAAATATTGTGATTATTTCAATGTGTTTTATTAATGTCTTAAGGCTGCGTATACCCTAAAGCTTGTTGCATACTTTTGCCGCTAGATGTCTCTGACAATCACATTCCACGGAAGGTTAGATTACCATGTAGATCTGAGTATTTTTTAAAAATTTATTTCTGTTTTCTAAAACGTCACAATATTTACATTTTTATCTGACATAATTATATGGATTTTATTTGCGTTATTAATGTCGTACTTTTATTTGTTTCTTGTAAGTAAAATAATATTGAGTTTTTTATTTTTAGAAAATTATAATTTTACTATGATTCTTTAAACTTTTGAAGATTGAAAATGTTAGAAATAATTTAATTTGTCTAGTTTGGAATATTATAATATCATGTCTATGTTGTTGCAAAATCATGGTCGATACTAAAATCTTTATAATAATCTTCAAATATTATGGTCCTTAGCTAGTTCTTAGTTATTTAGTTAGCCCTCTCTGAGACACTCTGAGACAACTCTGACAAACTTTCTCAAATACGATCCATTTATTAGTTTTCATAGCTACATTTAATTATTATTGATTATTTCATCAAAATGTATCATAAAAATAACTTCTCCTCGGCGGGGAATTGAACCCGGGCTCTCTCCGTCCGCGTTTTAAGCTATTTTCTCAGAAACTAGATTTTTCCCAGAAAAATGGCTTATAAATCGTTAGATTCGTATTTAAATGGACTACATTTTAATTTTATTCAAAATTGTCGGAACCGTTTTCGAGAAATATATTTTTTTTTCATGATTTTTCATGAAGTTTCAGGGGAATAGCGCCCCATAACGTGTTTAATGCACTGAAACTGAATGTTTTCAGTTTTTCACATGACTACGTATTGAGATGCCAGACGTAGTTATACTAAATCTTTATTGATCGAAATATGACTTGTTGTTTTTCCCATGTACCCCTAGATGAGTAATAGATGGGAATAAAATACATATTAATTTATTTTTTGGTCAGCTTTAGGCAGTTTGTTGAAGAGAGTTTAAGTATTGGCTCCCATACGTGATTTTGGGTGGTCGTAATCTCTAACACAATTTTCAGATACCTAGTAGGATTAGCTCCTATCTTTTTTTTTTAACATGTATTGGTTTTTCATCTTCAGCTAGATTAAAATACTATTGATATCAATATTGGTTGATAAAATTATATTGTTATAATAAAGAGATAATAACAATAATTATTATTATTAGAAATATTACTATTATAGAATGATTATTATATGATGTTAATTATTTGAAGACGATATGAAAGAATAAAAAGAAAGGTGTTTTTCATATTATACATTATAAATACTAAATTCCATAGAACGATTTTTGATCGGAATAAAATAATCGGATTATTGGACTCGAGTGCCACAATCTTTTTTTATATTTTTAAGTGTAGTGAATTGTTTTGAATTCGCTAAATAGGTAAATGTTTTACATAAAATATATGAACGTTAAAAAGGTAATAAATAACTTAGCAAACCGTTTAAATTATAGGTTTCACTTTTAATTATGATGGCATTTTTACTTATTCTTGAGCTCTGAAACTGATTCCAAGTATACAACAAAATATTTAATTTTTGTTACTTGGCAATGGGACAATGTAACTGTTCACAACTTATAAAAACAACGCAACGCCTCAAATACTCGTAGCTTTAGTTTCTTCTGATTGTTTCACTAAAAAGATACCTAAAATTTTTAGATATTAGGTAAATGAGGTCTTTTAAACTTTTTAGTATATTTCTAACAGATAAATCAGTTAATCAATTCAGGTCCCTGCAAAGAAGTCTACAAGGGTGATTTCCTTAATTGCAAACATTTTAACCGGTACCTTTTGACAAATTTTGTTTATAAATACAAAATATTGATTTCGGAAGGTTTGTAATTTAGATACTCACCCGATATTTTTTTATTTTTTTTTTTTTTATGAGCCTTATGCAGCCATAACAGCCACGAGATAAGCGCTCAAGAAGTTTACTTAATTAGTAAACATTACTGGCCATGGGAAAGGAGGGATAGAATGGATTTAAGTTTAGATAAGGTAGAGACTTGGACATTACTGTTAGTACGGCACAGGGAATTCAGACCATGGACGGAACGGACTAAAGGACACATGTCAGATATCTGCCTGATATACGCAAACCTGCTAGCTCGACGTCCAACAGGTAGAACCACAACTTGAGAGGCAACTTCCTCACAGCGCAACTCACCATTAAGGGCCTTCGAGAGATACAATATTTCATAGGCTTTTCTCCTCTGGCGCAAAGGCGAGAGTTCAAGTCTCTCAGATAAATGCTCATATGAGTAGTAGACTCTCCTGAAGAAATATCGAAGATAGCAGATCCGCACAAAAAGCCGCTGGACTCTCTCGATTTGATCCGAGCGGATCAAAGCGAGATTATTCCAAACCGGCACAGCATATTCAAGGAGAGGCCTGACAAGAGAAACATGAAACATAAAGACATTGGAAGCACTCTAGTAAAAGATGATAACTGATTTTACGGATAAGACCAAGACGCTGAGAAGCTTTAGTAACTATTGAGTTTATATACAGATCGAACTTAAGTCTTGAATCTAATATAATACCAAGATCACAAACAGAATCGGAGCGGGTGAGAATGGTGCCATCAAGAATATATTTGTATTGCAAAGGGTGTCGACGTCGTGAGAACGATATGAAAGATGTTTTATCGGTATTGATAATCATTTTATTTGTTTTACACCACGTAGATATGACATCGATTTCATTCTGAAGAATTTGACAAGAGGAAAGAGAATCAACCTTTAAAAATATTTTTAAGTCGTCCGCAAACAATAGGAAGGGACATTTAATCACTTCGCATAAGTCGTTAATGAAAACAAGAAACAGCAACGGGCCTAGAATTGATCCTTGATGGACTCCTGAATAAGCGTAGTAAGATTTTGAAAGGTGGCTGCTTATTTTGACTTGACAAGTTCTGTTTGATAAATAGCTGCTAAAAAAAGATACTAATTAGGGATGAAAAGAAAGAGACATTTAAAAGATATTTAAAATGTAATTTGTAAAGAGGGGGGGGGGGGGGGGGGTGATTTGATGGTAGGAATTTTTTATTTACATGCCCGGGTTTTACGTTACTTTACCATCAAAAAACAAAAAACTTTTCATTCAATTTTTTGCTGACTCAAAAACTCAATTTAGTCCTCTTTCACACGAGGCAGCTTAGGTGATTCAACTTTTCTTGCCAATGGGAGGTCAGTACGATGTTAGAACCCGAGGAAGCAGGAGTACTTCTTGAGCTTGCTCTTCTGAAAAGCAATAAAGGAGGAAATTTATCTAGTCGGAGATTGTGTGTTCCTCCCTTGTTAGAGAATAGGGGAAATAGGCGCTTTCTTACAATTATATCCGAAACTTCTAAGCCACGAGGATAAACTCTTCAATAATTGAAGAGTTTATCTTATCGGAATAATTATTATTTCCGCATGTAAAGACCATCCTTCGAAGAGATTCACGCCCTGATCCAGCACAGGATTTACTGTATTCACTGCACCTCATGTCCCATATCATGGGACGAATACGAACATATTCAATCAATAAGTCTACATTGGAATTATAAGAGAAAATAAAATAACTTTGCCATTGCATAGTGAAAAAATGTCCCAGCCGACTCAATTAAGTTGACTGGTGTGAAGGGCCTAATGCCTTGTAGTCTTTTTAGTTGAATCAACTAGTGGGGATAAGAAAGCGAGTGCCACATGTGTCTGGCCTCCTAGTTGCTTGGGAGGACGAGTTGCCTTGTGTGAAAAAGGCCTAAAAGACTGATTTTTCTCTCAAGTTTTGACGCTCTAGCTAAGTAAGCTTTACTTTTTGAGTCAGCAAAAAATGGAATTAAATGTTTTTGGCTTTTTTTAGGTAGGAAAAGTAATAGTCCACAGGCCACCATAAGAAGTGAGTCGCTGATTGATAAAGTTTTCTTACCTTATGGAATCGCTTATTTATGCCGTGTCCACCGATGAATTGGGTATATGGCAACTGGGGGCTGGGCCATTTCTTTTTTGTTGACATGCCAAACTTGCCCTTCTGCGGGAACATTGAAAAGAGATAGATAAAGTTTTGATTTTCACAGGATCGTTTAATTAAATAATTTCAAAAAAAGTGGTAAAGGGGGCCACCGATAAGAGTGGGCCGTTTTCTTTTCAACGTCCTCGCAGAGCGATATGTTTAGGGCGGTGGCCACCCCAAACGGCCCACTCTTATCGGTAGCCACGTGTACCACTGTTTTTGAAATAATTTAATTAAACGATCCTGTGAAAATCAAAACTTTATCTATTTCTTTTCAATGTTCCCGCAGAAGGGCAAGTTTGGCATGTCAACAAAAAAGAAATGGCCCAGCCCCCAGTTGCCATATACCCAATTCATCGGTGGACACGGCATAAATATGCGATTCCATAAGGTAAGAAAACTTTATCAATCAGCGACTCACTTCTTATGGTGGCCTGTGGACTATAAAGTAAGGTAAAGAAAACCCTGGCATGTATATAAGAAAAAAAATCCCTACCACCAAATCTTGATATTCATCCCCTCTCTTTACAAATTAAATTTTAAATATTGGGTGAGTTCCTAAATTACAAACCTTTCAACCGAAATTAACATTTTGAAAGTATTTATAAACCAAATTTGTCAATGTGGGTAATACAATGATCGAACCTCATGGTAAAAACCTCTCAGTAAGTTTAGCTAAAACTGACAATTCAGTTGAAATCTCAAAAACATCATTTTAAAATAGTAAAAAAATTACTTTTAAAATGTAAAAAAAATCAATGTATTTTTATATTTCTTTTTTTTTAATTACGAATTTCAAATTATATAAAGTCAAAATACTGTTGGAAACAAACAAAAATTATCAGAAAAAAATAGAATGAAACTATGGAATAACAAATATTTATAATTTTGGCCGAATCTTAGTGTGTGTAAACATAGCGTGATTATGCTTGAATGTTTCCCTTAGAGACTGACCATCTCTAACCATCTCTTAGTTACCTCCGATAGGAAGGTAATGAGGGGGTTAGTAAAGCCTAGTTCACTAAAAATCCGACAGACTGCACTAGCTCTCGATCCCACTGTTTCCCGTTACTCCTCCTGGCTCTAAAAATTAATATTTTTGCACGAAATTTGGGATTTAGAGTATTTAGATAATTGCCTTTTGCAGCCGCGAGCTACATTTTTAAAAAAATAAATAAAATCGGATTTAAGAATCACTTAAGTGGGAAAAAAGGGGAAAATCAAAAAAATCGGGCTCGCGGCTGCATTGGAAAATATATTAATGAACCCAGATACGAAATATTGTATTCTTATCTCTAATATTACGGACAAAAACAGAAATTTTGTAAAATCAAACACGTCCGCGCACCCTTAAGCCACAATATGTAGTTTAAACTTAAAATTAAGAACTTTTCGTAGCTCAAAAGCTAAACAGAACACATTTACAAATGGGTTCTTAAATTATGTATTACTAGTCCTTTTTCATTTTGATAACATATTTTTCTTTTATATTTTTATGTTAAATTGGTTTCCTAACCTTTTTCTGTTCAATTTTAGATCTGCGGCCAGATTTTCTGCTCTAAATGCTGCAATCAGGAGATACCTGGAAAGATTATTAACTGCACCGGTATGTTAATTTAGTATACTTTAAAACTGTTATTTATTTAATCATAAGCCATTACGTAAGAAGGTAAATCTGCACTATTTGGCCCACCTATTTCTAATTGTCCAATTTTCTTACATTTTTTATTTTGAACGGTTCCTTTTTACATTTTAAAAATGATCATGATAAATTCAGTAGTTTTTTTTAAAAAATAAAATACATTAAGTGTCACTTTCTTAAGGACATGATGAAAGGTTATGCTTAGGTTAGGTTGAAAAGTACACACCTTAACCTAAACTAACCATAACCACACGAACTTAGCCAACCACTTATTCTTAAAGGGCATCAAAATATTATCTTATACAATATTATAGCATTATGTTAGTCAGTCTCTTTTTAGGGTCCGTAGCCAAACCAAGGACCCTTATATTTTCCTGCGTGTGTCTGTCCGTCCGTCCTGTAGCATGCTCTCACAGCTACACCTTTCGTCCGATCACTTGGAAATTTGGCATGTATGTGTCTTGTACCTACCCATATATTTTAAAAATATAGCGACTTAAAAAAAATATTTATCAAAACAATTAGGGTAAAAAAACTTAAGGGTTAAAAATTTTACATTTTTTTCGACACCGTGAGGGGTATCATATGAAAGGGTACGTCGAGCTGATTCCAAAAATATATAATTATTTGGTTATAACTTTGATAGGGCGAGCGTAGGCGAGTTTGAAGCGGGTGTGAAACGTGCCCCCCCCCCCCCCCCCCCCCCTAATCTCGCTTATGTGAAGTGCAAAAAATCTGAAAAAATTCCTGAACATTCTTCGACCTAAGTAAAGATACCACTTTTTGGAAATTTCGAAAAAAATATTATACGCGCTATAGACAAAATACGCTTTTTTATAATTATGGTCTTTTCGATGTATTTATATGGTTGTAGTCCGCTCAGTGGCAAAAAATACTTTATCGGAAGTTTGTTAATGTGTTTTGAGAATATCAGACCCATAGGATAGTTCAAAGTAAGCTTTTTAGCATTTTAAAAAACACCATCAATAGGGTACTACTTAAACTATACATTGTGGCCTACGGACCCTTGCTGTGCGCTGACCAGCACACACTTGACCTGTTTATTATTAAACTGTATCTCACTAATTTCATTCTAATTTACTAAACATTGTTTGTACAAAACTTTTTTAATAATAAAGAGACAATTTTTTCTTACTGTATTTCTCTTGGAACTGAAGCTCATGTGGAGTCTCAGGTGGTACTGAAGTAATACTGTGAAGCTGCTCCAAAACAAATAACAACTGAAAAAGATAAAATTAGATTTTAACCAGTGATATTATTTAACTAATTACTTTAAAGATTAATTAAATATTGAATTTAGTGGTTTCTACCAATAAAACCTAAGATCCCAACTACAAACGTACGTATACAGACATGTTGGTGATATGTTCAACACAGTTGGTGTAGGGACGCAGTGATAGATTAGCACCTTGTTAGTGAACAAAAACCAAAGAAGTACATGTTAGATATCGGAGCATCTAAGGAGGTCATATTAAAAGAATAAAATAAATTTTCTCTCCACATAACTTGAAACTGGTTTATTATACATAGAAGTTTTCAGCCTACATAAGGCCATCATCAGTGCCAATTGAGGTAGAAATTGAATAACATCAATAAAAAAATCATTATTGAGAGGTGAGTATATTTTATGTTGGACATCTATGTAAGACTCTCTTTTATCGATGCCAATTTCTTCCTCAACGGCACTGATGATGACCTTATTAAGGTTGAAAGCTGCTATGTATAATAAACCAGTTTCAAGTTAAGTAGAGAAACAATTTATTTTATTCCTTGTAGAAGTACAGTTTTTAAAATAATTTAGAACTCCACTGTACTATGTTGTAAAATAATAAAAAAAATGTATAACTTACAGGTTTAAGAATAAGAGAATGTTTCTGCCTTATAAGTGAGTTCTTAGTCTCTTCAGAGAGATGCTGATTGGCCAGGGTAACTTCTGTTTCAGCACTAAGCCTGCTGAAACGTCTTGCTGTATCAGCATGGCGATGTTTTAAAGTTCCAAGCCATAGTTCATCCCAAAGAACTGTGATTCGACGTAACTCGCTGACAAGCACGCCTACTTCATTAATCATACCATTGCCGCACTAATAACAAAAAAGAAATGAAAAAATTAAAATTAATATAAAAGCAAACAATTTACTTTTTATAGTATTACTGATGATCTAGTATCATAAAACTTTGGCTCTAGCATCTGGAAGAGACTACCTGTGACAGCTAAATATAATACTTATAAATAATTGTTGTAATAACAAAAAATTGTTTAAAGAATAAAATTTTCCCCTGAACCTTGTGGAAAACCAAAAAAAAAAAGAACTACAAATTCTTTCAAATTGCTCTAACAACACTCCATGATCAGATATCTAAAGGTTTTACAGATCTTAAAAACAAATGAGAGTGGAGGTAAACACTCATTGAACTGTTTACTAGCCCTAATTCTTCTTTTATCTGTCTAATCAAAGGATTAATGTGTTTATGCTTACATGTAGATGAAATAAAAGCCACAGTACTACTAGAAAATAAATGATTTTCTTTTAAATCAAAGAATTTTTGCCCAACAATGTTGAAAAAGGAAATTGAGGACTGCAGTTTTGGTTAAGGTTAATGAAGGAGGAAATTTTGAGAAGCCAGACTCCACCTCTGACTCTACAGCCAGAGTAAGTAAAGTGTTTAAAGGACAATTATTTACATTTATAAAATACGTCAAAATAGTTATTTGACAGTAAAATTAGTACACTTTCTTAACAAAAATTGTAACAAAGTTCGCACTTGAGGAGTGATGCTAATAAATTCGGAATTGATCTTATTTTTAAGGAATCTTACCATTTCTATAAACATGCTTTACTTTTACGATCAATTAATTATTGTCTATTTTTTATTTTTTATTTTTTTTGAATTTTCTCCTTTTTTTAAAATCTGTACTTCTTTCTTTTGTTACATGATAAAAGTATCAATTTAGCAATATTTAAGTAGCGCAGACATTAGAAATTAATAAGGAACCATCTCAGATCAGATGAGTAATTTTAAAGATATTGGTGTAAATAAATGTATGTTTGTGAGCATGTAGAAAAGAAACCTATGTGTGTATGAAGTTTAAAATTATGTGGGACCAACAATGATCTACCATCCAAATTTTATTAAAATCAGGGGAAATAGTTTTAAATATTTATGTTGGTTTGAAAAAAATTATGAACGACACAGATTTTTATCTTGGAACTATTGAATTTAGAGTCAAAACTTTTTACTTCTTTAAGAGCAATCACATAACTTTCAGTAAGCTTGGTAGCAAAAGAAGTATACAATTTAAGAAAAATTAACATTTGTGTCCGTTTCAATTAATAAATTGACTCACGATTAAGGGCTAAGAAGAGCATTTAAATCTTATATAAATTTAATCCATGAAGCAATAAAAACGAAGAGCATTTATTTATGTTAATAACCACTTATGAAAATGTAAAGAAAGTGTATTAACCTGTTTGGAGAGAGAATCTACAATGGTTATGAAGCTGTTTTCCAATATGGCTGTGGATTCATCCTTATTGTTAGATTCATCATCATCTAAATATATCTCTGGTTCCTCTTCATCGACAAAGAATCTGATTTCTTCATCTAGCTCTTCTTCCTTTGATCCACCATTGTCATCGGCATTTTGATTTGTAGCAAAAAGCACTGTAAGAGCAAACATTAATAAATAAATTTATTGTTAATAGCATAAAATCTATTAAGTAAGATAGATTTGAATTAATCAGAAGTATCATTAGCATCTTTTGACGCAGAAAGAATACATTATAGGCAAGCTTTGTCAGATTGGACTGGCTAGTTTTAAATCCCTAAAGGGCCAAAAATTCTTAATATCTTAAAACCCCTTCAACTGTTCATAAACTTAATATAATAATCATTAATTTCTTGCTAAAAGGAATAAATTTGATTTAAGTAAATAATTAGAAGAAATCAACAGAGAGAGGAAAGATAACTCATAATAATTAATACTTAATCTACTTTGTAGAGGATATTGGTGATAGAAAATTGACTACGTGGATATCCACATAACTTCAATCTTTTTGTATTTCCCAGAAAATGCTTCTCATTTGAGAATAAATTTCAAAGTTCAGTAAAACAATAGGTGTTTTGTTAGCGAGATGGAGGAAGAAATGGTTCATAAATGCCGTCAAATTAGTCAGATGGTGGATGCTGTCAAAAGGTGGAGATACACATGCTGTCAAAATAGGGAAGTAGCTTGCATGCCAGAAGAGGGTATTTGCCAGTAACTGCCATACTAAGGTATTTCATTAAGTTTTTATCTGCTTGCTTGCTAGCTACAGGCATGCCATTTAACATATACACGTACATTTGGCTGGTATGTTTTTGTGCGAACTACAGGCATGTGTATCTCCACCTTAAGAATGATAAAAGTAAACAAATTTTAACTCAATTTTCCTGAGATCTAAATAATAATACTCATAATAAAAGGTCAATTTTGGGAGTTGATAGCTCATTATCTTGAAAATTAAGCCCTAAATTGAAATATAACAAGAGTTCATTGAGTTTCTCCACACACATCTAAATTTTTGTAGAGCACAAATGTTTTCCATAAAAAAATATTAGAAATTAACTGAGTGTAGGAAAATTTATCTCAATTTTAGGGAGGAGTAACACACCTTAACCCCCAAGAGGAAAGAAGTTGTAGAGGAGGAAAAAACACATCAATTTTTCTACACCCTTTGATCAAGAGTTACAGTTTTTCTTGGAAAATGGTCAAAATAGCAAATATGAAAAAAAAAAAAAAAAAAACTATTCTGCCCTCTAAAATTATAAATTTGTCAAGTTAACTGAACAAATAATATTTTTTCATACACTATTTTTATGCTATAATTATCACAGCATAAAAACCTTTATTATTAGGTGTGCTAAGAAAGTTAATAATCATAGGGTCTTCTCTTATTTGTCGGAGAGAATCACCTTACAGGGGGAACTAGAGCTTATATATTCATAGGACTACAATTCTTTTTGTTGTTTCCTAAACAACAATTGCAAATGACCAAGATAATAAAATAGGAAAGATTTTAACTTGTATTTGGCATATCCTTGATGGTAGAGACACCAGTCTTAGAGCCAACGACAGCTGGGAAAGAGATGAGGTGAGGATAGTCTGTTCCAATTCTCACTAAGAGTTCAGCAATCTTCTTCCTCGGATAAGAATGAGGATGAGAGAGACGAGAGAATAGTTGTGGCACTACACACACCCATGGAGATGTTGGTGTTTCAGACATTAGCACCTATAACACACAACAAAACAAAACTTAATATATGTACCTCATTTTATTCAGTCTAACAGTATTATCAAAGTTTTTTGTTTTTATTGATCTTTATGAACATTTCACATTTACTTATAACTACTGAACTTCGTAAAATGTTTTATATTTAAAAAAAAATATATTTTATCTTTCAAGTGTTGGTCCAAGAGGCTCTTTTTAGAACAAAATTTCAACACTAGCAATACTCTGAGTACAATTCAGAGCTGTAAGTAAAAGTTACAAACGCTTAATCTGGAAGAAGGCTGCTTTAGAACAGCCGAAACTGGTCAATTCTTTATTATATTTTTTTTTGTGTGTGTGGAGTGAACTACACATTCATCTACACATCTCACATCTCATTACATCTCATTCATTATAAATTCTTATAAATAAGAGTAACCTCACAAACTTCACTAAAATTTAAATTGATAATATAATAAAATAAATAAAAACCTGATAAAGAGGCTCCATTTCTTCAGGGTGTTTAACCAGAAGTCGCACCAACCTCAATGTGGCTAAAACTACGTATCCCTAAACAAAAATTCACATATAATATTATAATAATATATTAACAGCAATTATAAAAAAATAAAAAATAAAATATCAGGTTTGTGGGATAAAAAAAGAACCTAAGGTCTTCACACAAAGTTGGTGGAAAAGTTTTAACTGATCCATTCTGCCTACTGAATAACTAATGTAAGTAAATGTTGACACACCTAAGTAATTCCTTTAAGTAATGTAAACACACTATGTGGGTTTGACCCATGAACCTGCATGTAAGTTCCTACTACTTCAGACAATTTAACTTTCCTGAAGGAGGGAATAGGTAACATAAACGCTAATAATTTGACAGCCGTTCTTTCTTACTGGATACTGTTGACTACATTGACATCTACAACAGCTTGGATTAGCTGAAAGTTCAGTGAGCAGGCTGTATGAGGAAGAGGATCAAACCCCTCTTTACCTTATCAGTGGCTGCCCAACATTAGCTCGTCTAAGATGGGGAATCTTTGGCTTAGCCATTCTGCCGACAGTAGAACTAAACTTGCTTTAGAAAGCCCTCCGGAAAGCCTCTCCACAGAATTTATGTGGAGAGAATGTATTCTGTGGAGAGGCTTTCCGGTTTTTCATTATTTTATTGATATTACTCCACTTGTGCTCTTAATCTTCTAAAGTTGCTTTCCCGAAGCAAAGTGCTCCCTTTCTGTGGGTCAATCAAGGCGCCACTGAAAGACTCCCTCCTTAGAGAATTTCGGGAAACCTGGGATGAGACAATCCAAGTTATTTATAAATGGACCCTCTTCAAGACTCTTGAGTAGCATACTAAGTCTAAATAAGAAATTATGCCACACAGTGACAGGTTTCTTAACTGATAACTAAACAGGCACCAAGAGCTACTTGTATTGGCTAATCAATCTGTAATCTGTGCGGGGAGGACGAAGAAACTCTCTTACTTCTAATAAGCTGCTGCCCCGGGCTGCTAAATCATAAATGGCTAATCTTCGGAGAGGCAACCCATCAACAAGGTGATAACATTTTGTCAAGTTATCAGACTGTTGAAGGAATAGAAGGTGCACTTGATTAATAGAGGGAACACCTTCTGCAACCGGGGTTTGTTCAAAGGACCCATCTAGTGGACTTTAGGACTGATCTCCCTTTTAAAAAAAAAGCGGGTCTATCAGTTTTACTAAGTGGAGTATTATAAGAATTCATTCTTATAAGGTTTTAGTACCATGTTAGTAAAGATACTCTTAAGTGTTGGGCTATGAAGGGTGTAGAAAAGAAAAGTGCTGAAGAATGCTTCAGAGATCACCAGTTATACAACAGCTCAGCCTACTTAGTGGTTAGAGTACTATAACAAGGTTAGTTAAACCACAGCCTACTTAGTAGATAGATCACTATAACAAGTTTAGTTAAACCAAGTCACCTAGGAATTTATCTTTAAAGTTCCCCAGGTTAAAAACAAAACCTAATAACGTAACCTTTACAAGAAAAATCCAAATTACTAAAGACATTCTTCATTTATACCTTATCTGTGTAGTTTTGAAGGAATTTAAAGTAGGAATAAGCAGAAAGTGTGAAGTAATTATAAATTGGTGCATGGAATTTCCTCCATTCCTTTATAAGGAGTGTTATCTCTTCCTCAGATAGCTGGCCTTGTTCAGATAAATGCATCTCAAAACTCTCTACACCTACTGAGGCTTCCACCTAGAAAACACATAATAACATCAGTATAATCACATATTATAAACAACTTGGTTTTCCGGTGAAATCCACGTCACGAAGGGGACGAAGTCCAACGTTTCGCTCCCACTACTGGAAGCATCTTCAGGGGTGTGGTGCATTGTGATGTTTACTTGAAGCAACAAGACATACTGACGACTGTAGTGAAGGACGGAGTATTTACCTGGATTCCCCAGGGGTTCCTTGAGTCGGGTTAATCATTTGTCGGGATTCTTCTATAGTTATTTCTAAGATATGTACTGGTGGTTTATAAGGTGGAGTCCATTACACTCTGTTATTTGTTTTTCCTTCTTTTTTTTGTTCTTCAATGAGGCCACAAGAAACTTTGTTTGTGTTTCAGTTAACTTTTTATTGTGCTCTTTCTTTTTTTTTATTGCATTGAACTCGATGGTATATAGAATGGTATATAGAAAAAATAAACAGGTCAAGTTTGTGCTAGTCAGCACACAGCGAGGGTCCGTAGGCCACACTGTATTGTTTAAGTAGTACCCTATTGATGGTGTTTTTTAAAATGCTAAAAAGCTTACTTTGAACTATCCTATGGGTCTGATATTCTCAAAACACATAAACAAACTTCTTATTAAGTATTTTGTTGCCACTCAACCGGACTACTACCATATAATTTTATCGAAAAGACCATAATGATAAAAAAAAACAAAAAAAAAAACCTATTTTGTCAATAAAAAATAAAAGAATATTTTTTTCAAAATTTCCAAAAAGTGGTATCTTTACTTTTGGTCGAAGAATGTTCAGGAATTTTTAACACTTCACATAAGCGAGATAGAGTGGGGGGACACGTTTCACACCCGCTTCAAACTCGCCTACGCTCGCCCTATCAAAGTTATAACCAAAGAATTATATATTTTTGTAATCAGCTCAACGTACCCTTTCATATGATACCACTCACGGTATCGAAAAAAAAAAAAAAAAAAATTAACCCTTAAGTATTTTTACCCTAATATTTTTTATAATATTTTTTTAAGCCGCTATATTTTTAAAATATGTGGGTAGGTACAAGACACATACATGCCAAATTTCAAAGTGATCGGACGAAAAGTGTAGCCGTGAGAGCAGGAGACCGGACGGACGGACACACACGTAGGAAAATATAAGGGTCCTTGGTTTTGCCTACGGACCCTAACAATATAACTAACTTCATGATAGAATCATATGCTAACCCTAGAAATAATAGCCCAATGCCCAATTCACTTGAAACACATTTTAAAGGAATCAATCTACTTACTTCGATATCATCAAGATGGATGGTGGGTGGTGTTTTGATGATCAGGTTGGATAACACTTCAGGATCAACAGATTGAGGCAGTGATGAAAGATCTAGAGAAGGTTGTCTTTTGTTTTTCGATGCAAGACATCTTGCCCACGAGTAGCTCACCTCAGCAAGACAAGCCCAGGCTTTAGCTAGACCTGGCCATATAACCAGACTTTCCTGAAGTAGTGATTTTACCAGAGAATCACTCTCCGTCAGTGAAGTTTTCTCTTTCAGATAGTCTAGTAAAAAGAAAAAAATAATAAATCCAGGGCCTGATTTAGGCTGCAGCTAAACACTTACAAAGGAAGAAGAAAATCTACACATTCAAAGACGACATCTCGATAACACCTGCAGAATTTATGAAAATTTATGTACACATATTAACTATTTCATTTAGATTTCAAGAACAATTATATAATGGAGAATTGTAAAGGCACAATATCTCACAGAATAGTGGATTTCACTAATAATGAATAAAGGTACAGCTTGTCATTTCTGACATGGTCATAAGTGCAACAATCCATTTCGTTTATTGACTTACAACATGAAATAGCTTGGGTGTTGCTTACAGTAAATTTCATTTACCACATCAACTCTGACCTCCTATTCAAAGTTAAAGTTAGTTTAAAAAAGGTTTCAAACCATCATGAAAGAAGAGAAACTAAAGCTATTATGAGCTCATGAATCCGACAAGCTGAAAAATCCAACACTTAAAAGAAAATATGTTTTGAGGATATTAACAGCATCTTTATCACAATGCATTGAGTGTTCCATAAATCAAGCCACATCAGTGTAAAGTTTAAAATGTAATTATCTCATTATTTTTATTGATATAATCCTAAATTATCTTCTTTTTTTAAAAAAATTGAATGTTCAATCTATAATGAGGTTTAGAAATTGTATTTTTGGAGACAAAAATTGTAGAGGGAGGACCCCCCACCAACACCTTTGCCAGGAGGTATTACAGATCCCCACAATGGATGTACCTACATCATTTGGACTTCAAATCTGGCCCTGCATATAATCTAGTTAACAATTTATTTTGGCAAGCACGGTTTTAAGAAAAAAAATCACTCAGACAAACTTTCTCATATATGAGTTCATAATTACTTAGCCCAGTGTTTTCCATTTATTAGTTTTCGTATGTACATTTAATTATTATTGAACATTTTATCAAAATTTATCATAAAAATAACTTCACCACGGCGGGGAATCAAACCCGGCTTCTCTCCGTCCGTGTTTATAGCATTATTTTCAGGAACTAGATTTTTCAAGGGAAAACAGCTTATATCGTTAGATTTTTATTTAAATAGACTATATTTTAGAATTTTTTAATTAAAATCGTCAGAACCGTTTTCAAGAAATAATTTTTTTTCACGATTTTTCAGTTTTTTGGGGGGTAGCACCCCCAAATTAAATTTATGTTACTTTTTTTCGATTACACCTTGGGGTATGATTTTTCTGAACATGTATGCCAAATTTTGTCAAAATCGGCCCAGTAGTTTAGACTCCACCTGTCTGCACAGACGACAGATAGAAATTTTTCAAAATCACTTTTTTGGACTCAGGGGACCTCAAAACGTTTAAATCCATCAAAATCTCACAATCGAAATTTAACGCCATCACAATACTTTCTCTTTATATGAGAAAATAAAAAATCTGTAAGAGAATCAACAATCAACAATAATATCTTACCCGCTAATTCATTAGAAGGTTGATTTTGAGAAGTTAAGATTCCCTGTATATTGGGTTTAGTAAGATAATCAGATAGTTGTGATGATTCTAGTTTAGAGTCACAATGAATCCAATAAGCTAGATTAACCAGAGATTTTGATTTACTCTCAGGCTGTAAGGATGACATCTTTATCCTCTCTATCATAACTTGACATGCTTTTTCCTCATCACCATCTCTGAAATCACCAAAAAAAAAAAAAAAAAAATAATAATAATAATGTCAAAAATTATAGATACGAAGATAATTATTTTTTTAGACAATTTTTTTTTAGTTTCTATTTCCACTCTGGTGCCCTTCGATGATACAAGATCTGAAAAAATAATTATTTGTGCAATAATATCTCAGGGCCCAGACAAAATATAAACCTCAAACCTTGTCCCAACCCTCCAGGTAAGTTGTAACATCCTTAAAACAAACCTGTACTTACCTGAAGATGCTCCCAAAACTTGATGAGAAATGTATAAACCTAAACCCATTTACATGTGGCCACATCTCAATGGGAAAGATCTAGAACTTCATTATATTATGACTCCAATAACTGAAGCCAACATAAATAGTGTTAAAATAGAAACTAATGTTCACCTTTTAAGAAGTTTTGTCAGCTGATCAAGAGCGGTAAGTTTTTCCGGCGAATTTCCAAAATTGGCCAATGAAATAGTGGCATCGGCAGTTTCCTGTATTGTCATTTGTAGATTGAAAACATTTATATTCGTTGATGAAAGATATCTAAGCAAACAAACTCTGGCTAGATTAGTGTTACCTTCCTTTCTTGCAACTCTTGATAACTGTAAACAATGAACAAAATAATATCAAAGAAAATAAAAATTCCATGTTTTCTAATAAATTAAAACTAGTAGTTCTATGAATGGTAGACCTAGCTTCCTAAAAACCTAGCTTCCCTGTATTGTCATTTGTAGATTGAAAACATTTATATTCGTTGATGAGAGATATCTAAGCAAACAAACTCTGGCTAGATTAGTGTTACCTTCCTTTCTTGCAACTCTTGATAACTGTAAACAATGAACAAAATAATATCAAAGAAAATAAAAATTCCATGTTTTCTAATAAATTAAAACTAGTAGTTCTATGAATGGTAGACCTAGCTTCCTAAAAAACAAATAATAATAATAAAAAAGAAAACATATACATCGATTTAATGACTTAAAGGAACATCCATGCCAAATTAAAAAAAAAAATTGAACAACACGTTTAACAAATTTACAGACAGCCAGATGAAATGCCAAATGGTCGAATGTTTAGTTAAAACAGCGACCCCACCCCGCTCCAGTGCAAAATAGATTTTTTAAATAATATTGCATCAAAAAATTAAATGTTATTCTACAAAAAAAAACTTCTCATTCAGAAAATAGAAAAATACTTTCAGAAAAGTGTTACTGAGGTCAGAGCTTCTCTGATGGAGATTATTTTTTAGAAATTGATAATCTAATATAAAAAGATCCTAGACTGTGTTTTTCTCCAATGTGTGATAGCGACCTAACATGAAAGAGATGTAGTTCAATAACCGAACAACGTCTTCACACAAACAAATTGTAATTGAAACAATTGACCAGTTTTGGGTGTTCTAAAGCAGCCTTCTTCAGATAATCTAGAGGTTACTGGATCGACTTCGAAAGTACAAGCGACTTGTACTTTCAATTACAAGTGACTTGTACTTTCAAGTACTTTACTAAAGTAATTTGTCGATCTAGTAACCTCTAGGTTATCTGAAGAAGGCTGCTTTAAGGTGCGTTTACATCTGACAGTTATTGAATGATATTTATGTCAGACAGAAATCGTAACAATGTAAACACTAAAAAATTAATGTCACAGATATATATTTCTACTATCAGCTATCAGTGTTGACACATCGAGTTTACAAAACTTTTTCCACAAAATAAAGCATTTCCATTATTTACCATAAGGTTAAAATCTGTAGAAAGTTGACTGGAAGGAGCTTTTCTCGGCATATCCTTCAAAACTGAACTCCACCAAAGAATTTCAGACATCTCTGGATTCCTTAGCCTTTTCTTAATACTCTTTCCAACTTCATTCACCTAAAAAAAAAAAAAATGTGTGAGACTCCCACGTATTAGAAGTGAAACTTAAGTTCTAGAAACAGTTGATTTTATGTTCCCTCCTATATATTAATATAATATAATTATATAAATATGTCATACATATAATTAAGAATTTAAATCATTCCTAAAATTTTGAAATTAATTTTAAGAAAATCAAACCACCTCCAATCATTCTCAACCAAATCGTTCGATATGGTAAGAGGTGGTTATAGTCCCATTACTGGCAAACAACAAATATATTAATAATAACTATATATTGATAACAACTTTATATTGATGAACAATAATAATAACAACTATATATTCATAACAATGTATTGCACTTAAAACTTTACCTGATTGTCTAAATGATTGAGGTCATTGTAAAGAGATGCTGCAACATATTTCAGAACAGTAGCCATTGGGAAGAGTTCTCCAGTCGATTCTTTCAACGACTCTTTTATTATCTCGTCAATTTCCTGACGGCATAGTTTAACCTTGTCTTTCATCATTTTCCTACAAATACATCTACATTATTAACAACAACTATCATGACTTACACAGATAATCATCATAATGAAATTTCACGGACTTAGACTCCAACATTTAACTTCCAATGTTGGGGTCATATTCCAAAGAGTAAATTTTTTCTGAAAGTTAAAAATTCATTTTGATAATTGATTTAAAATAAGATAATGTAATCTAGATAATAATCCAGCTGATGGGAGTCAACTTTCTGACCCAGGTTGCCTAAAATTTCAATCTGTTTAGTTCTGGCACATTCAGGGCTTTTGGACAACAGAATTATTTTCTTTTCATCATATCAAGGCCAAACATTTGAGTTCACACAATCCCCCTTCAAGACTTCTAGACTACAAAATATTAGATTCTGGTCACTAAATACTTTAGAGCAACATACGACAATTGTAGAATGAAAAAAAAAATAAAATAAAATAAAAAAATAAAAATACTAACCTGAGAGACTCTTCATCGGTAATTTGTAAAGCAACTGCTATCTTAGATAGATCGTAACTGGTAGAGTAGATAAGATTGTAATAATTCCACGCAGGAGTGTTGTTAGATCCACTATCCTTCCACTCAACTAGTTTAGATGCTGCTTCTTTCTCACCTTTCTCCAATAGCTTCATAGCTGTCACATAATCTTCATCCATGTATTTCTAAAATTAAATACAAATATATATATATATATATATATATATATATATATATATATATATATATATATATATATATATATATATATATGTATATATATATATATAAATTAAATTTAGCTACAGTGTACAAAAGTTACATCAGATACAGGAATAGGACTCTTTTAAAAGAGGTTCACTCTTTGAAACCAAGGAAAACTCATCAGGTAGGTCCACCATGGCAGGATTGATGTAGAAAAAGTTAGTTTTGTGCCGTCAAGGAGCTTTAAGATAAGGCAATAGATATTTATGTAACTAGGCAGCAAAATTGAGTTTTACTGACAAGTGATTAAGTTAGGAGGCGAGGACAGGCTACGAAAATTAACTGCCTCGGCAGGCAATGAATACTCGAGAAGTGTTTCCTTTGCTGCCTTGTTGTATACAATATTTTATCTACTCACGCTAATTAGATAAAAAACGGATGCTTTAATAATATAACATGGCTTTGTAATAAAACAAGAATAAAACTAAATTAAAATAACACAAATTACAATAAAACTAAACACAAACAAAAACAGATGTCACAACACCCACTAGTAAAGACTGTAGTTTTTGTGCCTAGGCAGGGAAATATTTCTCAATTACTTTCCTGCCTATTTTTTAATATTTTAATGACAAATCAGCGAAATAGTACTTTTCAGCTTAAAAACAGTTAAGTAATGCATAATTTTGCTGCCGTGAGTAGATAAAGGCTATTCCTAGCATATGTGATTTGATGCTATTAATATAGTGTCACATTGAATCAACTATGTAGTTAAAGAAGGACTATGTAGCACTTCAAGACTTAGATGAAGAAATGGGGCTGGAGATAAACTCTGGAAAAACCAAGTTCATGCTGCAATGAGAAGGAAACTGTGAAAAAACCAAATATTGGAGGAGATGTGTTTAGAAAATAAGGATTTCAAATATTTGAGATCATTGGCGACAGAAAGAAACATTATCCAAGATATTAAAGCTAAATATGTAATTTTGCTCAGCAGTCAATCTTTTAATCTCGCAGTTTCAGCCATAATACCAAACAGCAGGTATGTAAAAATAACGAGCAACCAATCATTCACTTAAAGGTCCGAGAAATAAACACTTGTGAATATGAATTTCTTGGTCTTCCAGTGGTTCCATGTGTTTTCTGACGTTTCGTCTCCTATGCTGGATGCATCTACAGGTGTGTACATGTTGTTCTAAGCCAGTGACAATGTGAACGTCGGAGATCCCGTCCACCATGACATGGTCACCACCAGAGACCTAGTAATTCATGATGACATAAACCGCGGAAGCCTACGCACTTGTGAATATGTACAAGGGCAGCCAGCAGAGAATGGAGAGGAAGGCCTCATTGAGCTTTTCTGCCTTATTAAGTAGACTTTACTCATACTCCCACTAATTAAAATAAAGCTATATTATGCTCATATTACAAAAGCTTAATACTCATTAAATAGATCACTAGTGGAAACTAATTAAATATAAAATAATAATAAGTACTAGATAAAAAAATAACACATTCTGAATTATAATAACACTTTGCACCCCTCTCGAATATTATGAAAAAAATCATACTTACATGCAAATGGAAAGTATTGCCGTTTTCTTGGCATAAGTAATTCTTCTCTGCTTGTTTCCATTTTGTTAGTTCTTCCCAATCGTTAAGAGCCAGGTAACATTCAGTCAACTAGGAGATAATAACAAACAAAAACAAAAGGAAATGAAAAATTGGATAATGAAGAAGGTAAACAAAATCTCACTATAATACCTTCTAAATAAAACCGCGGAAAATCTTGTGTCTAGATTTTTTGGAGTCTAAATTTAATTTTTTCTTGTTATTTTTTTTTAGACGTTTTAAATCCTTTAAAGGGATCATTGCTCATGATTAGGTGTATTAGATTCCGGCGACAGAAACCTACGATATAGAATTCCAGATAAACTTACATGGTCAGCAATAAAGGTTTTTCGACTGCTCGAAGGGACTTTTCTATCACTTTCATTATCTTGTGATAATTCTGAATCAGACGGAGAGACGACGAGATTCAGGAATTCATCTATAGCTTCTTCATATCTGAAATAATAATAATAATAATAAATTTAGAAGAAATATCTGGGAAGATAATATCAAAACTAATCTACAGGAGAGCCAAAAACTTCTGCCCAACATTTTCTTTTTTTAAAAAAAAAGTTTTTGTGGCGTACAATATGTAGGCTATTATTGGAACATTGTTCCATTTGACATATCAGGTTTTCTTAGTGATGGGCGATTACGATTACGATTCGATTAATAATCGATTACGGGCATTCGAACGAGTAATCGATTATGAAAATAATCGTTCTATTTTACTCGATTATTTTTTTAGGAATGATGAAGCGATTCTTTTCTTTACAACGACTTCGATTATTATTATACGATTACGATTATGGCTTCGATTATGAGTTGTATAGTTTCCAAAACGATTGAGGGGTCGGTCGGGTTCTATTCGATTATATTACATTATACTTTCAAATAATTACAAATGACAAGAATTCAAGCATATTTATGATTATATTGCATACGTGTATTGTTATTATAGCTAACTTTAACATTATTATTAGATCATAAATCTAATATTTCAAAAAATTTTACTTTCTCATATAAAGAGAAAGTATTGTGATGGCGTGAAAATTCGATTTTTAGATTTTGATGGATTTACACGATTTGAGGTCGTCTTCTTAGTTCAAAAAAAGGGGTTTTTAAAAAATGTCTATCTGACATCTGTGCAGGCGCCTAGAGCCTAAACTACTGGACCGATTTTGACGAAATTTGGCATGCATGTTAAGAAAAATCATACCCCAAGGCGAAATCGAGAAATCAATTTTTGCCCCAAATTTGGGGGCGCTACCCCCCAAAAACTAAAAAATTGTGAAAAAATATTTCTCGAAAACGGTTACGAGGTTTTTATTTAAAAAACCTTTTATTTAAAAAAAAAAACAAATCTTACGATATAAGCCGTTTTACCGGTAAAAATCTGGATCCCGAGAATTGCTTAAAACGTGAACGGAGAGAGGCCGGGTTCGATTTCCCGCCCAGGAGAAGTTATTTTTATGATATATTTTGATAAAATATTCAATAATAACTAAATGTACCTACAAAAGGTAATAAATGGGAAACACTGGGCTAAGTAATTATGAACTCGTATATGAGAAAGTTTGTCTGAGTAGTCTCTTTAAATTTTAATTTAACTTACATTTTTATGTTAAATCAAATGAGCATAATTTTATTTAAACATTTTTAAGTTAGTTGAGTTATACTATGTTTAAACGAAATGAGAAGTTAGTAATAGTCGAGGTTGGCATTGGCATTACTCAGCATTTTAGCTTTGCTAGCAGAAAGGCCTACCACCACTTCTTCCATCATCATGCTTACCCCCAACCCACACCCACACCACTGACACCTCTAATCGCTAATACAATCATGCTTCCAGGTTCACATTTTAACACATACACACAAATACAGAGAGTCACCACACACTTAAATAAAAAATATTAAGGGCTGGAAGGGGGTTGTTTTATCTTTTCTCTATAGCCTTTCCACTCATTAGTCCCTATTTGTCGGCCTTCTTGTTCTTATTACCTTGTCCAGTTTAACTGTTATAATTCCCCTTTCTTTATTGATGATTTCGCTTCCTTTTTTTATCCATTTAAATTTGATACCCTTTTTTTATTTTGGTGAAGTACATTTTTTACTCAGTGAAGTGAATTACTAAGTTTAAAACTTTTTACAAAGACTATTTCATTTTAGTGTTTTTACGGTTTTGTTTGTTGTTTGTGTTTGTTGTTATTTTGTTTTGTTGTTTTGTTTGTTGTTAATTTTTACTTCTGGACCTATTATTTAACGTAAGTTAACCTATATTATAATATTTATTATTTATTATTTAATAAATCGTTTGACATGGGCCCAATAAAGCGTTCCTTTGTTTGGGATCATTTTGTCCGCAAATCAGACTCTGTGGTTTGCAACCATTGCAAGAAGGAGTTTAAGTATCATAATACTACTTCAACTATGAATACCCATATAAAAAAACAGCATCCTACAGCTTTGCTTGTAGCGCCTACCGACGAGGACCAGACTGCAGCCGGCCCATCAGCTCAGTCTAACAATATTACCCAAACTCAAAATCCAGCAGAACAGCAGGCCAAGAGACCACGGCAACTGATTTTATTTGGAACCAAAAAAAGCTTCGAGCTATCTGAAGGGGACCAAAATAAAATGAATAAAGCGCTTGTTGAAATGGTGGCTAAAGATTTCCAGCCACTATCTGTGGTTGAGAATATTGGTTTTAAAAATTATTCCAAGGCTCTTCAACCATTGTATAAGTTGCCAAGCAGAAAGACGCTGAGTGGGAGATTAATTCCCGATATGTATAATGCTGTTAAAAATACGCTTGTGGACATGCTGGAGGAAGTGGAGCATGTTTCTGTGACGAGTGATTTGTGGTCATCGGAAAGTTGCGAATCATTTATCACGTTGACCGCTCACTAATTTATAATAATAAATTGCAGTCTAAAGTGTTGGAGACCAGCAAGTTACCTGGTAGCCATACTGGGCAAAATATTGGTACTGCAATGTCGGACGTTTTATACAAGTGGGGCATTTTTAATAAAGTCTCGTGCGTAGTGACGGACAATGGTGCGAATATAAAAAGTGCCGTAACAAATTATTTAAGGAAAAGAAACCACCCATGCGTTGCCCACACACTAAATTTGTGTGTGGAGGACACTATAAAAGAAAACCTCGACTTCAGTGATTTGCTCTCAAAGTGTCGCAGCATTGTTACGCATTTCAAATTGAGTAATTTGGCCTCCGATAAATTAAAAGAGATGCAGACGAGAATGGGGGTGAACACATTAAAATTAAAGCAGGACGTGCCAACCCGTTGGAACTCTGCTCTTTTTATGCTACGGCGATTTTTGGAGGTGAAAGATCCACTTTCAGCAGCGGTGACTTCCCTTCCCTCCATTCCTCATAATTTGAGTTCTTCGGAGTGGGAAATTATAAGAGACTGTGTCCCAATTCTATCCCCTGTAGAAGAGGTTTCTAGGGAGTTATCAGGGGACTCGTACCCTACTTTAAGTATGGTAATTCCCCTGATAAGGGGTTTACAGTTCTGTGTACGGAATCAAAATCCTCAAACCTCAACTGGCCACCGTCTCAAAAAATCCCTTCTAGATGTTTTCAGCTGTAGACTTGGGGCTTTCGAGTCAGATAGAGTTGCCTCTATAGCGACGTTGCTAGATCCGAGATTCAAGAAGAGAGGGTTTGGTGTTGACACCAATGCAGTTAACGCCGAAAAGTGGACATGTGAGCAACTTGAGTCCCTATTTAGATTATCAGATAATCAATTATCCTCTGTAGAAAACACGCCCGTACCACCACCCCTAACTAGTGTGCAAAATGGGGGTTCCAGTGTATGGAACTTTTTTGATTCCAAAATGAAGGACGTTGACCAGCGTATTACCCCAGACGTCAACGCAAAAATAATGATGCACCGATATTTGGAAGCCCCTTTTGTCCCTCGAAACGAAAATCCCTTGAGCCATTGTGCTGCCCAAAAGCCAGCAATGGAGGAGGTGTATGTGCTACAAAAGAAATATTTTTGCATTCCGGCGACTTCCGTGCCTTCGGAAAGAATATTTTCGAAGGCTGGAATTTTAACCAAAGACAGGAGAAATAGACTTTCGGGAAAAAATATTGATTCTTTAATTTTTTTAAATTGTAATTTAGAATTATAATTATGTTCCTTAAATTTGTATTATTCTTATTTTATTTTTTGAAATAATATTTTTTAGCACTCATTTTGAAGATTTTTTAAATAGGCCTTTATAGTGTTATTTGTTTATTATATATCACATAAAATAAACAAAACAAAATAATCATAAAACTTTCACTTTTTTAAAATTTATATTTTATACATATACCTATACAAAACGCACGTATAAACATAAAAAAATCGGTCCAAGACAACTCTGACAAACTTTCTCATATAAGAGTTCATAATTACATAGCCCAGTGTTTTCCATTTATTAGTTTTCGTTTATACATTTAATTATTATTGAACATTTCATCAAAATTTATCATAAAAATAACTTCTCAGGGCGGGGAATCGAACCCGGGCTCTCTCCGTCCGCGTTTTAAGCTATTTTCTCAGGAACTAGATTTTTCCCGGGAAAACGGCTTATATCGTTAGATTCGTATTTAAATTGACTACGTTATAGAATTTTTTAATTAAAATTGTCGGAACCGTTTTCGAGAAATAGTTTTTTTCACGTTTATTCAGAGTTTTTGGGGGGTAGCGCCCCAAAATTTAGAGCTAAAATTCATTTCTCGATTTTGCCTCGGGGTATGATTTTTCTGAACATGTATGCCAAATTTCGTCAAAATTGGCCCAGTCGTTTAGGCTCCAGGCGTCTGCAAAGACAGACGACAGACGACGGACAGACATTTTTTAAAAACCACTTTTTTGGACTCAGGGGACCTCAAAACGTGTAAATCCATCAACATCTCAAAATCGAATTTTTGCGCCATCACAATAATTTCTCTTTATATGAGAATGTAAAAACGAGAAATTATACTTTTTTAATTTATTTTAATTTTTTTTTTACTTCGTAAAATCATTATTTTAAAATATAAACTGTTTTTTTTTTTTTTTTTTTTTTTTTTTTTTTTTTCCTCTGATTATGTATAACCTTAAAAAACTAAGTTTAAATTAACTAATAATAAATTTTTTCCTTTATTATATATTAAGTTTATTAATATAATTATTATGTTATTAATATTTTAATATGTTTATTATGTTATATGTTAATATAATACGTTATGACCCATCTACTTATTAACCAACCTTTTTATTATTGTTATTAACCTTTCTTCTTTCAATAGTATTATTAAGGAATAGTAAATTCAAAAATACTTTAATTTTGTAAAGAGGCATGTTTATCATATAGATACAAAAAAGTAATTGAGTATAGATTAAATTAAAGCTATCTGCCGTTTTACTTGTACATATTAATAATTCAATACCTACTAAAAGTAAGATAAATAATAATCGTTTGATCCGACTATGCACTATGCCTTCAGGTTCGATTTTTAATCGAATCAATGACAATAATGATTCATCATTCTATAAAACTGAACCGAATCGAGTGAACGATTATTAATCGAGTTTAATCGATTAAGCTTGCAACCGATTACGATTTAGTCGATTATGATTATAATCGATTATGCCCATCACTAGGTTTTCTGTACACTTATAATTTATTTACCTTATTGTTTTTTTAAAAAATGCAGTTAAGTCCTTGTTCCAAGGGAGTAAAGGTATATAAAATAAAGTTTGATAAATAATTGAAGCAAGTGTAGCATGCTCCTTACATTCAACAAATTATACACTGAGTCTGTTTGTCTGTCATCATGCTCCTTTATTTATGATCAGGCTAAGTTCATTGAACAGTGTTATCCACTTATGCGTTTGTGCACAACACTCACGTAAATGTGATGTTCAAATTTAAAATTAGAATTTTAGGATGGTAGAAGATTCTAATAGCACCTATTTGAAAAGACAAACTTTTTTACAAATAAATTATTTTAGTATAACCGACACCACTATAAAGTGATAAAGATCACTAAAATCCGACACCCCCATCCCACTAATCATCTTTAACTAAGACATTCATTATGATTAACTATTTAAATATTCAATATTTATTGTCATAAGCTCGTTTCAATGATAGAGTCACACGATGTCTAGTATAAACTAAATTTAACAACTAACTAAATATAAACTTGGCTAGTTAATCTCACTTTATTTCTAGGCTCTAGCACAGAGGCCCAGGATGGCTCTTGGCGGCCCTACATAAAATACATAAAAAAAATAGGTGTGCCATGGCTTCTGGCTATTTTTACTTCTCATATAAAGAGAAAGTATTGTGATGGCGCGAAAATTTGATTTTAAGATTTTGATGGATTTACACGTTTTGAGGTCCCCTCAGTCCAAAAAAGTAGTTTTTAAAAAATGTCTGTCTGTCGTCTGTCGTCTGTGCAGACGCCTGGAGCCTAAACTACAGAGCCGATTTTGACGAAATTTGGCATACATGCTCACAAAAATCATACCCCGAGGCGAAATCGAGAAATGAATTTTAGCTCCAAATTTGGGGGCGCTACCCCCCAAGAACTCTGAAAAAACGTGATAAAAAAATATTTCTCGAAAACGGTTCCGACGATTTTTAATAAAAAATTCTAAAATGTAGTCCATTTGAATACGAATCCAACGATATAAGCCATTTTCCCAGAAAAAATCTAGTTCCTGAGAAAAAAGCTTAAAACGAGGACGGAGAGAGCCCGGTTCGATTCCCCGCCCAGGAAAAGTTATTTTTATGATAAATTTTGATGAAATGTTTAATAATATTTAAATGTACATTTGAAAACTAATAAATGGAAACACTGGGCTAAGTAATTATAAACTCGTATATGAGAAAGTTTGTCTGAGTTGTCTCGGACCGATTTTTTTATAGAATGCCCCAGGCTAAAAATGTTGGGAGGGGGGGAATGACCTGCTCTAGTAGGTCATTCCCCTTATATATGAACTACAAAACAGCCCTAGCTCTCTAATGATTTTTGTAACACCAGTGCTTCGGACGTATTAAATCCTACAGAAGGAGGAAAATAATAATGAAGTACCTGCTAGCACTTTTAAGACTAAGAGCTCTGAGGGCAGGTATTTTAACTCCTTTTTCTTTAGCCCAAGAGTAAACTCCATGAACAGCTTCTGGCTCTCTAAGATTAGCTAGAGCCCATGCCACATAAGTCACTCCAGTCTTGAACTCCCAACCCTGGAAATAAATACATATTTTAGAGATAATTTTAAGTTAAAAAGACAAAATGTTTAAATGATAGATTTAACAAAAAATAAGGTGTAACGTTAAGTTACAGATTCAATAAGACATGGGAATGTGGTGAAAAGGTTCAATAAATCAAAAAAAAATAAGATAAAACAATTTTCATTCTACAAAATTGAACTCAATTGTAGAGCTTATTTCAATATAAATTCCTTTCACTGGCTAAATTTTCAAAACCAGACTATTTTAAGCCATATAGTAAGGCAGGTGTTCAAAGTCACTAAGAACTCGCCAAAACAGAATCTGAAATAACACTATTACACTTCTTTAGATGTTACTCCTCTTATAAAAAACAGAATGGAGTAACAATCTAAAGAAGATGTACGGAATTTTCTTCTTTAAACTGTTATTCCCTTTATAAAACCAGAAACATCCCTTCACAGACAAAGGAAAGTAGAAATAATTATGTCTGTTTCTATACTAAAAAAACAGGGGAGTAACAATCTAAAGAAGTACTTATTATATTGGGATTAGGAGTCAGACCACTGGATAAGAAGGTTAAAGATAGTCAGCTGAGGTAGTTTGCTCTCGTTAACAATAAGAGGGTAGAAAGATACCCTAAAAGGGCTTTTGAGTCCATACCAGAAGGGTGGCGACGTAGAAGATAGATGAGATCAACTTAGCTAGACAACCTCCAGATCAATTGGGAAGAAAGAGGTATATCTTAGGGCGGCAACTGGAAAATAAGTTTGGATAGGCCAGCCTGGAGAAAACTTTGTCAATCCTCTATACGTGTAGAGGGGGTAATAGATGATCCTAAAGTAAGTTAATCCTAAATTTAAGAGAACATAATATTCCCAATAAAGTACTTAACTTAATACTCCAAGTTAATCCTAAATTTTAAGAGAACTTAATAATCCCACTGAAAGAGTTAAAAAATGAAGAATCATACCTGAATATTATTAGATTCCATAAGATGTTGAAGATATGCTTGACCATGTCTAACAGTGTATGAAGCTAAGCCTGCATGGAGACAAATAAACATTAGAGTAAGCCTGACTCTATTCAACCATTCAACACAGGTTCCTTTGTTCGTCATGAAAAATGATTTTACACTCTGAAAATTAAAAATAAAAAAAATAATTTAATTAAGACAAATTAAAAGTTTCAGAAAAGGTTTTAAGTTTAAGGAAATTGATGAACCTCAGGCACTAAAAAGTTGAATTGAAAAGCTTCATCCAATTTTAGATATCTTACTTCCTCATTCCCTTTCGAAAAGGAATGTTGAAAATAGTTAATCCTTCTATGCGGTTTTCAATTCTTGAGTATTAGGGTCTATTAAGGAATTCAAAAAGCAACAATTGCGATATTTCAACCCCACCTTGGGTCATTGGGGAGTTTTGGCGATATTAGGTGAAATATCAAACTAATTCGTTTCCATTAACCCTTTGACTGAGGTAGGACGCACCATGTGCGTCACATATTGTCTCTTTAGAAAACTGCATGACGCCTACGGTGCGTCATGGACAGAAAAAAAAGCCTCTCTCCAAAAAAGGTGTGGGGGAGCCATTGCCATATGATATCGGTTTGGAAGAGGGGTGGTCATGTTCGTACTAGTCTAAGGGTTGTATGGAGTGAGTCGTTCTCGTTTCCTTTGTTTTTGTGCTTAGTAACACGTGTTTTTGCTTTCTCTTTTTTCTGCCCCCTCAGTACGCTACTCGCATAAGGTAAATTATACAGCATTTTTTTTATTGATAAAAGTAAGTCATTAGCTAGCATTACTTGTGTATTTAAGAATTTTTAGGGATATTATTTGACAAGTTTAGATTTTTTTAACTGGGGCACTAAACATTGCTTTCTTCAAAACGACATGACGCCCACGGTGCGTCATTAATGACGCACCTGTTGCGTCGCACCGTTTTCCTAACATTTTGCTCTCCTCATTATTTATTTTATTTTATTTTTTCTTTCTTACGATATATATTAATTTCTAAAATAAATACTTTAGATGGCTGGGGGTGAAAAGAAACCTTTAAAAAAAAAAAAAAAAAATTATACATTATCAATAGTTATGAATAATTAGTAAGGTCCAAGTGTTTACATGTTTCAATTACACGATGCATTTTACAAACTTGTTTTTTTTTACTTAAATAAATAAATAAATAAATAAATAAGCCTCTTTATTGGTTCAAACACATAAAGTTTGTATAAAAAATTAAAATTAAATAGTTAATTTAATGTACTAAATACAAAATATATTTTACTTGTTACTACCAAGACTATAAAAAATGATGGTTTTTTTTTTTTTTTTTTTTTTTTTTTTTTTTTTTTTTTTTTCAGTTGTTAGAACCAGGCCCAGTTTGAGCGAAGGCCTCTCCCAATTTATTCCACTCTTCGCGGTTCGTTGCTGTCCTATACCAAGCAAGTCCTGCCTTTTGCCGAATATCGTCTTCCCATCTTTTTTTCTGTCGCCCCTGCTTTCTTTTCCCTAAGTATGGTGTCCACAGTGTTGCCTCCTTGGTCCACCTTCCATCTTTTAATCTTGCCAAGTGGCCAGCCCAATTCCATTTTAGCAACTTGACTGTTTGGACTACATCCTTAACCCCGGTCTCCTGTCTTATGATGCTACCTCTTATCTTATCTTTTAATCTGACTCCTTTCATGGACCTTTCCATTGCTCTTTGTGTCACTTCAAGTCTACGTAGAATGTTTTTGTTTAGGTTCCAAGTCTGAGAGCCGTAAGTAAGACATGGTAGGATACAAGTATTGAATACCTGGCCCTTCTTTCTTAGATTAATGCAAGGGTTCTTCATAATAAATTTCATAGCCCAATATTTCTTCCAAGCCAAGCAAATTCTCCTTCCTAATTCTTTTTCATTTTTGTCCTTAAAGCTGATTAGCTGTCCAAGATATGTAGCTTCATCCACCCACTGTAGATCCTTCTCACCTAGTTTTATTTTTTGTCTTTTACTGTTGGTTAGGAGAAGAGTTTTCTTTTCGTTTATTTTTAGGCCAGCGACTCTTCCTTTTACCTCCAATTCGTTTAACATATTTTCTAGGGCATCAGTTGACCTTGCAAAAAGAACCAAGTCATCAGCGAAACGCAAATGCGTTAGTCTTCTGTTGTTCATGTGTATCCCGTACTTGGTTTTAGCCCAGTCCAGTTTTCTAAACACCTCTTCCAATACACAGTTAAATAGTGATGGTGAAAGGGGGTCCCCTTGTTTTAAACCTCGCTGGACTTCAAAGAATGGACCTTTGGAATCTAAGACTATTCTCGCTTTGCATGTTGAATATGTATTCTTAATAATGTTTATATATTTTGTGTGGATTTTTTGAGATTGAAGTGCTGAATATAAGAACTGGTGTGAGATAGAATCAAATGCTTTTTCATAGTCAACTAAAGCTATATATAGGCTGTCTTGAAATTCTATGGCTTTTTCTATAACTTGGTTGATAACTTGGATATGATCAATAGTAGAAAAACCTGATCTGAAGCCTGCTTGTTCGGTGGGCTGCTGTACTTCAAGATCTTCTTTTATTCTGTTAAGGATGAATTTATTAAATATTTTACTTGTAGTTGATGTTAAGCTAAGTGGGCGGTAGTTGTTCAGGTCTTCTTTATCTCCTTTTTTATGTAAAAGTATTATGTCTGTAGCAGTCCATGCCTTGGGCACTTCTTCACTTTGCAGCACTAGGTTAAACAGATCAATCCATATTTTCTTCATTGTCGGGAAGGTTATTGCTATAACTTCGTTTGTGATGCCGTCACTTCCTGGGGCTTTTCCTTTTTTTAACTGTTTTACTATAAGGTCTAGTTCTGATGAATCTACCTCTGGGACTGTATCATCTCCTACCTGACTGATGGTAGTGCTTTTGGTCTTGTCTTCATATAACCTTTTATAAAATCCTTTTATAAAAGGGGGAGTTCGGCCTTGACCTTGAAAGAGTACGCATCGAGTCTATAGAAATTTAAAGTTTTTTATTGTTTTTTGTTTAATTATCGCTATACACTTGTGCTACACTTATTTATAAGAACTTTATGTAAGTGATGTGCGAGTTACTATAGTTTCGGACCACCTATTTAATTTATAATTAGTTTTTTTAATATCTCATTCGTCTGAAGTGATTACATATCTTTCCTTTAATAAGGTTAAATTTGTGTTTTCCTCGATACCCCTGCTCATGGATATTGAGTTATTATTGCAGGTTGTACCTTAAACATTAACAAGTTAAATTTACTATCTGAATTAGTGAAGTATTAATTATTGTGGAAAATAATAATAAAGACGTAACCTAACCTAGATCGTTCAAAAAAGCCGCGGATGAAAAAGCTTCAAGGGGGGAGACGTAGTCTTATCTTCTGTCAATCCGGTAGCACAGACGGCTAAGGCACTACAAACTCGTTTCTTTTGTTTACTTTTTACAAATCCGGACAATAAATAGAGTTCGATTCCTGGCGAGATCACACTACTTTCTATATACTAATCTACGCTACGAATTAAATCGGATTATTAAATACTGATCATACATAAATAAACTAATTAAATCCAATCAAAATATAATGACGGATGCAAATAGAGATCGGATTACACTTGCCGACATAATGGAAAAATTAAATGAAGTACTAACTGATGTCAATGCCGTTAAAAAGGAACTGGGTTCGGTCAAAACGGAGTTAGCCGCCATCAGGCAAACAGTGAATGAAACGTCGGATCAAATAAAGGCGATGGATTTAAGGGTAGCAGCATTGGAGGATAAAAACATTATAACAACAGAAAAAATAGAATCCTTTTCGAATGAAACTAAAGATAGATTCCAAAAGCAAGAGAACCAAATACACCAATTGGAAAGAGAAGTTAGAAAGCGAAATATAATAATTAAAGGTATAGAAGAATGTGCGGAAACGGAAGGTGATAAGCTGCTAGAAGAAAAAACTATTTTATTTCTGCAGAAAGAGATAGGAGTGGAGTGTTCCAGAGATAACATAGACTTTATTAGAAGGATCGGAAGAAAAGAGGATGATAAATGTAGGCCTATTTTAATAGGTTTTACAACTTGCAAGATGAAGTATATAGTTCTAAGTAAGAAGCATGTATTAAAGGACACTAAAGTAATTATTCAAGAGGATTTCCCACATCATGTAATTGAAAAAAGAAAAGAAATGGTACCAATAATGCTGGAGGAAAGAAAAAAAGGTAAGTTTGCAACGCTAAAATATGACAAGCTTATTGTTAGGGAATTCATAAACACAAAGAAGAGAACAATCCAATCAAACAGCCCTTCACCCAGAAAAACTCAGGACAGTATAAAACCAAATATAAAAAAGAACAAACACACTAACTCCCCTATATCAGAAAATAAGCCAACTAAGGAAGGAAAGATTACAACGTTTCTTAATAGGTCAGGATCTCTTGGAAATGTAGCTCAAGTAAAAGACCGGGGCCAAATGTAGCAATCAACGACAAAAATTAACTGTTATATTAGAAATTACAAAAGTACGAACTCACATGGCCCAGAAAGGTTGGTCACCGAGGGCTCATTAGACCGTAACCTCCCAATATTTAAAGAACAAGACCTCCTTAAATTAGGGACATTAAACGTCAGATCACTACGTAGTGAGTGCAGAACAATTGAGCTTGAAAATGCTCTTAAAAGTACAAATATTGACATCCTGGGAATATCTGAAGTGAGACTAGCTGGGGAAAGAATTATCCATAGGAAATCCGGCTACATACTAGCATACTTTGGCACAGTAAACGGCTTTAGAGGTGTTGGATTTATGATCAAAGAACATCTGAAGGATAAAATTAAAAAATTCAGTGGAATTTCAGATAGGATGTGCTGTTTAGAATTAAACTTAACAAGTAAGAAAACAATATCGATCATCCAGGTATATGCTCCTACTGCAGATTCTACTGAAGAGGAAAGTGACAAATTTTATTCTGATCTTCAAAAAACCTTAGATGAGACCAAAACTGAAATTAAAAACCCTATGCTAGTAATCGGAGACTTTAATAGCCAAGTTGGAAAAAAAGAAAATCAATATGAAACTGTCATGGGGCCTTACGGCTACAGACAAAGAAATGAACGCGGTACAAAACTTGTCTCTTTTTGTCAAGAAAATCAGCTATTTATTATAAACTCCTTTTTTAAAAAACGTGCAGGAAAGAAATGGACATGGTTAGCTCCAAATGGTCGGGACAAGACGGAAATAGACTTCGTTCTGGCTAAAACAAAGACAGTTATTAAAAACCTGAATGTCGAAAGCACCTTTAACTTTAATACTGATCATAGATTAATAAAAATAGAACTAAATACAAGTTACTTAAAAAAAAGGCATACATTTATACAGGACACACACTTTTCACTATCACAAAGGAACTGGGAGGCAGATGACCTAAGGCAGGAGCTAATATCAAGTATCACAAAACTAGTCCACAACAGTGTGTTTGATACAGCTAAGCATAATGTACATCAATATTATACAAAAATAGAAGACATTTATAAGCAAGCAATCCAGGGATTAACTAGAGTACAAAAATCAGTAGGCATTCTAACAGTAAATACCAAGAAACTCATCAAACATAGAGAACTGATGATGAAAGAAAAAAGAAACACAAGAATTAAAAGACTAGAATATAATATATTGTGCAAGACAGTAAGGTATAATATAAGAAAGGACATCAGTGATCATAATAATATTTTAATTGAATCAGCCATTAATAACTCATACTCTATCAGAAAACTTAAGAAGCAAATGAATTCGGATAAAATGTGGATTACAGGGCTGCAGGACCCACTGGGTCAAACAGAAAAAGACAGAAACAGCATAGTACAACTTGCAACTGGATTTTTTTTTTTTTTACTTATTGAATAATAAAATAAGTAAAAATAGAATAATAATACCATGACACACACGATGCGTCACGGTGACGCATATGGTGCGTCATGCCCGTTTCAGTGAAATTGTCCTTTCTGTGGCTGCATGACGCACATGGTGCGTCATAATGTTTTTGTAATGTTTATAAAAAATAAACACTAAAAAAACGATTCTGATGCAATTTCATGCATATCTGAGTCCGGACTAACATAAATAAATGAAAAAAAAAAAATCCGTTCCCAGGAAGGACTTTTTTCTCTCTTCTATGCCGCAGTCAAAGGGTTAAAGAACCTCCACTAGATAAACCTCTCAAATTGATTATCATAGTGTGTTTAAGATAGGGTGGCCAAAGAAAGTTCAGTCCAAAATGGGACATGAGAATTTGGGGTGAGGAGAGGGGGTGGTCAACCTATTGCAGCCCTAGACAAAATGGAGGTCCTTTATGTATACATAAAGTGTAAAGTTTAAGGTAATGATGTAAGGTTATGTCAAAAAGTACTAAACTAACCATAACCTTCCATAATTTTCCCTAAATTTTTTTTTAAAAAATTGAAATTAATTTAAAAAAGTAAGATCGAATAAAAAATAATGTTATCATAAATATTTTGTGTGAAGACCTTCTTTTTCCTTTCAAAATGATGATGAGTCGATATCACACAATGTAGAAGCAAACCGTTGATAAATAAGGTATTTACTAAGATTGGAAACGTCTCCAACTCCTCAATTATGGGATAAGTTTTTCATTTTACTTGGACCTTCTGGAAAATGTCCAATTTTTCAAAAAAAAAAGGACATTTTCAAAAACTGATGGGACGCCTTCAAAAGCTTAAAATAACGAGACGTATGGTCACCCTAATTTAAGACAAGAAACGGGTTTATTTTTTTTTTTTTTTCTAAACCATAATATTCATAGTGATTTGTATGTACTTACAACCTTCAAATACTTACAAAATTATAATACAAGAAGTATATTAGAAAGATAATTTAAAAAATGAAACCTGAGGTGGGGCCGAGAGAGCATAGGCAGTTCCTTCGACAGCATTATATATTAGTTTCTCTAAGTGTTCAATAAATTGAATCAGAAGACGAACTCTTTGGCCATTCATCGGAGCCCTCCAGCCTTCACTGATCTTACCACTAACCACTTCTCTACAAAGTTCATTCAGAGCGTCTGAAAACAGAAAAAAATATATATTAGTAATGATTTTCTACAAGTATAAATATCTGACATTTTTAATAACATAAATTAGTTTAACCAAAGCAACTCAAAATGAGGAGTAGCTTTCAATTGTTATTTATCCATAAGTATTATTAAATTTGATTTAAAAAAGTTAAAATATTAATTAATAATTAATATGCACGGTGAAGCAACCCTGAGTTTATATATTAGTAAAGTTGTTACTTATACTTGCTTAATTGTAATTACTTTCATGATTAAAAAAGTTTAGTATTAAAATATAACAAACAATATATTAGCATTATAAAAGCTGTAACTTGCAATAAGTAAATTAATAGTATTTAATTAAAATTGTCAAAATAATAAAAGCATGCAAACATAAAATAGATAAAAGCTATTTATTAGCCACTTTTTTGGTTATTAAAATTATTTAATTAATAACAAGAGTTGAGAAAAAAAAAAAAAAAAAAAAAAAAATAGATATTCAATGCAGAATGAGAAAATTAAAAGCTTCCAGGAGAGGTCAGGGCAAAATATTGGAAAAAAGTTCTCCTTACATAAACAACACAATTTTACTTGGAATAAATACAAAATAAATAAAAGTATTAATCTTGGAAGCACATTGCGATGCAGGGCAGGGCAGGATAGTTTATTTTAACCACAGAACTAAACCACATGAATTGAGATATGCAGGGTAGTACTACACAACACGTGGCCTATCCAACACTAGTAGATCTGGCATCTCAATTCCTCCTCCCAACGCTCTGGCATTGGCCACTGTGGGATAGTAGTTTACAGATGCTGCTTTTTTTCATATTTTGTGTTCATTGCAAATACTTATTGTAAATAAATATCTTATTATTATTATATAATTCACAAGGTCTCGTACATTTCAGTGATTGAAAACAAACTTAATAGCAACTTACTTTTCAGTGATTCTTACTTACTTAACCATTAAAAATAGCAAACATGCTGAATCCAGTATGGAAAAGTGTTAAAAAGTACTTGTGATTTAGTGTTTTATTTATTAAATTTGATATGTGTAACCAGTGCTCGATTTCTAGAAATTGAGGTGCTGGAACTACAACCTACACTCTCTTTACCCCCCCCCCCCCCCCTATAGAAGGGGGGTTCACGAAAATTTTGGAAAGTAAACGTTCAAAAACAGCATTTTAAGAGTTTTAGACATAAACCCACACTGCAATCAGGGGGGTTTCGTGTGGAAACTTATATTATTTTAAGTAGTATTTTTATAAACAATTTCTTGATTAGCATGAGCATGTCACATGTTGTTATAATACTCTCAATATATAAATAGGTACTTAGGTTTATACGAATAATTAAATCTACATTCCCTGTCTCACTCGCCCCCGGGAGTTTCGTCACAGCGTCTCTGCACAGTACTTATTTAATACGATCCCTACCATTAAAAAAAAACCTTTGTTGTTTCAGGTTATTATAATTTAGTAGTACAATAGAGATATTTTTTGTATTTGGAAAAAAAAAAATATTTGCCAGTTTAATACATGATGTCCTTAATCAAATTTGTAATCACTCACTACTCACTGACAAATAAAATTTTAACAAAGGATTTAAAAAAAATCTTAGCGCCGATAATTTTATTTTTTATTTATCAGAGAGAGAGGTCCCGGAACGCCGTTCCGCCAGGTTCCGCCTCAAATCGAGCCCTGTGTGTAACTATCACAAAATCACGGACGAAACTACAAATTTCGTTACGTCAAATGTATGGAGAGCAGTTGAATAAGTGATATTCCAAAGAAGAAGAACAAGAATTGATCCCTATAGTAGCCATGTTTCTTAGTTATAAAATAATAAACATACTCAATAATATCAGATATAAACAAGAATACATTGTTTTCAATCAAATAAAACTATTTATTAAACTTTTTCCACTTAGGTTAGTGTTTGGCAATGCGTAACACTATAATCACTTCACAGAATTATTAATACAGTAGAACCTCACTTACACGACCCTCAATAACATGACAACCTCAATTACAAGTGCAATTTTCAAATCCCCTTGAGATTGCCATAACACATAATGTTAAATTAACCTCTATACCACGACTATTATTATCCAAACAACCTCAATAACACAGATTTTTTTCAATTCATAACGTAACTCAGAACATCACAAGTCGAACATCACAGAACATCACAAGTCGTTTTGAGAAGTCAACCTCGATAACGCGACTCTATACAGGAATGGGTCGACCTTGAACAAGTCTAGACTTTAAAATCCCGCCCTTAACCTCGATAACACGACTGATAGCCAAAATAACCTTGATAACACGAGCCTCAACAAATAGAGCACCTCGATAACAAGACTGTTTCTCTAATCCCCTTGAGACACTTCTTATCGAGGTTCTATTGTACATCTATCAATACCTTGATATCTTTCTTGACTTTTATACATTTCAACCCTCTTAATTAATATCTATCAACTAAATTTGCAGTAAGTGTTTGAGTAAGTTGTAATATCAACAAAAAAAAAAACATTAAATCTCTACAACTAAGCATAAAATTAACAATATTTTTAACATACTTTCAATAGTGACAAGTGTTTCCGCAGGTTTTCCTATAGATGTCTTCAAACGCTGGTTGACAGTGAGGTTAGCACACTGCCATGCTCCCCACTCTAGAAGTGCTCTTTCGCTCGACATGCTACGCTGTCCTAGTTCAAACTCAAGAACTGCCCAACATCTGCTCACTATGTCTTCCAACCAACCGTTATCATACCTTTCACAGTATTTCCTAATTAACATAAATAGATTATTATTAACAAAACAGCAGAACATATATTATGTTTTTAGGTTGTCTAGGGTATAAAAATTTCTACTTTCTCATCTCAACAGCTATATTTTGACCATTAAATCTGATCATCTCCAGGCCTACAACATAGCAGAACATAGGGATTCTGCCAAAATAATACTGTAGTAACATGATTCTAACAATCATACTACAATAGTCCAGGATATAGAGTCCAAAAAAGTGTGTGAATAACATCAAGCTAGAATTTTGTGTATAAGCTAATCTTTTGGTGCCTTTTAAGAATATTTGGTCATCTAAGTTCATCTGCAGGACATAGCTTAGCAATAGGCATTAGAAAAAAAAAACTGGTGGTGTGCAGCCATGTCCCTCCAATTATGGTGGACAATGTGATTTTCATGATCCTAATTGCTAAATTAGTTAGTTAGTAGACCAAAAATCAAGTTGATGTTAGTTTGTCACTTGACAGGTTAGTTACTCAAAAATTACTCCAAATCAAAATGGTCACCTATCAAATGACAAACTTAACATTAACTTGATTTTTGGTCTACTAATTAATTTTTTACTCAGGATCATGAAAATCACATTGTCATTATAATTGGCGGGACATGGCCGCTCTCCACTGGTTTCTTTTTTTTTTTCAAATGCCTACTGCCAAGCAATGTCCTGCAGAAGAACCTAGCCAACCAAATATTCTTAAAAGGCATTAGAAGATTAACTTATACGCACACTTTTAGCTTGATGTTAGTCAATCTATCTCCTGGACTATGAGTATGCTTGTCAGACACATTGTCATAAGAAATTTTTTTTGTAAAGAATAGAACTTAGAAAATACAAGCTCAAAGTGAATGTGTTAAAGGATTTTTAATTTTCAATTTGAATTTAAACAAAATTATTAAGTGTAAACAACTAATTACTTTAATTTACTATAACATAGCAACTTCTATAATGAATTAATTTCCTTTATAAGTATACAAAAAAAATTTAAAAAAAAGGAAATTCTCACAGCTTATTGTGTCCATGGAAGATATACTCCATGATTTTTCTAAAATGAATATCTTGAATTTCTCCAGTGTCTCCTCTTGTCATGGAAGCGTATAGACTTGATTCTAAGTTTCGTTTATATCCTCTTGGATCCTAAAAATAAAATAATACAGATTTGTTAACCCATTGAATGCGTAATCCAATTTATGAACCTACCTACCTGACTGAATAAAAGTTACACAATTTTAAAAGTTAATTAAAAAATAAAACAATAAAAAAAAAATAAAAGTTTGGATCCACTGTGGATACAAACGTGAGCGAGCCTGACGGAGCCTTGCAAGATGGTTCTACTCGAGGCACGGAGAATAGAGCTACAGAGGGCTGAAAGGAAGGGCTTGGATCCACAGTGGATCCACCCGCATTGAATGGGTTAAAAAAATGTGAAATTCCTAAACTATTATACTACTATGATCAACACCAATTAATAATGCCCCTTTTAAATTAATAAAAATAAAAGTAAACTGGGTTAGAACAAAGTTAATTTGTGTTCTCTTATTTTAACTGTGGGCTCACTTCTCTTTTTTTAACTGGTTAATTTTGTTGGTCCAGATCAGTCTTCTTCGTCCTAAGGACTTTTTTGACATAGTTCACCACAAGGTCCCAGGAGCTTATGCTTTCCAACATTTCTATGACCATGTCTGGGGTAAATTCTCCAATTTCTGCCATTAGAGCCATTCTGTGCTGTGCCCATCTGTCACAGGCAAAGAAGGTGTGTTCCGCATTATCTAACATCTCCGAGCAGTATAGACAGCTGGCCAGAGGTAACTTCCCCATCTTTCTAAGGTACAATCTAGAGTAGTAGTAGGAGCAGTAAGGTCCTAGTACTAGATGAGTGATGAGAACCACTTATTCAAATCTAGCAATTAGGCCATATTTATGCTTTTTTACAAGCCCAGTTGAAGAGAGTTTCAGCCACCTTACATATCATACAATGTACCGCCGAAGCGAGTATGGTGTGATGATCATTAGGTGCATTACAAAATGAAATCAGAGCATTACGGCAATTTCGGTGAGGGATTGAACCCACAACCTTGTTCCACCTTCAATTTTCGTTATTCGTTTGTACATATGCATTTTTTTTTTTTAAACCTAATTCACATAACCCTATTAGACTAAAATAAATGTATACTATACATACTTTACAATAATGTTGAACTCCAAAAATGAAAGTTAAAGATGGTAATAACTTCACAATCCTTAGATAAATAGCTTGAAGTTTCCTTGAAGCAGAATTCACATAAGTTGTACACAAATTCATCACTTTGATCAAGTGTTCCATCTGTAAGATAAAAAGAAATAAAGAAATTATTGAAACAAATAGCAAGAGATAAAGCATACAAATAATTCAATTGCTCGCTGATCAAAGAAATGTTGAGTGATTAAGTTCGCAATTTTTTCCCTGTCTTTGGGCCAAAAAGTTTAACATGAAAACAAAATTTCAAATCTCTAGCTACAATAGGTTGGGAGATATACTCCAAAAGATGCGACGGACGGACGAACTACCAAAAGCATAAGGAATTCTAGCATGACCTCAATCTCTCCCTTATCTCAGAGGTAAAGTATTTTAATTACAATTATCTAAAAAAAATTACTTTTTGAGATAAGAATGTACTGCATTACGCTGGTAGATAAATTCTGGTTAAGTATTTTAACACCTTTGATAGTGAATAAAAAGGTTGTATATTTTGAAGAGAGGTTGCTCAGTATTCCGGTTTTAGTGTGAGGAAAATAGCTTCCTTGTAACTACTAGATAAAATATGATAAAATAGACATATTGGATATTGAGAGGGACATAGTAAGTTCAGAAGGGAAGAACCCAAGTTTCCTTAGTAATTAAAAAATCTTATCAGAGTTCTTCTTGCTTGATACACATGCAAATATTCATCTTTTGAAATACAAAAAAAGGAGATATACCTTCCACGTTTGGTTAAAGTTGTCAGCAAATAAATAAACACATTTGGCCGAAGCAAGTGCTATTTTACGACACCTGTCCATAGCGGCTCTAGTAACTCCAGATATAAGTATGCTGAGTTCCTCGGTATCATGTAGATCAAGGTAGTAAGGCTTGATCTTCGATAGTATATCTTTACACCATAGGAGAAGTACAAGCTTCGTGTCTTCGCTCATACCCTTAAATAAAATAAATGTAACTTATGAGTAGAAACAGTGGCTGATTAGTTGTATAGGCCGAAGAGGTATCTGCCTACAAGCCCTTGTAGGGGCCTTTACAAGAATGGCCCCACTATTGATCACACCATACTCGCTTTGGCGTTACAATGTACAAATGTATGATGTGTGAAGTAGCTGGAACTCTCCACCACAGGGCTAGTAAAAAGGGCCTAAAAGGTGGCCTAATTGCAAGATTCGAACAAGTGGTTCGTCCTACCTGTCTAGTAGGAAGTACTAGATTACTACTACACAAGAATGACCCTTTTTTCTTTATTGCTATATTGTAGTGTTAAATAAGTCTGTCAAATAATATGCACTTGGGCATAAATATTATTTAGTTCCATTTGCCTATGTTCATTGTTCATATTAACAACTGTTTTTTCCACACATCCCCCATTAATTTGTCCCAAAAATATTATTTTAAATCCTAAATCTAATCTACATAATAGTACAATAGATTTAAGCTTTTGACAGAATTGTAGTGAAAATGACAAATTTTATTGGTAATTTTAGGTCATCATGTAAAAATTGCCTTTTGTAAATGCCTAATGGACATTAAATAAAAGAATTGACCAAGTTCAAAATATTAAATACATATTTCTTACGACTACTGTCAGGGTGAAGAAAGATAAGAAAAATATAAAATAATAATCATTTTTATTATTATACAGATTCATTGCAATTATTCCTTACATTGAATTCATTAAATAAAACACCAGTTCCTTTTCATTAGGACTAAATATTACTAAAATAATTACTTAATTTCTTATCCTAATGTATATAATTACTGATTGTCAAAATAGTGTTTTTACATTTTTAATTATTAATTAGGTGATAATTGTTATTTTAACATCAATTGTTAATTGTTTTAGTCTTTTAACTTTTATTTACTTATATCAAGATTCTCTATTATTGAGATAGTTAATACTTTATACAAACAAAATGTTTTGTTACACATCTAATTGTAGGTAGCTACGCTTATTATTACTAAATTGTTTTTAGTGTGCTTTTGCTTATTTAATTAATTGTTATAAAGGAATTTAATTAAAAATGTTAATTAAAAACACATAAAAATATCAAGAAACAAAAATATACCATTTTCAGAAGATTGCCAACAAGTTTCATGATGATAGAAAGATGGTTTGCAGTAGGCGAATCTTTATTTTTATCTGTCTCTGTCGAATCAGCTGGCATAACCGAATAGAGTGGATTATCAACAGAGCTTTTCAACAGCTTACTCGTAAGTACAAATTCTCCATACCTAACAAATTAAATATAAAGTATTAGATAAGTCATATACAGTAGGACCTCGTTAATCCGGAAACACAGTAATCCGGAACCTTCAGTAATTCGGACGATCCTCCATGAAGAATGCACGCCCTCATCAATAAAAATTATACCGCAAATCAGTTACCATCATCGCTTCTTACGTTCATTCTCGCTGACCCTGTGCAAAATAACAACTTGGAAATGCACTAAAAAATGTAAATTTAAAAGATGTGTTCAGTATAGCAAACAGTTGGAAACTGATAGGAATGTACATATGTATGTTCATTTACATACATATGCAATTACATATTTCGTTCATGCTGTAAATTTAATTTACCCTTACATAATGTTACTACAAACACGGTACCTATACATACATTTTTTTTTGTTAAGGGTTTCAAGTTATTTTTTTAAAACCTCGCTAATCTGGAAAACCCTCTAATGTCCTTGCTTTCTCTAGATAGAAAGCAAGGACATCTAGAGCAGTCCATTTCCAGTAGCGGAACATTCTCTAGACACCTTATCTAATTCATCAGATACAAAGAGTTAATAAAAATATAATTTATAAATATAATAAATGTAAACTCTTACAAAGAACAATGTGATTTGAGTAGAACCACAACAGAGTGGAATAAAGATGGGTACTCTAGAGGAGTGAACAGGTGCACTAACTTGACAGCAAATAGATCAAACAGACTTGGTTTCACCAGGTATATCCAGAATAAAGATCCCCCAGTCTTACCTGAACAAAACAACATAAATAAAATTATATAGAGAAATAATTATTATATACAATACTTAAAGTCTTGATTATTTCTAGATACATTATCAAAGTTAGTATTGAACTATATATTCAAATATTAATGCAATACTGTTCGTAAATTGTTAAAATTAAATTATGTTGTTGTGGGAGATTAGTCTTTGAACTCCCACAGAGATCTCTGCACACAATAGAGAAGTGGAACAGAGAGTGAGAGGAACAGCCTGGGGGTTAACCCAGGAAAGACTGTGGTGATTCCTTTCACGAAGGAAAGGAAATTGGATGGCGCTCGTACCCTGTATCTGGGAGAAAGGAGTCTTGAGCTGTCAAATACGGTTAAGTATCTAGGAGTGACTCTTGACAAAAACTTAACTGGGCTAGTCACTTAGAAAGCAAAATTAATAAAGCTTTAGCTACTTTCTGGGAGTGTAGAAGAGCTATAGGCTTGAGGCCTAAAGCCAAAAGTAATACACTGGATGTACATGGCAATAGTCAGACATATTCTTTCATATGCTTGTGTTGTCTGGTGGCCCAGAGTATTATTGTCTTCAACAAAGAAGAACTTAGATCATCTTCAGAGGACGGCTAGTCTGGGAATACTAGGAGCAATGAGAACAGCACCATCCCTAGCATTAGAGGTACTGGCAGGACATCCGCTGGATGTATCAACTGGCATCTACTGGGAAGACCCCCAGATAAGAGATAAGCGTTAGTCTGGGAAAACATGCCAGTTTTTCATTAAAAAATGTATGCTATCTTGGGCTGTACTCAAATTATAATGTATAAGGCACAAGCAGGGCTGGATTTAGGCAGGGGCCATGGGGGCCCGGGCCCCTGGCGGCAAATTTTCGAAGGTGGCAAAAGGCGGCAGAAAGAAAGAAATAACAAAAATCATAAAACTTTTTTTTTATATATTGGACATTACAATATGACTCTTTGTGAACAAACAGTATAACATTTATTTTCTAATTGAACTTTTATATACTAATTGTACAGTTAGCCCAGTTAATAAAGGCCAAAAACAGGCTGTACCCGCAACTTTTTACGTATTTATGTAAACATCTCGCTTCCTCTAGCTCGGAGACCAATTGACGATCAGATCAAAATTGAAGATTATAAATTTTCACACATGAAACATGTTGTTTATTTTTTACGTAGAACGAACCTTTTGGATAATAAAGTGCTCCAAAGTTTCCCCACAAGTCGTAAAAAAAAAATTTTTTACATAGATAATTGTCTATAGTCTATGTTTGGAAGGTTTTACTTGAAGATGATGCTCCTACGGATGCTACAATAGAAGCAAAATTGGTTGAAAAGTATGGCAACAATATTGTTATTACAACGAAACCAAAAAAATTGCAATGATTAGCTTCCTCGATACTCATGCGACTATTCTTTCTAACGCTTGGTATGAAAATTGAATCAAGAAGAAGAACGTCCACGAATAGTTGAAGCTGATGCAGCAATTATAAGAGAAGACGTCCGCAGCATCGCTGCATACACTGAATCCTAATAACAGTATTCTTGCCATACTTTTCAATCAATTTTGCTTGTATTGTCGCATCAGTAGGAGCATTATCTCCAAGCAAACCCTTCAGCTCCGCCAACGTTAATTGACAATTATATCTATGTAATAAAATTATTTTTTACGCCTTGTGCTAAAACTTTGGAGCACTTTATTATCCAAAAGAATCGTTCTAAGTAAAAAAAACTCAAATATTTCATGTATGAAATTAATTTTATAATCTTCAATTTTTATCTGATAGTCAATTGGTCTCCGAGCTAGAGGAAGCGAGATATTTACAAAAATACGCAAAAAGTCGTGCTTTTCAGAATGTCAAAATGAATTGACCAAAAAATAAAAAATTGAACTTGGAACAGATTTATGACTAAAATAACTGGACTATGACTTGAATTTAAATGACATAAATGACTCTCCTAATGTTAAAGCAAGACGTAAGAAATTTAAATAAACAAATTTCTCAACAAAGGTATTCAATTACTTTTCTTTTTAAGTGAATTTTCGAAGAAAATTAAGCTATTGCAATGGCTTCAAAATTTGTGTAATACGAATTTTTGAAAATTTCTCCATGGAAATCATACCATTCTTAATCTATTCCTGAAATTTAACACTTTTAGCGAATTTTCAAAGAAAATTAAGCTATTGCGATGGCTTCAAAATTTGTGTAATGCGAATTTTTGGAAAAATGTTTTCATGGAAATCCGTTTTAGACCATTCTGAATCGATTCCTAAAATTTAACACTTTTTTTTATGTATGTATGTACATATGTATATATGTGTCACTCCAGACGATATCTCCCCTTAGGATGCACTTAAAAATTTCAAACAAATTTTAAAATGTCAATAATATCAAAAGAAAGGATGAGTTCGTTGGCCAGAATTTTTGGAGTTCATTTAGGGGTCAGTCAAATTTTGACAACTTAGGGTCAAAAATAGCATAAAACCCGTTTTTCCATTTTCTCCCCTCTTATTTGAAAATATGACAAAAGTGTACATAACAACAATTACTGTACTCTTAGAGCTTTCCAACGACATGCATCTTGAAGGGTATATACTATTTTGATTTTTGTACCCGGTACCCCTGTGTACCAATTTTTTTTTCACCCATCCAAATTTTAAACCAAAATATTCCTGTATTATCATAAGCCAATAATACACAGATTTCTTTAAAAATTCGCTCATTAAGTCATGGTGCATGATTGGCCGTTTTTAAAAATTATTTTATAACTACACTTTAACATTTCATTTCCGAAAAACGAAGTTACTGTTAAATTATGACTAATTTTAAAATGAAACTTGTATATAAATACTGTGTACTTGAAAATTGTTTTTCATTAAAACTTTTTGAACTTTATTTGGTTTTATTTGGTTTTATCCTAGTCCTGTAATAATAGAATAGAATAGAATAGAATAGAATATCGTTTATTGTTTCTACAATTGAGTTCAGTCTAACAATTTATGTGTATTTCTTTACATTAAGTAATTATTGATATGCGCAACCTTTAAACATTTAACTATAAATAGATGTAATATAAAATCAACAATAACTACATAATAAATAAATAAATAAATAGAGAGTAAATAATTTAACAACAATTTTAAATATCAATTAAAAACAACAAAAATGTAATTTAAACAATTAAAAAACAATTAAAACCTAGATTTTTAGACAAACAAATATTTAACAGAAATATTTCAGTACCAGCAGTTAATAAAGTTCTATATGAATAATAATAATTGTAATAAATAAGTTGGGAGTTGCTACATATATAATAAAAAGGCTCTTAATCTCAATGCCTGAATGGTGAAACTATATACATTATTTACTGATTCAATATTTATAGAGGAAAAGATTTCCTCTATTGAGCTGTAGTTGTGAAGCCAGTATTCCCTTAAATGCTTATAGTGGGGGCATCGAAAAAGAAAATGGTTAATTGTCTCATCTTCATATAGGTTGCAAAGCAGACATTTTATGGTCCCGTCTAAAATATAAACTATACTGTCGTATGTCACACTACTGTTAAAAAACCTACAAGAAGAGGGACGGAGTCTTGCCTTAGTCGATCCGGTAGCACAGTCGGTTAAGGCACTGCAGTCCTGATTCTTTTGTGCATTGTTTTCAAATCAGTAAGATCACCACAGTTCGATTCCCGTCGACCTCACTCTATTTTCTACCTCCCAATCTACATTACAAATTAACTAGGACTAGGCGATTCCGAACACAAATAAATAAATAAATATAATATAATCTAAATAATGACGGATACTAACAGGGACCGAATCACACTTGCCGACATCATGGATAAATTAAAGGAAGTTCTGACTGACGTGAATACGGTAAAAAACGAAGTGGGTTCGGTCAAAACGGAATTAGCTGCTATCAGACACTCGGTGAACGAAACGTCTGATCAAATAAAGAAGATCGATTCAAGGGTAACAGTATTGGAGGATAAAAACAAACTAATTGAGTCGGAAATAGTTGAGATTAGTAATTTAATTAAGAGACCGCCAAATATATATGAAAACCACAGGAATAAAAATTTAATATTTTACAACTTGAAGGAAAGTGTAAACGAGTCTATACTGGAGCTGGAAGAAACAGTAATCAATATATTTACGACGATCATGGGGATTCCGATTAGTTTAACAGAAATAGATGTGATAAAAAGATTAGGGGCCAAGCGATCTGGAAATCGGCCTGTACTGGTTAAATTTATATCTATGAGAAGGAGGTCTGAAATATTAAACAGCAGTAAAGCACTACGAGGTACCGATATCGGATTAAGCCAGGACTACGACCCGGAAACTAGGCGAATCAGAAAACAGCTACAGGTATACAGTAAAATGTTAAGGGAAGAAGGAAAGCAGACATCGCTCCGCCGAGACAAAATCCTAGTAGATGGGAAATTGTTGAACTACGAGGAGCTGAAAAATATGTATAGACTGGATGACCAGGAAGTAATAAAAAATGTTCAAAACTCGGACAAACAATCAACCTCAACAAATAATATAGAGCGGAGAAGCCCGCAAACGCGCGGTAAAGAACCCGGTGTAAAGAGAAGAAAAATTGGACAAGACACCTTGGATAGTTTTTTATCGCCAACCCAGCTGCCCAATGTGAACAAATAGCACCGATAGAAAGAGAGGAATGTGAAAATCGTTTTCGGATAGCATACTGGAATATAGAAGGTTTTTTAAATATTTGGCAATTAGACCGTAGCGAAGCTATTTTCCTTAAAAAATGTGATGTTATTTGCTTAGTAGAATCTTTTTTAATGTACAGTCCTGTAATAATAGTGGAATATTATTTAAATAATAATAAAATAAATCAGGTTAAAAATGGACAAACTATAAAACATTAGTCCATATGTTTTATAGGACAAAACCTGCAGTAATTTTTTTTTTTTTTATAGGAATTTCAAAATTGTCACAACATTTGGGGGGGGGGGGGGTTAGGCGGCAATTTTTCTTGGGCCCCTGGCCACCAAATATGTAAATCCAGCTCTGGGCACAAGCACAAAAAAAAACATATTTATACCTGTAGGCAGCAATAAAATCACTGACTTCACCTAAATGTACATCCCAGCTAGTTTCAGAATGTAAGCAAACATTGGAAGCTCTTTCTGGAATAAATGAGGTAAAACTGCTTTGGGTACTGGGACCACAAAGGCATCGAGGGAAATGAATACGTGGAACGTCTAGCTAGACAAGATTCTGGCACAATTCCCTTGGCACCAGAGCCCATTGTGGGCATCTCACATTATGTGGTTAGAACAACAATCAGGAAGTCTCTAAACAGGGAATTTCAGGAGACTTGGAAAAAATCTACCGCTTGAGGCAATTCAATTTATAAAAGGACCCTCTCGTGGGCTTACTAAAAGTGTGTTAAGTCAAAATAAGAAATCATGCCAGAAAATAACAGGTTTCTTGACAGGCCACTGCCATCTAAACAGGCATCTACAGCTAATAGGCCTTGATGAACGAATCAACTTGCATGCTGTGTGGCGAGGAGGAGGAGACTCCTATACATTTGATTAGCCAATGCCCTGGGCTGCTTAATCACAGATGGCTGACCTTTGGAGAGCCAACGGTTAAGAGAAACTACACAGTACACCCATTAACAAACTGATAACATTTTATCAGGGAATAAAAATGTTATGGGAGTAAAGTTGAAGAGATTTTAGGAGAGAAAGCATCTTTAAAAAAAAGAAAGTAAAAGTTAAGATAGATTGTATATTTCCAGTAAAATTTCTACTAGAGATTTAGATTAATAAAATAAGATGAAATAAACAATAATACTCACTCATAATTTGAAATGTATCAAAGTAGAATTTAACAATGATTTCAACATTAGTTTCATTGTACTCAGATGTTGTGAAAATATTAGTGCTCCCCAAGATAGGATCCATGTCAGGAAATAAAATTTTCAATGCTCCATTTAAATCACTTATCATATGACTGAAATATAAAAATAAATACAAAAAAATTGTTATTAAAATACTACTAAGGATAAAAATGATATTATTACCTATTATCATATTGTAGTATCACATTATACCATATATTCTGTTAATATTTTTAATAACAGCACAAATATAGTCAGCAGAAATATAGGACACAAAATTATGATTTTTTTAACAAAATGGCATAATAAATTAAATACTTTCCACAAGGTTTAAATATTTTTGTAATCTACTCTTTAATACCTTCCATTTGATACCCCAATCAAAATGACATGAATCATCCGCCATTATGGATTTGAACGGCTGATAATTTAGAGTTTGCTATATTTTTCCTGTGAGCACGTCAAAATGATCTTTAATAATGAAAAGATTTAAGTTGTATCTCTTTTGATTCAAAAGTTATTGGAATGGTACAGTGACAGACACAGGAACGAAACTAAAAGGGTTTCTTTTTTTGGTTTGAAACCCTTAAAAAGAAAAAAAAGTTGATTAGTAATCCCCAGCATTATCTTTTGGCAAAGAGACTACAAAAATTACAAATAAATATGAAAATATGTAAAAGAGAGAAAAAAATAAAATATAATATTAAACCTGTAGGCTGATTTGACGAGCTTAACGTCTTTCCTTTTTAATAAAGCTTGATAAAGTGCAATTAGCTCAGGGCGTAGAGATGTAAACCTATGAACTAACACCAAGGAGGAACTGGAGAATAGACGATCTATCAATTCTCCAGGTAGTTTAAATCCAGACTCGCCTATTACCTGGAATAAACACAATAAAATTTATTTAAAAAACAATGTATTAAAATTTGGGGCTGATGGGATATTTATTGGTGAGCTAATCACAATTATATATAAAACTACTAAGTACGTGGGATATGCCAGCAATGGCTCACACCCAAAGAAAGAATAATAGTAAAATATAAGTTTGGTCAACCACATTTTTTTAATTTATTTCAAATCAGACAGGTTTCAGCCTCTAAAATATACTAAGATATAACATTTATAAAAGTATGACGGCCATCTTCAGTGACTTATATTTCTAGACTAAGGAGAAGGTAAGGTGGCTAGGGTTTAGGACATAAGGTCAAGTGGGAAGTAAGATTCGTGGAATAGAGGATGTGAGGGGTTTTACAATAGGATTAAGAGCTAGGGCCAAGCTCCAGGTCTTGGTATGTGTGTAGGGGAAGTATATGTAGAGAAAAATAAGTAAAATAATAAATACAGGAGGCCCGTGGTTCGAACCCTGGTGCTGGAGTCTATTTTTCTCTGTCTGTCTCCCGTTGTTAATAATAATTATAATTTGATTTAAATTCAAATGTAATCTTTCCGTAGTATGAATACTACCAAAAACTTAAAAATTGAATTTCTAATACAGGAATAGGTATTTGTATTTTTCTACAATCTATTATTTCTTCTTATCTATTCTGTAATCTATAACCAACACAATTAATGTATAATTAAAATGTATTAAATAATTATTATCAATTTTGAGGGCTTCTAAGACCAGGCTGAGCCACTAGACTGATGAATGGGACCAAATAAACAGAAATATCTTGATTTCTAAAATTATCTGAATCTTAACAGTTAATGAAAACGTTAAGCAGCATCGAGCCGGGTCAGAAGATGACCGCAGCGCTCTGGGTTCAATTCCCGGACCAGGTCCCCCGCTCAATGTTCACCCAGCATTGTTTAAATAAATGGGTAGCTGCTTGAAAGAGTAGCGCCACCAGGTTTCGGCCTGGAAACCATGGAATACACTCTCAGTTCGATTCACTTCGAAAGAGAGTCATGGTTAACGACCAGACACTTCACTCTAATGTGATGAAGTTAGGTTTCTAACCCGGGTTTGTTCAATGGGCCCACCTAAGTGGCCTATGTCTTTGGGCATAAAAGCCCCCGGAATAAAATTTAAAAAAAAAAAAAAAAAAAAGTATAAACTGAAATAAATAATTACAAGATAAAAAGAACTTTTTATATACTACGTTTTTAAATTTTCTGTTAATCATATGTAATGTTGATAATATAATTGTCATTGTTATATATAATGTTAGAGAAAAAAAACAAACATAGTTCCGAATTTATTTACTTCACATAATAATGACAACCATCTAGAGAGCTGATTTTAAACCTATAAAAGGACAAATCTTTGAACAACGGATCTCATCAACACCGAATCTAATCCGTGCCATTGATATGCCCCTGTGTAGGGACAGTAAGAGAAGAAAAATGGTGTACAAGTAAAGAAGTACAGATGCAGGAAAATTAAACCTATACCTAGGACACAAGTGTAAAAAAACCTGGGTGTCACACGTCAATTAATTTATTTCTTTGTTTACTTTTCACTGTCATTCAATGTTTAGCTCTTAATAAAAAATCACAAATTTGAAACCTGTCAAAATGAAGATTGTAAATACTATGGGATATGACAAAACAAATAAAATAACTTCGGATTTTTTCCGAACTAACTTTCCATACAGCAAAATTTGCTGAAAACCAATTAAATTCTGCTGAAAGATGGCTAAAAGTATTAAAATAATGCATTGTCATCGTGTTCTGAGCTATGCTAAAAGTTTCAAATGTCTAGCTATTCGGGAAGTAGTTAGAAATCGATTGCCAGATTTGTACCGGACAAACAAACAAACAAACAAGAATGCAAGCTAATAAAAACGTAGTAATATTGATGCAGAATCAATTTTGTGTCTCTGAAACTTTAGGTTGATTTGGTTCTGCAAACCATAAACTCAAATAAATATGAATAAAGAATCAATTTTGAGAATCAATTTTGTACTCACAGTAACAGGAGATAAACTTATGGGTTAACGTAGTAATTAGCCTAGAAGTCTGAGTATATGTCAATGCACCTGCAAATGACTAATGTGGACCAATCTATATAATAAAATCCAAATACCTCTGAGTGACTAACTCATCAAGTTATTTCTGAAACCACTGGATCACACAATTTTGTAGGAAAGTTCCTCTTAGCCAGTAGGTGCTGACTAAAATATCTTTATACAATCCGCTTTTTTGATCTTGAAGGTGGGAACCAACATTTATATGCAAAAATTGTCACAAAGAAATTTCCTTAAGGAGGACAACCTCTACTTGTTAAACACAGGAATCCTGCTGGTATTGTGAATGTACAGCACAATAGGCCATATTTACCATTAGAGCTTTCAACTTACTGGAGTACTAAGTAGAAAAATCCTATGGTGAAAAGTTATATACAGATGCAGCTTAAAAAAGATACTAGTTATACACGACATAGAAATAAGAATCATACCTTAGCAATAAGAGCAAGAAGTGATTGTATGGTTTCAATATCCAACTCGTTTCCAATATCAAGTTGTTTGCTGATGAATTTAAACAGAGTTGTCTGGACAGTATCTGTTTTATACTTGAGATATTTCATTATGGCCAAAGAACAGTAGTTCCCTACAGCAAACAAACAAAAATACATAAAAATAGAAATAAGAGATGGAATAAAACATTATGTTATTAAAATTATTTGACTTTTTAAAATGTATGCCAAATTTGAGCACTTTCTAAGGATACAAGTTAGGGTCACTTTAATGGACGAACCATGATGACAAAAATAGGTGGTATTGATTCAAAACAACATTTTGATTCTTTGAAAGTTAGTGTGGCTTGGCATTGATGGACAAATGATATAAGAGTGGCTCAAGATAATTTGTTTCCTCTAGCCTCCTCAGCATACAGGTTATTATATGATTTCACCAAATAACAAACTTACCGGCACAGATAACAGGGCAGTGGATGTGTAGTTCAGTGATTTTCAGAACTATATTGAATATCTGAGTTATTGCATCGGAATGAAACGTCCACGTTATTTTCTTACATACAGATGGGTCCATTGCATCTTTTGCACCTTCGAATACAGCTCGAAATACCCTGTAAACACATGTAAATGTAAACCATTAGTAAAATAGAAGACAAATTTTTTAAAAACCAATTCTTTGGATTCAGGGGACCTCAAAAAGTTTGAATCCCTCAAAATCTCAAAATCAAATTTTTGTGCTATCGCAATACTTTCTCTTTATAAGAGAAAGTAAAAACTTGAGACAAAGAAAAAAACACCACTGATAGAATATATTTTAGAAAAAAGGAAATGTAATGAAAGGTAATTAATGTTTTAAAAATCAATTTAAAAGTATATTGCTTTAGCAAAAAGATAGCGACTTAAAAAAAAAAAAATTGAAAAAAATAAGGGTAAAAAAACTTAAGGGTTAAGATTTTTTTTTTGACACCGTGAGGGGTATCATTTGAAAGGGTACGTCGAGCTGATTACAAAAATATATAATTATTTGGTTATAACTTTGATAGGGAGAGCGTAGGCAAGTTTGAAGTGGGTGTGAAATGTGCCCCCCTCCCCCCTCTATCTCGCTTATGTCAAATGCAAAAAATCTGAAAAAATTCCTGAACATTCTTCGACTAAAAGTAAAGATACCACTTTTTGGAAATTTCCAAAAAAATTTACTTTTTTTTATTGACAAAATACTTTTTTTTTATAACTATGGTCTTTTTGATCTATTTATACGGTTGTAGTCCAGTTCAGTGGTATCAGAAGTTTGTTTATGTGTTTTGAGAATATCAGACCCATAGGATAGTTCAAAGTAAGCTTTTTAGCATTTTAAAAAACACCATCATTAGGGTACTACTTAAACTATACAGGGTTGCCTACGGACCCTCGCTGTGTGCTGACCAGCTCACTTGACCTGTTTATATATATATATATATACTATTCCATTTTATACTAAAAGCTAAAATAAAATATTGGTAAATATGTAATAAAATAAAATAGGCGCCAAAAATTGCATGTCGATTTCTGCAATGTAAAAAACTACAAGATTACTTCGCTAGAATGCTTTCACTTGCTTTCTCAGTATAAAAAAATCAAAGGATGAAAATAATCAAAAGTGATCCAGAAAATCGTACTTTTGGGGGTCTACCGACGGATGCCAACCTTAGTGTTGTTTTTTTAATCATTATTATTATTTCATATTCCTATAGGCGCCCCAGCACCACACTCATACTGTAGGAGCACCTATTACAGCATAAAGATGCTTGGTACTGTTTATGATATGGATATGGTACTTTATGACTCATCTATTGCTGTCTGAAACGTCACTTACACATTTTTTAAGGAGTGAAAATTGTGCTATTGTATCACTGCCACCGCACTGATGCAATAGCATATTGATATAAAAGAAAATTTTGTTTGATTTGTCGGAAGAATGTTTTTTTGTTTTTTTTTATGATCGTCTTGGCGGCGCATCGGGAAATTTCCCATCTACCCGGTGCCCCCATCCGCCCCTGGACACCACCCAATTTTACCAGAACCTCTTGTGGGCATGCCACATTGTGCAGTAAAAATTTCTATAAGGACCTTTCATAAATTTAGATCTGCATAAGATATAGAATAGTGCTTCTTGTATGCAAACAACCACCAGTTCACTCCTGTAACTTAAAAAATAGTCTTGACATCTTTTGACAGGTATTCTTTCTGAACACTGGGGACTAAGTCAACATCTACACTGACTTGGTTAAGCTGAAAGCCCAGTGATTAGGCTATGTGAGGAAGAGGATGTAAGGATGTAACTTATTTTCACCTTATTAACTGCTGTTTACATTAACTTGTCTTACGTAGAAATCTTTGATTTTGTTAATCTGCTTACTGAAGAACTAAGGTTGATTTCCCGTAAGCAAAGTACTCTAAATTTCTGTGGCTCAAGTCAACCTACTTAGTGGATAGAGTACTATAAGAAGGTTTTTTTTAAAACCAGTTTAGCACCTTGAACCTAACATATACCTGCATGTGATTGATGACTTGCTGCTTTTTGACTTTACTTTAAAGTCTCCCAGAAAAAAAATGTAGAAATATACAGATGAAATATGGTTGATTAGCTATTTGTTCCTCAAACAAAAAAATGAAAACTAATTTTAAAATAAAAATGTAAAGAATTAAAAAAAGAAAACAAAACCTGATAAAATTAGTTGTTTTAGAGAAGGCTTCATCGCTAGGAGATGATTCGAGAGTGACTTCGTCAGAATATATCTGAGCATCTTCGAGAATCTGAGTTAAAAGAGACACGGTGAATTTGATATCCTGTATCCAGTACTCTGACAATGAGCGCAAACATTCAGATGAGAAGTCGGCAATGTGCGCTGGCTGAGTACTGTCAATGTGCCAGCCCACAATTATATCAATTGTATCCTGAAACGATAATAGATTTTATTACTTGGATTTTCTTGGCAAGGCTAGTGAAAAAAGTGAATTTTTATAACTACTTAAATGTCATACAAAGGAATTAATTATTCATCTAATACTATAAGTCCAGGAGATGGCTTGCAGAGCTAGAATTATGTGGGTAAGTTAATCTTTTGGTGCCTTTTAAGAATATGTGATCGACTAAGTTTGTCTGCGGGACATAACTTGGCAATAAGAATTTATCAGTCAGCATAAATTATAAGTAAACAACACAACTACAAAATATATATCCATCACCTTGTATATGTCCTTAATATTAATACCTTTAAAATAATATACTTACATGAAAAGATTCAGCGAAATGATAAGGGTAGTGCTTCGTCAAAATCAAAATGGTTTCAGCAGTCAGCATATAAATATCAGCAATGTCAGTAGATTCCATTATCATGTGAAGTTCTTTGATCAAATGCTAAAGAAAAAATTACATTTATTAATAGCAAACAAATAATAATAAACCACCCTAATACATTAGCTCTATTGTTTCGTAGGGCGTTAAACAATTTAGTTCACACCATAACTAACTAAATCCATGCCTCAACAGCCTGTCAAGGGCCTAAGCCTGCCAAAGGGCTACCAACTATTTACAGGTCATATATAATGTCCAAGTTAGTACTTTTCTAGTGCATGTGTCTCAATCTAGTGATTGATCAAGGAGTTCCCTTTTCTACAACTCAGTGATGGCGCTAGATTCTCCCCCTTGCCACTAGGCTCAGTTTCTTTCATTCAGTCTATGAAATAATCTCTAACAGCCAAATTGCGCAGTTAACATTTTAGACTCCCCTGTCACCGTTTAGATTGATACCGTTGGTTTTTTGCTGTTTATATGTATCCATCACAACAATTCAATATAATCCTTTGTTCTACAAAGCATCTGCTCAACCTTCTTTTTTTTACCTAACCAATCCGAACATATACTTTTTCAATATTAATTGATACTTACTTTTGAAAAGTCGCCAAGTTTAGGGTTTTCAGAATCAAGCTGAGCCAACTGTTAAAAAAGAAAATAAAAATTAATAAAAGAAGATATAAACACTACACTATAATTATGTAGATAACTCCAAAACAAAATGTATAATTAAATTGTTTACTATACCTATAAATTGACCATTTTATTCCAATGCAAGAAGTTATTTCTTGGTTAATAAGCAAAATATTTTGTTCAGATGGGGAACAGAATCAGTGCCAAGGAGGGGTATGATATATGTCAATCATCAGATTCTTGAGAAATATTTATGTTTTAAAGGTACTGTATATTTAATATTTTGAAGTATGTTTTAAGAGCACATTGCAGTAAAAAAATATTTTTAAAGGCTTTAAAGATAAAATATATAAAATTAAAGGTAGATTCAAACCTCCAGAATTCCTTTCAAAAGATATTCCCGAGTTTTCACACTATTTTCATTGTTGATTTTGCGGAAAATCCAATCCATATACCTAAAACAAAAAATAAATAAAATGTATTTTGTTACTCTCCTGTGTCTTTAACAATATAAATGACTAACTAAATAACTATTAAGACATGTTTAGTCCAATGTACTTTGGAACAAAGGAATATCACAATTCTGTTTTTTTAAAGGGAGTAAAAGTCTAAAGAAGAACATTCTGTAGGGGAAAGTACCCCAAAACGGGATAGCTAGTGGTTTTTCTTGTTTATTTTTAATTGTGTGTAATAAAAATGAAAAAAATAAAACGCCATTGGATAAAACACTTATTAAAGCAACATAAAAAAAAAAATTCATAATTTGTTAATAATATTAACACATTAAAAAAAAAAAATTTCTAAAGTCTTACACTATCCCGTTTTACCCTCCCTAGGTTGGGTAAGACGGGATAGGGATTTTTTGGTGATAATTTTTTTTTTTTTATCTTTTCTTAAATATATATATTTTTTTAAAATAAAAAACTACCTAGTTTTTTATGTTAATACTTAGTTGGGTCATATAGGGTGTAAAAATATGAAGATCACTGCATAAACAGGCTATATTTCGCCCCCCTCCGGGGCATAATCATGCCTAAAACATCAATAAGAACTCATAAATATAATCATTTGTGTAAAAGTACATCATGAAACATGAAGAATTTAACAAATATAAAAAGCGTCTTACTATTATAACATATTATAATAGTAAAATAAAATAATTATATAATTAAAAATAATATTTAATCAACTATCAGAAACTGATTTCCTTGACGAAGGTTTCAACTTGGTTACCAGATTTTAAGTGTGTTTTTTGACTGTGATTGTGATGTTATTTTTTATTATTTTTATATGTTTTAGTTAAATTTAGCTAAATGACTGTGATAGTTAGTGAAAACTACCTTTGTAACTTTATTTATATACCTACATATTTTAAGATATTTTGATTCGATTTTTAACATTATGAGAAACTATTACTGATTATGATTAGGTAAGACGCTTTTTATATTTGTTAAATTCTTCATGTTTCATGATGTACTTTTACACAAATGATTATATTTATGAGTTCTTATTGATGTTTTAGGCATGATTATGCCCCGGAGGGGGGCGAAATATAGCCTGTTTATGCAGTGATCTTCATATTTTTACACCCTATATGACCCAACTAAGTATTAACATTGATAAAAATAGGGACATCTAGAAAACTTATGTACCTAGTTTTTGTTAAAAATAATTAAATGAATGTAAACTTAAAATAGCTTTACTATTTTTAAAAAAATTGAATACCTATCTACTTACACTTTGGTTGTGTTTTTAATACACATTTTTGGTAAAAGAAGTCTAAGATTTGGGTAAATAAATGAACATACGTAACACTATATTTTTATTTGAAATATGAAACAACATGTAGGTAAATGAAACCATTTTACAATAGCTAGGCCCAATCGGAGCAACATTAATATTAACAACAAAATTAATAGGAACAACAAATAAACATGGATCATTAGAAAAACTTAAAATGATTTAAAAAAATAAATAAAAAAATCTTCACCGCAAGTTATGATTCATTTTAAAAGCTAACGTTACATTTTTAAGAACAAAATAAAAATAATTATATCTACAGAAAAAAGCTCCAAGGAAGGCTGACTATTTCCACATAGAACAAAAATGAGTCATCTTCTTCATTCGGTCTACGCAAGCTTCGTGAGCCCAACCTTGGCAACTGCACTGTATCCAGCCTTCTCCGGATTTTGATTCAAAATGAAGAGCGTTGCAGAAGATGCATCCTTCTTCTTTTCCATCTTCATCCGGAGGTTGGGTAAAACGGGATACAACAAAACTCTATCCCGTTTTGGGCATCTAAAAACTATTCCGTTTTGCCCGACTGTGACGTTTTTCAAAACAAACATGCCTGAGGTCTGAACTGACACTCGCAAGGTATAGTTTTACACACTAAATTGTTCGTTAAAAACCATACAACACAATACAATACTTACCGGAATTGCAACCTCTGAAGAACAAGACCAATGAGAGTTTTTGTGAAGCAGAAAAAAGACTGATGCTAGAAATATTCTTAACTAAAAACTTTAAAAATTCACTACACCTAAAGTACAATTGCTTGCGACAAGCGATCAACTTAGAATAGTAGAATAGTGGCCGGGAACCAACTTAGCCCTTCTCATGCGCCCTAACAGCAGTAGTATCGCTACTAGCCCCGCTATCCCGTTTTGCCCGCCTATCCCGTTTTGGGCAACTTTCCCCTACATATTCTTTAGAACATTCTGTACATATTCTTTAGATTGTTACTCCCCTCTGTTTCCTTCATAAGGGGAGTAACAATTTAAAGAAGTGTCATTTTTTAACTATATTTTAAAAGCAATTACATACACGTAGAAAATTGTGTAAACAAATTACAGATCAAGTAATTTGATTCTTGAAAGGAAGGAAGAAAAAGAAGACTAACAATGCTTCATACTTATGAGGCAATGTTATGGCTACTCGAGCTATTTTCGAGCCTCTATCCTAAACAATTTACATCAGTTCTCAAGCTTAAGAGTAGTGTTTTAAAAAAAAATTGTGTAAAAACAGGTGAAACAGGGTGAACTGGTGGTTCACGTCAAATTCCATAAGTAGAATAAGTAAGGTGAGTAGATCTGAAAATAACATTAAAATACGGACAGGTATCATAATCAGTCATCTAGAATAAACATTAATATAACAATAGAAATCTAAACTAATCATAACTTTATCACAGTAGGTAATAACCTCATTGTAACAATTAACGTGTCGTTAAACAATAAAAAAAAAAATAAAAAAAATACTTAGTATTTTTTATTACCAACCAACTGGTGAACCACCAGTTCACCTAATGTAATCTTGTTTTTACCTTTTTTTTAAGCACAAGTCTTCAGCTTGAAAACAAGTAAAATGTTTAGGATAGAGGCTCAAAAATGGCTCGAGTATTGATTTAGAGATATTTTAATCCAAAGAGTCCTGTATAGCGAGAAATTCAAGATTTAAATACCTATGGAACTCCTTGCCCAGATTGAAGCCTACATGACCAAGGCACTTGGCAACACTAAGTCGAAAGTTATCCTTCTGGAAATATCGAACCATATCTAGTAGAGATTCATCTATAGTGTCCATAGATCGTCTTATATACACCTCATTCTCTGCTAGAGTCAATGAATTCTAAAACATTATAACATACATTTTTAGAATAGGAAATAATTACATGTAACAATTCATCCAATAACTAATTACAACTAGTTGTTGATAAACAAGGTACACAACAATATTAACCTATTGAACACGTTTGGTTCTATTGTGGTTCCATGCTATGCTAAGTTTGCTGGTGGTTGGATCCCTAGTGGATCCAAGCATACCCTTCTGGCACTCCACCACTCTTTTCCTTGTGTCTCAGGTAAGAAACCTCTTTTAAGGTTCTGCCGCCCCCTGGCTTCTGTATCCAAAGAGGACCCCAACAAAAAATCTTTAATTGATTAATTTTTAAGTTGTGTAATATGTTGTTATTTTTTTTTTTTTGTTTACTTAGTATAAAATCCCAGCCACGTTTCTAAAACCACTTATTGAAACTTTAAGTCTAGGGTTTTTTGTTCAGGCTGATGTCATGGACATAAAATATAAGAAATCAATAGTAAACCTAAAATAATATAATATAAAACTATATTAACCTGTAAATGGTAGCATAGATTATTAAATATTGTCTCGTCCTCTTCTCTAGCCATTCGACGTAATGTTGTCGATATTCGAGAGTCTTCCATATCTGTAAAATTACATTTAAAAAATCATAAAAAATGGTTAGGGAATAATCTTAATATACATGGGAGGAAATCCTTAAGGTTTGGACAGATCAGAAGAAATTCCTGTACGTGAGTGGAAACGGACTTGAGGCCACCTGTGGACTGAAGTCCAAAAATTCCTCAAAGCCTCTTAATGCCGAAACTACGCGCAGTCAGATGCAGCATGAATCGAGTTGATTATAGTCGGCCTCGAGGATTTTTTAAGTTTGAGATGGGAAAGGCAAGGGTTCGGTAGATAAAATCACCAAGGAAATGCCGGAGGCTTTATCCTTGATGATTTCCTTAAGGAAATCCTCCGGACAAGGTCCTGGGAACATCCTGGACGAGGGGTCAGTAAACAAAATCCCCCAAGGAAATACTGGAGGCTTTTTCTTTGAGGATTTCCTCAAGTGTGAGGACAAGGGTTTGGTAGAAGAAATCCCGGAGGCTTTTTCCTTAAGGATTTACTCTTTGTGTATGGCCGCCTTCTTGGGTAAATCCTCCAGAATTTTATTGCTCATTAAAATTTTATTTTATTCTAGTAGGAAATGAAGGATAATTTCTCTCACTCCAAAGTAATTGTTGGTACAACTGAGATGGTTATTGTGAAAATTATACAAATACTTGAAACTCTTATGGAAGCTAGTGGGTCCACAGGCAAACTTGAGCTAGATCAAGAATACTCTTCCAGATCCTTCTATATCCTGAGCAGACTGACAGATTTACAAGTCAGAAATTTGCTCAGCCTCTTAAGCTAAGGCTATGCAGCAGAAGGCAAGAGGTGGAGGGTAGAGGGTGACATGCCCCAGGTGATAAAGAAGCCATTTGTTTCACTTGTATTTAGACGAAACTAACCCCTCACCATGCCTCCTCTCTCCTGCGAGGGGCTCTCACAAGTAGCAACATTATCAGTCAAGCATCCAGGCAGCCAGGCTTATTTGCTAAGAATTGAAGAAACCTTAATAGGTTTTAGAGGTAGGTAGAAGTACAAGTTTACACGCACTAAAAAGCCCTAGCCATTATCATCCCACCACCCTCTACCTCTAGCCACCTGTAGTGCGACCTTACCTTTAAACTCTTCCATGTGGACTATTGAGATTCCAAAGATTAAAAACTTTGGAGGTTACTTTTGATGTATTTATTTATTACTACACACTAATAATAATTTACCAGGTTTTCCACGATGATCGGATCCAGAGTAGAATTTAGAGGAATTTGAAGATGATAAATCAGATCTGGATTTCATCGAGTCTTGATATCTAGATCTATGTCCGTAGGAATTATCATCATCTCTACCACCACGTCTTGAATATCTTCCCCTGAAACCACCACGTCTTTCTTCGAAGTAGCGAGACCTGGAGTATCCATAGTCGTCTCTGCCTCTACCTCGATTCTTACCACGATCCCCTCTACCTCTCGATGAATAGCTGAAAAATCGACCACGTGATTCTCTCGTACCCTCCTTCGATCCTGTACTCTTTGACCTAAAATGAAATTTCAATTAGAAATTAGTTAAGTAAATTAATAAAAATTACACACAAAGAATTGAAATAATAATGCCATAATTATTATCAATGAAGCTAAAATTTGTGCGCAGTGTGGAACTAAAATGGAAAGTTTTGATATTTGTATTAAAAATAGTTTTAAAATGTTTACCTAAAAAAGTAATGCTCTAATTTTTTATATTAATAGAAAAATAAGCAACAAAAAAAGATATGTAGTATGGAATATAAATTAAAGGTGAGAAAATATCTATATTCTAATGGGATATTTTTCTAGTAATGTAGCAAAAACTAAAGTTATGTATTTAAGCCAACAAGATAGGTTACAGGCCATAGGAAAACCACTATTTTAACTGTAAATATCTTAAAAACTATTAGAGTAGACAATTATAAGTGCTTTAATTTGGAATAGAATTACTTTTTTGTATATGAATATTGAAAGCTTGGATTCGGGACTAGTTATCGATTACGGTAGTGAAAAATCATTCTCCTGCGTAGCTTAGATGGAAGAGCACTATACTGGAAATATAGAGGCCCGTGGTTCAAATCCCGGCACAGGAGTGTATTTTTCACTGTCTGTTTCCCGTAGTAAATAATAATTATAATTTGATTTAAATTAAAATTTAACTTTCCGTAGTATGAAAACTACCAAAAACTTAAAAATTGAATTACTTTTTTGGTAAACGTAAACTCTTCCTAAATATTTGAAAAAAAAAAAAAAAAAAAAAATCTATTTTCCAAGATAGTAGACATAGCTTCGGCATAACTCACAATGCCACAACTCAGAAGGAGAACTTTTAAAATGTTCAATTTCAAGTATCAATAAACTCCTATGCCAAATATCAAAACTTTTCTATTTACTTCAGCAATTTTTTCTTCATTGACTGATCTAGAAGGCAACACTTTGGTTTAAAGTCACCAAAAGATAATTATTAAGCTTAGTTCACTCCAGGACTCAATGTTGCATGACTTTTTTGAGGGGATGAAACGCAGCATGTCCCAATTTTGAGAATATTGAGTGTGGACTAAGCTTGGACTCAAAATGTTGCATCAATGAGATGAAGGGATATGGGGACATGTGGCTCTGAATCACAGCATCTATCGATTCAACCCTGCATCAAAGACACACAACATTGAGTCTGGGTGTGGAGTAAGATTTAGAACTTATGTAGGAGGTGGGCACTTCTGGAGAAAGTTTCAGACCACTTAGAGAACATAGTGTGATGACTGGAGGAAAACAAGCAGTGCTTAATCTGAAGTTGAAATAGGCAAGACACTAAATTTTAAGATAAAGGGATGTTAGCATGGATCAGTGAAATAAAAATCAAAGTATTGGATTTACCGGCATTTTGGGAAAAAGTATTTCCTTCTTTAGGGTATAATACTTGTTTAATACTTTTATAATACAGGTATAATACCTGTATAATACTGGTATAATACTTCTATAATACTTTTGTTATACCTTGAAGAAGAAAATACTATTTCCCAAAATGCCGGTAAATCCAATACTTTGATTTTTATTTGACTGATCCATGCTGCTCTCAATTTCTATGATCACTTCATAAACAGAAGTGATGATTGTTAAATGTATTTTTGTTTCTCATATTTGTCTAATAGTATGGTGATGTGGGCAGGAAAGAGGAAGAATTAAGCAACTATTTCACAGCTCCAAAGACTATATTTCGCCTCCTGCTATGAGGCATATTCATGTCTACAAAAGAAACAATTACAAAGAAAAAATAATAATATATTCAGCACACTAATTACATTATTCTTTTCTCTTTGTAATTTTTTCTTTTGAAGACATGAATATGCCTCGTAGCAGGAGGCAAATATATTTGGAGCTGTGAATAGTTGCTTAAATCTTCGTCTTTCCTGCCCACTCACCATACTATTAGAAGAGATGATGTTCCTTTGTCTCAGGAACTGTTAAACAAAATGATATCGTCTCTACTGTATATAAGAGTTAATGTCCCTTTATCTCAACAATTTATTGAATAAGCCTTTCTTTGCCAAAGGGACATCATCCCCTAAAATAGTGAGTTGTTAGCATAAAATATATTGATACTTCAAGTGGATTGAAATAACCTTGAGTGTGTAGCGGATTTATCACTGATGCTATAAAAAATCAAGTTGTTTAGACAAATTAATATCATCACTTCTTAACACAGGAGATGATAATCTTTTGACTAAACAACAGTTAGACTAAGGGATATCTTCCATACTGCATATGTGTTAATATCACTCTGCCTTAACAGTTTATGGAACAATCAGGGTTTGTTCATTAAACTGATCAGTTCTGCATATGAAATTTAACGATCCTCCTCTGTCTAAAGAACAATTAGACAAGGAGGAACTAGTGGTAGTAGTAAGGTCCCAGTACTATTACTAGGCGGGTAGGATGAGCCACTTCTTCGAACCTAGCAATTGGACCATTTTTTAGGACCATTTTACAAGTCCCATGGTAGAGTTGCAGCCACTTCACACATTATACCTATGTACATTGTACCGCCGAAGCAAGTATGATGTGATCATTAGTGAGCCATATAAATCAGAACGTCACGGCAAGGGATCGAACTCACGACCTCGTACCATCCATGATTCAGTGTTGGCTGAGCAGACGATGTAAGTAATTTAATCCACACGGTCATGCCGGTTCTCTTCCGAAGAGGAACTAACTCCTAAAATAGTATAATAACGGGCTTGAGGACCGTATTCTAAATCTGTTCTAGAAGGTTTAAAAAGATTATATGTCAACCATATGGTGAACCTTGTCCAGAATTAGAATATTCCAATTATAAATTCAGCATAGTACTGATGTTATTATTATTTATGCAGAATACTTAACATCCACAAACTACCCTCTAACTTTTAGCTAAACAGATTTAAAAAGTAAATGGCAAGGCAAGTTAGTTTAAGTTTGAAGAATCTAAATACTTTAAGTTGAAATTAAAAGAGTTTAAAAACATCCTGATTAAATAATTTGTTCTTAATAGAGTATTTCAACCCATTGTTTATCTTCCAGACATTATAAAATATATAATTTATAAAACCAATTAACAAAAAAATCATTTGAATTAACCTGTCTTTCCTTTCTCCTTCTGCTTCAGTTGAACCAGTACCTCCGCTACCTTCATTGCTACCTTTAGTAGATTTTGACTTTTCCGAGCTTCCAGTTTGCATCTTATAAAACAAATATTACACCATTTTGATGTAAATAAAAATAGAAGTAATGTTGAAAAGACGCTCAAAACTCATTGAAGAAAACGATCAATAATTAAGTAATATATTCAACAATTCAAATTAATTTTGACTGAATTCAATCGAGAATCATTTAAAAATAAGCGAATAATCACACGAAAACACGAATCTAGTAAAAGCAAAAACCGCAAACTGCGAGATATGAAATAACCTTAAAATAACCTCAATAATAATTTATTTTTCCCGCATTTCTTAACCTAGATCTACCATTAGCGTATTATTTCTTCTTGTCGATTATTTTTATTCATTTGTTATAAACAAAAGCAATATTATTATATTTAAAATGTAAACCAAATAACATTAATAACAGCATTTAAACGTTTTAAAACTCATTAAAAATAAAGAAAAAATATTTCATTATTCCAAAATTAACTCGTTTACAATTTGACATAAGAATCGGACAGAAGTTAACTATCGAAAGCTCTTTATTGATAAAAAATGAAAACATGGTGGGTGAAGATCGTCGTTTATAATTTTATAACATGTTTGTGTGAAAATTTTTAAAACTGTGTTTATTTACAAATAATTCAAAATATATTAACCAAATAATTAGCTGATAATTAACTTTCTAATGTCAATATATAAGTTAAAAGTGATTTTTACCGATTTAATTCTAAAGCTTCGTAAATTTCCAAGTATGCAGTGTTAATTGTAAGTATATGATTTATGATATTGTTTTCATTGATTTATTTATTTTTTTAAAATATTGTTTACATTTTAAAACATTTTTGTTTATAATTTCTGTTTTAGGTAAATTGGTGGATGGTTTATATTTATAAATTCATATTCTAATCTAGCTTCTATAAAAAAATAAAATTAACACTTAAATTTTGGTACATTTGTTTCATTTTTAACAACTTTTTAATTTTGGTTCGGGAGCTATTGTAGTTTTTATTAGTTAAATTTATCAATTTAATATAATTTATTAGTAGAAATATAGTTAGATAAACATTTTCTCTTTATTGGTGATTGGTGATTTGAATGCCTTTCTTTGTTCTGTTTTAAAATTAATTTTTTGTTGTAAATAATGACTGATGTAAAAAGAAGGTGTTTGGGACTTTAAATATATCTTAAAGCCTTTCTAAAAAAAATATATATATATATATTCCTCATCAAAAGAAATCAAAAAATCTTATTCTGTATTAAATTTGCTTCTTGATATTAATTTTATGAGCAAATAATTTATAAATTTAAAACAAAAAAAATCATTCTGTCCTCTAATGCATGTCTTAGCTTGAAATTAAGTGGTTTAGGGTGTTTTTAAAAAAATATTGACAGTAAAATGACAAACGACGAAGTTAAAACAGAGCCGAAAGAGAAGAAAGTTAGAAGGAAATACGCTTGCGAACTTTGCTGTCGATTCTATTCCACTGGATATAACTTGAAGAAACATATGAGAAGTCATACGGGTGAAAAACCGTATTCATGTAGGGAATGTAATGTTAGTTATACACAGAGTGGAGGTTTAAAGAATCATATAGCAGCTGTCCATACTCCTGATATTCGATATCAATGTTATTATTGTAATAAAACTTTCCCTATAAAAGAGAGACTTAAACTACATCTGAGGATTCATACGGGTGAAAAACCTTATGGGTACGTATAATTATTATTTATTCTACTTTAAGTATATTCCAGGAGATAGCGTGCAAAAAAGTGTCTAACATCAAGCTAGATTTTTGTGTATAACTAAATGTTTTGGTGCCTTTTAAGAATAAGTTCATCTGCAGGACATAGCTTGGCAATAGGCATTTGAAAAAAAAAAAAAAAAAAAAAAACTGGTAGAGAGCGGCCATGTCACGCCCTTTTTGGTGGACAATGTGATTTTCATGATCCTGAGTACTAATATAGTTAGTAAACAAAAAATCAAGTTTATGGCAGTTTGTCCCATGACAGGGGAACAAACTGCTACAAACTTTGATTTGGAGTAATATTTGACTAACTAACCTATTAAGTGACCAACTACCAAAAATTTCATAAATTTAAAAATAAAAGGCAAATCTTATAACTTTGTTGCAGTACTCTACACATTATTGTGTGCAAAATGCCTTAATGAACATGTTGCTTTTTTTTTAGTAATATCTTAGCTACATATATATCTTTTTTTACATAGTGTGGGTAAGCGCCCCCAAAAAAGCTGATGCTTGAACCTGGGGAAAGAGCATTAGTTAAATAAAATATAAATTGAATTTTTTTTTTTTTAACTATATTGTTCCCAACTGATCTAGCAATAGTAACTTGAGTTCTTATCTAATCATTATCAGGGTTTTCCCTCCAAAACCTCAATGTAAAAATATAAATAAAATTGCTTGTGGTTTGGAAATGATTTGGAGCTTTGGCCTGTAAGAAGATGCATTAATAACGTTAAGTATGCACTATAAGGGAGATTCCTTTACCTTGAACGCTTAGCAAAAATTACAACTATAGTTGATAACACTGATATTATAGCTGGTTTAGCCAAGAATATTGCTAAAATAATGTAGCCTGGCTCGACTCTGACGAGTAGTATATAAACATTTCTTCTCTCCCTGAAATTGTGCTGGGGGCGAGGTACATAATTGTCCAAGGTAAGGGAATCTCTCCTAAATTGTGTGTATTATTACATGATTATAGAATTCTTTAAAGGTACATTTTATTATTTTTACAGTTGTACTGAATGTGGGAAGTCTTTCACACGAGGTAGCTTATTGACCCAGCACATGAGAACACATAGTAATGTACGCCCATACACTTGCGACACTTGTGGCATTAGTTATGTCAGCAAGAGCAACTTATTGAGCCACATCAAGAGGCACACTGGAGTGAGAGATTACGTCTGTCACAAGTGCGGTAAAACGTTCATCAGACGAGACGGACTCCAGAAACATCTTATGTGGTTCCACGCTAACTACAAAGCGTTCGAGTGTAATATATGCAATAAAAGGTATAAGGGTCATTTACTTCAACATATGAGGATACATGTCCAGGAAAAACCTCATTCTTGTAGGTACTGTGATAAGTCATTTGTACAACGATCTCAGTTAACTGTACACGAGCGTACCCACACCGGTATTAAACCATATAGATGCGTTGTGTGCCATATGGCTTTTGCTCATTCAACCGCTTTAAAGATGCATGTTAGACGGCATACCGGTGAAAAACCCTTTAAATGTTCTTTATGTCAAAACAAAGCTTTTTCTCAACTTCCGCACTTGAAAAAACACATGCTTACTATCCATAAAACAAACAAGCCTTACATCTGTTCAGCTTGCGACATGGATTTTCGTACGAAAAACCAATTGCAAGATCACCGTGAAGTATGTGATTACGGCCCTTTTGATAACGACCGAGGAGGTGAAACTGTTAAAATGTCGTTGGAAAAAATCCGACTTTTATTAGCCGTCCTATTACAGAAAATATCGACTCCAGAAAAACTTAAGGATTTAGGATACGGTAAAAGACTTATAGATTTAGTACTAAAAGATTCCATCGCCCAATCAGGTCGTGAGCCATGTCGGGATCAATCCCTTTCCGAAGTAGACAGGCTAAGAAAGAATGTGGAAATCCTACTCGATTGGACAGTACCTAAACATTACATGGAGAATTTCAAACGGGAAAAACGTACTATGGAAGACTTATTAGAGGAATTTGCTTTGTGATTTATTACCACACCTAAAAACACTGCCAAATATTTCTGTACAGTTTTTTATTTAATATTTACTATAAAATTTCCATTTCTTTTATACTTTTTATATATATTTTCTAGACAATTATAAAACTTTTTTTAAATTAATATTTTATATTCTATTTGAAAAAAAGTAGGCATAATTTTAAAGATCTAATCAAAAAATTTCATTGTGAATAACTAGTCTACTACAAACTTTTGCATTAAAATATAGAAAGCACAATTGATTTTTTTATATTATTAAAAACTTTTTAATCGAATTAATGCAAATATACCTCATTTAAACTAAGGTACATTTTTTACTACCTTTAAGATGTCTCTTGTAAATTTATTAAATTGAGACTTATGGTTGTTAAAGTATTTTTTTTAAATTTGGTAAATAATCTATGGCACCACAGGTCGTTAGGCCTGCTAAAGGGCTTATATAATTATGTAATTTTAAATTGTGATGCAGTATTTAATTACAATTTTAATATATATTATGGTTAGTTATACCTATTCAATTTGTATATTTATTTTAAATTGACGAAAATTCAAATCAATGAAAGAAATAAAGACAAGTGTTTATTTCAGGTAAGATCAAAAACAAAGCACTCCATCAAAAAGATAATTAAATATTAAAAATGGGGAAAAAAGGACATTAAAGAGATGTGATGAATATTCCAAAAATAAATAAAATAAAATTGTATTAAGTGGACAATATATTTGATCATTAGAGTCCAAAATTCAATTTTGCTCATAACTCTTTCACTACAGAAGAACAATGGTTTGGCACAACGCAGTGCCTGGGGAATAAAACATAAAATTAACTTTAAATAATGAAAAAATCTGAATAATGAAATAATGAAAAAAAAGGAGAGAGAAAGTATGTGCTCTACAGGGCCTATTGGTTAGATAGAATATGAACCGTTGGTCGGGGGTACTAGAATATGTGAAAAGTGCAGTGGAGACCACATTTCTGGAACGTGGCTCTCCCCTTAGACCCTAACCAGCACCCTGTTCTGCTCACATGTTCTGAAACGTGGTCCACCGTGAACGTGTTAATTATTGAAGGGTTTAAGAGTCATGAAATTATAAAAAATATAGTAGAAGATTATAATATATCATTCATCAAAGATTATTAAAAACTGCTAATTTGATATGGCAACTAAGTAATTAGTTAATGCAGTTTAGTCAAATTGTTAACTCTAGTCACTTCTTAGCCTTTAAGTTGCTAGTAGTTTAGGATGGCCAGGCGTCCCGGTTTTCCGGGATTGGGTTTTAGACTTAAAGTCCAGGTGTCTTGAAGAAACTTTTCGGGACCCCAAAATGTCCCGGTTTTCAACGATGATGTCAAAAATAGATAATTTTCTTGCCATATTCTGACAATTTCTAACGATTAACATCAATTCTCTTAAAATACAAACTATATTTTACTATTCTGCTTCAAGCACATTTTCAATAATGAGAATATCAAATAACATCATTGGTATCATTATTTCTAATAAATGCAGGAATAAGCACTCATTGTATAGTTACATATGATATAGTACAGTCAATCTGTCGTCAAAAAAAGGGGGGGGGGGGTTCACTTCCTGGCTTGTTTCCCGGTTTTGTCTTTCAGAAATCTGGCAAACCTATAGTATTTATATGTCTGTGGTGCATGTTTTCTTTGTAAACTCATTTTGACAATTTTTTTTATTTATAAAGAAAAAAAACAAGAGGCAAGAGAGATTGCTTTTGGGTCTTAGGAGAAAAATTATATGTCCCTTTTGCGATATTTCGATCCCTACTTACGGGTCATTCTCAAACAAGAAATTTAACTATAATTACTATGAAGGCATTAACAATTAATATCAATTACTAAAATGCTGCAAGAGTTAATTTAGGACCAACCTTGATTATCTTTAAGGGGCAAAATATAGCTAATTTAATTAAATAGTCTTTAGCACTTTTTTTCCGCTTTCATGACCCAATACTTAAAAGCAAAAATACTACCGACAACCCAATGGTAACCAACGAGACCATAACCTAATAACCAAAATTCTATTAAAACTATTATGGAGCTTGGGTAAAAGTATACGGTGGCCTCTAAAAAAATCTGATTTTTTTAAAAATAATTTTTAGTTTAGTTAACTCTTTACTGTCCTTACTTTGTACCAAAAAGAATAGCAACTTTTAAGGAAATTACACCAGTGACTTGACTTTATTTTATATTCACCAATTATTAAATTGTTTACCCTTTTTAATAAATCTATCCATGGTACGTTCATATAACAGTAGGTAAATTACATTTATTTTTAATAAATCCTAAACCTTATTATTTTATTTGTGAAAAGTATGATTTTACAAACGTATTATCTTCTGGAGATTTGACCCCTATGGGATTAACAAGCAGTTAAAGGTTTGGTCTTATTTCTTATTTTATTTGTTAAACCCTTAAGATTTGATTTTCATAATTTCCACTTCTAAATATGCTATAGCTATAGAATAATTATGGATTTTCTCTAATTTTTGAGAAATTATTATATACAACCTGTCCCACAATGAAGTACTGAAGAGAAAAAGATATTGTTTGTTTATTTTTTGTTTTTTAATAAAAATACAAAAATATTTGTCATTAAAACTCCTGCTTATTGTTTAATTGCGAATAATTATATTATTTCCTTGATTTTTCAATAGGATATTCAATTTTTTGAAAAAACTTTTAAAAAAATATATCAAGAGTAAGCTACTGGTATCAAAATATATTAAAGTGTTATAGTTATAACATTATAACAGTTCATTGAAATTTGATACTTCAGATGTTATTGTTTGTGATCTGTTATATATTTACAGATAATCTGTTCTGTTATCTGAGCTGTTTATTTGAAAAGGTTTTTATCAATAACATGTTATCTGACAAACTGTTATTCTCAAATAACATGTTATTTTGAAATGTTATTGTTATTTCAACAAACCACTTACATTATTTAGAATTATAGAAATTGGTAAATATTAGTTTATTTTTATGAAATATTAAATTTTAGTTTTATGAAAAAACTAAAATTTAATGCAAACGTAAGGTGGGCAATCCATTTGAAGAATAAGCAGGAGTTTTGATAAAAATTGACTTTTTCTTGAAAATTCGGAAATAAACAATTATTTCTTCTTCAATATTCCATTCTGAGGTTGCAATTTATATTTACCTATACATAAATATTATTTACCTATATATAAATAATATATTAATATTTAAAGAAGGAAAGACTTATTTTTAATTTTTTTATGTGTAAATTATTTTTTAAAATGTATATATTAAAACAACTTTTAAACCTAAATTGTATTAATGTGTTTAATGTTTAGCAATGGAAGTTTTTTTTTTTTATTAATCAATATTAGAGGTCATTTGTTCAAATATAGGTAAATAATAAAAGAAAAAAAGGTTGTAGATTATTTAAGTAAAGGTGTATGAATGAATTGCTAAACACAATTGTGGTGATTTCTGAATTGTGATCAAATATTTTTATCAATAACACATAATATATAGTTTTAATTAACAGTACAGGATAAATTCGGATTTCTGATAATCCATATCAGCTAAGAAGTGGTGTAGTTCTTCTTATCTCTTTACTATAGGTATAGAGTAGGTTTTTAAAAAATTTCAGTATGTCAGCTGTGCAGATAAGTTAGCATAAGCTGTTGGTTTCAATTAAATTTGATATACATATTCAGGAAAATCAAACCCCGGGACAAAATTGACAAATGAATTTTTAGCTCAAAATTATATTAGGGCAGAAAAAATGGATCTGATAATTTTGATCAAATAATTCTTAAATTTAGTCCATTTAAATACTGTAAAACTGCCTTAATAAAGCTCAAGTAAAAAATAAATAAAATACACTATAATAAAGATACGGCATCTCCATCAGTTATTTACCAAAGAAATAATGAGCAAACAAACCCAGCAGAAAATAAATTATTTGTTTAAATCAATGAATATAAACAATCAACATGATCATCTATCGCCTTGCTCTTCTAAAGATTAATGCTGTGTACAGTGTACATGGACACATTTTTTTTTTTCCTCTCAATTAAAACTATGTTTAAGGTTGTTTTTAAGACACCTAGAGCCTAAACTACTGGACCAATTTTGACAAAATTTTGCATACACAGAAAAATCATACCCTGAAGGCGAATTCAAGAAAACTCCAAATTTGGGGGCGTTACTCTCCAGTAACTGAGAAAAAAAAATGATTTCACAGAAACGGTTCCGACGATTTTGATTTAAAAAAATCTAAATTGTAGTCCATTTAAATACAAATCTAACAATATAAGCCGTTTTCCCGGGAAAAAATCTATTTATTGAGAAAATAGCTTTAAACGTGGTGGAGAGAGGCCAGGTTTGATTCCCCGCCAAGGAGAAGTTATTTTTATGATAAATTTTGATCAAATATTCAATAATAATTAAATGTTCTTACGAAAACTAACAAATGGAAAACACTTGGCTAAGTGTAATTAGTGTAGAGTAATTATGTATTTCGTATATGAGAAAATTTGTCTGAGTCGTCTCGGACCGATTTTTGGAAATGTGATTATTTAATATTTGGACCCATCTCAAATCTCAATTATTCAGGATAATCCGAGTTTTACCGTACTAAAATAAAAATGTTTTTTATTTGAATGTTAAAATTTTTAACATAATTTAAAAATTCTATTAAGATCACATCTTAAAGGTTTAAGATGCTCAATTCAAAATAAGTAATACTATTTTATTATGAAGGAGGAAATCATTACAATTGTGCTCAGGAGTTCAACTTATTATTTGCTTGCCTTGGGGGTTGTAAAAAAAGGTGATGGTTTGAACAATCTTTTTTTAATTTAGAAAATTTTAATTAATTTTTATTGACTCTTTCATCTGGTGGCGGTAAGCATGTCAATCGATTTCTAAATGAAAGGAAACTTTTCTTTTTTAAAATTTTATTATAATTCTTCTTTTATAATATTTATGCCATATTTTTATACTAGTCGTCATTTTATTTTTTCTTCTTCTTCCTCTGTAAAATTAAGTCAGAAGATGAAATAAGTGCTTCCAGCCGAAACCGAAGATTAAGATGAATTATATAATGTATATTATATTATATTATAGTGTATAATTATATTATGTAGTTTAATTTTTTTTTTTTTTCATTGAAGCAATAGTAAGAAAATAGAAAACCAAAGTTTTTAAATGTTAATATATGATTTACATAGTAAAGTATATTGACTTTTTGATGTACAAGCAATCTTGTGAATCTATATGCTTGTAACTTTTATACATTTATTTTATGTATCTATTATTATTATTATTCAAATTTAATTTTACTTTCTTATATACATATTATAATATAAATAGGAAGTGGACGTGTGGAGCCTAAATTACTTGGTTGATTTTTTAATTTCTCATATAAAGAGAAAGTATTGTGATGGCGTGAAAATTGGATTTTGATGGATTTAAGCGTTTTCAGGTCCCTTGAGTCCAAAAAAGTCGTTTTTAAAAAATTTCTGTTTGTCTGTCATCCGTGCAGACCCATAGAGCCTAAACTATTGGACTGATTCAGACGAAATTTGGCATACATGTTCAGAAAAATCATACCCTGAGGTGGTAAACCGAGAAATGAATTTTACCTCCAAATTTGGGGCTGCTACACCCCACAAAACCGTGAAAAAAATTATTTCTCCAAAACTGTTCCGACAATTTTGATTAAAAAAAATTTCTAAAATGTAGTCTATTTAAATACAAATCCAACAAAATAAGCCGTTTACCTGAGAAAATAGCTTTAAATGTGGACTGAGAGAGACCGGGTTCGATTCCCCATTTAGGAGAAGTTATTTTTATAACAAATTTTGATAAAATGTTCAGTAATAGTTAAATGCACCTACGAAACCTCGGAAACTAATAAATGGAAAATACTGGGCTAAGTAATTATTAATTCGTATATGAGAACGTTTGTCTGAGTTGTCTCGGACCAATTTTTTGCAGTAATTTGATGCACTCTTTTTTTTAGATACTATGGAAATTAAATTCATTATCACATGTATATAAGAAAGTTTTGTAAGAGTTAGTTGGATTATTATTTATTTTTCAATTAAAACATAATTTTTTCTTTTAAAAAAAGAATCAATAAATAATATATCCAGTTTCTGCTCTGTTTTTTTCCAATATTTTATGTTTTATTGATAGTAGTATTTCTATGGAATTTCATTACAGTAACAATGCTTCTCTCATTAATACTAAATGTACCCATTTTCTCTATGGGAGTTTTTTTTTTAAAGTCCAGATCAACATGTCATTAGGTTATTACAGGATGGGAATACGGCAACTTTTCTCATCATCATGATGAGCTCATCAGTGTGAAACGTCTCACCTCACTGGGATTCAACTCACTTCCTGTGTTTAGACCTAGGTTTCTGATGTGAGTGCATTAACCATTCAGCTATGCCCCAGCTCCAGCCCCCTTTTGGGCTAGTTGTTAAACTCAATTTATTTAAACAATATTTCACACTCCTTTCAACTTTACCATAATAAAAATAAAAAAATGTTTGATTAATATAAATATAGTAACAAATAATTGGTTGTTTTGATAGAGATTTTGTTATACAACTTCATAATTCTGTACCCTAATGCTATAACAACCAATGTCAAAAATCTGCAATTTCGGTAAAAAAAATTACTTAGGCTGTTGTAGCACTAAAATTACCCCTGTATCACTGACATTGGTAAATATGAAAACATTCATATCTACTACAAGGAATATGATAGAGAATTGGTTGTTCTTTGCAATGATATCTATTTACCTTGTGAGTCACAATAATGTATTTATCCCATTATCACCAAAAATTGACATTGGTTGTTTTAGCACCAAGGTACAGAATTACGACTACAGTCTTCGCACAACTAGAATCGACGCATTGAAAAACTAGCAAAAGGGGGGACGAGCCAATGAGAGCTTGAGATTTTCCCGGACAAAAGGTCGGGCCAACTAGGCAAAGATAAATGTCTCTAGTGGAGGGGAGAGGCCCTCTGGATAACAGTATAAGAAGGCTTCGTAGTGGCTTTATTTTTTCCCCCAGAGAGGTTGGCCAATCTGTGTGTCACTCAATTTCCCACGCTGTCAACGCGTCGATTCTAGTTGTGCGAAGACTGTAGAGATGTTGTTAGAAAGTAACAAAACAATATTGTCACCTTAATATCATATTAAAATTCATAAACACGTTTCGACATATAACATCATCTTCAGTGTGCGTGTTAACTTAATAAGAGTGAATTCTGTACTGAAGCTCATTTTTGGACCAAAATGTTATACATACGGTTTCTTAGCTTTGCAGGTCTGTATGACTTGGTCTTTATGTACTAGAAGTTAACATTTTATTAAAATTGAGAAAAACACAGTACCTTTATTTTGAGCAATTGAAGTACCTAAGTCGTCTACTGTATACTTACTTAATATATACCCAGGTTGTCGTCTTAATGAGTATAGTATTGATGTAGAATCCACTGCAACGATAACATACCTAAAGTAATTAAAAATAAAAAAATTAAGTAAATAAATTAACAAATTTTATTGAAATACTAAGACTAGCTTTAGTGACCTTTTTAAATGGTTAATTTGTATTTATATCAACAGCCCATGTAGTTCCTAGGTCTGCCCAAGGGCTTATACAACTACATATTTATATAATTGATGACTTGGGGTAAGTGTGGTGCTGCATCAGCAGCAAAAATCTTATAATTGGTATTTGTAACCAGTTAGTTGCCACTTCACATAAGCAACAACCCATCTATATGGCGATACTGGGTGAACCCATATTCTGTGGTCACCCAGCACCATCGTGTGAGGTCACCCATCCAAATGGTGACCACACTCGATGCTGCTTAACTTAATTGATAGGCCAGGTCTTGCACTCCTATCTGAGGTACTGAAACCCCTTGGTTATTTGGTATGACCATGACCACCCAAATAAATGTTATGAAAATTCAAAATTAACTCTACAAAATCTGTAGGAGGTCTTTAGTGACGCATTAATGACAGTTTATCAGTCTTAAACAATATATAAGAATAGCAGAATGCTTTGACAGATGGAATGCAATAAAAACACTATCAAAATCACCTGTCTTTTAAACCCCAATATTTTCTAATTAAAAACAAAAACTTTGGAATCTTATCTTGTAATACAGTAGTTATATTACATCCATTATTATAAAGTAAGAATTACAGTAATGAAATTCCTTTTTTAACTTTTTTTTTTCTATTTATTATTTAAGAGTTGCTCAAAGAATGTATATAAAATGTAGACTATGTATTTCCATTTTTTTTTTCTAATTTTGTTGAGAATGTAGGATTGGTGTGTGGTTCAATAATTAATTAAATCAGTAAATGTGGATATTATAGTGTATTACATTTTTTTAAAACTTTTTACAACTTAAAAAAACCCAAATATTTGTGGAATCTTAAGTCTTGTTTTTAATTGAGTGCACTTTATTATAAAAAAGAAAGACAGTTTTGAGGGTAAAGTCCAGTCAGCTCTGATTTGAGCATATTGCCGAACTTTATTGAAAAGTTTTGATGTTTGTCATAGGTTTTTATTGATTCTTAAAAGTAAACCTATTAAAAGTTCTGTTTTGAGCTATGGCATCGTCTTAGAAAATTGATCCTACTTTTTTCGGTTTTTCGCAAATATCTCGAAATATATTAGGTTTAAAAAAATAAAAAATTATTCTACACAAAAGAAAAGGCCCATATTATTATCTACAAAAATTACATCTTTTTGTTTCTTGATAACTCTAATTTTATGTAATTTCAATTATTATCGTAGGTTTCCCTATGTTTAGCAAATGCTTTATTAAACAAAAACTATGTCAGATATAAGACGAGGTTTTCACCATTCAAGAGGTCAGAACCTCTTCTTTTTAAGTATAATAAGTATTTTATAACAAATAATATACTTGTAAATTAAAATATATTTTATTAGAAGAATTTTTAATGCTATTCTTAATAAAATTCTTAAATCACTTGTCAAAAGAATCAGCAGTACGATTATAATTATACAAGATTATGATGATTACCCAATTCTACTCCAGAGCATTCATATTTAAAAAAAAATAAAAATAAAATAAAATAAAGACCTCAAAATTATTTCACTTACTATAGAATTAAACCACACACCACACAATTATATGTGTTAACCAACTATAAATATATTGCAATATTTTTTTTTTTTTTTTTTTTTATCAATTTAGCTATAAACCAAAGATTAATGTTTCTTCAATTTCTAAATAATTAATGTAAAAATAAAATGTATTCTCAGGAGATTTTATTATTAGGATTAATCTATTGGTGTTACTTTCTCATATTATGTTACATATATATAGTAGAGAAAGTATTGTGACTGCACAAAATTCGATTTTTGATGGATTCAGAACTCCAGAAATAAAAAAGTGGATTTAAAAAAAAATGTCTTTCGCTGCTGTGCAGAGCTTGTTGAGCACTTTATGAATATGTTTAATTAATTAATTAATTAGGTAAATTAGAAATTAAGGGAATTTAAATTCAGTATCACTATGTATATGAGAAAGGTTTGAGTTAGTAGGAATTTTTTCACTATTTTATGTTTTTAAGAAACACTTTTATAATTTTATGTTTAAGGCCTGGCACACATTGCGATGCAGGGTAGAGCAGAACTGATTTTTTTAAATCAGAAATATACAAAACCGCGCTGATTCAGATGCCAGATCCACTAGTGTCGGGTAGGCCAAGTGTGGCTTAGGACCTACGCCCTTTTTTGCGTCTCAATTCGTGTTGTTTTGTATTTTTTTAATGTTGAAATAAACTGTGCTGCCCTACCCTGCATCCCAATGTACGCCAGGGTTTAAGGTTGTACAAATGTCAACTTGAACATCGCATGATTGACTTGAATTAATAAATATTATCTTTATCTATTATACATATGTGGTAGCCCCTAATTTAGTATTATATTTAGCTGCAAAAAAATTCACCACATTATTAAAATAACATTAAAAATGTGCCATTTATCTAAAAATTACCTTCTTGACCATAACTTTGTTTTGTTAAAGATCTGAAAAGGTTTTCCTCTTTTAATAATATTAATTTCAATTTAAATCAAATTATAATTAATATTAATTACGGGAAACAGACAGAGAAAAATACACTCCAGCGCCGGGATTTGAACGACGGGCCTCTATATTTCCAGTATAGCGCTCTATCATTCTTTCCGTAGTATGAATACTACCAAAATCATAAAATAGGAAGTAATATTCATTTCTAATTTTTTTTTAAAAAAAATCAAGAGTATACATACATTTTCAACCATTTTTTTTTTTCTTTTTATTATTATTTTACCATTTTAGAAAATTTTCGAAAAAAAATTAAGCTATTGCAATGGCTTCGAAATTCTTTTAATGCGAATTTTTGAAAGTTTTCTCAATGGAAATCCGTTTTGGACCATTCTGGATCGAGTAATAGCTGGGCATGCGCAAATCTAAAATTTGTTGTAACAAATTTTATAACCCAGTTATAACAAATTGTTCTAAATTGTTCTTCAATTGTTCTAATTGTCCTTCAAATTGTTATAACCCAGGAATTAATTGACCAATATCAGTGAAATTTTCAGGGATTAAGCAGGTTAGCCCCTAGACGGTCCTTTAAGAATTTTATTGACTGTGTGTGCTGTAGCAATTTTTTTTGCTCTTTTAAGAAAATTTCTACATAATTTATTTTTATATATTGTTTGTATCTTTTATAATATGCAGATTTCTTTGGAAATTCGCTCATTAAGTGATGGTGCTTGACTGGACTTATTATTATTATTAACAGAGCAAAATGCCATTTCAGATCAATTTCAAAAAGTTAGCTTATAATTATGTAACATACTTTTATCAATTTTTGAAAAATTATAACGCATGGTACCACTAATTTAAATAACATTTTATTCTTCTTTAAATAAAAATAAATATAGGTTGTTTTAGAAAAAATGTTTTCACCAAAATTAAAAATACTATTAAATTTTTAGTAAGACAAAAAGAAAAAATGTTTGCCATATTTAGTCGATGTTGTAATTAAAATTCTGTTTTGCCATTTATAATCAATGTCAATCTTATGATCTAAATTTTAATAATTTATTCTTACCAAAAATTAATTATAAGTAATAAGTAGCTAGATAATGAAGTTATTAGAATTATTTTTTTCTTTTAAGTTTTTATTTATTATGCTATTTTACTATATTTGAATGTTGCTTTAAATTTATCATTATAAAAATATTATAAAAAAATATTTATGTATTTAATTTATTACTTTTTGTATACATGTGCACTAGATTATTCAATTTTTTTAAAAATTGATTAAAAATAATTATTGATAAATTAAATAAATATATGATTTTTTAAAATAAAATTAGTTTTATTTTTTTAATAACCCAAATAATCTAATTATATATTAGCTTTAATGTTAAAGGTTGCAGAAATATCTTTAGAGTTTTATTTACACCTAGATTTAGCTTTAAGTACACCCCTTAAGGGCCCTTTAGACAATCTGGTATCCCTAATTAGGGTTTTTGCGCTGTTTGGCTTCTAAATCCTGGTTTTGGTGCGGACACTCCAGTCCCCTACCACTAAACACATTCATAATTCATGGCAGATGAACCATTGTTGACACAAGGCAGTGCCGGAGGAATTGAGGAATAAAGCAAATTCAAAAATTGAATTCAGTGCACCTATTAGCGAAATATGGTACTAAAAAGTGAAAACCGAGCTACCTCCTGTTATATACTATATATATAGAGGTACGGAATTTTCGCATTTAAAGAACAGAAATTTCGCTAAAAAAAAAATTTTAAGTTTTGAAATTTCGCTAAAATTAGCATATACTAAGAAATAAGGAAAAAAACCATTATATTTACTTATTTTATATATTACTATTTGACTCAAATCTTTTTGTTAAAAAAAAAACACCAATTATTATACAGTGATACCTCGGGTTGAGAGATTAGATTCATGTTACGAACTTCTTGGAAGGGCGCCGAAAACTCGCCTAACATAGTTATTTTGAACCTTCGGCCAATGCCCAGATGACATCCTCTTTTGTTTGTAACTATTTACACTGTACATACTTGGAAGCTCCTTTGATAATTCAGGCATATGCCGTTGGCTTCTTAAGGCAATTAATAAATTACAAGTTTTTTTTTTTTTTTATGTTATTCTATATCGTTCACCTGAATGTTTTGTTAAAAATATTATTGTTAATTGAAAAAATGTTTCTTAGAGAAGTTATCTGACTGCGGGGGCATTGAAAACTATTGTTTGTAAAATATTTATGTTACGTAATTAATAAAAATGATTAATATGCACATTACGCATCTATTCGCAAGAATAAGATATTTTCACATAAATTCGCGTCTATTTCGTAAAAACGAAAATTCCGTACCTCTAACTATATATATTTAAGACTCCTTTTATATCCTAATGTTATATTAAAGAGCCTCACATTTTTCAAGTCGTTTTTGGGTGTCGCAAATTTCTTATGACCCCAAGCCCAAGAACATATTAATTTTTAAAAAAAATACAATATTACACAAATTTAAATAATTCATAAATCTCTAATCAATATAAAGAAAAAAAAGGAATGTAAATCAAAGTTAACAAAACAACCTAATAAATTAATAAGTATAAAACATATATTTTTTTATTTTTACATATTTTAATACTGCTATAAATAGTAATAAGGCCAGTTTAAAAAATCAAATTGGAAAAATATACAATTAGCTAAATAAATGTCATGGTAACATTTTTACAAAAAAGTATTTTTTTTTTAAATTTACCATTACATAATAAGAAATTAAGCGAAACGCATTATGCCTAAACTTTGTTCTAATAATGTTCATAATTCAACACAGTAAAAATATCACAGTTTTTTAAAAAAAATATTTTTTAGTTGTTGCTAGGTGACCACTTTGATTTGAAAAAAAAAAATAATAATTAACCTATCAAGTGACAAACTAACATTAACTTGATGTTTGGTCTATAAACTAATTTTGTACTCAGGATCATAAAAATCATATATCCGCTAAAATGGATAGGCAGTTCTCCTCTGCTCTGTTTTTGGTCAAGCTATACCCCACAGACGAACTTAGCCAACCACATATTCTTAAAGGGCACCAAAAGATTAATTTATATACAAAATTCTAGTTTGATGTTAGTCAGTCACTTTTTTGCACACTATCTCCTGGACTATAATGATCAGATATACTTATTTTATATTTATAATAAAATTTACTTAATATAAATATCAATAAAATATCAAAATGAAAGAATAATAAATAAACTAAAAGGATGTAACCATTAATAATTGAATCTTTGTTCCGATTCAATAGAAATTCAAATGCACCCTTAAGTGTAAATTTAGTAGGAAATCAGGATGAGGGGTATTCAAAATTAAAAGTTTCCAATTTATTAACATTTAACCAAAATGGATTTCCTTCTTTAAGATATAACACAACAATGGTAGTAACAAAAATCAGTGGTAAAATTGGAACACTTTATTTGTAAAAAAAAAACGTAGTATTTCTCCTTATTGTCTATTGGGTACTCGATAAACATTCCTCACAAGTTTCATCAAATGCTATATATCAACCCCTTTGGGTAATTTTCAAGGGTTTTAACGAGATTCCAGGCATTTACATCTCCTATCACAATTCCAATACATAATTCACATCTTAGAATATACAAACAATTAACATATACAGTTTGTTTTGCTGTAATCCTCAAGAGAATTTGAGTCTTTCTAGATAGACTCAAAGAAAAGCTTGAAAATAACCCAAAAGGGTTGATATATAGCATTTGATAAAACTTTGTAATGTGAATTCTTGAACTATTATTGAGTACCCAATTGACCAAAAGGAGAAATCCTGAGTTTTTTTTTTACAAATATACAGGGTTAATATAGAGGGTAATAAACTACTAAAGAAACTTGATTTATGTCTGGTCACTCCTTTGGGAACATAGGGCCTCAATCAAGCAGCGCCCTCAAACTCAGTTTTTGAGCCAAAGCTTTGGCCTCCTACGCCTTTCCTACATTAGCTATCTCCTTGCTTACACTCAGTCTCCAGGTTGTCCTGGGCCTTCTACAACCCCTGCTCCATTTGGGGTTCCACTTTAACCCTGGTATTACTAAACCTTCGTCGATTCCACTAACATAAGCAGAAAATATTTTTTTGGGGTTGAAACTACACTTTTTTTTTTATAAAGATAAAACTGTTAAGAACTTATTATTATTTTTTAAATGACATACAAACATTTGATGAAAAACAAGTAAGTTGGATCTTGAGAATAATCTGAAATTAAGTGAACATTTATGCCCCAAGCCCTAGGCCCTTTGCTAAATGCTCCAGGCCCCAAGTTACCGGCCACTGGTCTCTGGACCAAGGCCTATTAGGCCCATAGCCCCAGACTATAGGCTCATTCGATAACCAATTAATTACCTATGTTTATTACTAAAAGGGAATTAACCAGACGAGTGTATGCTCAAAAGGACTTCTACTGCTACACTGGCAGGTGTGTTACCTACCAGTTCCAAAAATGCAGAAGGATGGGGTACCTTTCACCATCACCAACGAGCGTGGAAGGTTAAGGGTTAAACTGTGCTCGTCAATTTGACTACCATTAGCATTCCAGGGTTAAGGCTACTCTGTCAGTGGCATCCTGAGCAAGAACCCAACCCAGTGCAATTTTCTGCCCTGAATCTCCTTTGTAATAGGTTGCTTAGCCCTCTTTCTCCATAGCTCCTCATTGGAAAATGTCCTCGCAAAAATGTAAAATCCTTGAAATGGTCAAAGTGCGTAAGCTTCCGCGGTTGGTTTCATAATGGAGATGTTGTTCTTATTATAGTGACATAGAGGATGATGTTTCCCCTCTTGTACATGAACAACAACAACGTGAACTGTGACGTCAAACAATATGCACTATCCTGAAGATGCCTCTAGCACAAGAGGCAAAATGTCAGAAACATTATCCACTATAACACGGTCACCACCAGAAGACCCAGAACTCCACTTTGAAATGATAATACTTGATCAATGTACCTACATAAACCACATCCAATGTTACTACCACTATTCTTGTATTACACCTAAAAGAAGAAAATTCATTTTTTCCAACATCAGTAAACCCAAAATTTGACTGAACCTACGCTACCCTCAATTTCCACTTAATTAACAGTCAATATATCCACATAGTTAGGTAAAGTTAATATTAATTTGATCTATATTATTAAAACTATTAGCTGTTTTTTTTTTTTTTTTTGTTTTTTTTTCATTACAATTTTTTACAATTTAATAAAATGTAAATAAATTAAAACTATACTAGTCTTACAATTAGTATTGAATTTGAAAATTGAAAAACTTGGGTGGGGAACCAATGATAAATGAGATTTTGATGTCAAGAAGATATGATATAAAAATCCTAAACTCTTATTGGCTCTTCCTTCATTCCCCATATTTCCAAAAATCAATTCTACAGTATGCGCATTACGAGTTGTGATGTTTGACACTCAGACTGGCCAACCTAAATAAGGAAAAAAATAAAGCCACTAGGCTTGTGGGAGGGGTGGAGTCAGTGACATTTTTGTTCGTCTAGTTGGCCTGACCTTTTAGAATTCAAAATTGTGGCCTCTAATTGGCCCCCCACCCTATTTTTTTGGATTTTCCCACACTGTCAAAAGTCACAACTCATAACACACAATCTTTAATTGTAAGACTAGTCTATACAATATATAATAGTATATTAAACAAAACAAAAATACAATAAATAAATAACAAGTAAATTTAAGTAATATTCACTATACAAAAAACTATAAAAACATTTATATAAATTAATAACATTAAAAACACACGAATGATGTTTATTTAAACAGTAACAAATAATTAAAATAATAATAATTGAATAAAGAAAAGAAAATACTATTTGTAAATTGTGAGAAAATATTAATAATGCTAATTTGTAAGTCTGTGTTTTGAGTTATTACGGTTCTGCAGTACTGGGTTATTACAAACAAATGATGTTCCTGATTTCGATTGAAAATATGACTGGATTAATATGGTTTAAGACCACTTCAGTTGGTACCACTGGAAAGGAAAATTCATAAAGTTTTGTTTACATTGGTTCGGGTACGTATCAGCTGTATGTTAAGTCAATTGTTGTCAGTGTTGTGTAATGGCTGAATTTAAAGACAGGAAAGCATTTTGCGTGTTGCTTTATCACATTAAACAATCAGTTATTAGTGTGCAACGTCACTTTAGAACCAAATGAAATGAAGCACTCCTAGCAATCACTCTGTTCGCAAGTGGTACTTGAATTTTAAGAGAAATGGCTGCATTTGTAACTAGAAATCAACTAGAAGGCCAATGAATCAGTGAACAATGAAATTGTAGAGGAGGGCATAATGTTCAAGCAGGCATAAATGTTTCCAAGATCGAACATTTATAATTCTAAGTACCTGTGATGAATCTTTTTGAATTTTCCTTAAAATGTAACCATTTTATTTCTTTGTATGATAAATAAAACTACATTTATGTATGCATGAAATCATGAACATCACTTGTAATAACTCTGTACAAATAGTGTATTCTACTAGTTAAATCCTTAATTCTTTTGAAATTGGTTCCTTTTTTATTAAGATTTATTCGTTTTACAAGAACATTTATTGAATTAACACCTTTATACTTACAGATTATAATTAGTTAAAAGGTTCTTTACACTTTAAGACTACAAGTTAAAAAATTTAAATATTTTATCAATATCTTATACTTTTTAAAATGGTACATGTTAATAAAAAAAAAGTACGAAGAGAAAGTAATTATAATTATAAAGAAAAGATAAAATAAATAAATAAAGATAATCTAAAGCTGGAAATAAAAAATAAATAATTTGATAGAAGAAACAATTTTTTTTAAAAATGGAATGTTAAATTTATGAAATAAATAATACTTTTTTTATGATAGAAAATTTTCTTAATATCGATACTTGTTGGTAAGTACCATTTCATAATATACCTTACTACCTTGGGGTAATGATCCTGTGCTTGACTTCAATACTTTTTTAATAAAAAAAAAATTTATTTTGGGATGTAATTTTTTTAAAAAATGATTAATTATGTCCCAAAAGGGCATACATGAGTGTAATTGTGGCTTAGCAATAAACAATGATTAGTTTCGTTTACTTTTACATAAGATGTACAAAATGTTTTGTTGATTTCTGAAATAAGTAAATTTAAACAAATGAGGAGCTTAGTATCAAAGACGGACAAGAGCACATTTAAAATTTTACTGGAGAGCCGAAAAACTGTAGCTCAAATTCTACAGGTGCTAGAGCAATGATTTTTTTTCTGTAGATTTTTAATAGACTCAAAACTAGTTAGAAGTACTGAAAACGTGAATTTCTTTGATATTTTAGCTGCTAAATGGAGTTAAAAAGTGGAGTTGTCCGCTTTTGAAACAAAAACCAGGTTTTGTCCTTTTTTGAAGCAAAATGACGTTGAAAATAATGGTTAGAACAATAATATTGGAGAAATAATTTTTTTTCACCCTTTTCAGCGTTCTTAGAGGGTAGTGCCCCCAAATTTAGAGCTAAAATTGATTTCTCGATTTCCCCTCGGGTTATCATTTGTCTAAACATGTACAACAAAATGGTAGGAGTAGGTATTCAGATGCTAAAGCCCGCAGTGCATCATAGGAACGAGTTAGTAAAATGCAGCCTCCTGATTGGCTGTTTCGGTTATGTCCACTTTTGAAGCAAAACGTGTGTTGACTTGTCCGTATTTGAAACAAAACTACAAATATTATTGCATTTTTACCCCTTTTCTGGTCGTTTTTGATGCAAATGGAGAGCAGAAACTGATGCAGCAACCAAAAATCTATAAGAAACAATCGATAACTGAAATTCGGAAAAAATGTCAGATGTCCATCTTTGTTACTAGGCTCCTCAAATAATTCATTTTTAATATATAAAAAAAAAAAATCTGTTATGTACTAATGTTTAACATTTTTATATTTCGTAAATTTTAGTCAATTGGTACAAAAATGAGCGTAAAAAAAATCGCACATGAGCAAACATTTGTTTTTCTTATTAATTAACATGCAAAATGACTACTTCCGTGTGCTTGATATAATTATTATAAATGCATTTAATAATAGTAATAAATTAAATTAAAAATCACCGAAATATGAAATATATTAAGTTAATAAGAAACTACATCTATTAAAACAATGCTTGAAATTAATAATAATATTCATAAAAATGTTTAATAAAAAGGAATCATATTTAGTTAATGGAGAAATTATTAATCTTACGTTTTTCGGACAAGACTGAGATGTGAAATTTTTTAATATGTAAATAAAAATAAACAGTAAACGTAGATAAATGGAGATTTAAGTATTAAATAACATTAAGTTATTAGGCAATATTGAATAATAATTTTTTTTTTTTTTTAGAACCATAATTTATAATAACATTTATTTTAATTTAGAAACTCAAGCAATCAAAGCTAAAGATTTACAGTTGATTTTTGGATATGGAAATCATATTTTAAAATATCATACATTTGTCTTAAATGGAAATAATTATATGGGAAATCAGGGGGAATATCGATTATAAAGACTCTCACAGAATTCCTAAAGGAATACGTCAAAATTTTGGTCAGCCTATGCTTTACATCAATGTGGCCAGAAGTATGTATATACATTTAAATATTCTTGAGTTGTTTACCCCTATTAAGGAATTAAAAAGGTTCTCTTTTGCAATATTGTGACACCTTCTAGGTGTCATTCTTAAGCTGTCACTAGAAGCTTAAATTTTGATGATTTAACTTAAAGAATTCTCGCAATTTTCACCTGAATTCAGGAAATGTTGATTTCACTTTCTAAGTTCTAGTGGTAATTGACCAACTATATAAACACATGAGAATAGACAATAGCTTTATAAGGATTTTTTAGAATAAAGAATTCTGAGAACATTTGTAGGATAAATAACAAGATAAAAAGAACTTTTTATATACTATTTTTTTAATTTTCTGTTAAATCATATGTAATGTTGATAATATAATTTTCATCGTTATAATATAATGTTAGTGAAAAAAAAAAATAGTTCCGAATTTATTTACTTCACATAAATGACAACCATCTGGAGAGCTGATCTTAAACCTATAAAAGGATAAATCTTTGCATAACGGATCTCACCAACACCGAATCTAAACCGTGCCATCGATATGCCCCCGTGTAGGGACAATAAGAGAAGAAAAAGAAAAATGTGTACAAGTAAAGATGTACAGATGCAGAAAAATTAAACCGATACCTAGGACACAAGTGTAAACAAACCTGGTTGTCACACGTCAATTAATTTAATTCTTTGTTTACTTTTCCTTCTTCGTTGTCATTCAATGTTTATCTCTTTAATAAAAAATCACAAATTTGAAACCCGTCAAAATGAAGATTGTAAATATGGGACATGTCAAAACAAATAATATAGCTTGCGGATTTTTTGTTGCGAACTAACTTTCCGTACAGCAAAATTTGCTGAAAACGAATTAAATTCTGCTGAAAGATGGCTAAAAGCAGTGCTCGATTTGAGGCGGAACGGCGTTCCGGGACCTCTCTCTCTGATAAATAAAAAATAAAATTATCGGGACTAAGATTTTTTTTTAAATCCTTTGTTAAAATTTTGTTTGTCAGTGAGAGACTACAAATTTGATTAAGGACATCATGTATTAAACTGGCAATTTTTTTTTTGCAAATACAAAAATTTTCTTTTGTTGAGATTATACTACTAAATTATGATAACCTAAAATAACAAAGGTTTTTTTTAATGGCAGGGATCGTATTAAATAAGTACGGTGCAGAGACGGTGTGCCAAAACTCGCCCGGGGCGAGTGAGGCAGGCAATGTTTTGCTGATTTAATTATTCCTATAAAACTAAGTACCTATTTATTTATTGAGAGTATTATAACAGCACGTGACACATGCTAATAAAGAAATTGTTTATAAAAAATACCACTTAAAATGATTTAAGTTTTCACACGAAACCCACCTGATTGCAGTATGGGTTTATGTCCTAAACTGCTCAAAATGCTGTTTTTGAACGTTTATTTTTCAAAATTTTCCTGGGGGAGGACCCCCGGACCCCCTTCTATTGGGGGGGGGGGGGGGGGGTGGTAGAGAGAGGGTAGGTTGTAGTTCCGGCACCTCAATTTCTAGAAATCGAGCACTAGCTAAAAGTATTAAAATATTGCTTTGTCATCGTATTCTGAGCTATTCTAAAAGTTACAAATGTCTAGCTACTCGGGAAGTTAATTAAAAATGAGATTGCAAGATTTGTACTGGACAAACAAACAAGAAAGCAAGCTAATAAAAAACATAGTAAAAATAAATGTTGCTGATATGTGAACATGACCCCCCAAATTGGGGATTCAAATTAACCTTCCCCATTAGTATGTTGGAGGTTATAAGCAACTCCCCCTTCCCGTAAATTTTATGACTTTCAAGTAACATTTATGATTTTTAACAACCACAGTGTTTTTTCGGACCATACTATCCCATCCCAAAAGTTAAAAATTGGACAATACCACATCAAAAGTTGAAAAGATCGTTACCTAATCTCCGGTGAAAAGGACAAGAATAAATTCATATTCAACTATAAGTTTTTTTAAAACCATCAAAAATTAAATCTTCTAGGTCAGTTAGCTTGTGAAAAACCCAAAACTTCTGAAATATCTCAAAACAAAGTCATTTTAATTTCTTAATAGATCTGAATACTCCAGAATTGAAAATTAACAAGGAACAATTTACTTAATTTATCTGGAGAAAAATTAACAAGTTATTATGATTTCCTTGGACGATAGCCTTGCCCATACTTTTTTTTAGAAAAGAGCAAAAATCTCAGGAAGTTCAAAGTAATAGCAAAATAATAATTTTGAATGGAACAGATGTTTAGAACCGTAGATGATGTGCTCTACAGGGCCAACTGGTGCAAAAGAATCTGAACCGTGCAGCTGGGTATAAAAAAATAGATATAAGCTACATTGGGAGAGCACGTTCCTACAACGTGGTCCGCCACATTTATCCAACCAGCACCACACTCCTTAATGTGGTCCACCATCCCTTGTTGGACTTGTAATCTTCTATCTTCCTTATTTGTTGTCTTGTCAAGTACTGTCATGAATTCACCTACGATTGATTTGATTTTTTTTCTTCTTTTTTATGAGAAATGTAAAGGATTGTCAAAAAACAGTTAATTAAATTATATTATTGCCTATCTACTTTAACATTTATTAAATACTCACCTTTATCTTTATTTTTCATATTTTCTAAATTTTTGATTCAGTACGATGTCTGTGAGAGTACTTTTCAATTATTAATTTTGTATGTCGATATAATTTTGAATACCTAAAACAACTAAGAAATGTAGGAACAATTAGAAATTTTTAAGTTTTAGTAAGGTTAAAAATAATAATTACTTAAAAATATTTAACTCTTTAATTAAAAATAAAAGGAAGAAATCTTCTCTCTGCTAAAGTAACTTTATTGTATAGAGCAGGGGTTACTGTTTAGAAATATGGCTCTTAGGTGAGTTAAATGCTGATCCCAATGAGAAAATTTAAAACTGTTTTTCTATTAGAAAAGCAGCTATTCAAAACTTTTGCATAGCTTATCAAAGCTTAACTATGATGTGGCTCTTTATAGTACATGGATAACCCGGAATGCAGCTTTCATTGACCTCATGCCCACTGCTGGTACAGTGCCTTAGTACAATAATGTTACTTAAGTGGAGAGATATCTTTCTTTATTCTTAATCAAGTGTCTCCATTGCACATTTAGAAAAATATTTAATACAAGTTTTTCGACAGAACTGTTAAGGGTTTAATATTATTGCAGAAAAAAAACAACCCTCAACAAATATTTTATGAGGAGGTAAATATTGTGTTCAATTTTGTTTTTAATTGATTTTTTGTGGCATGTACTACACATTACACTAGAAGATGATTGTGGTAAAGAATTTTAACTCCTTTGTTGTGGGCTTAACCTGCAAGTTGTTTATTTATTCTAATGTTAGATTGACGTTATAAAGAAATATTCACAGGATTTAAATAACTAGCGGGTTATGCCAAGACCCCAACATCCTTTGTTTGTAAATAAAGGAACAATCAATATACAAGTTTTGTACATTTTTTCACTCAAATTTATGATTTTTATTGAGTAGAAAATTGCTGAAATGTGACACAATAATTATTTACCACAGATATAAAGAAATGATACGGTAAAATGAATTCATTATTATTTTAAAATAATGAATATATTTTAAGAGCAGTTATTTTTAGTAATTAAATTTATTTTTGTACCTTAACCAAAATTTCTTTCTGATTTTTTTTCTAATTTAAAAAAAATGTTTAAAATATCAGAATTATTTTCCTCTTAAACAAACCTAATATCAGGTATTTGACGGAGTTGATAATTTGAATTGTTTTCATTTAATTTTTTTTTTAAGAAACTTAATTAATATCCAAGTCCCTGAGCAAGTCCTGTCCATCTGTCGGGTACAGCTAAGAAGTATCTGTGCATTGCAGCGATGAATCTGTTTCTGTATTCATCAGGTGAAATTATTGTCGGCTGTTTTCCTTGACCGACTAAAGCATACTTTTTCACCATTGTTTCCAATTTTTTGTCCCAAGTAAACGTCCTAATGTAGTCTATAAAAAAAGAGTATAAACTTAAAATAAATACATTTTATGGTTCAGATAATTCATTTTAAAATTAAAAGTAAATAAGATCTATTATTTTTCAATCTACAGATAAAAATTATTTCCAAAACTGAAACTAGCTTGATTGTAAAACCAAAAATAAACTTCAGTCCACTCAAAACTCCTAAAACAAAATTTTGTTGAACTAATTTGAATTTTGTTTAGCTTTATTGCAGTTCTTAACTTTTTTTGTGTATTTATGTATGTATGTGTGTGTGCGTGTTGAGTGTATGTATGTATGTCTGTTGCCACCAGTCTGACTTTATAGGCACAAAACTGGTTAAACGAAATCGATTAATTTTAACCCGCAAAGCACAGGGTGAAGGCTAGTTTAGAATAAGATCTGCAGTTTTTCCTTTGTTGTCTGGACAAAACTTGGATCATGGAGTAAATCATTCATTTGAATTACAGTTTAACTTACCGATAATTCCAAGTACAAGTTCATTATTATTAGTTCTATCTAAGCCAACTAGAAGCGAGTAGTCCATCACAGCCTGACTAGCTAGAAACTGAGTATCATTATGTATAGCTTGCATCAGTATAGCCTTGGAATGAGGTAGTATGTAAAGAGGATTATCACACGTCACTGAAATCAATAAAAGAATAATATTAGTTGATTCAAATGTTTATTATTTTAAACTTTTAAGTATAATAAATAATAAAATCTGTGGCCCAAAAGCAAAACTGAAGGACAGTTCGGTTTTGGGTCACGGCTTGGGAGTTTGTGACAGGCACCATTTTACGCAGCTTCTCTAAGAGCTTTATCTCTGCTAAATACACCCTTCGTTTCCCATCCCATCTGATTATATTCTTAAAATATTAAATACAAAATCCCTTTTAAACACCATATTTTAATAAAACAAATCTTGGTGGTTGAGCCCCTGGTTGGTCTAGGGAGAGAGAGGGCTCCAAGTCTAGGGCAACAGGGTTAATCTGCAGTGTTTAGTGCAGATGGTTAAACCTCCTCCTTTACACCTAGTGCTATTAAAGCTTCTGATTAAATAATGATAAATAAATAATTAATACAAATTACAAACTACTAATACTAACTATTAATGAGGTTTTGATCTAGGAGCACAGTTTCCCTCTGAGATGAGTTAATAAGAGTTGTGTCGACCAGTCGATTTCTCATTGATCCTTTCAAATCGAATTTGTCTGTAACACTTCTAGCGTGGAATAAGTGCTCCATAACAAGCAGATTCTTCCTGAACAAAAAAAAGAAAGAAATTAGAATAAAAAAAAAAAAAAAAATTAGAAACCTTTTATAAAAAAAAAAAAAAAAAATTGGAAGGATTGTAACATTTAATAGATGCATCATTAACACTTAAGCTAACCAAGACAAGTTTTGAATAATAATAAAAATTCTAATATATTGGCAATAGTTAAAATAAATAATCATTTCAGAATATGTATGCCAAATTTCGTCAAAATCGGCACAGTAGTTTAGGCTCCAGGCATTTGTATAGATAGACATTTTATAAAAACCACTTTTTTGCACTCAGGGGACATCAAACCATGTAAATCCACCCAAATCTCAAATTTTCATGCTATCACAATACTTTCTCTTTATATGAGAAAGTAAAAACATCAACTTTATCATTTAAAAAATGTATTTACACAATCAGATCTAAATGGTCAATTTAGTCATTAATAAAACTAACGATAGAAGACATGCTGAAAACGGTTTGGTTTAAATTATAACAATAATTGTGATTTAGAAAAATAAATAAAAGTTTTCTAAATAGTGTTTTATTTATTTATTGAATTATTCATTGTCGAAACAACAAATTTTGTTTCTAAATGTAAATTTTATGCAATTTGGCTGTAGGGTATCCTTCAATAATTTAATTTAGAACTGTGAATCCTTCCGGGTATTACGTTTAAACACTACAACAGTTTTTTTTTTTATATGATCGGCAACGTTTCTTTTTTGATGTCAACTACAATATAATTGGAATAAGGAAAAACATATGATAAAGCAAAGAAATTTACCTTGCATTCTTATACACTAGAGTAATTGAGGTCATTGATACTAGTACTAGTTAGTCTATTAGTCCAGTCAATGAAGGCGAAAATAAGGTAAAAGCTCCAAATTTTTTCGGATTGAATGGATTGTCCTGAAAATTTGCATACAAGCTCATCTGACCCCCCACTTCAAAAGTTATATTGTCTCGATGTGGGCTTTTTGCTATTTGGGGGTGAAAACTACCCTTGTATGGGAAAAATGCAAAAATTTCAGATTTACGTATTTTAAAGATTCAATTCATGTTCTTTAAAGTTTTTTATGAAATTTATTTTAAATTTATGAATTTAATTACTTTTATACCCTTACAAATTTTTAAAAACTACCCCTTTATGCCTGGAAAAAAAGTATTTAGCAGCTTAAAATGTTTTTTTGGTGCATAATATTACACCTCTTTTGTTATTCATTAGAAAACTTACGACTAATTACAAACGGGTAACCCTTAAAAACTACCCCTTTATAATAAAAATATGATTGAAGGCTTGAGATGTTTTTAATGGTATACCTATGAAGAATATTAAACTTTTTATAGGTTTTCAAATGGTCAATGATTATATTGCAACTTTTTAACCCCCAAAAAACCCTTATGGAAGACTTACCCCTTATGGAGAAATTGCGTAAAATGATATGTTACAGGATGATATAATTCATTTTTTTTTAATTTTATCGAATTTATTTTTAATATTTTTTTATTAAATTAATTCAAAACAAAAACAAAATTATATACATTATAATGCATCACTATCATCACTGTCTTCGGCCTCGCCTTGATCTACAATTGGAGGAAAATTGTTACAATTATTGCCAGAACATAAACTACATGCGGCATTGCAAAAAAAGTCAATCTTTTCTGCAACCACAAGTTGCGCCGCATCCTTTTTTGCAATTGCAAAATATCATTTTAAGTAGTTCATCTGGTGCAGGCTTTCTTTGCATTTTATAACCTGCGTTTAAACAATACTTCTAGAAATACAATATTATTATGTGCTATGAACTTTGAATTTGTATTAATATTAATAAAAACAAATGATTCCCCTATTTATTTGAGATCTCTCCCCTCCCAACTACCTTATAATAAACAGTCAATTGTATTTTAGTTTTTAACTATTAAACGTTATAATAGATTAATAATATGTAGTTTTTACTTAATACACCTCATAATATAAATGTTAATAAAATGTAGGAACGCGATATTGAAAAATGAATTAAATAATCTATTAGCACACTTACATTGTAAATTGATTAACAAAATAACACCTTTTATTTAATTTATAAATGAGGCAAACCTCGTGTTTTCTCTGCTCTCCCTCCAATTTATTCTTTGTCTACTTCTCTGTGGTCCATCTATTGTGCACTTACGTGTACTCATAAATATACACAAGAACTCGGGTTCATGGGTATATGTATATTATTAAAATACTCACTCAAATCAATTGACAAGCACTTCAAAATACACTAAGAAGGTGGTAATTTACCTGCTCCGAAAATTTTACTGAAAAATTGCGATTACTCTTTTTACCATAACTTTTTAAATATTAAAGTTATAAATTCGCTCAAAAAACCAATTTGTAGGGAATTTGAAGCGCTATAAGTCCTAAGTTTTTGAGATTTTTGAGCTTTTCGTTTTTAAGATTCGTAAGTTTAAAAGGCTCAGGAAAGGTGGTCTTTTTACTTAGTTTTGATCTTCTAACGGTCATAAATCTGTCAAATTTTGTCTTACAAAAATAAATAAAAAAGAAACTTTTTCAACAAGAAAAAACCTAAAATCTCTTATTCTATCATTTTTTTCATAACATTGTTAGTTTTTGAAAAAGATTTTTTTAAAAATTGAAATTTTTTCTTCAAAAGTAAATCAAACATTTTTTCGAATTTAGGCTTCTTAAACCGTTCAAACTCTCAGAATCTATTGTTAGTATATAAATAAAGTAAACTGCCGACGGAATTTGTTTCAATTTTGGCTGTCAAGTCATTAATTTTAGTACCGATTATTTTTCTCAAAAATCAAGACAACCACTTTATTTTGATTATAACTTCGTCAGTTTTTACGCTAACAACTTTTGCCAGTAATCAATTTAAAGGTCTATTCAAGTACTTTAAAAAGTGTAATATAAGTTTTCTTCGAAAAACATTTTATTTTTCCGCTACTTTACATAGAACGTTTCGATTTTAACTATCTTCAAAGTTGACTTCAATTTCAGGGAGCCATAACTCGGGTTCTATACTACATACAAAAATAAAATAAAAAGCAATCTCTTTATCATTTAATTACCTTCTTTTTTGACTATGACCTTTTTTATGATAAAACTTTTAGTTTTTGAGATATTAGCAAAAAATCGATCAAAAACATGCATTTTTTTATCTAAAAAAGAGCATGTTTAGGCGCCAATAACTCAAAAAGTATTGACTGTACAAAAAGAGGAATGTCTCCAAAGGCTAGAATGCAATTCTGTGGAGGAGCGCTCACAAGTTGCTTTCTACTTAAGAGCAATTTGTGGGTACATGGCAATGCTTACCAAAGAATTCAACTATGAGTAAATGAAAAAATAAATAAAATAAACCGAATAATGTGTATCTAATTATTATATAAGCGTATATAATAATTAAATATTATATTATATAAAACACCCTTTGGGTGTGCGCACTCTCACTCGTCTGGTAGCAGATTACCACAGTTCCCATCAAGAAAACAAAAAATCTGATGGCTTCCAAGCCCTGGAGTAGAGGCTTTTATTCAAGAAAATGTACGTTTTCAACCAATAAATTCTTTTGTTAGTAAATAAAGCCATTATTATTATTTTTTATAAAAAAAGATCTTAAAGTAAGCTTACCAATGATGACAACTTGTTACCCTAACGATATATACTTCCTATTAAACAGCTGCTAATTAATTTGTTAAATTTATTACCTAGAAGAACTAGTTACATAAATGAAGTGTTTTAAATCTTGCTACCAAAATACTTTTGATTAATTTGCATTAAGCAGAATATGATTAACCTGATCTTATTACCTGGATGTGGTGTTTCCAACATGAAGTTTAAAGGTAATTCTGTAAACACCAAGAATTTTACCCAGGAGTGTAGGTGATTTGGTCCTCACGCAGGTCTCCATGTAAGTAAAATACTGCGGAGCTATCTCAAGAAATATATGCGTCTCAAGACGGGATAGTTCCTTCAGTACAAATCTATCATCTAAAACAACATATATATATAAAACAAAATTAAAACATGATAACTTTCATAGGGGTGATTATTCCTCAATAGATCTATACATTCGATATGAGGCTAGCTTCATATCGACTTCACTGCATTTTCCCCTAGAATAAACGAATTTATTCTAGTTTCTTTTTTTTTACAAAAAAAAAATTGTACTTTTTACTTTGGCTCTACACATTTGATCCCAGATCCTGACAACTACTCTATACGATATCCATCAGTAAAACACATCATTTCCTGTAATAGGAAACTTTTTCCTGTTTTCCCACTATTGAAACAAAATTGACATATTTTTCCTCAAAAAAAAAAAATTGTGTTTTCTATAAAAAAAAAAAAGGTCCAAAAATAATGTTGAAGGTGGTTTAAGGTTCTTACCACCTCCAACCACCTCTAACCATCTCCAGCCATCTCTAACCACCTCCAACCACCTCTAACCACCTCCAACCACCTCTAACCACCTGAGGATGGTTAGAGGTGGTTGAGGTGGTTAGAGGTGGTTGAGGTGGTTAGAGATGGTTGGAGGTGGTTAAAAAAAAAAATAAATAAAAATAAAAAAAAAATAAATAAATAAAATAAAAAAAATAAATAAATAAATAAAAAAATAAATAAAAAAAAAAAATAAAAAAAATAAAAAATAAAAAAAATTAAAATAAAAAAAATTAAAAAATAAATAAATAATATAAAAAAATGAAATAGAATGAAAAAAAAAAAGAATAAAAAAATAAAAAAAATAAAAAAATAAAAAAAAAAAAAAAGAGGTAGTTGGAGGTGGTTAGAGGTGGTTGGAGGTGGTTAGAGGTGGTTGGAGGTGGTTGGGGTGGTTGGAGGTGGTTCGAGGTGGTTAGAGGTGGTTAAAGATGGTTGGAGGTGGTTGAGGTGGTTAGAGATGGTTGGAGGTGGTTGGAGGTGGTTCGAGGTGGTTGGAGGTGGTTGGAGGTGGTTAGAGGTGGTTAGAGGTGGTTAGAGGTGGTTGGAGGTGGTTAGAGATGGCTGGAGGTGATTTTTTTTTTTATTTTTTATTTATTTTTTTTATTTTTTTTTTTTTTTTTATTTTTTTTTTTATTTATTTATTTTTTTTTTTTTTTATTATTTATTTTATTTTATTTTTTTTTTTATTTATTTATTTATTTTTTTTATTTTATTTTTTTTTTATTTTTTTATTATTTTTTATATGTTATTTTTTTTTTTTTTTTAACCACCTCTAACCACCTCCAACCATCTCTAACCACCTCAACCACCTCTAACCACCTCAACCACCTCCAACCACCTCTAACCACCTCCAACCATCTCTAACCACCTCCAACCATCTTTAACCACATCCAACCACCTCTAACCACCTCCAACCACCTCTAACCACCTCTAACCACCTCCAACCACCTCTAACCACCTCCAACCACCTCTAACCACCTCCAACCACCTCTAACCACCTCCAACCACCTCTAACCACCTCCAACCATCTCTAACCACCTCCAACCACCTCTAACCACCTCCAACTACCTCTTTTTTTTTTTTTTTTTTTTTTTTATTTTTATTTTTTTTTTTAATTTTCTTTTTTTTAATTTTTTTTTTTTAATTTTTTTTTATTAATTTTTATTTTTTTTAATGTTTTTTATTTATTTTTTTTTTTTTTAATTTTTAATTTTTTTTTTTTTTTTTTTTTAACCACCTCTAACCACCTCCAACGCCTCCAACCACCTTCAACCACCTCTAACCCGCTCCAACCACCTCTAACCACCTCCAACCACCTTTAACCACCTCCAACCACCTCTAACCACCTCCAACGCCTCCAACATATCTAACCCGCTCCAACCACCTCTAACCACCTCCAACCATCTCCAACCACCTCTAACCACCTCCAACCACCTTCAACCACCTTCAATCTCATATTTAAAAAAAAAAAAAAATTGGCTTTGTTTCCAAAAATAATTATTTAAAAAAAATAGGATTTTTTTCCCAACAAAATAATTTTTTTTTATTTTTACCAATAATTGTTTTTGGGGGAAAAAAATCCAAATTAGTTTTTGAAAAAAAAATCCAAAATTTTCAATAATAAGTGGTTGAAGATGGTACGAATAATGAGCAGGCAGATAGTCTAGCAAGACAAGGGGGGGGGGGGGGGGGGGGGCTCAACCTCTTCATCACCATTACCCATTGTGTGCATTATAAAGACGACACCAAAAGACTGCCTTATTTTTAGGGAATTGCAGAGAACCTGGGATGAAAAACCCACAATGAGACAAATCAAATTATTTAGAAAAAGGACCGTCTTTAAAACAAAAAGCATAGTGAGCCTAAATAAGATATCATGCAACTGGCGACATGTTTCTTAACAGGTCACTGCCGATTAAATAGGCACCTACTGTTACTTGGACTGGTAAACGAACCAATCTGCAGGCTATGTAGGAAGGGGGAAGAAACTTTAAATCTAATTAGGCATAACACGCCTAATTTGAGCACTCCTTTTGGCGCTCCTATAAGGGAGCTGATGAAAATATCCATTAACAAATTGATAGCATTCTGTCAAGGTATAGGTTTATTGATTAAAATGGTGAAAATTTTCTAAAATCGGGGTCTGTTTAAAGGGCCCATCTGGTGTTCTATGCCTCTGGGATAAATATACCCCCCCCCCCCCACACACACACCCACACTCGAGCACACAAGAAAAAATACCTTTTGTTTTACAGAACGTGGAGCCGGACTTGCCGCCAGATGCAGCCCAAGGTTCACAATGAGTTAAAGAACGGACAAAGCTCTCCTCTCCCATAGGTAGAACCAGTGATCTAAGCCTGGCAAAATCCTCCGCAAAGTAGACTTTAACTTTGAAATTAGCCGTACTATCACTGAACTGAACCTAAAAATAATTCAATAAGTAGAAAAATGTATAGTAGTAGTAAACAGTATTACAAGTGGAGCAATTTGATTGATTTGATATAAGAGTAAAATTGAGTTACGTACCTCTTCTAGGAACGTTTTAAACACTTAAATTAATTATATATATGACATATTTATATAATTACATTATATTAATATAGAGGAGGGAACATAAAATCAACTGTTTCTAGAACTTTAGTTTCACTTCTAATGTGTGAAAGTATCACACATTTTTTTTGATAAAATCGGTGGTTTATTCGTCATTTTGTGATATAGTTTTTCTTCATTAAATCTCCATTTTGCACTTAAAGATAAACTTGACCCAATATTCGGATTAAATTCTCTATTAAACAAGACTATTTTCATAACTCTATGCACAAAGCTGTTTAATATCAGTTAAAAAAATAAAAATACTACTGGAACTGAAATCTTTGAAAAATATAAGTTTCTCAGCGTCTTAAAGATGGTAAAAAGGTCTCTTATTTTAAAGGAAATTGAAAGCTGAATCTGAAAATAGGATCAAATTTGGAGAAAGTAAACCCATGAGTGGACAAAATGGAGGTTTAAAAAATGGTGAAAACCCAAAAAAATGGGATTTATTTTCCAAGTTGGCTGTTATACCTCCTGCCAGAACTTAAGTACTTTTGATGAAATAACACAAACTTTCTCTCCTCGTAAAACTGAAATGAGTTTATTATCAAAGCAACTTTCAGCCTTCAAAAGGCCATCATAAGTGCCTAAGAACAAACAAGAAATTTCAAACTAAGCAAATACGAAACCCTACATAACAATTTAAAACTGACAAACATAAAGAACAAGCAGGTTAATGATTAAAACAAAGAGCGACGGACAGACAGACACATCACCCTCGGCATAAGGGTTTTGAGAAGTACCTACAAAACCCTAAAAATCGTATGTGGAGAGACAGTTTGTGTTATTCCTTTAAAGTGACCACCATAGACGATCCTTAACTTTTGATATGTTTATTTTTAGGCATCAATTAACAGCTATGTCAAATCTAAAGAACTTTCCGCAATTTTATTTTCATTTACAAGACTATTTGCTTTTGTGGTGTAGAATTGATTCCTTTAGTTTGACCATTAAGGACTGGCACTACCTATATATAGGTTTTTACCTCAATATTAGGAGATGGTTGGCCTTTGTTGTTCTTTTTTGAGTCTTGAGAATCAACTGTCATCCGGTGGTCTTCATCCAAGTCAAAGGTCATGTTGGGACTAGTGCCTTCAACCGCTCGACCAAGCAAACCCTTTTCATTACTGTAAGAGTGAAAATTAAAAAAAAAAAAAAAAAAAAAGAATAATTTAAAATAACAACCTAGGCGGACATTAATCAAATTTAAAGTGGTCATGAACCTTTGTGTTTTTTTATTTGTTTCTTATCTATTATTGTGATTCTTAACTTTAGAAGTCGGCAAGCAGACAAAATATCAGTCAGATGTTGTCCCTTGCTGACACACAACCTCCTGTTTTCAGTAAATCGCTCTATTTGTTAGTATTGTGTGTCCCAATTTTCCCTGATTCCTCTTCCTATCCCCTTTCAACAAAATTTCATCCCTAACACTCTTCTTTACATCTGCTGCTACAATAGATAAGGTATTTATACACTCTTCTTTACATCTGCTGCTACAATAGATAAGGTATTTATACACTCTTCTTTACATCTGCTGCTACAATAGATAAGGTATTTATACAGTTGATTAGTTATCAAAATCCTCTATAAACTTAGGATAATTATATTGCAACAGATAAAAATTAAAATACCACATAAATCTTAATTACATTTATAAATAATTTATTTATTGATCACAGCACATATGAAATGTAAATACACAAACAGTAGTAATTTGATATACAGTTGAGTCCGACACATATGGGGGTCATATGTTGGATTATAGAAAATTGTTGGATACCTGGATGTTTGATAATAAATAATTATTACACAAGTGAATCAGCCTATTTATTGGTAAAACAACTGCATTTACAAAGTTAATATAAACAACGACTGATGGTTTGTTTTTGTTTACCCTAATGACCTGTATTTCCCAGTTTCCCCTTCTTTTAGTGTCTTATCTTACACGAGGAAATTTGGGAGGGAGCCTCAGCCTCAGTGTTGGATTACTGGATGTGCCAGACTGGTGGAGTGTCGGAGACACAACTGTAATTATAAAAGAACCCGTTTAGAACTTCTATATAAGCTCATTCCATCGCAAAATAAAAGTAATTTGGTTTATAATTGAGTGGCATAAAATAAATAAAATAAATAAAATAAATAAAATAAATAAAATAAATAAAATAAATAAAATAAATAAAATAAATAAAATAAATAAAATAAATAAAATAAATAAAATAAATAAAATAAATAAAATAAATAAAATAAATAAAATAAATAAAATAAATAAAATAAATAAAATAAATAAAATAAATAAAATAAATAAAATAAATAAAATAAATAAAATAAATAAAATAAATAAAATAAATAAAATAAATAAAATAAATAAAATAAATAAAATAAATAAAATAAATAAAATAAAATAAATAAAATAAATAAAATAAATAAAATAAGTAAAATAAATAAAATAAAAAAATAAAAAAAAATAAAATGAATAAAATAAGTTGAATATGTAACTCCATACAATGAATGATATATTTTCTGTATCCAAGACTTATAGTAACAAGAAGTGTTTTTAGAAATATGGCAGGGATGTATATGAAATGTAAGGAAACAAATAACAATAAATAAATAACATATTAACAACTATGGAAAAAAACTATACTTGGTAACTATATACAATTATTACGTACAAGTAACTAGATTAATTTAAAATATTATTCGTTGTTCACGGAATTAGTCGAAAGTTAATAAAGGAGATGCATTACAGTATGTTTGAGAATAATGTGTCTTAATCTTTTAAGTTTCTACTTTTTTTAATATTTCAAATTCAAGCCATACAGATAGTAGTTGCCTATTTCGGCACTTCTTTAGATTGTTACTCCCCTTAAAAAAAAATCAGAGGGGAGTAATAATCTAAAGAAGGTATAAGGAATGTTCTTCTTTAGACTGATACTCCCCTCATAAAAACAGAAGTGTGATATTGCTTTGTCCCAAAGTACATTGGACTAAACATCCCTTTGTCTTAATAGTTATTTAGTCAAAGTCATTTATATTATAAAAAAAAAACAAAGGGAGTAACAATCTAAAGAACACAACAAGACAGACAGACATAATGGTACATGTAAGCTAATTATTTATTTGACCCAAAATTAGATACAATTTTACTTGAATGGCGAAAAGGCAGAAGCAAATGTAGTAGGATCCATTATTAAAGTGAAAAAAAACCATTAAAGTGGCTTCCCCAGAACAAAATAAAAGTACTGAATTAACGGTAGTCTCAAAATAAAAAGAGAATGGGGTGTATTACAATGTATAAGCTCTCCATTGAGCCATGGTTTATTAGGGTCCCTAGGCAAAACCAAGGACCCTTATATTTTCCTGCGTGTGTCTGTCCGTCCGTCCTGTCGCCTGCCCTCACGGCTACACTTTTCGTCCGATCACTTTGAAATTTGGCATGTATGAGTCTTGTACCTGCCCACATATTTTAAAAATATAGTGACTTAAAAAAAATATTTTCCAAAAAAATTAGGGTAAAAAAACTTTTTATTTTTTTTCTATACCGTGAGGGGGGTATCATATGAAAAGGTACGTTGAGCTGATAACAAAAATATATAATTCTATGGTTATAACTTAGATAGGGCGAGCGTAGGCAAGTTTGAAGTGGGTGTGAAACATTCCCCCCCCTCCCCTCCCCTCTACTATCTCACTTATGTGAAGTGCAAAAAATCTGAAAAAATTCCTGAACATTCTTAGACCAAAATTAAAAGAAACCACTTTTTGGAAATTTGGAAAAAAATATTATTTTATTTTTTATTGACAAAATACGTTTTTTATAACTTTGGTCTTTTCGGTGTATTTATATGGTTGTAGTCCGGTTCTGTGGCAAAAAAATACTTTATCAGAAGTTTGTTTATGTGTTTTGAGAATATCAGACCCATAGGATAGTCAAAGTAAGCTTTTTAGCATTTTAATAAACAGGTCAAGTGTGTGCTAATCAGCACACAGCGAGGGTCCAAAGGCCACACTGTATAGTTTAAGTAGTATCCTATTGATGGTGTTTTTTAAAATGCTAAAAAGCTTACTTTGAACTATCCTATGGGTCTGATATTCTCAAAACACATAAACAAACTTCTGATAAAGTATTTTTTGTCATAGAGCCGGACTACAAACATATAAATACATCGAAAAGACCGTAATTATAAAAAAAACGTATTTTGTCAATAAAAAATAAAATAATATTTTTTTCGAAATTTCCAAAAAGTGTTTACTTTTGGTCAAAGAATGTTCAGGAATTTTTCAGATTTTTTGAACTTCACATTAGCGAGATAGAGGGGGGGGGGGACACGTTTCACACCCACTTCAAACTTGCCTATGCTCGCCCTATCAAAGTTATAACCAAAGAATTATATATTTTTGTAATCAGCTCGATGTACCCTTTCATATGATACCCCCCTCACGGTCTCGAAAAAAAATAAAAAAATGTTAACCCTTAAGTTTTTTTACCCTAATTTTTTTGAAAAATATTTTTTTTAAGTCACTATATTTTTAAAATATGTGGGCAGGTACAAGACACATACATGCCAGATTTCAAAGTGATCAGACGAAAGGTGTAGCCGTGAAAGCAGGCGACAGGACGGACGGACAGACACATGCAGGAAAATATAAGGGTCCTTGGTTTTGCCTACGGACCCTAAAAAAACACCATCAATAGGGTACTACTTAAACTATATAGTGTGGCCTACGGACCCTCGCTGTGTGCTGACTAGCACACACTTGGCCTGTTTATTGTTATTGTTTTGGCTGTTTCTGTCATGCACCGATCAACACATCGTTATTACAGGATGATGGAAACGGCCACTTTACTTATCTACTCTATGTAGTACATCAGTGTGAAACATTTATCACTTTACTGAGATTCCAACTCACCACATTTGTTGGCGATTAGATTTGATCGGCGGTACATTGGTGTGCGGTACATTGCTAAAGGGTTAATGAAGAAAGGCCCATCTAAGTGGTCTAATTGCTAGGTTCAAACATGTGGTTTATCCTCTCTATTCTACTACTATTACCTACTTTTATCAGACTTATGATAGGACCATATAGATGGATCAATTTATACACAACATACTCAAACTTTTATCGATTCCTCCTAATCAATATTTTGCTGTAAAGTCTTATTCTTTTTTTTCTTTTTCTTTTTTTACAAAATCATAAGAATAAAAAAATATTTCTGCAAGCATATAAACTACTTACGAGCTTGTAGACGAAGTTCTTAAAAGTGATAATAGAGATCTTCGATCACCAAGATTAACATCATATGGATCTCTATGCATGTCACTCCCACTACGCCTTTTCCACAGTGGACTTAAATAACAAACAACACAACCATAGTTGTAAATTAGAAGTTGATATAGATTAAACTGATTATAAAAAGACGGGAGTTTACACTAGCCTACAATAAATTCCGTTATCAACTTATGCAAGAGATTTTCCACACGATAGAAACCACATTTTTAATTAAATATATAAAATTTGTCAAATTATATCAACTGATATGCTACTATAATTATATTTTCATTAAATTCAAGTCTGTATGTTTTCAGGTTCTTAATCTCCTATAAACACCTTAATAATATTTCCATTCACTGTTACACCCTCCATAACTTAAATGGTAAAAACAATAAACTTTGCATGTGTTTCTATCTTAACAAGACATAGTGTTTGATTAGAAATAGGTTGGACAAAATCTTCTAAATAATGGCAAGGTATAAAAAAAATAACAATAAGAAAATAATGAGATATGACTAGGAATGAGAGGTGGATGAGGGTGAAAAATGGTTTAAGGTGGTTGAAGAAAGCTCTAAGTGGTAAGAGGTGACCAGAAAAACAAATGTAAAGGGTACTCACTCTTAAGTTCTCTTCTCTCCATTCATAACTAAAATTAAGTGCTATAAGAAAATAATGAGACATGGTTAGGAATGATCGGGGTGAGAGGTGGTTGAGGGTGAAAAATGTTTTAGGTGGTTGAAGAAAGCCTCGGGTGGTAAAAGGTGGCCAGAAAAACAAATAAAAAGGGTGCTCACTTCTAAATTCTCTTCTCTCCATTCAAAACTAAAATTATAAGTGCTATAGAGCTGTAGTAGTACAATGGGCTTATTATTACAAATGATTGGTTGTTTCAACAGAGATTTTGTGGTACCACTTCATAATTATGACTAAAGTGGTTAATAGAAAATATCACAACAATATTGTCACCACAATTATATTTTAGTAGAGATTTTATTCTAATTATGCTAACACTGAAGATAATATAAAATGTATGTTAATTACTTTCTATTATCCTCTTGAGACATTATTACTACAAAACTTCCATTACATTGTTTAGTATTAAGTAAAAGCTATAATACTGTTTAACTTTCATTTTTAAACAATTTTTGAAGTTAAAGCCAGTTAGTGTCTCACTGAGATAAGCAATGCTAAGTCCACATGTATATAAGGGACTACAGACCCTAGATAGAGGGGTTCAAAAACCTCTAATTAACAATTTAAAAAAAAGTGTTATAAAAAATTATAAGTAAAAGAAAAATGGTAGATGCATCTAATTAGATATCTAATACAGTAGAGCGTTGATTTTCCACATATAATTTATCTGAACTGGCTTCATAGAAATAAAAATCAAAAGCCACTGCTTAGTTAATTCTTAAAAAAGAGCACTGTTAGCTGTATAATTAAATTTTTTCAAAATGTACTATAGTATTGATAAATAAACAAAGATGCTTTTTGTACAACGTGATTGATTTATTTTACATACTTCTTTTTTTTTGTCACTTTTAATAACCCAAATTTTTTATTACCGAACCACCCTATGCAACATTAGTTCGGATAATGGGCACTCTACTGCACTTTTCAGTTGAATGAAGAAGGTTGAGAACTCACATTGATAGTTCAACTCAATTTTTTCTGATTATCAATCATTACATGATATCAATACCGGCAAAATAATTGCAGCAATCATACTTAGTTTCTTACATTCAACAAAAAATGCTATGTGAGAATATAGAAATATTCTCGCTTATGGCGATAACTTAAGTAAAAATTGACAGACTTAGTTCAAATTTGGTACACATGATCCTTTAAACCACATCTAGACTTAAAGATTACCTGTTTGGTGTAGGAAGTAATTCCATCTGCTGCCTATAATCATGTGAGCTTAATGCGTAGGCTATAACAGAACTAAGTTCCTTCTCATAGACTACAACAGGTACAGAGAAACCTAAAGGTAGTATATGATGTTCAGCTTCATTCATTGGATTCTAAAAAAAGCAAAAAGATACAATAGATTAAATTAAATTTTATTGTACATAAGATTTAAATTTGGCCAATAAAATACGAGTTAATATCATATATTATGTGTGTTAATTTTGTTAATGCAGATGATATTGTTAGCCGAATCTATGGCACCCTCAAGAGAAAAGCAACGAGTGGGATTGAGAGTGAACCTTAGATAAATAAAACACATATAGAGTTCCAAGGGACCATAAATGAGGACACTTTGCAAGGAGTGAAGAGCTTCTTGTACCTCGCCACACTATTAACCAGTGACAACTGTTAATAACAGAAAATTTATACACGGAAGAGTACAATCAAGAATAAAGCATATTATACAAACCTAACTTTTAAAAACTAAGAACAAGTGTATAAAAATCTAGCGATGACACAAGCATCATGGAGATTCCAATGATATCTCCACGCTCTTAGTTGCCTCTAGAGTATTTTCTTCCTCCTTCTGTTTTGACTTCATGTCTTTCATATTACTGATACCCTGAGATTGTAGATTTCCCATAAGACTTTAATACATGAAAGTGTTTAATTGTTTAAAACCCTTTGAGGACTGAGGTATATATTGTAAGGTTGTTCCCCTGGCCTGAGGTTTCTTCTACGTTACACACTAAATGTACCACACTTTTTTTAAGACGTCATCTGTTTTCTCTGCCTATAATTAAGCTAATTTATAATATATTATTACACAAAGACAATTTATAAACCCTATTTTATATTAATACTTTTATAAATGTGATATTTATTAAAAATTACAGTTGCTAAATGAGTATATGTATACATAAGAATATATAGTAAAAAAACGTGTATAAATACATAAAAAGGTTAATAGTAATAATAAAAAAGGATTGGGAAAACCGAGTGAAATCTAGATAACATTATAGTAAATTAGGTATAAAAGGGTTCGTAATGCCTGAGGAATTTCATAAATGGGAAAAACCCCTAAGCCTAGGGGCAAGCTGCACAAGGTACATTGATAAAAAGTTTTACAAACCCTAGATGACAAAATCTCATCTATAATTTCTTTACCATCTTCAACCTTCACTCTATCTACTAGGCTCTTCTGTGAACATTTATAATACCCCAGACAGCCAAGAGATAGTGCTAGATATACTTAAATAAATTTACTGGCAGTACCGTGCCTCCAAACATGAAAAACTTGAGGACGTAAATTTACGCCCATAGGCCTTTTGCAAAGAAAATTGAAAATGTAAATTTACGTCCATAGGGCTTAAAGGGGTACCAATGTTTTATTAGTAGATAGAAGCCTTTAACTTCTACAAAACTAAATTTTATTAAAGCTAAAGATGTACCTTATGCTCGTAAGACCTATAGTGACATATGGCTCTGAAGCTTGTCCTCTCACCAAAGCTAATGTGAATCTACATATTTTGAGACATATTTGATCCCGTTAATAGATCAGGACAGATGAAGGATACAACATAACAAGAACTAGAGAATCATCAAAGAAATTGAATTGAAATTTGTTATTTAACTTTCTCACAAACAAAATATAAATAATTAATGGATTTACCCATTTTAATCCAACCTCTCCAATTTCCAAAAAAGGTATGCAGACACAAATTTAAATATAGTTAAATATAGTTAGATTCATTAAGGCTTTGAGAATTCGACGGCTTGGATTTGTGAGAATGACAGTAGGCTGCACAAGAGGCTGGTAATGATGAAAAGAAAATGGGGCTCTAGGATTAGATGGATGGATGGAGTTCAGAACAACCTGTTGGCAATGGGTATAAGAGGTTGGCTGACACCACTTGGCAGTAGCGCCACATAGAAGAAGAACAGTCAGAAGTACTGTGTTCATATTAATTTTATAATCACTTGGTTTAAACACATCTTAAAACTTTCACATTTTAACAACTCTTTCTTTTAACTCTTTAATTTAACTTTCTCATAGACAAAATATAAATAATTAATGGATTGACCCATTTTAATCCAACCTCTCCAATTTCCAAAAAAGGTATGCAGACACAAATTTAAATACAAAAATGTATTATGCATTGTAAATTAGTTTGAGATTATTTACCTGTATAGGAGTACTAGATGCCTGTGTAGGCAAAAGTTGGGATAGAATAGCTTTTACAGTTTTCTTATCTGTAGGAGGCTTAACGTCAATCTGAGGATGTCCACTTCCTTCGTCTATAGCAGAAGACCAATAAATATTTAACAATAGTTTTTTTTAAATCTTTTCTTTATCTTTAGTAATGTAAAATTAAAACTTACAATCTTCGCTGTCTTGAAGAGGAATGGCGATAGGTGGAGATTCAGTCCTTTGAGCAACTACTGAATGTAAATTTTCAGTATGTTGACTATTTGATGTGGATCGTGGTGTTTCTGGATCACCTGCTTCTTCACAATCGGTCAATACTTCACCCTGAGAATCGGTATCACCTTCGCACTCTGTCACCTGAAAAAAAAAAAATAAATAAATAAATATTCAGTAAAGCAAAAATCACATTTTGAAACATTTGTTGACAAGTTTTAATAGTTTGAAAAATCCATTTCATTTTTTTTCTTATTACCAAATAGCATTCAAAGAATAAAAAGTTTATAGCTTGAAGACCAAAAACTAAACCAGGTTATTTTTAAGTACCTCGGAGCAGTTCTCAGAGCTGATGGCAGAATGAAAGAAGGATGGAAAACCAAAGGTTTTTGAGCAAAAAGGAGATATGAGCTCAAACCAAGGTGGCTGTATTCAAAAGGGTTTTTTGAGGCAAGCCTTGGCTATAGTGAGGACAGTGTCTAGTATGTGTGAAGCATACAAAAGCCGGGCACAAGCAATGGGAATGAGATAGCTATGAATAGTTACAGGGAAGACCAGAAGACATTTTGAAGTGACAGTCAAGGCCAACCAGTTGAAATGGTGTGGGCACATTCAGAGGATGAACCAAGACAGGTTTCCTAGAAGAGCTTTTGAAGCTAGGCTGGAAGATCGCAGACCTGAAGAAGGAAGAAGCTGGAATGAGCCAACAACATCCAGGCAGCATGCCAGTATGTTGACAGACAGTCAAAGGCCAACCAGTTGAAATGGTGTGGGCACATCCAGAGGATGAACCAAGAAAGGTTTCCTAGAAGAGCTTTTGAAGCTAGGCTGGAAGATCGCAGACCTGAAGAAGGAAGAAGCTGGAATGAGCCAACAACATCCAGGCAGCATGCCAGTATGTTGACAGACAGTCAAAGGCCAACCAATTGAAATGATGTGGGCACATCAAGCATGCAGGGAATGAGGCGTCACTTGGGAATAAGTTAAAACTCTCTGCCAGGATAGGAAAGTATGGAGACATCTTTGTCAACACTCTTTACAGCTAGGTAGAAATGGATACCAAATTAGTAAGTTACTATGAATAAAACATTATTTTAAAATTACAACAGCCAAGACTCTATAGATCGTACTGTTATTATTAAAATAATAGTAGCTGCCTGTCTCTCTTTCTGCATTTGATACTTTATAGTAAGGAATACAAAGTGCCTGTTGTAGACTAACACAAAGCAATCAAGGATTCAGCTAAACAGCGTTGGCTCAAGTAGAGTTTCCGCACAAATACAGGATGGATTTTATAAAAGTTGGCACCCAGTTGTTTGACTAGAATTTTGGTTTAAGCACCAATTTATAAAAAAGAGAAAATATAATTACAATAAACAGGCTTAAAGGAAACCACATTACCTGCAAGGCTTCTCTACATACAACAGGACTTGAGAACTCTCCAACTTTTATTTAGCAATTGCAACCAAATTTATTATTTAAATACTATATTAATTTTCTGAAAGGATTGGTTGTAAAATGGAAAATAAGTATGTACTAAATATTTAATAAGTAATTGGATGACTCAAAAAATGAAATCAAATATATAAACAAGAGGGAAGAGTTTGGGAAGGTTTTATGCACGAAAAAGTTGGTTTAGAACTGACTTTTCTCGCATCATGTTATGACAGCCTATAGATTATTCCGAAGCGCGTATAAAACACAGGCTATGAACCCACTTTAAATAGATTATAAATTTGATTAATTTTCTCTCATATTTACATTCTCACACTATCTCTCTTGAAATGTTAAAAAATGTGAAGTACTTACCCCATCAATGATATCTGATCCAGTAATAATATCTGAAGCTGGCCTATTCTCAGTGTACTTCTTCCTCCTGATAGCAGCTGCTTCTAGATCAGATAGGATTTTGTTCCAGGTGTCAACTGTTTCCACAAGTAGTCTTCTCAATAGAACCATACAGTCCTCGACTTCCCAACGTTCTTGAATTACTTGCTCTGCGAATATTAAAGAAAAACATACTTAAGTTTTTATGAAAACTATACTATACTACAGAAAAAATAATGCTATTGAGCACTAATAGTGAAGCTGTGTCTTCACGTCCCAGATTTATCTAATTAGATATTTTAAAGATAATACATATAATGAATAAAAATTAATACATAAATGATCTACATACCTGTGTCCGGTTTGCCAAGAAGAGTAGGAGATGTTAATTTTACCTGAAGATTTTCTATTCTTGATTTGAAATATGCTTGATCTTTCTGCCATTGTTGCTTCAAACCGGGCGGGATACCTAAAAAACAATAAGAACATGTTCTAAAAGTAAGTAGATAAAAAATAGATAAACAATTTATCTTTTAAAATAATGCTTTAAGACGAGTAGATGAATTCAAGATGTCAAAAGTCAAGGTATACTATAGTACACAATCAGTGATTTCATTGGTTGCCTTAATTCAACCAATTGAATAGTGCCAAATAGTCAACCTCTTATTGGCTCCCAATCGAATTTTCAAACTTTAACCTAGTTCTTTAGTAAAAAGTCAATGTTTTAGTATTATTTTTTTTCTTTGTGCTATATAATGAGTGAGCTGCACACTCTGTGGGGCTCCACTCAAATGTACTGTTTAGACAAAGGGATATCATCTCTTAAGTGTATGAATCAAGCGAAATTGTACCGCCAAGCGATCCTCAACTGTATGGATAACTGCAAATTAGTCTAATACTTTATCGATACCATGTTCACCTGCCTTATGACAAATAGCCTCAACAGATACAATGTTGAAGGCATCTCCATTATCCATGAACAAGCCTAAAGCCACTTTCTTCTTGTTAAAGGTCCCTTTAATACCACATTCCTTTAAGCACCACATCATAATTTGCCCGCTTGAGAGGTGTATTGCTGCATGCTCAGGGGAATTGCAAATTTATTCCTGATATACCTGTCTCTCCAAGGTTATAAGAAAGAAGTGAGACAAATAGGTCGATAAGATTTGCCAAGGGTAAAGTCTGTTTCACCCTGTTTAGGAATAAAGCCAATGTGGCCCGTTGTCAGTACAGAAATAAAGGTTAGCTGGTAAATACATCTATTAGCGTAATAAAATTAGTGAACAATATGTGTCACTGTCACCTCTGGGAAATAAACTAAGAATAAAGGTGTTTAGATAGCAGCTTCAGGCAAGTGAGAATTATAGTCAGAGATATTTATAAATTACCCATTATTATTACAATAAGAAATACAATTAAAACATTACCTTCACCATTGCAGTGAATAGTTAGAAGTTTATAAATATCCGAAAAAATTTGATGTGAAACTAAAGTCCACTTTTTAATTTCTTCTACCACTTCGTTGCTTGAAAACTTTTCATATTTTGTGACAACTGTGACAGGTGGCATACAAATTTCCCAGGTCGAGATTTTTTGGTATCTGAAAAAAAAAATTTATTATTGAGTTTTAATATAATATTGTACAACCCCATATTTATATTAGAGATGACAATCAGAGTGTGTGGCTAACAGAGTGTGTGGCTAATGAATAAAAATAAATAAAGGAACACAAGTAGTTCTTGCCCAGCTGTGGTATAAGACCAACTTTTTTTCATATTTTAATGTGTTTATCTCCTTAAAAGGAATATTTTAGATTAAGAGGTATAATTTTAAGTTTACTGTTGGTGGAATAAGTTAACGATACAACGTCTTAAACGGAACTCAACACATTTATTGTATGGCAAACGGTACAATGTCAACATACAAGTATTTATAAAAATATTTAAGCAAGTATTATAAATAAATACAAAATACATAAAATTTCCCCAACAGATCCCCCCGTAAATTTTATGGATAATATAACTATTCACATTATAACCATATTCTATAACAAACACTCATTTTACCTAACAGACATACAGTCATACACACAACACATTTAATTTTTGTTTACATTTATCCAAAATAGCTTTTGATGTAGCTTTGGTTAGAAAATCTGCTAACTGATTTTTAGTATCAACATAATTCAAAATGAAATTATTATCAATTATATTTTCATGAGCAAAATTAACTTTTCTAATGATATGATTAGACTTGGTGGATGTAGTACCGTTCTTTGATAGACATATGGCAGATTGATTGTCACTAAATAGCTCAATCGCACCAGTCTCACTACCACATAACTCTTCGAGAAGATACTTAATATATATTCCCTGCCTCATCGACTCGACAATGGCAGTTAATTCAGAGTCACAAGTCGATAAGTTTACTTGATTTTGTGTTTTTGATGACCAGTAGACTGGAGAACCACCAAATCTATATACAAAACCAGTTGTAGATTTTTCTTTCCCCTTTCCATCCTTCCAGCTTGCATCCACGAAACCCTCAAGAGACATTTTATGACCCTTTTCAAATACAAGTCCGTGCTCCTTGGTTTGCTTAAGATATCGGAAAACACGTTTCATAGCTTGCAAATGCACTTGTCTTGGATCATGAGCATATCGTGAAAGCAGACAGATAGGATAAGAAAGATCTGGCCTCGTACTCGTTGATAAATACATAAGAGAACCTAACATTTGTTGATAAAGGGTGGTATCAACTTTTTCGGAGTCATTAAATTCTTCTAAGTTTTGATTGAGATCTAACGGTGTACTAACACCATTACACTCTAACATATTAAACCTCTTTAAAACTTTGTCAGAGTAATGTTTTTGAGTTAATGTTAATGAGTTTTTAGATTTTTTAGTGACCTCAATACCAAGTACGTTACTTGTGTTGGCTAATTTTTTAATAATAAACTTTTCTTTAATTTTGTGTAAAATTTTATCTAGGACCATACTATCTGAGTAGATTAATATTAGGTCGTCGACATACAAGCCTAATATAACAGTTGGCGAACCTTCTTTAAATTTAAATATGCAAGGATCAGATTTAAACTTTTTAAATCCTATTTTTACTAAATGATCGTTAAAAGTGTGATACCACACTCTACCACTTTGTTTCAAGCCGTAGAGTGCCTGATTAAGTTTACATATTTTATTTTTTACCTCAAAACCAGGGGGTTGTTTCATCAATATGTTTTCATCCAATTTACCATAGAGATATGCAGTCTGCACATCATAGTGGCATACGTCATATCCTTTATCAGCAGCGAGAGCCATCAGCAGTCTGAAGCTTGTAGGTTTCATTACAGGTGAGAACGTTTCATCGTAGTCATCACCCTTCTTCTGTTCACAACCTTGAGCTACTAAGCGAGCTTTACATGTATATGTCATGTCCGGATTTTTCTTGACCGCGAAAAACCCATCTAGACCCGACTGGTCTAGTATTTTTATCGGTTTCTACAAGAGTCCAGACGTTATGAGCTATTAAAGAATTCAACTCCTTCTCCATTGCTTCACGCCATATTTGTGTCTCCATTGCTTCTTTATAATTTTTTGGTAAACTAGGAGGTGACGCCAGGTTATCACCGGCTAACTTCACACTTTCAGCTAAATTTTGATTTTTTCTAGGTTTGGTTTCTCTGTAATTGACCTGTTTCCTTGTTGATCTCCATGGTCTCCTTCTACCATTATTTTCTACTTCGTTGTTTGTGTTATCTTCTAACTGACTGTTTCCTTTTTCATTTATTTTTTCATCTGTTTCAACATCGTTTTGCGAAGAATCATTATTATCTGTATTATTTGATGTCAAAGCGTAGCCGATTTTAGTCGCATTTATTTCTGTATCGTCTGCTAAACGTACAGATTTTGAAACACGTTTAAGATTATTTTTTATGTTTGAGGCATCACCTGTCATATGACTGGTAGCCCCGCTATCAAATATCCATTTTGAGTTAGATGAAAACCCGCTAGAAACTGTCCAAGCAGCTTCTGAACTATACTTTGAATCAGAATCTATATCAACTAATTGTGCTTCGTTTTTATTATTTTTACGAGTTTTATAATAGTTTCGTTTTTGTTTATTTTTATTTGACGGATTAAACCAACATTTACTTTGATCATGAGATGATTTTTTACATATTTGACAGAATTTTTTATTTTGAAATCGATTACCTTGATTTTGGTTGCTATTTCGAAAACTATGGTTTACTTGGAAAGCCGTTTGAATTCCTCCGGTTCCTTTATCTTGCTCTTCAAGGAGTTGGAGGTTGCGGCGCAAATCACCTATTTTTGCATTTGGTGTATTATTAAGCATCAAAACAATACGTCCATACTGCGTAGGTAGACCTCTAAGAACTGCAATTAAAAACTCTTCATCACTAATTTCAGCACCTAAAGTCCTAGCCTTTTCTAACAATCTTTCACAACGTAAGAGATATTCTTGCCATGTTTCATTATTTTCCATGACAAGTCTCCCTACATCATTGCGAGCTTCAAGTTTTTCGCGTGAGCTGCTGGAATCGAAGCGCTTGCATAATGAAATCCAAACTTCTTTGGCGGTTTCACAGTTGACTATTAAAGCTACAAGACTATCATCTAGAGTACATGAAATAATTGCGCGAGCTTTGCCGTCTTTAGTTAACCATTCTTCGTATTTGGTTCCTTTAGATTTTGCTGGTGGGACACTTTCAAGTATGTTAAATAACCCTTTACCTTCAAGTGCCGCTTTAACTCTATATTTCCAACTTATAAAGTTGGATCCTGTCAATTTAGGAATTATTTGAAAATTATTATCCATTGTCAAATTTATTTTTTTATTAAATTAAATTATTTGACATTCAATAATTGACACAATATATTTGAGTTACGACTCACCTTCAGTTAGTCTTCAACACGTTGTAATCTTCGTCCTGGGCGCCATAACCCATGTTGGTGGAACAAGTTAACGATACAACGTCTTAAACGGAACTCAACACATTTATTGTATGGCAAACGGTACAATGTCAACATACAAGTATTTATAAAAATATTTAAGCAAGTATTATAAATAAATACAAAATACATAAAATTTCCCCATTTACTCATGTGCCATTTTTTCTTGGCTTTTTGGGCTCTTAAGATGTAACAGTTTAAAGTATTTTCAAGTTAAAAAAAAGAAAAAATCGGGTATGGGGTACCTCGGAACTTTTCCTCACTTAGAGGCTACTAAAGTGGCCTCTCCTGCTGCTTCGCAGCAGGAGGAAGCAGCATTGGGTGAGGTCAGTACTTAGATTGGTGACTGTTTTTGAACTAACTGATTTTTTTTATCATTTTTTTTAAAAAAATAAATAAATAAAATAAAAATATGCTCGATAAAATCTCCAGATATGCTCGAAAACCACCTGTTTTATGCTCGATAGATATGCTCGAAAAACCCATTATATGCTCGATAGATATGCTGTTAAATGTGCAGAATATGTTCGAAAAACACTGTTTAAAACTATAGAGAGGACAGTGAAACCAGAAAATCTTCATATATCTTTATATCTTAATCTTTTTATCCGTATATCTTAAAAAAAAACGTATATGTTTATATACGAGTATTATTTTCAAATTGATACACTGTTCTATATCCACAAGTTTCAAGTATATGTATGCGAATTTTTATGTAAAAGTTATAGTTTAAAAGTTTATTTACAAAATGTTCCGTATTAGGTGAGTCAATGAAGTAGATTGGTATTGGTCTGTATACATCAAGAATTTGAATAAAAACTAAGTATTTAGATGAAAAACCACAAGAATATGCATTTATATGCTTTTCTGAAAACAGCCGTTTTATGCATATTGTTTCGTTCGCATTTTACACTACAATAACTGCACAAACGTAATACATAAGAATTATATTTAGCCGCATTAACATAATACAATAACAAGAACAATATGTCCAATAGGCTGACATTAATAATAATATAAATAAACTCCCTCGCCTAGCAACCAGAATAATATATGTGTCTAGGGACACAACATCTTCCCTTTTCTAGGGTGTGGGACAGTATCTCTTGGGAGGCACCGATAAACGTCCATAACGCGTCCGGGTGGCTCCTGGAGGAACGAAGACGGGATTCCGGTCGATTTGTGGTCCTGCGGAAGGTGTAGCAGGGGGTATAGTAGCTGCACAGTCATCGCCAGAATCTTCAGGTTCGGGTTCATATTCCAAATCACGTGAGGATTCAGGTCGATTGGGAGCAGGAATCAACTGCGCTCGGTTGCGTCGAGTGGTCCCCCGATCCGTTTCTATAATCCAGCTCCGTGGTTCTCCCGACTCTTTTACCACTCGGCCATAGCGCTGCTGGTCCGGTATCCAAACCCTCTGCCCAATTGCCAATGGTGGTAAGTTCCTTACTCGATGTCGTTCGTCAAATCTAGTTTTGTATTGACACCTTCTCCTTTCTTCTTTCTCTCTGAAAGACTTAAGCTTTACGGTTTTAGGTTGTAAGTTCTTGGTCAACATAGGGACTGTTGTTCTCAGTTTTCTTCCCATGAGTAGCTCCGCTGGACTTGGACGGCCATCACTGGGTGCACTACGATATGCCAGTAGACCTAAGTTAGGGTCTCCCTCCTTTAACAGCACATTCTTCACGGCCTTGACGGCCGCCTCAACTTGTCCATTGCTCTGGGGAAATAAAGGACTACTGGTAATGTGTCTGAATCCGTAGGTTTTCGCAAATTCCTTAAATTCTTCGGACCGGAACTGCGGACCATTGTCCGATCGGACAATATTTGGAACACCTAAACGTCCAAACAAATTTTTCAGACGACCAATTACCTGTTGACTGTTAATCGACGTCAACGCGAACACTTCGGGGTATCGCGAGAAATAATCCACCACAACCAAATACTCCTTTCCTCGAATTGTAGCCAAATCTATCCCAACCATCATCCAAGGGTTCTCGGGAAGATCCGTAGGAGTCAACGGTTCAACTGGTGTGTTTCTTTTTTCAATGCACGCTTCACAGTTTTCCACTAAATTCTTGAGCTGACTCGAAAGGCCTGGCCACCATACTGATTCCCTGGCTCGACCACGACACTTCACAATTCCTAGATGACCCGAATGCAGTCGCCCCAGAATTTCTTTGCGCAAACTTGTAGGAATGAAGACCCTTCGGTCCTTAGTTATCAACCCTCCTGACACGACCAAATCTCCTCTGTAAGCATAATAAGGTCTTAGGTCGGGTTCTAATTCGTCGATTCGGGGCCACCCTTTGTCGATGTATCCACGAAGTCGTCGCGACACCGGGTCCACCTCTTGTGCTTGCCGTACTTCACCTAACCGCTGGTCCGACATTGGCAAGCCTTGTCTCAAGGCCATCACTAGGAGCTGCTCCTCTTCATCATCACTGGCGTACTTAGTCATCACAGAGGGTGCTCGCGACAACGTGTCTGGCGTGTACAAAGACTTTCCAGGCACATGACATATCTCAAAGCTGAAGTTAGCTAACCTCATTCGAAACCTTTGTAACCGAGGGGACAAGTCACTCATCGGCTTGGTGTCTAATAACGATAACAAGGGCTTATGATCGGTTAAAAGTTGGAACCTGGCCAGACCCAGAAGGTAGCAGGAGAAGCGTTCACAGGCCCAGGTACAAGCTAGGGCTTCTTTTTCTATTTGGGCATATCTCTTCTCAGTTTCGCTTAAAGTACGTGAAATAAAATGGACTGGTCTCCACTCCCCGTGGGGTTGCCGTTGCTCTAACACCGCCCCCAGTCCATAAGACGAAGAGTCCGCTGACACACGTGTAATCTTCTTTGGATCGTACAAAGCTAGCACTGGAGGGCTTGTTAACTGCCGCTTCACTTTTTCGAAGGCTAATTCATGTGCCTTTCCCCAGTTGTTCAGATTATTTTCTTTGCTCAGGAGGTCACGCAAAGGGGCCGCCGTGTCTGTCAGATGGGGTAAGAATCGCAAGTGGTACGTTACCATTCCGAGGAACCCTCTTAATTGTTTGCCATCCTTTGGCCTCGGCATTTTCACGATAGCTTCCACCTTGCTAGGATCTACCGATAAACCCTTTGCCCCGACCACGTAACCTAGAAACTTTACTTCCGATTTCCTGAACTGACATTTCCTCTGATTTAAGGTTATCCCTGCCTTCTGCAGCCGGTCTAAAACCCTTGCCAGACGACGATCGTGTTCCTCCAAGGTTTTACCTACCACCAGCACGTCATCCATCAGGTTGACTACTCCGTCTTCTCCTTCTAAGGCCTCGGATATTCTTCGTTGAAAGTGTTCGCTGGCGCTGGTGATGCCCATGGGTAATCGATTAAACATAAACCTCCCAAATGGGGTAAGAAACGTTGTAAGCGGGCGAGAACCTTCCTCTAGTCCTATTTGAAAGTACCCTGTTTTGGCATCTAGCTTCGAAAACACAACACCTTCCCCAATTGTAGCCACACATTGTTCGACTGATGGTAGTATATGACGCTCTCTCATCACTGCTCTATTTAGTTCAGTATAGTCTACGCATATTCTAACCGACCCATCCGGTTTAGGAACGACGACGAGTCCCGCACACCACTCTGTGGGTCTTTCTATTCGCGATATGACTCCCTCTTTCTCTAATCGAAGTAGTTCTTCCTTGGTTTTCTGTAGAAGGGGAAAAGCTACACGCCTTGGGACCTTGATCGAATACGGCCTGTATCCCTCCTTTAGCTTAATCTGGTACTCGCCATCCAGTTTGCCCAATCCTTCAAATAGGGATTTCTTTTCCTCTTCTGGTGAGACTTGTTTCAACGCGTTTAGCCACGCTAACATACCTAAGGAAGTTATATCCCCTCTACCAAGAAGTGGTTCTTGTGGTTCCTTAACTACGTACAACATCGTTTCTATACGAGCCTTCTTCCACTTTAGAGAGCAACAAAACCTTCCTCTCACCTCTATCCTCATTCCGGTCGGTCCATGCAACACTTTATCCGCCGGTTTTAATGTAGGGGACCCTAGACGGTGATATAGTTTAACCCCTATCACTGTGACATCAGCCCCTGTGTCAAGTTTAAACTCTGCTTGTTGTCCCAGTAGTTTAATCTTGGCTTTCCACGGATCAGCTCCCGATGCCCCGACCACTCCTAGATAGTGACTGGCTTCCGAACCTTCCTCGCTGTCCGAATGTTGTCCGTAGGCGTAGTCGACCTTCTTGCTTCTTCCGCGACAGCATTTTGCCCAATGACCTCTTAACTGGCATCGGCTACACCGGGACTTCCACGCAGGACAGCGTCTAGGGGCATGCGTGCGTCCGCACGAGGTACACTTTTGTTCACACGTTTGGTCTCGTGTGTTCCTGTCTTGAGGTTGGTTCCGCGAATCTTTGATTCGATCTACCTCGCCTATCTCAGAGTGATTGCCCCGAACAACCGCTTGTTGGCGTTTTACGTCTTCAGCTTGCCGGACTTTTCGCTCCGCCTTAGCAAGGGTCAGGTCCGCGTCCATTTGCAATACTTCAGACAACTTGCTGTCCCGAATACCGACCACAATGCGGTCACGGATCAGTTCTTCACGCAACGCCCCATATTCGCAAGTTGATGTTAATCGGTGCAACTCCTGAATAAAACACTCCGCTGGTTCCTCGGGCGCCTGTACTCGGCGGTTGAATTTAGCGCGTTCGTAGATTACGTTCTTCTTACTGACGTAATAGTTATTAAAGCGTACTACCAAAGAACTGAACGAATTTAACTCCTCCTCGGTTGGTTTTATAGCTTCTAACACATCATCTACTCCACCACCCATAACGTATAAGAACGTGTTGACTTGCCGCCCCTCGGACTGCTCCGACAGTCCCGAACATATTCGATATCGTTCGAATCGTTTAAGCCAGCGAGGCCAGTCTTCACTTCGAAACGTGAATTGCTCTGGTGGAGATACCGAATTACCCGAATAACTCGTCGAGTTAGAACATACCTCCTTTCTTTCTTTAAATATAACATTCGATTTTTCTTCGGCATTACTCATTGTTTACTTCCTTTTTTTTTTTTTTTGACACTCAAAATCAAAACAAACTCAACAAAAACAAATTATTAACAATAAAAGAACAAATTCACACTCACGTTTAAAGTTTTACCGCTGCCACCATGTTTCGTTCGCATTTTACACTACAATAACTGCACAAACGTAATACATAAGAATTATATTTAGCCGCATTAACATAATACAATAACAAGAACAATATGTCCAATAGGCTGACATTAATAATAATATAAATAAACTCCCTCGCCTAGCAACCAGAATAATATATGTGTCTAGGGACACAACACATATATATGCTCAATAAATTTAAATTCTGTTGGTCCCAGAAAAGTGAAAATACCATTAAAAGGCTTCTTTCAATGAGTACTATTCAGGAAAAAAATATGCAAATATGCTCAAATCCGAGCCCTAATAATTATCATTAACTACGGAAGACATACAGAGAGAAATAGACCTATTTTTCAAAATACATAGGTCTATTTTTCTTTGTATGTCTCCCGTAGTTAATGATAATTATAATTTGATTTTAAGTATTTATTTAATTATTTGAATTTTGGCGGTATTTTGCAAACAAACTTAGAAGTTTTTAACAAAAGTATCTCACTAATTAATAATTATGTTATAACTTTTAAACTAATTAATGGAATTTCACCAGGTTTTTTTTGTTGTTGTTCCTTATTTTTTACCAGTTCCAACGATATGCTATAAGTCAAAAACGTATTTATACTTTTAGTATTATTAACTGTCAAAGTTTCAAAAATCGATAACATCAAAATCGCCGTCAATATCAAAATTAAATTTGGTAGTTTTGTTTGCTATACATAGAGGCACATTTGTGCCAAATTTCAACTCTATCGGACCACGTTTCGATTTTTAAAAATTTTGCTGATTCAACAAACTAGGTTCAAGATGGTGGAAAATGTTGATATTCCGGGCGGCACAACCAGAAGTAAGGACTGTTTATTTGCCAAGTTTCAACTCTCTAGGTTAAATACCCTGGGCGCTATGATTATGAATGATGACACACATACATGCACATACGCACATACAGACGTCATGCTGAAAACCACTCAGGATGTCTTAAAAACACCCAAAACGGATAATTCAGTTGAAATCTAAAAAAATATATATATATTGGGTGAAAACAATACTTTTCCAACCATAGGTGAGGAAAAGTAAAAAGCCATAGTCTGAACCAACTTATTAGGTTTCAAATCATCTCCTAAAGTATTTGCATCATGATACAGAAAAACAATAAAAATAAAATATTTACTCTAGAATAAAAACTGTTCCAATCATATATCACATTTTAAAGTTAGGTCTAAATGGTTATAAAGACTCTATTTTGTGAAATTTTGAAATTTTTAACTATAAATATTTTAAAAAATATAATTTTTTCTTACATGAAAGACACTATGGAATGTTTATAAGCGAAATACTGGACGCAGTCATGGTGTAAAGAATGCATGCAGGATGGTTCACAGCGTAGAGTATACATATCACCATGGAAACGGAGCTCTAGATATTTAGCAAATGATAAAGCCCATGTACCATTTGACATTGCAACTACAGGTGATACCTGTAAGTAGTTAAGTTATTAAAAATCAATAAAATAATTAATATCACTGATAAGTTATCAATAAAAGGAGGTCCATAGAAGGATCTCAATACATCTAGAGATCACTTGTGTGATTTTCAGATCTACAGTCTGTGCCAAACGCGTTTTATTGCGTTGACAGTGTGGGAAAGTCAAAAACATGTAGTGGGGAGCCAATGAGAGGTCAGGATTTTAAAATCCTGACCTCTCATAAGAATCACATTGTCCAATGAGAGCTCAAGATTTTGAAATCCTGACCTCTCATTGGCTACCAACCTCATTTTTAAACTTTCCCACACTGTCAATGCAGTAAAATTCATTTGGTGCAGATTGTAGGCTGCATTACTAATTGGAGCTTATGTCTATTTCCACTCTAAACAGCGGCAAATATTTTTTTCATTTAATTAGAAAATAAAACACATCCAACAGTTTTACTTCACGTACATAATGTCACATATCTCTGTTTACTAAAAAAGTCACATATGCAAGAGTTAAGACAATATTACATATAAATTTAGAAATTAATATTTTACGATTTTGGTAGTATTCATATTACGGAAAGATTAAATTTTAATTTAAATAAAATTATAATTATTATTAACTACGGGAAACAGGCAAATCCCAGAGCTGGAGTTTATTTTTCTCTGCCTATTTCCCGTAGTTAATAATAATTATAATTTGATTTTAATATAAATTTAGTTATTTCAACTGATATTTAATTTGCATTAGGTAAGCCTATGAATTAGAAAGAAATTTGGCACTTCTTTAGATTGTTACTCCCCTATGTTTTATTTTAGAATAAGAAGTGTCTCAAGGGGATTAGGGAAACAGTCTTGTTATCGAGGTGCTCTTTTTGTTGAGGGTCGTGTTATCAAGGTTATTTTGGCTATCAGTCGTGTTATCGAGGTTCGAGGGCGGGGTTTTCAAGTCTAGACTTGTTCAAGGCCAACCCATTCCTGTGTAGGGTCGCGTTACAGAGGTTGACTTCTCAAAACGACTTGTTATAGAGGTTCTGAGTTACGTTGTGAAATGGAAAAAATCCGTGTTATTGAGGTTGTTTGGATAATAATAGTTGCGTTATAGAGGTTAATTTAACATGTGTTATGGCAATCTCAAGGGAATTTGACAATTGCACTTGTAATTGAGGTTGTCGTGTTATTGACGGTTGTGTAAGCGAGGTTCTACTGTAAATGGATATAATTATTTCTACAATACTTTGTCTAAATAATTATTAAGACAAAGGGATGTTTAGTCCAATGTACTTTGGGACAAAGTAATATCACACTTCTGTTTTTATATGGAGAGTAACAGTGTAAAGGAGAACATTCCGTACACCTTCTTTAGATTCTTACTCCATTCTGTTTTTTATAAGGGGAGTAACAGTTTAAAAAAAGTGCCAGAATCTTTTGCTGAGAAGTTTTGTAAAAAAAAATTTACTGTTTAATTTACAATTTCTTAATTTACTCATATTTAACATTAGATAATGTATAAATAGTCTTAAGAGCTCAATATATTCTAAATTATTTGACTTATATTACTTGTTAATGTACTAGCATAATTAAAAAAGCAACAAATTAAAGGCTCAAACTTTGAAAACATTAAATTTGTAGAAAAATTAACTCTTTATGTACTAAGTGCAAGAAAAAAGTAAATAGTTAAATTAATAAACTTACATAATTGCAATTCTTACACCAATTCCACATTAGAATAGAATCATGCTTGAAGGGGACTGAAGTCCGATTTAGTGTAACATGAATAGCACCGGAATTATGGACGAAGCGTCGAGTGTGATAAAGCATAGCAACAGAACAATTCTCCGATGGACATACATAGTCTGGTCGGAAACAGTAGCGTTGAAGAAAACCACCAAGTGCTATATCGTACTTCCCGTAGAATTCCATCTCCACCACCCTATTAAATATTTTAAAATTAAATTAGGATTTATAGATTTATTGTTTTATAAGGGTGTTTTGATCCAAAAATTAAATAGTTACCTGGGTCATTCAAATATTTTTTCAAATTAACCGTAAAAAAAAAAAAAAATTATTAATATTACCACTATTCCTTGATCACCATATTTGAAACGAGATATAATCATAATAATATATAATAAAAAAAATTAAAAAGTAGTCCAGGAGAAAAATGTATTAGACCAACATCAAGCTAGAATTTTGTGTATAAGTTAATCCTTTGGCGTCTTGTGTATTAGTTTGTCTGTGGGACGTAGCATGGCTATAAGCTGTTAAAAAGAACAGACCTTGTGAGAGAGGCCATGTCCAGCCCATTTTGGCGGATAATGTGATTTTCGAGATTCTGAGATCAAAAATGAAATTGACATTAGTTTGTCACTTGATAGATTAGATATTCAAATCAAAGTAGTCACCTAGCAAGTGACAAACTAAAGTCAATTTCATTTTTGGTCTTCTAACTAATTTTGTACTCAGGATCTCGAAAATCACATTATCCGCCAAAATGGGTGGGACATGGCCTCTCTCCACTGGTTTGTTCTTTTGGCTATAGCAGCTTATAGTCAAGCTATGAACACAGACAAACTTAGAACACATATTCTTAAAAAGCACCAAAAGGTTAACTTCAACACAAAATTCTAGCTTGATGTCAGTCACACACTTTTTTGTATGCTATTTTCTGGATTACATCCAGAAAAATCCTCATTCCAGGGGAATCCTCATTCCCCTGATATATCATACACACCACTCACACATAATCTTAGGTTTCAGTCAAATTTAAGAAATAAAATAAGATTTCAGCCACAAAATCAATCCTACAGGAGGTATCCACTAAAGAGGAGTGTCCATTGAAAGATTTTAAACTGAAAACAGGAGGTAATAGTTAATAAATTTGGATATTAACACCATTGATTACTCATTACACTGATAATATATATTATAGAGGAATTTATGTTACCATGGGTCAACACAGAATGTTGGAGCGTTAGCTGATACAGGAGAAAAACTGCTAAAGAGTACTGGCAAGCGCTGATGGTTAGCTGGATCCAAAACATCTAAGTTATTCGACTGTGGGTTAATACAACTCTGATTTTGAACTATATTGTACGTATTTGTCGTTCCATTAGGTTCTAATCGACTACCTCGTGCTCTGAAGTCTGCTAGCATTGTACGTACATTCAGGCTTTCCGCATCTTCTGTCAATCTCACTTTGACCAATGGGTGAGGCTCTTTCAACTATAATAAAAATACAACAGTTACAACATTATATTGTAAGGTAATTCTACCTGGAATAATAATAAACTTAGCAGGTGTTTCCTAAATCCAAAAGTATTATAAACTACGCTATTAATGAAAAAATGAAATCACAATTGACCTTAGCACATATAAATGTACTTACATTTGCAAATTAATTACATTGATAATAGTAATTTTAATAATAAAATAACCAACTGAAGAGTTACCTTATGAAATTATCATTATTAAAAATGCAGTTTGTGTGATATTATATAGTCCACAGGCCACCATAAGAAGTGAGTCGCTGATTGATAAAGTTTTCTTACCTTATGGAATCGCTTATTTATGCCATGTCCACCGATGAATTGGGTATATGGCAACTGGGGGCTGGGCCATTTCTTTTTTGTTGACATGCCAAACTTGCCCTTCTGCGGGAACATTGAAAAGAAATAGATAAAGTATTGATTTTCACAGGATCGTTTAGTTAAATTATTTTAAAAACAGTGGTAAAGGTGGCCACCCATAAGAGTGGGCCGTTTTCTTTTCAACGTCCTCGCAGAGCGATATGTTTGGGGCGGTGGCCACCCCAAACGGCCCACTCTTATCGGTGGCCACGTGTACCACTGTTTTTGAAATACTTTAATTAAACGATCCTGTGAAAATCAAAACTTTATCTATTTCTTTTCAATGTTCCCGCAGAAGGGCAAGTTTGGCATGTCAACAAAAAAGAAATGGCCCAGCCCCCAGTTGCCATATACCCAATTCATCGGTGGACACGGCATAAATAAGCGATTCCATAAGGTAAGAAAACTTTATCAATCAGCGACTCACTTCTTATGGTGGCCTGTGGACTAATACTTTTAATTTAATTAAGTCAAATTTCAAACTCTAGTAATTTTTTAGCAATTGTTTTTATTAGTTATATATCTGTAGTAGTCTGATTCTCTTAGTTAACTTCTTTTGGCAATTTTTTTTTTCTTTTAAAAAAGGAGTTTAAGGCTCTTTACCCTTTTGGGCTTGTTTATCTCCATTTTATCACCTCATCCACTCTCTCCCTTAAGGGTGAAACTTAAAACAAATATCTAATGGGTCTAACGTCCTAAATAGAAGCCGTTAATATAAGTTTAACTTTTTTAAGAGCAGTAGTTTAGGCCGGGCTTAATTATCCCCTTTTTACCTCATCCCCTCCCTTCTTAAGAGGTACAATTTGAAACAAAAAAAATGTCTATTGGGTGCTTAAATCCTAAAGAAAAGCCTTTACCTAACATTTTAATTCAAACTTGAAGTCACATTTTGTCACTTCCCTCCTCCCACCCTAGGAGTAAAAATTCAAAAAACTGTATGCTTAGTTTTTCTTGATGCCTCATAATGAATTTCAACCCTCTGCCTATTCAGGAAGTAAGGAAATTAGTACCTTCAAAATTTCAATGTTCTAGTGCAATTGGTTTCAGAGATACATTTTGCATGTAAATTGCAGCAATATTGAATCAAAATGGCCAATTATAAAACCCATATAAAAAAGTTGTTTGTCACAAAAGGAAGAAAACTTAAAAAGTTCAAGGTTCTAGTGCATTGTTATCTTGAATTTTGCATATAAATGGCCACCACATTAAATCAAGAAGGTAGATCAAAAAAAGATTTCTTAGCGAGAACTTAAGGGCTAAGAGAAACCTTTCAACAAAATTTAATGGCCATTGGTAGAGTGGTTCTAGAGATATTGGAAAGGATTGATTCACCCACCAGTGAGTCAGTCAATAAGTGATATTGGGAGTTCATATGGATATAGATGCGTTCTATGTTTATATCCTCGACTGTGTTATTCTCCAATGTATGATAGTGACTTATTATGAAAGAGTAGTAGTAGTAGTAGTATAGTATATTTATTTATTTACAACAGAAATTTACATATACTTCTGTATAAGTGTTACAATAAATGCAAATATAATGAAATTGTACATTAAAATTAATTGTGCAGTTATCAATAGCTTGTTTTCCATTTTTTCTTTATTTTCTCTTTCTATTTCTTCCTTTTTTTATTGTTTATCTTCATCTCTTAGCATAATTAGTTAATTTATTAACAGAATAACATACACTGAAATGATTAATAAAAAAATAAAATAAGATAAAACATAAATAAAATAAAATAAATAATAAGAATTAAAAAAATAAATAATAAAAATTAAAAAAAAAAAAATAAAAAAATTAATTAATTAATAAATAAATAAATAAATAAATAAACTAAAATTGTTAAATTAATAAATTAAAATGAATGAATAAAGGATTTTTTCTTTTTACAAAAAACAACAACAAATATAACAACAAAAATAGACTTGACAAGCAATTTTACAAGCAATGTTACAAAAATAGGGCTAATTGATAGAAAAAGATTAAAATGTTTTCATATTAATCAATGTATAGCATAATTTTTAAGTATTCGAATAAAAAATAAACTAGAATTATAGCATAAATAGAGATTAATAATTAATTTAAATACAATAACTTTTTTTTAATTTATATTTAACAACATTATCCATTTATTATTTTTTTCTTTTTTTTACTTGAACGTATACATAATCTTACTGGAATGACAAAATTGCAACAAAAAATCGATATAGCCTATTCAACCATCTAACATCATTACTATTTAAAGCCTCGACCACATTTTCGTACTGGTGTATATCTTGTATGTGCTTTTCACGGAGGTTGTAGAGAGGTGGACATCGAAACAGCAAATGATCCACGAAATCTAATGGTGTCAACCCACATAATTGGCACGCATCAGGTTGAAAAACTATAGTTTGGGATTTGTGAGATATTTTTAGATAGAATTTACTGGACATTCTGACTTGGGAGATTATCCGAGTTACGCGGAGACAATTGTCAAGAAGCAAGTAAGGTTGGGGGCTTTTTGATAATGGTAGGTTTTTATAAATGTTGGAAAAATTTGATTGCATGCAGTTTTTCATATCTGAAGCATGCAAGTAGTCTGCATACTTGGCCAGGATAGCTTGTTTAAAACTTAATAGTGAGTTGTAATCGGCATCCTTCCATAAATCTGTGTGGTGACATTTATCGAAGAAATGTTTAATGTGATAGTACCAGTTAAGATGAAGGTTAGACGAAGGGTACTGAAGACACAAACTTCGTAATCTTCTCAAACATATAAGTGGGTAACGCCCTTCTTCCATACTAAAGATTTTTATTAGCCAATTATAGAGTAATTTAAATATTTTATATGACATATGAAGTGAGCCCGTTTCAAGTCTAACAGCAAAGCTAGGGGTAGTTCGGGGAAGGCAAAGCGTAGTCTTCAAAAACGTAGTCTGACATTTTTCTACTTGTTCGTGGTATTTAGGCGCCCAGACCGCAGCGCAGTAGAGTACAGAGTTTAGTACCAGAGAGTCAAGTAGTCTCATACGGGATTCCCACGAGTTAGATTTTATTTTTGCAAGAAAGGTAGACATAGATCCCAATGCTATATTTCCTTTGGAAAGCGCCGCCTTGGTAGCTGAATCAAAAGAGCCAGACGATGAAAACTCGATCCCTAAGTAGTTAAATTTTTTCACTATTTCGACTCTTTCATCCTTATAATAAAATTTTGGTTCTACTCGGGGGGGCTTGCCTTGTTTAAAGATTACTACTTTCGTTTTTGATGTGTTGACCTCTAAACCGTTAATTTGGCAGTATTCGGCTAATATAACCAATAACCTATTTAGCATCGAAGGTGAGTGGGCCAGTAAGACCATATCATCTGCATACAGTAAAAGAATTATGTCCGTAACGGAATTGACAGATAGTCCACTTATCCCCCGTGACCGGAAAAAAATTATGAAAGAGGTTTAGTTCAATAACCAAAACAACGTCTTCACACAAAAAAATTGTATTTGAAACAATTGACCGGTTTCGGCTGTTCTAAAGCAGTCTTCTTCAGATAATCTAGAGGTTACTAGTGACATGTTGACTTGTACTTGACCATTCAAAGTTGATCCAGTAACCTTTAGATTATCTGAAGAAGGCTGCTTTAGAACAGCTGAAAACGGTCAATTGTTTCAAATACAATTTTTTTGTGTGAAGATGTTGTTTGGATATTAAACTAAACCTCTTCAGGGTATGTCTATAGATGCGTTATAGTTTATATGTTTATAGATGGTGACACAGTGACTCCTCATACATTCAAATTTGTCACTTTTGAACATTTTGACTACATCTCAACAACAACAAAATCTCTGATTTAAAAATTATATTTTATACCTTGACTAAATTGGGTGTTTGTTGATTGCCTGAAGGATCGAGATAAGATGATGAATTATTTCTTGAAGCAATTGAATGAGGATTATCAGTTAGTTGTTTGGACCAGTATAGTTTCCTTCCAAAATAACATCTGAGAGGGCAGTGTCTACCCACTTCGCTCTCAAGATATGGTAAACTCAGCTAAAAAAGAAAAATAAACAAAATCAAAACAAAATTAATAAAGCAAGGGCCTTTAAAATTCCACCTTTAGAAAAAAAAATTAAAACAGTACATATATATCACAGGGGTGGGCAAATGGGGCTCTTCGTACATTAAGTGTGGCTCCCATTTAAAAGTTATAAATGTGGCTCTTCGTAGAATTAAGTGTGGCTCCCATTTAAAAGTTATATCCTTTTTAGTTGTGAATATTTTAAAAGTTTGAAATTTACATTTGCATATTTTGTAAAGCAATTTCATTTTGATATTATTGAAGAAAGATTTCTAATGTATGAAATAATACTTGATGAAAAATTGGCTAAGAAATTTGACTTATTAGAGGTGAAAGAGGATCAGGCATTGCAAATGCAGCACAAACCTACTTCTAGTTGAATTTTAGTAACTCGTGCCAGAATTTCCATAATTAACATTTTCAAGACACATTTGAGTCAACTTAAAATGAACAGTTAAAGAAAACTACCTTAAGATAAGGAGAGATTGATAATATATTATCCTCCAGAGCTTTTCGGAATCTATTGCACATAGGTAACTCAGCTACTGATAAAACTTGAGTAGGTATTTCACTGAAACCAGTCGGAGAATCTTCATAATGATAAGCCTGGAGTGGATCACTAGGTTGTGTTATATCACTAGCTCTTTCTTCTTCCTCGCATCCACCAACTCCAACATTAGATGATATCTCCGATGGACAATCGGTGAATACATCCGACAAGTAAATAGAATCGTTTATATCATCTACCGATGAAGATGCGGTTCTTTCACTACCCAAAACTGGTTTGATTCTTGGTGCATTGGGCAGAACAAGTTTACCATCTGAAAAGGAAATAATACATCAAAATTGATATTAAAAATAGTTCTAATGTAATTTTAAGCTGAAGTTCAAAATTTAATAAGTTCTTTTATGACATATTATACATATTTTTAAAGACCTTAAAGAGTAGGAAAAGATTGAGCAACTATTATTACAATATTTTTAATTTATTATACATAGTTTTAAAGACCTTAAAGAGTAGGAAAAGATTGAGCAACTATTATTACAATATTTTTAATTTTTTGCCAACATTGTGAAAACATATTGAAAGATAAGTACAAGATTTGTAGAGTTGGGGGCTTCAGATCTAAACTGACCATGAAAATCCCTCAAATTTGATGAAAAGGAAAAATATAGTGCTCAGTAGAGCAATACAAAATAATAATTACAAAAGTAAGTACAAGTACCTTGGATAATAAAAGGGGGTTTATTAACAATTAGAATAATAAAGATAACATATAATATTGGCCTTGTGTAATGGTGTGTGGTGCAGTGAAACGTTCGAGTCTGCATTCAACAGCAAACTGGATCGGGCGTACAGATACTAACTCTGGAGACAAATATATGTTCGGCAGATATACAAGGAAGAACTGGAACTAGTGGCTCTCGAAACTGAATCGTTATACACGTGTCCGGACAGACATAAGAGGAAGGGTTTTAACTGAGGTGAAGAAAATAATTGATCAAGACAGAGACCACTTCCACAAACTCACTTCTATTACATGTGACTCTGTGACTGGCAAAAATGGATGTGAGCTGGTCTGGCCAGGTTGGCCAATACAAAATGAATATAAAAATAAACTAAACAAAGATTTGTTAGAAATATAAAGTTCTAAACAAAGATTTGTTAGAAATATAAAGTTCTAAACAAAGATTTGTTAGAAATAAAAAGTTCTAAACAAAGATTTGTATATAAAGTTCTAAACAAAGATTTGTTAGAAATATAAAGTTTTAAACAAAGATTTGTTAGAAATATACAGTACTAAACAAAGATTTGTTAGAAATATAAAGTTCTAAACAAAGATTGGCTCACAGCAAAGGGGGACACACAGCTGTGCCCCGAAACAATTAAAATATATTTAATATAAAAACAAAAATTATACTTCGGCTTTCACACATATAATAAAATAAAATATACATAAAAATAAATAAATAAAATAAACTTTGACTTTAACAAGCTTATATATATAGCATGTTATATATCATTTTAAAGCTCTTTTAGATAGATTAGGAATAAGTTAGTTTTTCCCTGAAAATGTTTCCTAGTAAACTATATTGAGAAAAAAAATTGCCGCTATAAGAGCAAAAATTCTACGCAAGTTCTTTATGTGCCACATCACTAGTATAATCACCCTTATTATTGATCATTATTTTAAATCAAATATGTATGTTCCTTTCTAGTCTATTAAGAAAATAAAAAAGGCTAACTTTAGCCATATTTCAACCCCTTCTTCGGTCATTCTCTACCTGACTGACTAAAACATTAAATTTTTATGGTTTTTTAAAAAAAAAATCATAAAATTTAAATCTTATTGATTCTTCATCTGAATTTAGATTATGATGATTTCACTTTATTATATATTTCATCTTACTAATTTTCTAAATGTTCTTTAAACTAAAATCCTTGTAAAGCTATCATCTATTATATGTTCATATCCGTTATAGATAACCCTTATAACTGATCAATATTTTTCTAACCCAAGAAAGAGTCAAAATATTGAAAAAGTGATCCTTCTTTATTCTTTAATAGACCAAAAACAATTGAAGAATGAAATATTTATTTGTAATGCTGCAAAAAAAATTGTTTATCTCAATTGGTCTATAATAAAGTTTGTGCCAAATGTTTGTTAGTGCATTGACAGCGTGAGAAAGTAAAAAAAAAAAAAAAATGTGGTGAGGAGCGAATGAGAGCTTAGGATTTTAAAATCCTGAACTCTCATTGGCTCCCCACCCCATTTTTTTTTTACTTTCCTGTGCTGTCAACCCACTAAAACATTCGGCACAAACTGTAGTTATCAGGGGTTTTTTTAAAATGTTTTATAGTGGTTTTCATCCCTACTGATTAAATATGAAGAGAATATGTTTGAAAGTAGTCCAAACACTGATGAATTTGTCTTCTTTAAAACTGATTTTATAAGCAATGAGACAATTACACATTAACATACTTGCCATAACTTTATATATTTATAATTAGCTTACCATTAGATTTAGTTATAAGACATTCTTCCAGTTGACAAGGAGTAGCAGAGCTATTATCAAATTCAAAGTCCAACTTTGTAGCTAAGTTGTCATCTTCTTTACTCAAGTGTAGAGTTGTAGGAACGTTACGAACCCCAGGGCCTGGAGGAGTGGACATTATAAGAGCAAGAGAAGGTAGATGATTCTGAACTTTATCTAAATCCGGAGTTACCGAGTCTAAATTATAATTTCGAGGTGGAGTTGACTTTTCCGATTGATTAGTCGATTCGAAAATACGATCATCAGATGATGAAATTGATAAATTTGCGATAAACCGCTCGTTACTTTCCGATGTAGATAGATTTTTAACTTTATCGAAATCATTTTGATCGGTTATATCCATGTTTAAATCGGAAACGGAAGTGTAAGTTTGAGATTCGTCGAATATAAGTTCTTTAGATTGGCAAGGAGGAAGTGCATGAGCATCCATTAAATATGATATTTCAAGTTTGGCATTATAATAAGAGAATATAAGACTAAGAAGAACACGTTTAAGACGGAATAATTCGGACATTGAACCACCTCTTAATAAAACTGTACCACCAAGTGAAGTTTCACGACAGCCTTCAAACATCATCAGAGTTTTTTTACTCCCTAAAACAAAAAATAATTTTTAAAATTGTAAAGTTTATTTTAAAAACATAATCTTTTCATTTGGCAATTGTTCTAATCAACATAATTTTAAAAGTTTGTAAATTAGGATAAAGCATAACTTTTTCATGACAATGAAAAATAAATAAATAAATAAAAATAAGCAATTATGACTAGAGAGGTTGGTAAAAAGTAATACAACAGTATTGTCACCACAATTTTATATTAAAACTCACAAACGCGTTTCTACATATAATATCATCTTCAGTGTACGTGTACGTGTTAACTTAGTAAGAGTGAATTCTGTACTAAGCTAACTATTTTACAAATTTTTATGACAATCTAACAGTACAAGGTGGGGATAGAATAGGGCTGTGTGGGTAGAAGGATTACAGAAGGAACAAGGTAAGAGATATAGAGTTGAGATCCAAGGCGGAACTCAGTAAAAGTATGGTTCAGGTAAAACATTTTTGTTTTTCAACTGCTTATGGCTAAACAATAATTCCTTATACAGTAGAACCTCGCTTACATGACAACCCCTCAATGACATGACAACCTCAATTACAAGTGCAATTTTCAAATCCCCTTGAGATTGCCATAACACATAATGTTAAATTAACCTCTATAACGCAACTATTACTATCCAAACAACCTCAATAACAGGGATTTTTTTCCAATTCACAACGAAACTGAGAACCTCTATAACAAGTCGTTTTGAGAAGTCAACCTCTATAACGCGACTATACAGAAATGGATCGACCTTGAACAAGTCAAGACTTGAAAACCCCTGACTTGAACCCGTTAGTGATTTCATTAACCTCTATAACACGACCCTCAACAAAAAGAGCACCTCGATAACAAGACTGTTTCCCTAATCCCCTTGAGACACTTCTTATCGAGGTTCTACTGTATTACTATAACTAAAATACATTATAACTACCAGACATTGTTTTTATTGGTTTTACAAGAACAGAGTTGTTAAGATTAGATTTTTCATTAAAACGTGCTGTATTTGTGCCTTGGACAGCTCTTTGAATTTCCAAGTTTTCTAAGAGGTCCAATTTCCTATTTTTTTTTTAGTACGAGTGTAGAAGTTCACAAATATCAACATCAAATATATTATCGGTTTCTAGAACATGGTTGGCAAAACTAGATATGTTTACATGTTTTTGATGCCTGTCATTCAATATTTGCTTCCAAGATTTATAGTGCTCTGTGATTATCCTAAATATACACCTTTACAGGTCATGCATATCTGCTTATACCCTCCACATTTATCTAAAATAAGTACCACTATATCCAGGAATGCCAGAAAACGGTTACTTTTCAGTAATAACTAAGTATTACTAAAGAGTACTATCCTGGTAATTCTCCTAAAAGTGTGCCAATTGTTGAAAAACAAACACAACTACAGGGAAATTCACTATTTTATTTATGCATATGATTTCTTATGATTTTTTTTCTCGTTTTAATTATAGCAATCAAGTAAATGCTAACATTAAAAAGTGGCGTACTTTCTTTTTACAATTATTGTTCACATCAGTCCTCTTTTGGGAGAATTACTCATCTAATATTGTACCATAATACAAATAATACAAAGACATATCAACAATTAAATTTAATATTTTCCACATACCTTTAGAGGTAGTAAAAGTTTTCAAGTAGAAATTTTTACAAGTTGCTAATCTCGGACGGCCTAATGTAGCATCGACTGATGTCAGTATATCTGCACCAGTCACTCTTGCTAAACGTTCCAGTGTCGACCATTTAACATTAACAGCAAATGAAACTCCGGCTTGTAGTAATGCATCCTGAGCTAGCCGACAAACTGTACGTGATGCTAGAACTAGATGAGGCCTTAGAGCACAGATACGACTTACAGTGTTAGCAACATAATCTTGTTCCTGTAAAAATAATAATTAAGAAATAAAGGAAGAGAGTTCTAACATGCAAAAATTAAAAATAACAAAAAAAAAACATATATATAGACAAATTGGCCTAGCCAAAGGCATAGATCAACTATTCATAAGAAATAATTATATACTTGGGTTAAAATTAAAGTCACTGTAAGTAATTTACAAAAACTTAGTATTTAAACAAGTGCAGATATAAATAATCTGATTGGATGTTTTCTCAACTCAAATTTTTATGTCTAATACAAACAATTTTTTTTTTCTTCCTAGTTTACCGAAGGTAACGGAAGCTATGTGATCGTTCCGAAGGAAACATTTTTTTTAGGACCCCGATTTCAAAAATTCCAAGACAGAAAAATCTGTTTCAGACATCAGGAAACATTTTTGGTTCTGTGTCTGTCTGTCGGTCTATCGCTCAATTTTTGCAAACCAACATATCTTAAAAACTAATCATCTGATTTTATTGAAATTTGGATGGTAGGTCATATGTCAGATGATTAGTTTTTAAGATATGTTGGTTTACAAAAATTGAGCGAAATAATTAGCTTATACAAACATTGCAAGTTAAATAAAAGCTTGTAAAAATAAGGTCCTTTTTTGTGGTAGACAATTTTATAAGCTTTTATTTTGTATTGAATGAATTTTGAAAGGAGCCCAGAATGATCATCTGATTCTAGGAAGTTAATACTAGAAATAGGGTTCTTCTTTAGAATTGTATGCACCTGTTAATAAAAGATATTTCCAAAAAGCACTCTATTGAAAAATGTACCTGCATAATGACTGGTTCCAGAGAGAGTAGTTTTCCTTCAATTCTCTCGTAGCTTATTGGACACCCAAGAAGAAGTATTCTGGGATTTTGTATAGAAGTAGGCATGGCTTTATGAGCTAAGTTCTTACTGCAACAAACTCCACTTAGTATGGTGCACTCATTACGCTCTCCCCCACAAACTTTTTTCACCTGAACATAGCTAAAAAAAAAGGGAAAATATTAAAATATTGATGTAATAACAATAAAAGAAAATTGATTAAACGCTATGAATTAACTCATTGAACACTTTTGGATATTCTGGAGTTCCATGCTATCCCAAGGCTGCTGGCGGTTGGATCCCTAGCAGATCCAAGATCATCCTTCTGGCACTCCGCCGCTCTTTTCCTTGTATCTCAGGTAGAACCCTCTTACAAGAATCTGCCAGGCCCGCTGGCGTTTGTATCCACAGAGCATCCCAACCCAAATTTTTTTAAATATTAAGTTTTATATCATGTAATCTCATTTGGTATTTTTAAACCTGCCACAGAGTTACGTTTCTGAATTGGAAAAGTAATAACTAAATAACCATCTAATAAAGCATCAAATAACCATCTACTATAATCTAATAAAGCAATAACAAAACCCAACAGAAAAAATCAGTAACAGAATTAAAAACATTTTATTTGACTTGTTTGGATGCAACCAAACCATTCATCTTTGTATATTTGTTCCATTCTTCTCCACTCATGACGATATAGGGCTACTTTTGGCCAAGTTGGTCCTCCACAACATCTTCTCATTTCCGGGTCCAAGTAAACGTTCCTCTTTTCCTTTTGAGTTCCAACGGTATCCATTCTATAACTTTCTTGGCCCACCTTCCGTAGGTTGCTCTGACCAAATGCCCTGCCCATATCTATATTCAACCTATAATTTCTTCCCCTATATCATTTAAGTTTGTCCTTTCCTTCATCAACTCATTACTTTTCTTTTCTCTTATTCCAATTCCTAGCATACCATCTTTCTGACAGCTATCCTCAGCTGGTCAATATTACCATTTTTCATACATACATGTAACTGGTTTCATCATATAATTCCATTTGTTAACTGTGAAAAATATTAGAATTATAAATTGCTAAAACCTTTGATAGCTTCTTATCTAATTTATAAACTGTACTGATTTTTATTAAAATAAACTATAATTTACATTGAATGTGTGTGGTTGTGTTACTTTCTATTAAACCCTTTCTATTAAGTCAAAATTATGAAGTGGTACCACAAAAACAACCAATAATTTATAATTTACAAATTGTTTTTATTCTAAACCACATTTCTATATAATATTTTTTTGTATGATAGTTTACTCTTATTAATTTCATAAAATTGAACAACCTTTACAAAAAACCAATAAAATAATAAATTGTATTGGTTTAAAAAAGCAGGAGTTTTCATAAAGACTGGCTTTTATTTCTCAAAAACTCACAATTTTTTTTCTTCCTCCATACTTGTGGGGTATATTGAACATACATTAAATACTTCTTATTATTACTAAAAATAGACAATATTGGTAGATGGTCAGTACTTGCGAATATCAAGTGAGTCCATAGTCTTTAAATCAGGTCGAACTGTGAAAACCATTTGTTTGGCAAGAGGAATAATAACTTCAATCCAAGTTTGAGATAGACCTTCAGCATTCAATAGTTGACGACTATATGTTACACAATGGTCTTCGTAAACATTACTGGAAACAAACATAATTAAAACATAATTATTTAAAAAACTATTCTGAAATATTCTTATAATTCTTCATTTCTTGATATTAAAGAAAGTCCGTTAGCAGCTAGTGTTGATCACCTTATATGCGTCAACATCTAGCTATCTTAAAGGGCTCTGATATTACCCAGATACTCATTTAAAATACATCATCTAGAATACCTCGCTCTTAGGTACATCTTACTCTAACCATCCCTAAAAAAGTATATTAAACATAGATATTTCTACAAAATATATCTATATACAACTTACAAGTAAAATATTTCCTAAATAAAGTGTTTGCCAGCATAGTTTCAGAGGAAATTTTAGTGGTTTTGAGGTCCTTGGACATCAAGCAAAAAGGGATGATTTATATTTATAATGGGGTTTAGGGCCTTTTTTCCAGCATCATAGCTGCATTTTCTGGTTTGTGCATCCCCAACAACTAATATTATCCGATATATAAGGGATGATTTATATTTATCAAGGGGTTCAAGGCCTTTTATCCAACTTCATAGCTGCATTTTCTGGTTTGTGCGTCCCCAACAACTCATATTATCCGATTGATAAGGGATGATTTATATTTATCAAGGGGTTTAAGGTATTTTACCCAGCTTCATAGCTGCATTGGTTTGTGCATCCCCAACAACTCATATTATCCGATAGATAAGGGATGATTTATATTTATCAAGGGGTTTCAGGCCTATTTTACAGCATCATAACTGCAATGGTTTGTGCATCCCCAACAACTCATAATATCCAATAGATAAGGGATGATTTATACATAAAAAAAAAATTAATAAAGTAATGTCCATACACAAAATTGAAGTACGTGGTTTTATCAATGGATTCCAACGAATCAGGTTCAATAGTGTCCCAGTTCATACTTTTAGGCTGATCTACTAAATAGTTCTCCACTACTTCCTTTAGTCCATTGTCCACTTCTGCAACTGAGATGGAAAAAAGAAAATTATGGTCAGATGAGTTAAATAAGAGAGGAAATTGTCATAAAAATATAGTTTCCCTTCAAAAATTACTTTATCAATGGTTATTAACAAACCAGCTTTCAGAAATGTATAAATATAATATGTACCTGATTGTATTTTTATTTATCTATTTTTTTTTTTTTTTTTTTTTTTTTCACAATAAATTATTATAATCTTTAGTAAAACAACAAAGACATTCAAGTTTAAAAAAGAATATACATATATAAAAGTTACCTGGTTTATTCATGTCTTCAGAGTCAAAAGAACTGTCAGGTGGAGGTTTGGTAATGTGAACTATTTTATCTTCTACATTCAAATCCAAATTAAAGCTAGAAGTAGACTGGTTCATCAGATTATCAGGGCTAAGAATGTCAATATCAACACCTAATAACCAAAAAAATAATAAACAATTAATCAAAATAGATCAAGGAATCGTAACACAAATAAAAAATCGGCGTACCCCCAAATTTAAGTTAAAACAAGAAGGGGGGGGGGGGGGGATAGAAGTGTGAGCACTGGTGGCATTCACAAAAAACATGGAACTCAAGTTCATCTTACACGGTTATACAGAGTTTTACCAAAATAATGGTCCCACTCTAGAGAATGTCGCCCGAATCCTAGAAGGGGCGGAGTGCGAAGATAATATAGCAGATCTGACACCAGCTAACATTTCTGCATTAAAATACGTTCCTGTAGTGTCGTTCGACGATGGGAGAACATTTTCTTATTTAAAAATGGTTCTTTCCGACAGCAGAAGTAATGTCAAAGTAGAAAAAAATATTAGTAGTGCAAACAAACTCATGCTAATGTTTAGTAAATTTGTATAATACGTATATATAACTTCTTATTTTCTTTAAATTATATTTAATGCTTCTAGTTTTGGTGGTTATTCTTGTATTCTCCTATCTAACCTTCAAAAGTCATGTTTTTGGGAATTTTTAAACCCTCGGATTACATAGCATTCAAAATATAAAGCTGCCTATTATTGGACTGTATTAATTAGGAATAAGTGCAGATTTGAGTACATATATGAGGAATAAGTGCATATGTGCATATTTCACACTTTTGAAATGCATATTTTGATGTTTTAAAGTGCAGATATATCCGACCTCTACATTAGTGAGGGAGCGTTAAAAGTCCACCCAGAGCACCACGGCGCCCACCAATGCAGGGGTAACCCCTGGTCTATAGTATACCAACATTTGGGCTACTTCTTAGGAGCATAATTGCCTCCTAAACAGTGACACATCCAGACAATTAGCAGTAATAGGAACTAATTAAATAATACAAACCATTTAAAGAACCCTGTTGACTTAATTCATCGTTAAGAGGGTCCATAGGCACAGAAACTTTATAGAGATTGTGAGTTTCTGTGAATTCTTCCGTTTCTATTCCTTCAATGTAGCCTGAATCTAGCATAGCCTGACCAAGAGCCACTGCTTGAACACTTTAACATACAAAACAATTATTAAAATAACTTAGAATACTTTAATAAACAAAATCTTTGGTTAGTTTTCTGAAAAGGGCCTAGTCTGCGACAACAGCTCAACTGTTGGAACTGTAGAGTGATATAAATCATGTTTAAATTTTACTTCTTCACAGCATAAGTTCTTGCAGACATAAGGCCTGATGATGCCCAGGATTGGGCGAAATATTGCTAATAAAAAATAAATTTATGTTATAAATGTAATTTTCAAATTTATCATCCCTAAAGACCTCATCAATAAGAAAAATATTGTTAGTTTATTAGTTAGATATATTGTATACTATCTAACTATATATTAGTTAGATATATTTTATATTTATTTTACTCTTAGATGTATACTAGTGTGTGTGTGTATGTCTGCATGTATATAAGTGTATATGTGCATGTTTGTGTGTATATGCATGCATATTTTTATTTATATTTGTATTTGTTAATTGTTCATTAATTGGATTTGGTTACGTCTTTATTAAGCTAATGGTAATAAAAACTTGTGATTGCATGGCACTAATTTCTCCTGCACGAACTAAAGGCGGAGATACGCATGCCTGTAGCTTGAACAAAAACATGCCAGCTACTTGCACGTGGATATGTTAAATGGCATGCCTGTAGCTGGCAAATACCCTCTTTTGGCATGCAATCTACTTCCCCAATTTGACGGCATGTGTATCTCCGCCTTAATATCCATAGGGCAGTGTGATTAAATGTAACATTGTTAATTAATTATTTTAATTTATTTTAAATATATAATTTATTCATTCATTTATAGTTATAGTAGTTAATCTATTCAAATATATTTTAAGAAATTAAAAAAATCTCACTAGACTTAACAATAAATATTTATAAATGTCACAAACCTTTAAAGGGAGCAAAATGTTTAAATCCACTGTTAAAAAAATGACAATTACTGAATTCAATTAACTTAAATTTAAAAAAAAAAAAAAAACACTTAAATAATTTAATTTTTTTTTTGGATTCGTACAGCAACAATAAATGACAAGATTAAATGATACACATTACTTATATAACTTTTCTTTAATAATAAAAAAAAGAAAAATTAATCTATTATCAACAAATGTTGTTTTGAAAGTGTTATCAGTGATCCAATAAATCAAACAAAGGAATGGAATTTCCGTGAGAAACCCCTACAAAAAAACAAATGTATTTAATTGAGAAAATTCTAGTTTTTTGTAGTAACTCATTATTTTTCCGTATTTGTTATCACCTAATAGATAACAAACCAATGGGATATTAACTAATCATGTATCTAGACTTTTAAATCCTTTTTTTTAAACTTATTAAAATAATTTTAATTTCAGTTATTAATTTGATTTAAACTTTTATGATGTGATTAAAAAATAAATATATATAATTTGATTTAAATTAAAATTAAACTTTCGGTAGTATGAAAACTACCAAAAACTTAAAAAATTAAAAAATAAATGTATTTTTTTTTTCTCTGTTTAATCGTTGTTGTTTTTTTTGTTTTTTTTTCTCCGTTGCTTTGTTGTATTAAGTTTTTATGATCCATAGCTTAATTCTTCAAAAGTTGGATCTGTTCAAGATTTAAAAAGGACCCCTCCTTGGACATTCTCAAGCTAACAACAGACTCGAAGATTCAATTTTCAATCTCAATTTAAAAAAAAAAAAAAAAAAATTATTTGATAATGCATAATAAACAAACTACAAAAACTTGATAAAAACAATACATGCACAGCATGATAGCAATGACCTTACGGCCGTCTGCTTAGAGTAGTGGCTATACGTTAATAACAATTAGTTAATTTACAGCTACATAATTAAACTTAACAGATAATAAATAGTTACTATAAGAAAATTACAACAATAAATATCTTGGGTCAATAACGGATCATACTCAAAATATTTTATTCTTAGAGGCCGTAACATGGGACAGGAGCCCAAAAAGTGTAATATATTTTCTTCGTCTCCCGTATGACATAACTCGCAATTTCTCTCGTTTTTCGGCTTCCAGGGTTTATCATTTAGGTCCAATAATTCAGTTCTGGCCTTGAAGATGGTGCTAATGAAGAATAAGCTATTTTCGTCCTGAAAATAAGACCTACTTGTTCCGTCGAAATTCAGATTCTTGTATATTTGCCTAGAGGAGCTTCGGGCTGCAGATATACAGTTTTCCATCCACTTGTCCTTCATGAGATGCAGCAATTTACCCAGGTTTTGACTCCACAAAGACGGATCTACAGTACTCCAGTCGTTATCAACTTTGTACTCATTCATGAGATGCTTCCATTCCGCAAACCATGACAATTGTTTCTGAATTATTTTCCGAGCCATAACATTAGGAAGGCGATGTTCAGGAAGTTCGAGGCATCTGATAATATATTTAAAATTTAGTTTGAACGTGTATAGATAAATGGGTAGTTCCCCAGGTCTCGATATATAAAATGTAATTGGGACATTGCTGAGGTAAGTGTAACATTTTCTTAAGGAATTGTCTTTTGACTAATTCTACTGCATCGTACTGACGGTATCCCCAGACTTGCGCCCCATATCCTAAAGTTGAACGTATTGCAGCTTTGAAAACCTCTAACTTTTTGCTGATGGATACATGTTTGCTAGTGAAAATACTCTTCCACGAAGAATTTATACTTAATTTTGCTATTGAGCTTTTATGTTCAAAGTGTTTAGTCAGTGAAAGTTGTGAAGTTAGGGTAATTCCCAGATACCTGTAACAGTTCACTATATTTATTTTATCCTGTCCAAAATAAAATTTCTCGTACTTCTTAAGTCTTCCTCTATTTCTAAAGATCATAACTTGAGACTTTTCAAGGTTGACAACCAAATTCCACATATCGCAATAATCTTTAAATTTATTTATCATCTTTTGCAAAGTTAACTTGCTGTCACTAAGGATGACGATATCGTCGGCAAATGCCAATAAGCGTACATCTAGACCTCCAACTTTGAGACCATCATCCAAGAACTCGAAAAGGTCATTTAGGAACAAGGAAAAAAGTAACGGACTTAATACACATCCTTGTTTAAGTCCCGTTTCTGTAGAAAAATCTTCTGTTACGCCTCCTGAATACCACACCCCAGCTGTTGTATTCTTATAAAGAGATCTAAGCATATTTACAAATTTTGTCGATAGTCCCATGTTTAGAAACTTAAAGAAAAGGGCGGATCTTGAAATGGAGTCGAAAGCTGCTCTTAAATCAACGATGTTGTCGTAAGTAGAATAGTTTTTTCGGAATCCTGCTTGGTATTCTGACAAGATATTTTTCGTTTCGACCCAGTCAGTCAACCTTTTTAACATGATACCCGTAAAAACTTTTGCTATGGAGTTCATAAATGAAATACCTCTATAATTTGAAGCAGTATTAATATCCCCTTTCTTACGCAGTGGAAAAATTATTACTTTTCTAAATGACCCTGGAAATTCTCTTTTTTCATATATTATGTTAAAAAGTTGCTGCATTTTAATGATAAAGCTCTCAGAGGCATACTTGTAAAATTCATTGGGAATTCTGTCGTACCCTGGCGCTTTATCGTTACTCATACTGCTTAAGCAGCACTTTATTTCATCTATAACTATATATTTGTCTAAAGTATGATCTATTATAAATGGTTCGGCATATTGGATTTCTTTGGCTGTAATAAGAGGATTTAAAAGTGTTCGAAAATGGTTAACCCACATATCTGCTTGGATATTCGGTCCAATTTTTATTGGCTTTGAACGAAGTGGTTTACTAATTAACCAAAAAGCATGCATATTTTTTGCATTTTGTAGTCTTGTCACCAGTTCAGTATAATAGGTTTTTCTGGCTTCTTTGCAACATGTATCATTTTTTTTTTTGCGTGTATTAATTTATTCTTTAGATAGACCGACATTTTTAATCTTACAAATTTCAAAATAGTAAAAACTTTGTCTCTTGCTTTTTTACACCTAAAAGTAAACCAAGGCTGTGTGAAATCCATTGCAAACTTTGTATTCTTGGCCTGTGCCTGATTGCATGCTGAGTAGATTAAACTCTGAAGACTGGAAACTACTTCATCAACGCTATTTATCCCCATGTCTCCTATTTGGCTAATTAGAGAATCCATTTTTTCCTTATAAAGCTCCTTATAAGGTATTTAATTGAGAAAATTCTAGTTTTTTGTAGTAACTCATTATTTTTCCGTATTTGTTATCACCTAATAGATAACAAACCAATGGGATATTAACTAATCATGTATCTAGACTTTTAAATCCTTTTTTTTAAACTTATTAAAATAATTTTAATTTCAGTTATTAATTTGATTTAAACTTTTATGATGTGATTAAAAAATAAATGTATTTTTTTTTCTCTGTTTAATCGTTGTTGTTTTTTTTGTTTTTTTTTCTCCGTTGCTTTGTTGTATTAAGTTTTTATGATCCATAGCTTAATTCTTCAAAAGTTGGATCTGTTCAAGATTTAAAAAGGACCCCTCCTTGGACATTCTCAAGCTAACAACAGACTCGAAGATTCAATTTTCAATCTCAATTTAAAAAAAAAATAATAATAATAAAATTTCTTATACTTTAATCTTACAAATTCTCGTAATTTTATAGGTTATATTTTTCAATGATATGTTCTTGGACTGGGGCATAGAACTCTTAAAAATAATGCCAGGAAGTGCCTAAACATGACCATCTCGAACACTATCAGATATTCATTTTTTTGAAAAAAATAAAATAATAATAATACTCACCTAATGAATTTTACCAAATATGTATATTGTACAACTCTAATCTTCTTAAATATAAAAATCATGAAGATTCAAGCTTATGCAACAGGGTTATAGATGTTATAGAACAGGGTTTCGCAACATAACAACTTTGGCAACCCTCGGTGTACTTTTAAGAAGAAGATCTATATTGCATTTTGCTTCCGAGCTTACCGAAGGTAAAGGAAGCATTGTGCTCACTTTTGAGGATGAAAAATTTTGTCTCCAATTTTAAAAATTCCGAGACAGAAATCCGTTTTAGACATTAGAGAACATTTTTGGTCTAGTGTCTGTCTGTCTGTCTATCAGTATGTGTGTCCGCGAACCCTTCTGTGTGTCTGAAACGTGTGACAATAACTTGAGTTAAAGTAGACCTACACCTTCTTCCATTGCTCAAGGAGGCAGGAAGATAGAAAACCGCTGATAGAGAAAATAGGAATGTTTAATCCAGACAACATCGTTGGAAAAATTATAGAAGGCCCAGAAAACTGGCAGGCCGTTAGCTGATATGTGGAAAACATCCTCCGGCAGAAAAGCCAGTTGAAGAAGAAGAAGAATAAAAATTTAAACGAAAAAGGAAGGGAGCCTGTGTAGGCTAACATCTAGGCACCAGCATGAAGTAATGTGAAAACGGTTCCGTGCAGGGTTCTGCCTTGGAAAAAAAGGGTTTGTGGGTTTAGTGGGTGCCGGTCAGTCAGGCTGCAACCCACACTGTCTGGGGGTGCGCATCCCCCCATTTGTCTGGTAGCAGATTCCCACAGTTCCCTTTTGTTAAAAAAAAGTAGACCTAAAAGTAGATTTGATGAAATTTGGTAGACATGTTCATTTTACCAATGCCCAGGACAAGTTGCTGGACAACGTTATCCGCCTAAGCGTTTGCACGCAATGCTCGCGTAAACGTCAACTTCAAATTTGAAATTGGAATATTAGGTCAGGAAAAAATCTAACTTCATCTATTCAATGAGACAAACATTTTTTTCAAATACAATTTTTTAGTAAAACCAACAGCGACACAGCTATGAAGTGTTAAAGATCACTAAAACTATTAATAGTTTTATTAAGGAGAGAACGCGGGGAAGGAGATAGACTAGAGGAATAGGAGATGGCTTGGTTCCCCCACCTCTCTATTTGACCTGCCTCTTCAGTAGCACAGCCTAGGGACCTCGAGACCAGGCGACCAGGCTTCATTCCCTATCTGTACACTGTTGTATTCACTTCTGTGCACACATTATCAACTACTCTCACTCCTACCGACTTTGAACACATAAGAATAATTTGAACACTTTAAATATTGCCACTGCTCTTTCCGTTCATTATATTTATTTTACATACCCTCATCAATGATATAATATGACACTTAAGTAATATACTCAACAATGGTTATAGAACAATAAAGTACATGATAAGATGTTAGGAAGCTATGTGCCACACTAATTGGTAGTCAATATTTTGCTCTCTTTAATTCGTCAGCATCGAAAACTACCCTACAGTAAAGGCTAAGGTAACCCTATAATAAGGTGTTAAGTTTGTTTAAGATTCAACTTTTCTTTTGCTCGACAAATGCGCCCTCGGCGATGTTACTGTCCCCTTATAGATAAAAAAGTTGCCGACCTCTACTATAAATATAGGAAATAATTTTAGACATTACCTATTGTTAGCCTTGTTATTTACAATGAGCCACATGATAAGACTTTGAGATGGGAAACAGGCTGGATACGTTCTCAGTCTAAAGGAGTGTGAGGCCAGCTCGACTCCTCCACTATTTATAGCTTCTTCTAGCAGACGTAATAAAGATGATTTATCTTCTTCCTCAACCTGACCATCTCTTGCACTGTCATATCTAAACAAAAACGTATTTGTATTAAATATTATGTAATGGAGAAGGTTGCTGTCAAATAAAACACAGTGAGAAAGTTTATGCTAACGTTTCGCTAAATTTTATCATCAGAGACCTTTTTGTATTTATTGCTACCGAGCTTACCGAAGGTAACGGAACTTATGTCTCCGATTTAAAAAAATTTCAAGACATAAATCCGTAATCCGTACAGACATCAGGGAACATTTTTGGTTCCGTGTCTGTCTGTCGTCTGTAGTTCAATGTTTGTGAACCAACATATCTTAAAAACTACACTTCCAATTTTAATGAAATTTGGGTGGTAGGTCATGATTAGCCTATTGTTGGTCCCATATAGGTTTGAACCTTCTGTGCCTATTTGTTTCTCTTCCATATGTGCACAAACATACATTTATTAAGTCCTATAGCTTCAAAAGATGTGACTAGACATCAAAATTAGATAAAAAAAATATGCGTGCAAAGCCTGTTAAAGGGAATCTACAGCTTAATTTGTTGTGACATAACAAAAAATTTGATATTTAGTGAGTGCCTAAGTGCATACCCCCACTTAGTTGTGGTCCCACCTAATACATAAGTCTGGGGTATTACTGTATCTCATACAAATTTGATCTATCAGTGGAGATGACACTGGATAGAAAATAAAACTTAATCTTTTGGATAAGTTAGTAGAATGTGTTCCTTGTGGTTTTCAATTCTTTAGAAGTTGGATCAATTAAGGAAATAAAAGCCTCACTTTTGCAATATTTTGATCCCTCTTTGGATCATTCTCAAGCTAAAATCATAATTTATTCTAATATTAACAATTGGATACATAAATACAATTACTTTACATGACATTAACAATTATATTGAAATGTAATTGTTAATTTTATGTAAAGTAATTGTAATTATGTGTCCAATTGTTAATATTAGAATAAATTTTGCTTTTGTATGAAAAAATATTTTGGTAGATAAGTTCTAAAGGAATAGTTTGAGATATTCTACAGAACAAAATGAAGTAATTACAATAATTTAAATGTGAAATTTGCTTTTAATTATAATTAAAAGCCCCCCCCCCCCCCCTATATAATTTTCTAAGAATCCTTTACAGATCTTCATAACATTTAATGGAACAGTGTAAAACTTGATTTTGTGCTGTTTGTTTTGCCAGCGATGCATAAAAGCGTCTTGTGGGCTCCCAAGGTATAACTGCCAGCGATGCATAAAAGCGTCTTGTGGGCTCCCAAGGTATAACTTGTGCTCCAAGATCGATCTCTCGACCGTATTTTTTATTACCTTTTATTGTCATTGTAAATATATAATTTGTAAAAGATTTAGTTTTCTACAAAAATTATACTTTGACACCAAGTGAAGTTAAATAAAAAATGTGGTTAGAGATGGATTTTTCATTGGCAAGTATTTGTTTGTAGCCATCAAATTTTTAAATTAATGAAAGTATCCTGGATAAATAAACCAGTGCAGGATAAACTATTAAAACCACAGCCTGAAAGCAAGGAAATTTACTGACCTATCTGGTGGTGAGTTCAAATCTCAGGAAGGAATAACATATTTTACACTGATAATCATATAAAGTGAAGTGGCTGATTCATTCTCATTACGAGGTAAACAGGATAATTTGTAAAAGGCAAAAGAAAAGTCTCTCAACGAAAAATTATGTATTTATTAATCAAAAAGCAGCTTTCAGCTGCAGGAAGGTGGAAATGTGAATCAACCGAAAGAGTTCCTTTCCACCTTTTTTCAGCACTGATGACTTTATAGAGGCTGAAAGGTGCAGTGATTAATAAATACAATATTTCACGTGGAGAGACTTGTCTAAGTACAGTAACGCTCACATCCTATATAGGACAATTTGTGTTTAAACTAAGAAAAAAAAAAAAAAAAAAAAAAAAAAACCTGAACGAAGTAGCAAATTTCTCCTCTTGATAACCAACAGAAGTTTTTCTCCTTGCCTGAGTTTCCTTGTCTTCAGATGATGTAGATGGAGGCATCATTGTGTTTGGACTAAGAGAACCACCACCACTCCCAAATTTTACCTGTATGAAAAAAATTACGAAGATGGTAAACAATTATTATTGCAAGGGATAGAGGCACAAATTGAAAATCTATATCAACTATCACGATCAAACAAGTTTTTTTTTTTTTTTTTTTAAACAAATTCTTTATTGGCATAAGTAACAAAAAAAATATTTGTGTTTACCGGAGCCATAATGTTATTTTGAGAGGGGTTATTTTGTGCCTTTTTATAATTTTGATATTTTGTAAGGGATTGGAGCTTTTTAATCAAATTTGGGGAAGGGTATAATGGATAATTTCGGAGTATATATTTATATTTTTTTATTTTTCTAAACGGAAGTTTTTGAATGGATTTTTGTTAGGGTTGTTTGCAGGTATTTAAACGGGTATCATAGGCAGTCTGTGGACTGACTTAAGAGTGGACCAACCTGGCATTTGCCTAGTAAATTGAGGGAAACCACAGAAAACCTCAATTAGGTTGGGTGGACCCGAGTCCTTCCAAAATTCTTCCTATGTTTTCCCTAAGTAATTTTTATTTATTTTTTAAATTTTATTTCGTTTGTGGATTTCTGTTGGTGAGTGGACTCCAGATTTTTTCAATTTTAGGCTAAGGGGAGTAATTTATTTCTTTTACGAATTTTAGTGTAAGTTTAATATTTTTTAAATTTGAGAATAGGATGGTCTTGATTTTTTCATTTTTGTCTTGAATTTCTTGTATTTTAATTTCTTGGTATAATTTATTTCTTTCTGATTTATATTTCGGACATTCCAATAGGATGTGAGCTACATTTTCTTCTTTTTCAGGACAAGTATAACATATTGGTGAATCACTTAGTCCTATTATATAGTTGTACTGAATGCATCGTGCATGGTAACTTCTTAATCTATTAATTTTCATTATATCTGTACGTGGTAGTTTTGTTTTCCAAAACCATGGTTTAAGTGGAATTTTTTTGACTATTAATTTGAAATTTTTTGCTTTTTCTGGTTCTTCTTGTAGTTTTATATTAAATTTTTCAAACATATTCTTTTTGGATAGTGTTATGAGGTCTCTTGTTGGTATTTGTTTTTCAGATTGTTGTGTAGGGGTTTTGGCAAGTTTGTCTGCTTCCTCGTTTCCTTCAATTCCTTGATGTGATTTGACCCATATAAAGTCTATTTCTTTATTGTTTCTTCTTATTTCTGCTATATTGTTTAAAATATTCATGAAGATGTGATCCAAGTGTGTAGTGTATGAAATGTTGTCAAGTTTTTTAAGAACGCCCTGGTTGTCACATGCTATCGTGTATTTGTTATAGTTATTTTGTAATGTGTTAATGTATTCTAGTGCATGTAAAATTGCTAAACTTTCTAATGTATATATACTAGTATGTTGAGGGCATGAGTAGCCGATGCCTTGTTTTAATTGGGGGTCATAATAAGAATATCCTGTTAAATTTTGTTGTTTTGATCCGTCTGTAAATATAGTATAAGTGTTGTGTGGATGTAATTTATTTAGTTGATCTTCGAATGTAATGTTATTGTAAGGATAAGTAAATTTGGGTATATATATATTTGGTTTTTGATATAGGTTTTCATAATTAATTTGATGAATTGGTAATAATTCGTGTTGGTATATACTTTGATTTAAGTAAGGTAATAGATTATTGTAGCTATTGTTTAGTAAGGGTGTAGGTTTATGTCGCCAGTATCTGTGTACTCTGTTTATTTTGGTAGATAGTTCTGATATAGATTTGTATATGGTAGAGTATTGAGTGTATAATTTTAATAGTAGTTTGTCAGCTAAATGTTGTCGGCGAAGGTTAAGTGGTTGTTCGCAGCATTCAGTTAATATAATGATTATTGGTGTTGATTTTAAATATCCCATAGATAATCGTAAGGCCCTGTATTGAATGCGGTCGAGTTTTGTAAGTAAGTATTGTTTTGCGTTACCGTAGAAAGGTGATGCAAAGTCTAAGCATGATCTTATTGTTGCCCTATAAAATGTAATCATGGTTTTTGGATCACTTCCCCATGATTTGTTGTAGGTCATTTTCATTATGTTCAGGTATTTTTCACATTTTAAGGAAATATTCTTGATGTGTTCTTTCCATGTAAGTTTTTGATCGAGGAAGAGACCAAGAAATCTGATTACTGTTTTTCGTTTTATTTGTATATTTCCAAAATTGATATAATTTTCTAGGTGGGGATTATTTCTTCTTGTGAAAACACAACATTCTGATTTTTCATGGGATAGTTCTAGTCCAGTAATTCTAGTCCAGTTTTGAATTGCTTGTAATGCTTGACTAAGATCATTTACCATGTCATCAATTTTTTTACTGATTGAGTATATTAATACATCATCGGCAAACTGGAGTATTTTTACAGGATGGGGTATTGTTATTTCAAGGTCTGAAGTGTGAATTATGTATAATAGGGGGCTTAAAATAGCCCCCTGTGGGATACCTTTTCTAGTTATTCTACTTCCTACTATTTCTCCGTTGACTCGAAAAAGTAGTGTTCTATTAGTTATTAATTTTATAATAAAATTTGCAGTTTGTTGTGGTATGTTCATTTGTATTAATTTATGATGTAATATATTAAGGTCAACATTGTCATAAGCTTGTGTAATGTCTAGAAGTAGTGTTAATACTGACTTTTTTTGTGTGAATGCGCTGTGTATGTCTGTTACAAGCTGACTTTGGCTTTCTAAAACTGATTTATTTTTTCTAAATCCTTTTTGCGATTTTGCAAGTTTTTCATTCGACTCTATCCACCATTCCAATCTATTTTTAATTAATCTTTCAAAAGTTTTTAACATACATGATGATAATGAAATTGGACGATAATTTGAGGCTAAATCGGCTGTTTTTCCTGGTTTTTTAATGGGGAGTATTATAAATGTTTGCCATGATTCAGGAATTTTTTGTGTTTCCCAAATGTTATTAAATATTTCTAAAAGTGTGTTTTTTGAAATTGGGGGTAGGTGGTGTATCATGTCATAGTGAATAAACAAAGTTGTTGAAAGTATCAAACAATCAACTTATACTCAGGAAATAATCAAAATTGTTAAAATAATATTAGTGGTAGGTGTAGAAGTGGGTCGTGAAGGGTAATAAAAGATGTGGTTTAAATTTTACGAAATGGCTATATTTCGCCCCACTCAGGGGCATAGAAAATTTGAAATACTCAGTAGGTCTACACTGCACAGAGTAGAATGTGATGTGAGTAGAGTAGAGTGAATGTGTGTGAGTAGAAAGTGATGAATTTCTAGGGGCATAGAAATTCATCACATCGTAAAATTTTTTTAACATGTAACTTTTTAAACATGTAACCAAACCTTCGTTTACCGGTAGGTTCTGTTAACATTAATTATTTTATTTGATCTCATTTCGAAAATAGGTTTTTCTTGTGTATAGTGTATAGTTTATTTATTTTCCCCTAGTCAGAACTGTATTTATATGAAGTTAAAATGATGTTTCAGGCACGTCTATGCCCCGGAGTGGGGCGAAATATAGCCATTTCGTAAAATTTAAACCACATCTTCTTATTACCCTTCACGACCCACTTCTACACCTATAGTTAATATAAAAGGGACAATAAAAGGGAAAAACATTAGTGGTAGGAGGCAGGGAGGCCAAGCCTAGCAACTAGAAAGCACTCGGTTCTTTTTTGCCAACCTCTGATTTTCACGCCCATAAAACCACCTCTGTCTTACCCTCAAGTCTCCTAGTTTGGGCGAAAAAAGGAGAGGATATCCTACCATTTAAGTGTGACAAGTTCCTCTTCCCTCATCTCTCCTGCTTCTAAAATATGAAAGTGTAGTCTCCCATATCCTTTGCAAGCTGCCACAAAGTGGTAGGCTGTTTCCTCTTCTTCGCCGCACACTGGACATGTGGGATCCTTTTCAATCTTTATTAATGTCAGATGTCTCTTAAGCTGACAATGTCCAGTTAAGACCCCAACCATGTTTCTTAGGTTAGGTTTAATTAGTCCCATGAGGAATCTAGTTTGCCTTTTGTTTAGCTTTGGCAGCTTCAACTTAGATGAAATAATATTAGTATTTATTTTAATTCAGAATCATATTTTTGAAATAATAGATGTGTTTTTTTTATAGATAAAATATATTCCAAAGCTAATAAATTTTTGTATTCAATTAAACAACAAAGCATTAGAACAGGTTCAATCTTTTAAATATTTAGAATCCATTATCAGTTGCAATGGCTAAATTGTCATGCATTTAATGGTACTTCTTTTCATTGTTACTTCCCTCTATTTTTTTAGAATATAAACGACTATGACTAAATAACTATTAAGACAAAATTTAGTCTAATGTACTTTGAGACAGAGGAATATCCCTCTTCTGTTTTTAAAAGGGGAGTAACAGTCTAAAGAAGTGCCCATTTAACAAGAGGTTTATTTGTAAATTGGAGAGTAAACGAGAGGTTTCTTCAAAGGCTAAAATGCTAATAGAGAAGAATACGTATACCCTAACACTCACCTAAGGATCAGAGTGTTGGACAATAAAGCAAAAAGAAGCAGCTTGTCTAAGGACTTCCAAAATGAAGTATCTTAGAAAAATCAAAGGGATGACCCGAAGATACCGTATCAGAAACCAAATTTTTTGATTGCAGACAAGAAAAAATAGGTGAAAGAATTTATTAGCTGCATCAGCTAACTACGATGGTTTGGGCACATAGCTAGAAAAAGGAATTCCTTTATGAAAATGGAAAGGAAGGCATTCCTTTTATGAAAAAGGAATGCTTTCCTAAACAAGGCTAGGAAACTAGGCCCCAAGAGAAGAGACCCCGCGTTAGATGAAGGAGGACTGAGGATTACATTCAAGTCATCAGTTCAAGAGCTAGGTGAGACCTAGGCTTGGTTTTTGATGGAAATTCAGTCTGACTAGAGATCTCTTTGTCAAATATTAAACTATATGGTAGAAGAGACATTTAATAATATGATCGCAGTTAAGTAAGTAGTAATAAATTTGGTGCGTAGGCTTCCGCGGGTAGACTCGTAATAAACAGCACCCCCCCCCCCCCACACTTCACCTGTCCCCTTCAGGGGTTCACTCTTTCCCGGACCTGGAAGCCGCTGGTCAGCACCTGAGCCAAGGAAAAAGCAAGAAGCGGCGCCGCGGTCACTTCTCAACTTCAAACATCACCCGCTCCACAAAGGAACACCGACAAAGGCGACACCTGCCTGATCGCGTCATCCCGACAAAGGATAAACCGGACTCAAACAACCCCCAGGGAATCTAGGTATAATCTACGTTCCAGAAAGCAACTATAAATACACCGTCCTTCTCTCTAGTCGTCAGTATGTCTTGTTGTTGCTTCAAGTAAACATCACGATGCACCACACCCCTGAAGATGCTTCCAGTAGTGGAAGCGAAACGTCGGACTTCTTCCCCTTCGTGACGCGGATTTCACCGGAAAACCAAGCTGTTTATTAGTAATAAATTTATTGGTTGTTTTGACTCTATGTTATTGTACCCCAGAAAAATATCATTACTTATTAAAATTGTGTCTTTAAGTACCAACTTAAAATTTATACGTAGGATTCAATTTTTTTTTTAAATACTTGATTTATCAAGATTAAAAGAATGGAGCCTTGGACTCTAAAATCAATTTAAAAATGTCGTCTAAGTAAAATGGACCACCCTAGTGTAGCCATCTTTAAAGAATAGCATCTGTAAAAATGTTCAGTTATTTACCTGAAGATTATCTTGAAGGGCCCTTAAGTCCGCGGATAATTCAGCCACTTCACCAGACTCCAAGTAATCAAGCACAATCTTTCCACAGTACGAACACACTCGTAGATCACCTAATGCAAATATAGTCCGTTAATTGAAATTATTGGCAAAACATGCAAAAAAAAAAATACAAATGAATTAATCAACATTAAATAAAGGGAAGAGAGAAAGTAAAAAAAAAATACAATAAGTGAGAAGGGGGGTTCAGTTTTAAGGTACTTAAAAGGGGTTTTATGACACTTTTCTTTTACTTTTCGTCACCTATGGTAGGAAAAGTTTTGTTTTCACCCAATTATTATTTTTTTTTTGTTGAGATTTCAACTGAATTATCAGTTTTGGGTGTTTTTGAGACCTCCTGAGTGGTTTTCAGCATGACGTTTCTATGTGTGTTATCATCATAGCGCCCAGGGTATTTAACCAAGAGAGTTGAAACTTGGCAGAAAAATCAGTCCTTAGTAGATTTACCCCAAGTACTAATAACTAATAAGCCGAAGAGATGGCATTCAAAAAAGAGACTGACTAACATAAAGCTATAATATTGAATAAGATAATTGTTTGATGCCCTTTAAGAATAAGTGGTTGGCTAAGTTCGTCTGGTTATGGTTAGTTTAGGTTAAGGTTTGTACTTTTCAACCTAACCTAAGCATAACCTTTCATCATGTCCTTAAGAAAGTGACACTTTATGTATTTTCTTTTTTTAAAAAAACTACTGAATTTATCATGATGGTACAGGAATCATTTTTAAAATGTAAAAAGAAACAGTTAAAAAAAAAAAAATGTAAGAAAATTGGACAATTAGAAATAGGTGGGCCAAATAGTGCAGATTTACCTTCTTATGTAATAGCTTATGATTAAATACATAACAGTTTTAAAGTATACTAAATTAACATACCGGTGCAGTTAATAATCTTTCCAGGTATCTCCTGATTGCAGCATTTAGAGCAGAAAATCTGGCCACAGATCTAAAATTGAACAAAAAAGGGTAAGGAAACCAATTTAACATAAAACTATAAAATAAAAATATGTTATCAAAATGAAAAAGGACTAGAAATACATAATTTAAGAACCCATTTGTAAATGTGTTCTGTTTAGCTTTTGAGCTACGAAAAATTCTTAATTTTAAGTTTAAACTACATATTGTGGCTTAAGACATTAATAAGACACATTGAAATAATCAATATTTTCTCCCAGAGATCTACAGTTTAATGAATTATTAATACTTACAAATTTAACAATATTAATAAATTACTCATTTTAACTAAATCACTCGATTTAAACAGAAATTATGATTAATCACTGAAGAAATACTTCTTACTAAAAATAAAAGCGGGAGAATGAAAGAAAAGAATAAGTGTTACCTCTGTAAAGATTAGTAAATCTACATTTAATGTAAGCATGTATTGCTTATGGTTTAGTTGGTAAAGTTGGCAAACTTGATATTAAAGGAGAGAACAAAGTAAAAGTCTCTTTCATCTTTTCTTCAGAGTCATGCTTGTTGGATTTAGGTCTAAATTATCCGTTTAAATATTAAATTCAAGGATTTTTTAAATTTTGAACTTAATACTTTACTATGCGTTAAGTTTAAAAAGTATTTTATAAAGTTTTATTAAATTATTTCGGGAATTTGTGTTAATTTTTAAGAGAGAAATATCCAATTGGCATTAGGGTTTATATCACATAGCCTAACCTTTAGGAAACAAACTTCTACTTTATTATAAGGTAAATCTCTTTAAAAAATACTATTATCTATATTTTAAACCTCCTAGTATATAGGGAATAAGTATTTACATGGTTAAAAAACTTAATTTTTAAGATTTTACAATGGAAGAAGAACATCGTCATGAAAAACTCTTCTATGAAATAGAATTTTGCTAGATTTGAATAGATATGGTCGAACAATAAAGACAAAGGGTGAATTAACAGCGGATTAGTCAGTCTAACTTCCAGGAATAGTGAAAAATGTTATTTTAAAGAAATACATTTAAAAAAACACAATTAAAAAATATCAATAACTTGCACTGTCATCAATAAAAGTTTCAGCTTTCAAGGTTAATTGTTGTGAGGTAAAATTCGTACCCCACAAAATTTCATCAAAACGTATCATATAAATAACTTCTCCTTGGCGGGGAATCGATCCTGGCTTTTCTCCGTCCGCGTTTAAAGCTATTTTCTCAGGAACTAGATTTTCCTCAGGAAAACAGCTTATATCATTAGATTTGTATTTAAATGGATTACGTCTTAGAATTTTAAAATCAAAATCTTCGGAACCATTTTTCAGAGTTTTTGGAAGGTAGCACTCCCAAATTTGGAGCTAAAATTCATTTCTCGATTTCGCCTAGGGGTTTGATTTTTCTAAACACATTAGCCAAATTGTGTCAAAAAGAGGGCCAGTAGTTTTGGCTCCAGGCGTCTGCACAGACATTTGTTAAAAACCACTTTTTTGTACTCAGGGGACCTCAAAATGTGTAAATCCATTAAAATCTCAAAATCGAATTTTCATGCCATCACAATACTTGCTCTTTATATGAGAAAGTAAAAAATAGGGTAAACTGAACTTGATGGAGCGATCAATACTTAAGACTAAGGGATATTGTCACTATTATATACAAAAGTGTGATATTCCTTCATCCAAAAGTACAAAAGACAAAACATCCCTTTATAATAAATATTTAGACATTAGAATGTAAACTCTCCTGTCTATGGAAATGGAAGCTACACCCTTCCCCAACAGCAGCCTCCCCTTATCACACTGCATTCCTCAGTTTTATTTTTTTTCCGGGGGGCTTTTACACCCGAAGACGCAGGTCACTTAGGTGGGCCCATAGAACAAACCCGGGTTAGGGTTTGTTTATATCTTGGTTTTTACCATATTTTTAGATATGGTTTTTACCATATCTTCACACACTCGATATGGTCATCAACCATGACTCCCCTCCTAGTTGTATTACAACCAGGAGTGTCATTATCATGGTTTCCAGGCTGGTGGCGCCACTCTTTCGAGGAGCTTCCCACTTGTTTAAACAATGCTGGGTGGGCATTGAGTGGGGGGCCTGGTCCGGGAATCGAACCCAGAGCTGCGGTCACTTTCTGACCCGGCTCGATGCTGCTTAACTTGACTTATCCAAGGCGAGCGCTCTAGCCTCCGAGCCACCCAGGCCCCCCCACCCAATATATTCTGCTTAATTATTTTAATAATTAAGGCAATGAATTTGTATTACGTAATACCTGTTAGACTGCAAGTGAGGAGGTGTTGAACTGTTTTATTTTATTTATTTTTGACGAAGAAACTATGTTTTTGGTTCCATGGATTATTGACAACCTATTATTAGTCACAACCATTACGACCCTCACTTAAATATATTACAGGCTTGAAAATGGCTTTTCAGACCGAAACGTTGCCACCGAATTGAGAGTTTTTATTCTTATTACCCTTAAGGATCCACACCTCACACAGAATTAATTGAAAAGGGTACAAGTACATACTTATGATAAACTTATTAAGATTATGCCTTCATCATCTCTCTATTGGACCACGTGCACCCGAGGGTTAAAAGTAAATCTTATTATTGCCACACACGTGATCATTACAGACATACAGACATAGTGAATTCAGTAACCTGGCCTAGTCTTCAATCTTAACTGATAGGCCTGCCTTCCTCATTCTCATGTATACCCAGCATTGGAGCTGGGACCTAGTATCATTTTTTTTTTAATAAACTGTTCTTTGGGATTAACACTTATAAGCAGTAGGGATTGTCCTTTTTGTCTAAACTGTTGTTTAGACAAAGGAATATCATCTCTCCAATTTCTCCTACGTACAGAAATGATAATATTCTATATGATTTATCAGAGTTAAAGCTATGGCACCATCAAATCTTTATAAAAGGTGATTCCTCGTAAAAAAAAACAAAAAAAAAAAACATTAATACATTTTTTTTTTAAAGTTTTAGGTAGTATTCATACTACGAAAAAATTAAATTTTAATTTAAATCAAATTATAATTATTATCAACAACGGGAGACATACAGGAGTCTATTTTTCTCTGTCTGTCTCCCATTGAAAATTTAATCTTTCCGTAGTATGAATACTACCTAAAACTTAAAAAAAATTGAATTCTAATTGATTGTACTAGGTACAGGTACTAATTGTGTACTTTATAATTATAAGCATTAATTCTTGGTCTAGTTCTATTGCCCTAAATATTGGCTTGCTAGACTTGTAGCAAAAATTGAAAGCTTGGATTCGGGACTAGGCATCGGTTACAACAGAGAAAATCATTCTCTAGTATAGCTCAGTTGGTCAGAGCGCCTGTACTGGGTATTTAGGAGGCCCGTGGTTCGAGTCCCGGTGCTGGAGTCTATTTATCTCTGTATGCCTCCTGTAGTTAATAATAATAATAATTTGATTTAAATTAAAATTTAATCTTTCGCTAGTAGTATGAATACTACCTAAAACTTAAAAAAAATTTGATTTATAATTGATTTTTGATTTTTATAATTGATTGTACTAGGTGCAGGTACTAATTGAGTACTTTATAATTATAAGCGTTAATTCTCGGTCTAGTTCTATTGCCGTAAATATTGGCTTGCTAGACTTGTAGAAAAAATTGAAAGGATGGATTCGGGACTAGGTATCGGTTACGACAAAGAAAATCATTCACCAGTATAGCTCAGTTGGTACCTAGATATATAGCCTGTACTAGATATATAGGAGGCCTGTGGTTCGAGTCCCAGTGCTGGAGTCTATTTTTCTCTGTATGTCTCCCGTAGTTAATAATAATTATAATTTGATTTGAATTAATAAAAAAAGTAAAAACAGACTAACCCTGCAATGATGCCTTCGTCTGAATGTGGTGAATTTTTCATTGCAATCGTAGCACTCCCTGCTGACAGAGTCTGGCATCCAATACTGTTTGAGTTCAGTGTCATTGTACGACTGTCTTCCCTAGTAATCATAAATATTACCGATGAAAATTAGCAAATTGTTCCTTTTAATTTTTCAATTCTTCAGTGTTTAACTAAACGTGATAGTTAATACAGTTAATAATTTGAACTGTCTTCAACTGTCTTTCGAGGACAGTTTGCTTGAAACAATTTTTTTTTTATCACTTGAAGGGTAAAAAGTTGGAAGACGACCCATTCCACTCACTCCAGTCAACTGACTGTCTTAACACTCTCTTCATGTGATTAAACGGTGTGAGTACACTTATGCTACACACTCACACAAAAAAGTGTACTCGTACGAGTCAACTCCCATCGTGTAAACAATGCATTAGGCTACACTATGGATTTTATTTTATATGGAATAAAAAAAGGAAAGATTATTTTGCTATTATGTATTTATGTATATTTAACCCATTTTTTTGGAGGGCGGGGATCAAGGGGTTCTTAATCTAGATTTTGGTTGAACAGTGGAACCCTGGTTAGGAATATCTGGTAAAGAATATCTTGAACAGCAATTTCTTTTTTTAAATAATAATACTTACCGAACTTTTAAGAGCAACAAGATTTTTAATTCTTTTTAGGACATTTGGCATACTCCTTCCATGCATATCTCCCTCGATCCTATAACTCTTATTTGCAATCCTTTCCTGCTGAAAAAAATCAAAACCAAAAACATAATGAGTCAAATTACATCACTCAATTTATGAGAGAGTCCCTGTTAACGTTTTAGGATCTTGAGTTGTTTAAGGTGTAGGAATTGCTTGGGCTTAAGAATATATGCCGGCTGCCGGAACAGTTGCGTCTAGTTGCGCCAGCCAGAATATACACACACCTGTCTTCTGACGGACTATTCAGTCTAAACTGACTGGCCTGCAGGCATGTGTACAGATGTGCACGGTTCGAACTTGGCTTAAGGAGGATTTTAAGTCCAACATTATAATTCAAATGCAGATTAAAGATAACTCCATGGATAAAACCTATAATAGCACCCACGTAATAGCCTACTAATAGAAATCTGTCGCAATAAAATCTAATATCTTCATCATATTTAGAACTTAAGAATTTGAATGTTTTGAGATACTATTCTGCAATAATCTACAAAGCGCAAGAAAAATCTTATAAAATAATTCTAATATCTAGTAAGATGTGTAATATTATTATTTTTATTTAAAAAAAAAAAAAATTAATCAAAACCTTCCACTCTACCAGGACCAATTTTTTTATTCCGTAGCTTAATTTTATTGTAGTGCTTTAGGCGGCAAAAAGACTCCCTGAGGGGCCCTTGGCAGATGACAAAAAATTTTAATTAAATAATATGAGAGAGGGGTCCATAAGTTATTAGCACTGCCATTAGAAGAAGATAATTGTCTTTTTTAAACATACCTTTATAAAGAAATGTCCAATTTTACAGCAAATTTATTTTAAACAGATATAAAAAGTAGTGTTACACATTAAGTATTATGCTTAACTCAAGAAAAATAAAATAAATAATAATAATAATAAAATTAAAGTAGTTTTACACATAATATCAAAGAAACTACTTATAAAAAGAAGAAACATGACATATTAACAAATTTACAAGTCAAAATGTCACAGAAAAAAAAATCACTGAAGATAAAACTAAAAAAAGGAAATTGGATGCATTGAGTCAACTATAGTATCTTATCTACTCTATTTTTAGTTTAGGACTTTGAGATTTACTGACCTTGGTGACAATTTACATTGAATTCTTCTAATCTCAAGTAAATGCTTCAAATTGTAGGATTTGACTGTGTGTAACGACAGAAGCAAGTTAAACGGATTAAATAATTCTTGTTTTGTTTTAGTTTAATTACATTTTAACAAAATATTTATTTTAAAAATATTTTATTTGAAGTTTCATTATTATTTATAATTTTCTCTAAATTTGTTTTGTTAGCTTCAAATTATTTATGTTTTTCTCCAAACTTATTAAGTACAAAATTATTAATACAATTTTAAGTTTTGTGAGAATTTGTTGAGATATTCTAAACGCCGTACCATTGTGGCACAAAGGTGGATTGAACGAAAAAAAACAAAAAGGAATCCAGAACTTGCTAAGTATACTGTAATAACTTCTTATGAACCTGCGTACTTCTGGAATGAGACAATATAAAATTAACAGGTCAAGTGTGTTCTAGTCAGCATATAGCGAGGCTCCATAGGCAACACAGTATTGTTTAAGTAGTATCAATTAATAGTGTCGTTATTAGGTATTCTAGTGTTAAAGTAATTTTTGTATGGCGTTTAGCATAACATAAACAAACTTCTGATAAAGTATTTTTTGCGAGTGAACCGGACTATAAACATATAAATACATTAAAAAGAGCATAATTATAAAAAAAAAAATAACAGATTTTGTCAGTAAAAAAATAAATAAATCGAAATTTCCAAAAAGTGGTCTTTACTTTTGGTCAAAGAATGTTCAGGAATTTTTTTCAGATTTTTTTGCACTTTATATAAGCAAGGTAGAGGGGGGTGGGGGCACTTTTCACACCAACTTCAAACTCACCTACGCTCGCCCTATCAAAGCTTATAACCAAAAAATTATATATTTTTGTGATCAGCTCGACATACTTTTTCAAATGATACCCCACACATTCTCAAAAAAAAAAAGTTAACTCTTAGTTTTTGTACCCTAATTTTTTTTTAAAATAGCTACATTTTTAAAATGTGTGGGTAAGTAATAAACACATTTATACCAAATTTCAAAGTGCTCGGATAAAAGGTGTAGCTTTGAGAGAAGGCGACAGATGGACGAACGCAGAGACAGACATGAGCAGGAAAATATAAGGGTTTGTTTTTGCCTACGGACCCTAATAATTATCTGAGAAGATCATACGAAATAGTTAAGCTTTATAATAGAATAAAGAACATATTGAGTAAGATTAACAAAGACAAGTTGTAAGAAAATAGTTTGATTATTTATATCAAATGAAGGACAAGTTTTAGAAAAATAATCGCAGATTAGTCGAGATAAGATGTAAGGAAACTGTGAGACCTGGTCTTATAGTAAAATAAAGAATTAAGGAAAAGCTTAGAAAGAAAATCAAATATAGAACAAGATTATAATTAGGGAATCTGTGAAATAATTTGGTCTTATTGTAAAAATATAGGACACCTTTAGAAAGATTATCAGAGACTGACAAAGATATGATGTAAGGAAACAGTGAATTTGGTCTTACAGTAAAATAAAGGACATAATATTGAGGAAGATTATCTGTCAGGTAAAGATAAGATGTAAAAAAACTGTGAAATATTTTGTTTACACAATAAAATGAAGGACAAGCTTACAATAATAATCAAATAATGATCAAGATAAGACGTAAGAAATCTGAGAAATATATAGTTTGGTCATACAGTAAATAAAGGACACCTTTAGAAAGATTATAAGATACTGACAAAGATAACTTATAAGAAATCTGTGAAATATCTGTTAAACAATAAAATAAAGGAAAGATAATAATCCCTAAGATAAAATCCCTAATTCCTTAAGATAATAATCTAAGACTGGTCAAGAGAAAATCTATAGATGCTGCGTTTGTTCATATAAGACGTAAGGAATCAGAGATATAGTTTGGTCATATGGTAAAATAAAGGACACCTTTAGAAAGATAATCAGAAGCTGATCAAGATAAGATGTAAGAAAGCTGTGAATTAGGTCACATAAAGTGTAATAATAGTCAAATTGATGTCTTTAAGGTTTATCTTAACTTGATTGCAGCCTTATCCTTATCACTAATGATATCAATACACCAAACATTTGTTGACAAATTAATATTATCACTTATATACATATGACAGATAATATTCCTTTGTCTAAAGACCATTTGGACAAAGGGATATTATCCCTATTTTACATAAAAATGTTAATATCCCTGTATCTAAACAGTTTATTAAACAAGCCCAGCAAATGAAACACATAGGTACAAGTATACAAATATATATCAAATTTGTATTCTGTCAATTGTTTGGATATATGTTCCTCAAATCGAAATTTAGTTTTGTTTTTGCAATAGCTTTTTCTAAAAGGCTGCCAAACAATAATAAGGAAGAAATATGACAAAAGTTTTTGATCATAAAATAGGATAAAGTTCATGTTTGTGTTTTGTTCTTTTGTTTTGATTCTTGTTTTGTTTGTTTTTTTAATGAAATTTACTTTTTTTAGGATATTATCTGCAATCTAATGTAACTACATAGTAAAATCATTGAAAATAATAAATAAAAAAATATAAACAAACCTTTTCATAATTTTCCGAAATTGGACGAGAATTCATGTCGGAATTACCTGGTCTCGTACTAGTTTCTCCTTTAGAATCACCTGGTTCTAGCAATAAAAAAATAGAGATAGATTTTTGTTAAAAAAAAAGTCATATGTTATGTTCTATTTTAAGACAAGAAGGTTTAATTCAATTTCACGGTCAAATGAATTTTTATCAGAAAAAGGGACAACTATAAAACAAATAATTCTCATTATTGATTAAATTATTCACGTGATTTCTTGAAGAATTTCGAAAATAGAAATCCAATTCCATCGTTCTCCTCTTGATCCAATGGTGCAAATTCTGTTAGTTTCGTTCGCGAATCAAGATTTCGGTTCATTGTAAACAATACATTAGTTTAAAAAATATTATACAAGTAAAAAATTAATCAACTAACAACAAAAATAAATATTTAAAAAAACAATTAAGTACGTTAATTAAATTAATTTTGTTCGATTGCACTAATTAAAAACAATAATTACGAAACTATAACAAAAAAACATATTTTTCTCAATATAGAAGTGATAAGTAGATAAGAAAGGTTATAGTTATACTGTTATATAAAAATAAGGTTATAATTTCTTATCAATTATTATCATTTTGTGTTTTTTTAATGTTTTTCGTTTTTGCCGATCTAAATTACTTATTTGTTATGTTTTATTGAATTATATACGTATATAAATTAAATTAATTAATTAAAGTACATAAATTTGTTGAAAGAATTGATAAACAACTAAAAATTTATCGTTTTACAGATGGTGTTAAACTGCCGTAAGGTGCTGATCTCTAGCGTCGAAGCCCCGAATTAAAAAACATAAACATGGCTCTCGCGAATAGTTGTCAGTTTTTATTCTACCGTCTCGGGATCGCGAATTTACAAACGTTTTTATAAAAACAATGTGCCGATGTACTAAATAATTAATAATTATTTTTTTAGTTAAAAAAAATGACATTTAAAATATTAAAAATTTTACCGTACTGTTTCTAAAACACATATAATTGAAATCGTAATATATTAAACTATGTAACCGGTCATAAGAAAAACAAAAATTTACAACATCTACAATGTATTGTCACCTAGAAAAATCTTCTAGCTCCAATAAATTAAAACAAGGTATTTATTTTTAATTTATTAATTGTTTAAGTTCATTTATAAATAAGATAACTATTTCAATGCTTAGTACAAAAAAATCTCATATTTTTTTCAAGGCAAACAAGTTTATTTGATTTAACGGAAAAAAAACAATAGTTGGCAAGAAATTATTTAAAATTTTGACCCCTGATTAATTACGAGCATTATGCAATTAAAATTATAAAAAAGTTATTTTTAAATCTAATATAAAATGCTGAACTATTCTTATTTACTATTCTATACCACTCTTACAATAGTTGATGTTTTGTGTTATAGAAACGAATTCTTTTCTGTTGTTTCTTGTTATTTATTAATTTTTGATAAGTTTTAAATTATTGTTTATGTTCTGATTTATTTGTTTGGCCTAATGTTTAAATGATGGAAAGAAGTATTGTTTAATTGTTTATTAAAACACTTAGGTGATAAGGGAATCTTAAAGTGATAAAATTATGTTATCAGTCTATTTTTATTTGTTTAGTTTTTTTTTTATTTGTTTACCTTTATATGTTGTTTTAATGGGATTCTGTGTGGAATTGGTTTATTTTCATTTTTCCTAAGAAAAAAAATTGTTATTAAGTAAGTATTTTCTTTGGAATTAATCCTTTTTTGGCTCTAATAAATCTAGGCCATTGTAAACAGTTGCTTTTGACTCATATCATGAGCAAATTATGTACTTTGATAATGGCATTTGAAATGCCAGGATTTACTCAATTTCATGCATAGAGGGATTAACAACAGTTGCTAATGACACATTATGAGCAACTTACTTAGATAATGGTTTCCAGAATGTGTTTATAGCCTTTACTCAATTTTTAACTGAGGGATCAAAACATTTGCTAATGACACTTTACTAGTAACTTACTTACAAAATGGATCCTGCGATGGGTACAAAATGTCAGAATTGACACAATTTTAGACGTAGAGGAATAAACTACAGTTGCTAATAACACATCTTGAGCAACTTGGAGAATGGGTGTGAAGTGTCAGCCTTTACTCAATATCAAATATTGAGGGATTAACATAATTTGCTAATGACACATGACACATAATGAGCAACTTAGAGATTGGGTTTGAAATTTCAGGCTTTACTCAATTTCAAATATAGAGGAATTAACAACATTTGCTAATGACACATCATGATCAACTTACTTAGAAAATGGGTTTGAAATGTCAGGCTTTACTCAATATCAAATATTGAGGGATTAACATCATTTGCTAATGACACATGACACATAATGAGCAACTTAGAGATTGGGTTTGAAATTTCAGGCTTTACTCAATTTCAAATATAGAGGAATTAACAACATTTGCTAATGACACATCATGATCAACTTACTTAGAAAATGGGTTTGAAATGTCAGGCTTTACTCAATATCAAATATTGAGGGATTAACAACATTTGCTAATGACACATAATGAGCAACTTAGAGAATGGGTTTGAAATGTCAGGCTTTACTCAATTTCAAATATAGAGGAATTAACAACATTTGCTAATGACACATCATGATCAACTTACTTAGAAAATGGGTTTGAAATGTCAGGCTTTACTCAATTTCAAATATAGAGGAATTAACAACATTTGCTAATGACACATCATGATCAACTTACTTAGAAAATGGGTTTGAAATGTCAGGCTTTACTCAATTTCAAATATTAAGGGATTAACAACATTTGCTAATGACACATCATGAGCAACTTGATAATGGGTGTGAAATGTCAGGCTTTACTCAATATCAAATATTGAGGGATTAAAATCATTTGCTAATGACACATAATGAGCAACTTAGAGAATGGGTGTGAAATTTCGGGCTTTACTCAATTTCAAATATAGAGGAATTAACAACATTTGCTAATGACACATCATGAGCAACTTAGATGATGGGTGTGAAATGTCAGGATTCACACAAGCTTAAGACACTGTTCTGAAGGGATTGACGTCAGCTCCTATTGACTTATATCATGAGCAACAACAAACTTTAAGTATGATAGAATAATAAAAAAACGGAAAGCTTCTCCACAAAATTAATATTTATTCCGCATTACTAGTTTTCGGCCTATCGGCCATCATCAGTGCTGGTAAAAGGTAAAGAAATAACCCAACGTTGAGTCTCATGAGAGACATAAAATAAACGTCCGCTTACCGTTGCATATAGGTGCAGGGATTGCATTTTCCGACAATTTCATTGATTTTATTTATGTTGTGTTATCTTATAGCCATAATAATCAAGGACAATGCTAATTTAGTAAAGTTTTTTCCCAACTCAGTCAGCAGTAGGGAGGGGTAAATCCGTCTGAGGTATAACTAGGGAATTTGGGCGCCACCCCGTTCAAAAGGGTAAGAACAAGGAGGATGAAGAAATCAACAAGGAAATAAAAGATAACATAAATAAGAATATAAAAACCTAATTAAAGCACCAAGTGGCTTAATAGAAAAGGGAGGTGGGAAAACTGGGGAACGGGGAATCCAGTTTTAAAGATTGAGGGAACAAGGAAACTTTGGAGAACTTATTATAGCCCCTAAAATAAAACAATTTAAACAAATTAAACACTTTTAATGAAATCTGGGTAAACAGGCTTTGTATACTCCCCAGTCAGCAAAGAAAAAATATTGTGCAGTCACAAAGAAACAGAAATGAATGTATATGAAATAAAATAATAATAATTATTCTTGTAACAAGTAAGCGCTTTCTATGGGGCCCCAGTACAAATAATTCCTAGCGGTGGTCATCTACCGAACTACGTTATTACCTAGTAACTGGGTGAAGCACCAAATAATTTAAATCACAAAATAAAATAAAGCATTACAAGTAAAATAATAATATAATAATAATTAAATATGAAGGGGGCTTCAGGTTAGTTCCCGGGATGTCTAGGGTGAAGGGGCTCAAGCCATAAAATCATTAGGGGGGATAAAAATCATAAAAAGTGTTACAAACGCTGGTTTATCAAAAAATTATTTATTTCTATCAATTTTATCTTATGTAGTGGGCAACTCCTCTTGCCTCACTGCAAGTGTTGACTTGCCAAAAAAGTTTTTTTTCCTCCAATTTCATCAATGCTGTTTACTTTGTGGTATTCTGGTCTATCTTCAGTTGATTTATATTTATTAATTTATCTTGCGGTGTGTGCATAACTTCTTGTATTTACTTTGAGAATTATTTGTTTAGTTTTATTTATGAAATCGGGCATGGAGAGTATTAAGTAGCCTTTATTCAACAGTTAGTATTAAGATTAAGAATATAAGGTTTGTATAAGGTAAAATCACTCTTATCACTCTTTATGGTTAATTGAAAAGAAGATTGATAACTTCGGGACAATAAAGCGCCCCATTTTTTTTAAAGAAAATGGAGTCTCTCTATTAAACCTTTGATAAGGGATTATGTGCTGATAGGGACACCGTGGAGCTGGAGCCTAAAATTGAAGTTAAGGTAAATTTATATTGTACGTGCCAGGCCGAGATTTGGAGCCACCTCTAACCACCTCTAACCGCCTCTAACCACCCTCAGAGAATTAGAGAAACCACCCTCGGGAAATTTCTCTGGCACTTGCAATATGAATTAGCCGAAGTGAACTGCTGCTTGGGCTAAGATGTTTAAAGATAATCTAGAATCTAGTAAAACTAGATGTTGTTTCATTGGATGATATAATTGCCTAGAGCTGATAAATGAGCTAGTAGAATACCCAATAGAAAACAAATTATTATAAGTTATTGGAGATGGTTTAGAGATTCAAATTTTTAAGTTTTAGGTAGTATTCATACTACGGAAAGATTAAATTTTACTTTAAATCAAATTATAATTATCATTAACTACGGGAGACATACAGAGAAAAATACATCCCCGCACGGGGACTTGAACCACGGGCCTCCTATTAATCCGTTACAGGCGCTCTTACCAACTGAGCTATAAGGGAGAATGATTTGTCTCTGTCGTTACCGATACAAATTCCCCGAATCCAAGCTTTCAATCTTTTCTACAAGTCTAGCAAGCCAAATATTCACGGCAATAGAACTAGACCGAGAATTAATGCTTATAATTATAAAGTACATAATTAGTACCTGTACCTAGTAGTACAATCAATTAGAAATTCAAATTTTTAAGTTTTAGGTAGTATTCATACTACGGAAAGATTACATTTTACTTAAAAACAAATTATAATTATCATTACTCCCGTAGTTAATGATAATTATAATTTGATTTAAAGATGGTTCAGAGTTCTATACACATAGATAATAACGTAACTGTGGAGCCTAGAATCGAAGTGAATTGCTGCAGGGGCTAAGATGTTTAAAGACAATCTAGAATCTAGGAAATCTAGAAATTGTTTCGTTGGATAATATAATTGCTAAGAGCTGACAAATGAGCTAGGAGAGTACCTAATAAAAAACAGATTATTATAAATTATTGGAGATGGTTCAGACTTCAATGCATATAGATGAGGTGAATGATCAGGTTACTGAATTCAGATTTTAAAGGATCATCAAAACTACAATCTTCCCCCTTAAATCTGTCTCAGTTGCTGTTGAAACTTAAATGATGAAAACCATGCTGTTGCTGTAGGATGGTAGGCTTATCCCTAAAAAAATATTTAAACTGTATTATTTTGTTGTTTTTTTGAGAAAAAAATGTTGAGATACCAACATTATGAGTAACTTACTTTTAGAATAGTTCTTGAAATGGGTTTGAAAATTGTTAAGGTTTAAATCTCCTTAGGGATACTATGGATGCTACAAATTTTCTGCATTGACCTGTTCAATGAAAATTCAAGGCTTTTCTTATTTATTAAGTATCTTAATTTAACCATAACTAGGTTGAACCTGCTTATAGAGGTGTCAGGAAACCTAGATATTGGTTATAAGTACAGATGGGCTTATGTAATTAAATCTAGTTAATAGAGAGAGGATCTTGATGAGTAGAACTTACTTGGACAGGGGGGAAACTTGGCTAAACCTATGATCTCACAACTTTTTACGCGAGACCTGGCTTATTATTTTATACAAGTGTTTTTGTTGGGATTTCAATTCTTTTTGTAAGCAATTTTTTTTTTTATTTCTTAGACTCTTGTTATTTTTGAACACATAATACGCACATACTAAATCTTTTACGGAATTTACGGCTTGTAAATTCCCTGTCACATTAGTTTTCTTTTTTAAAACATTGTTTATATAAGTTGCAATTTTATTTTACACTTAGTCATTTCACAAATGAAACATAAGGGAAACAATTCGGATTTTTATATATATATACATACATACACACAACATTAACACTCTTCATCTTCATTAACTTTAAATGTTAACCTTATAAATCCTCCTTGTTTGGAATCCAGGGAGAGACTCTACAAACAGGGAGGATTCAGAAGGTTAACAAAAATGGTGAATAATTCTTGTCCCACGAAAAAAAAAATTTGTTAACAATTTCGAGTGGGGTATCAAATTAATAGATATGGGCTACTAATGAGAAGATAACAAATATATATATAAAAAAAATTAAAAATTGTATTTACTAATAGAAATATACCAAAAAAAGTCCCTCCTCCCAACAACCCTTTAACGGCAATTCCAAAAATTTTGAAATAATTCACTCTAATACCTTATGATAGGCCGATGAAAATTTTTGGGAAGAATTTAATTGTTTTATGATAAAAATATCATAAAAACCAAAACTGTCAAACTTACATGGTACATGTCTATCTAGATATCAGATGATGACAGGAGCTTCAGCTACCACCTTAAGATCTTGTTCAAGGCTAACAACCTTAGTCTGGTTCTCAATCTGAGAGAAATATTTTCAGACAAATAATAGAAAATAACATGTCTTTAGTGCAGTCCTGATTATGCAGCATAATGTGTCCATTAAAGGATACAGTGTAGTAGATCTGCTAGTTCATTAATATCTCTTCATTGTCTAGTTTCCTTAGTTCCATTATCTGACCTGTGGCTAGGTTGCAGCTAGCCTAGTTTCTTGCAGTTGTTATGTTAGCATCAAGATCAAGATCCAAGGTCTAATACATCCAGTACAGTAAAATTAAGAGATTGTTTTTGTCTCCCCCCCCCCCCCTCTCTATTCCCTGCTCCTCACAAACCCAAACATTTTCTTCTTCTAATCACTCTACACATTTAAATGTAAAACATTTTTGACTTGGCAATCACGCAACACAACAAAGTTAAACAGTTTGTTGATATTTAATTTATATTTTACCTGTGATTTATATTAAGATTTTAAAAGAAAGAAAAAAAGTGGAGTGTCTTATACGACTTTGTATTCTCTTGCTGCGTAATTGCCAATGGTGTTTATCTTCTCCCTCTTTGTTTAGAGGGTTCACGAAGGGACGCCATTGCAGCCTATAAGAAATCTGAGGCCATCTTATTATCATGATACCCGTTTTTCGAACACTGGAACCAAGATGTCTAGAAGCGTCGTCGATCTGTGGTGCCTCTAGACTCTAGACAGTCTTCCTTTCCACCTCGCCTCAATAGCTTGCTTTGGTATCCTGTGATCCCCATCCTGGCTATAAGACGGAACCACCTCATGTTCTATCTGTGTAGTGTGTACCCTGTCTGATAGTGATAGCCCCGCCTGCAGATGCGTTGTCTTTGTTTGATTTCCAAACTCGATCCATATACGCGTTTTCCCTGCAATCATCCTTAGACTACACCTACATTGGATCAGTATTTCTCTCGATCCGATTTCGGACGACACCAGAAGAAAAACAAATACTAAGGTTATAATCTAAGTGCCTAAATTGGAGGAGGAAGCCTCATACAATGATAACTGACGACTCCCGATGTCGGGCCGATCAAGCATGTTTGTTTCCAGTCCGATATCTCAATCCGACGGCATATTAAGACGGGGGAAATTCACAGAGTTGTTACTTGAACTTGTGAGGAATTAACAAAGCCTTTGAGGACCAGCGGAACAAAGCCTACTATAACCGGAAAATTAAACCAGAAGGTAGATTGGCCATTTATTTAGTCTTTAATGCCTTCAAGAATATAGTGGTAGTCCATATTTTAGGCCCATTTTACTAGCCCCTTGGTGGAGAGTTCCAGCCAAGAGTATTGGTGGTAATCCTTGAATTGATCATGGTGGTTTCGTATAGTTTGGCAAGTTATAAAAAACTCCCTAGAAGATCTGCATGCATTAAACTGATGCACCAATACATTTTTTCTTCGTCTCTTTTTAAGGAAACATTGTTCTGTTACAGAAGCTAACTCAAAAAGTCATCCTTAGATTCACTCATAGTACCGCCACAACACTTCGCTTCCCGATCGGGAGTAATTGCGTCCAGTGTAGACGCTCACGTTGAATGACATCGGATTAGACAATCGTTCTATTATAGGAACGGGAGTAATACGGATCCAGTGCATTTCAGCAGTCTATTTTTGACTGCTCTTTTTACTTTTTCATATAAAGAGAAAATATTGTGATGGCGCAAAAATTCGATTTTAAGATTTTGATGGATTTACACGTTTGATGTCTCTTAAGTCCAAAAAACTAGGGCCGATTTTGACGAAATTTGGCAAAGATATTCAGAAAAATCATACCCAAGCGAAATTGCGAAATTAATTTTAGCTGCAAATTTCCCCAAAAACTGAAAAAACGTTAAAAAATATTATTTCTCGAAAATGATGAAGACGATTTTGATTGAAAAATTCTAAAATGTAGTGCATTTTAATGTACAAATTTAACGATACAAGCCGTTTTCCCGGGAAAAATCTAGTTCTTGAGAAAATAGCTTTAAAGGCGGACGCCGAGAGGCCGGGATTGATTCCCCGACGAGGAGAAGTTATTATTTTTTTTTTTTTATGATAAATTTTGATATAATGCTCAATAATAATTACGAACTCTCTGTACCTACGAAAACTCGAAAACTAATAAATGGAAAACACTGGGCTAAGTAATTATGAACTCGTATATGACTAAGTTTGTCTGAGTTGTCTCGAACCAATTTTTTTGCTGTGCCAAGGGGTTTAACTAATCTTTTTTTTATAGTCTTTAACAAATTTTTTAATAAGATATAATAAAAGAAGAAAATGATTAAGACTATCTATGAAGAAGTATATTTTATTTTAAACATTTATTTGCCACTCTGAAATGAAAAGATATATTACTTAGAGCTAATTAACAAGGAAAGAAAATGTCAGAAATGATAATAAATCATTGTTATTTTGAGAGAACTGTTATGATTATATTACTGTAGAATGAACCTTTTGAAAATTTTCAAACAAATTCTGATTAGAATTCTTTAGATTTATCTTATAATCTAATTATTTCTTTTTTTTAAAGCTTATTACAGGCTTAATCTAAATATGAATCTAATTTTTTTAGTACGGCATTTGTTCTGTAAAGTTCATTATCTGCCTTTGTAGAAAGATAATCAAGATTCTATTTATAAGTATCTTTCTATCTCAGAAGATTTATATATTATAATTATTTAGATACAAACGCAGGAAATTACAATCAAATTACAAAGTACGAAAAGAAACCTTATATAACGGCTCTGTTTGTCTGTCTGTCCGTTGGCTTGTTTCAATTCATAAACTACTTTAGCTAGGAACATGAAATTCGGCACACAGGTGCATCTCGGCATTTGTGGCAACTGTACACATTTTGGAGTTTTTAACTTAATATTTCCAAGATGGCGGCCAATATGGCGGGCGACGTCTAAAAAAAAGTTTTTAGTCACCACGACATGGTATACATCAATTTAAAGGTCTTGAAGTGTAGAAAATGAACATGCAACTATGACACTTAATAATTTTAACTTAATCGTACAAAAACGGGCGATTATTGCCTCACGTACTTACGTGAGCGCTTCACGTAAGTGAAGCGCGTGTGTAAGGCGCGCTGCCTTACTTGTTTTCTTCTGCGGACCCTAAAAATTATATAATTTTTAGTAGTTTATAATGAATGATTTTTTTCTTTAAAAACCGGTCCTTCTTTAGATTGTTACTCCCCTATGTGTTTTTTAGAAGATAAATGACTTTAACTAAATAACTATTAAGAAAAAGTCATGTTTTGTCCAATGTACCTCGGGACAAAGGAATATCACACTTCTGTTTTTATAAGGGGAGTAACAGTCTAAAGAAGAACATTCCTTACACCTTCTTTAGATTGTTACTCCCTCTGTGTCTTTATAAGGGGAGTAACAATCTAAAGAGGTGCCTATATTTTAGTGGAACTTACTAATGGTAAATATAAGTTGATCATTGAATTGTCAAAAAGCTGAAGTTCACTATGATGACTTTTTTTAAGTTTTGTTTTTTTGAGAACCAAGTTGATATTTAGACAGGTGTTTAATCATCTCAGACTATTTTCAAGTAAGTTCTTCCGAATAAAAGTAAATATTTATAGTTGTTTTTGAGCTCACTCTGCATATAGTTGATTAGAATTGTGCTTTGTTTTTGTGTATAAATATACATTTGGAGTGTTACATCTACTTGTACTGAAGGAAGTTTATCTGAGGGGAGTATTGAATATTGGTTTAGAAGTGTGCCAAAGTTACACTCGTGCAACTAGAGTTATGGGTTTCAGTCCAACGGCCTCATCCCCCAAAGGCTTGGTTAGTTAAAATCGGCCCCATAGTTGAGGAGGAATGGGGGTTCCCTTAGGTGGCACATCGAGTTTTAGCCCCGTGACCCCCATATTTGATGGTTTAACCCATACCTCTCATGGGGCGGTGTATTTTATGGCCCCTAGGGCTAGTTGCCTACCGGGGCCCTACAAAAGCTTTTATTACCGTAGCTTCTGCCTCAGGATACCTCTCCCTTGTCTACCTTTTTTCTTTGATGTCCTCCCTCGCCCTTCCCCTGTGTATCTAAAACCCGCGAAATTGAGGTCTGCCAAGGTCCCTAATAAAAACTACTGCTTCCACTTAGTTTACCCCCCCCCCCTTCCCCCTTACCCCCTTCTTTTATACCCGTTTCTTTATCGATTGGCTCCCTCCTAAATTCTACCTTTTTGCCAAATTGTCTTTTTCTGTAAATTCAACTAAAAGTTCTCCTCTTTGGTAGTAATCGAAAGAGGAGGTCATTTTGTTTACTTTTTTATTGATAAACTTAAATTAACATGTTATAAAGATTTGTAAAAATAAACATAAACGATTAATTTATTGTCAAAACACCAGAGGAAATATTTAGCATTGGTATTCATTTCTTTATTGATTTGTGTAAAAAATTGAAAATTATTGGCTATCAATGGCTAAAGATTCAAATAATTAATAGTGTAATTAAAGAAGAAGGGATACATACATAAAAATTCAACCAGGTGCCAAAACTCGAACCACTCACCTTTATAGTTTTCGTAATGGTTCCATTCCCGTTTTTTAATAGATTTAATCGTAATGATATTCTCTTTACTTAAATTATAATTAGTCATGCTGTGCATGAGGAACTCTGGTAGAATTATGCTTTCGGCAATATTTGTTTTTAATTTAGCTACCATTAAACATTATTCTGGGAAGAACTTACATATTCATCTACTACCTGAGTCAGCTTTTGTTACAATGATACGTAGCATGCCATTTAAGCTCTACCATATTTGTTATCAAAATCCCGGAAAAAATTGTACTAATAACTTTATATTCTTTTCCTACTCCTAAAGAACTTTTAAACTATTTGTTACTTTCATGTCCTGCTGACTAAACCCTTTTTTTTTACTCGTCCACAATTTTGGCCGCCATCTTTAAAATATTAAGTTTGTAACTTCTAAAAACTATACAGTTGTCACAAATGCTGAGATGCAACTGCGTGCCGAATTTCGTTCAAATCAATCCAGTTTTAGTCAGTTACATGTGAGATGTGAGACAAACTTTTCTAATCCAAAGTCTCTGGAAGGAGGAACTCACGCTCGTTCAATAAAACACATACATCATGATGGGAATTTTATTTTGTTTAATTCCAACTAGAATTATGTATTAAATGATAAAACTGACATTCTTTTTAGGGTTTCGTTGGTAAAACCAAAAAAAGAAACCCTTATAGTTTCATTCATGTGTCTGTCGGTCTGTCACTCTGAACGGTTCCAATAACTTTTGAATAAAAAGAGATAGAAACATGAAACTTTCCAATATTAAAGATCGTTTTGATGCGCACACAGGAAAAATATAGCGAACTCTAAATTATCAGCTGTTCAAATCCAAAATGGCGGATAACTCACGTCATGCGAAAAAAATATTTTTTAAAAATTTTGAGTGGGTTATCAAATCAAAGGTATTGAAGAGCAGATTACAAACATATATACCACTTAGGGAAAGTGTTCAAATTTCGACGCCATTTTGTCAAAAAACATCGAAATTGTGCGTATCCCCCCCCCTAAAATCGTATTTCCGCTGTTACTAAAAATATAGAAAAATATGCAAAATGTGCGGTCTGGTGGGCCATAGAAAAAATAAGATTAGCAATTTGATCTGATTTACTGGGAATCCAAGATGGCGGATAATTCATGTCACACGAAAATAAATATTTTTTTAAAATTTTGAGTGAGGTATCAAATGAAAGGTATTGAAGAGTAGATTACAAAAATATATAACACTTGTGGAAAGCGTTTAATTTTCTACGCCATTTTGTCAACAAACATCAAAATCTTCCCTCCTCTTACTAATTTCATGTTTCATCAACGAAACCCTTTTTACGTGAGACTTCACGCACTTCCAATTTATTAGAAATAGGGAAGCAATCATTGGTTTTAATTTTCGATTTTTAACAGATTTTACAGGTTTCCTGCGTTTTTGAACCCGACGACTTCTTCTAACCACGTATCTATGGACTGTAATAACTAATTCGTAATTTCCTTTTAGTTATGACGAAACTCCGTAATAACTAACAAATTATAAATACTGGCTGAAGTAAAATGTAAAAAGTTATAGATGGGAAAATTACTAAATTTTGTTTTTGTTTTATTGCACATCTCACATAGTAAAGTTATCAATTAGAGCATTTTTACATGTTTATTTGCTTTCTCTTACTTCACATCTCACATTTTACAGTTATAGAATTTCGAAATGTTGCTTTTCTTTTACTGTACATCTCACCAGAATTTTTTAATGTTGTTTTGCTTTTTCTTATTTCATATATCACGTTATAAAGTTGTAGATTAGAAAATTTTTAAATGTTGCTTTGCTTTCTCTTATTGCAGGTTTTTTGGTAAAGGTGTGTGAAATTTTCCCCTCGTTTCGTTTATTTCCCTCCAACATGAACTGATAAGAAGGTGAAGTTTAGGAGTAAGACTCTTAATGGAATCAAATTAGGAGGCGTGGAAAGCCTATGGACTTGAGAAAGGAGGGGGGGGGGGGGGTGGAAATTGTATTCCATGTTACATATTATGAATGCAAATTTTCTCTCCATTCTAAACCCCTTTTCTCAACCCGCTCTCTGTAACTTTGTATTGCTTTAGCCTCGTTTTCCATTTACCCTATTAAGGGAAAAGGTAGTTTGTATGGGGAAAAAATGGCAGAATGTTGGGCAATCTCAGTATCCAAAAATTCTTATACAACCCTCCCTTAAAGAAATAATTGGATTTTTTTTATTCGAAGAATATCACTGATAATGTTTTGCTTAAAAACATACATTGGGATGATATGAAATTAATTGAAAAACTTTTTCGCGTATTATCCACTACACGATAATGGTCATATGAGAATATAATTACATAGATATTTAATTTAATCACATAAATATTTTACATAGAATATTTAATTACATAGATCTAAAAAAAATGAGAAGGAGGCTAGTTGTTTTCAAAATATATGAGTGTAATGCTAACTCCAAAAAATCGGTCCGAGACAACTCAGACAACTTTCTCATATACGAGCTCATAAATTACTTAGCCCAGTGTTTTCTATTTATTAGTTTTCGAGTTTTTCTTAAATACATTTAATATCTATTGAGCATTATATCAAAATTTATCATAAAAATAACTTCTACTCGGTGGGGAATCGAACCCGGCCTCTCTCCGTCCGCGTTTAATGCTATTTTCTCAGAAATTAGACTTTTCCCGGGAAAACGGCTTATATCGTTAGATTCGTATTTAAATGGACTGCATTTTAGGAATTTTTAATAAAAATGGTCGTTATCGTTTTTGAGAAATCATTTTTTTTTCAAATTTTTTTCAGAGTTGTTGGGCGGTAACGCCCCTAAATTTAGAGCTAAAATTAATTTCTTGATTTCGCCTGGGAGTATGATTTTTCTAAACATGTGTGATCCATCAAAATCTCAAAATCGAATATTCGTGCTATCACAATACTTTCCCTTTATAGGAGAAAATAAAAATGATTTTTGTGTCATAAACATGTTCACCAAATTTTTCCTTTTAAATGAACTTCCCTTCAAAAGTATTGCAACGCCCAAAATCATAGTAGGCGAACATTTAAGGCAAAAATTAAAAAAAAAATATATTTAAAAAAAAAAAAAATAATAAAAATCGTCTTTTATAAAAGAAATAAATATTCTTATTAACTTCAATAGTGAGTAATACAGTAGTAACATAATATGAACTTTGGAATATGTGTTAGACATTAGTTATACCGCACATAGAATAGGAAAAAAGAAAATTCGTGTTTTCTGCCATCCACCTTTATTTATTTATTTTTCTCTTTCTCTCTCCCTTCACCTCAAGTGACCCAAATCGTAAATCCTAAAAGGGGGGGGGGGGGGGGGGGGGGGCGTTAGATTGAGGTAGATAGAGGTAGAAGGGGGTAAAAATACTTCAACGTCGTATAAAACCATCTGAGCCTGTAAGAGCTACATATCTACGACCAAAACGGAAAAAACCAACTCCTGTAAAATACAACATTCGCAGTGCAAAAGCGCCACTAAGGTGTAAGAAGGAGCAAAAAGGGAAGGTTTGGTAGGAAATAACCTATATAATACTTTTTTTTACTTTTCCTGCAGAAAAAAAATTGTCGCAACTTCATTCCTGCAGTCACCTTTTTTTTTACTACTTTAGAATAAATATGGGGGAAAAATATGCGTGCTCAGAAGTCAGCCTGAGTTTCACTGTAAACGCTACAAAGTTAGAAAAAGCTAAAGAAATGTGCCGCGAAATAAATAAGAAGAAATCGTTTTCATAAAGATGGATTGGTGTTTGAAATTCATCCGTTCTCTTTTTAGGTTTTTTTTTTCCTTAAAAAAGAAATTTTAACTTTGTTATTTTTCTTTTAACCCTTTTTCATCCTGTCCTTTCAATGTGTTATTACTTTTTTTTTTGTTAAGAAACAAATTCTTGGATACCTTTTGAAGTTACTGAACTAGAATTCGTTTTCAAAGTTAAACAAAACATTTTTTGTATTTGCTTCGTGATTTCTTTTTTATTTATTTATTTATTTATTTTTTTTTTTTTTTGAATATACTCAATTTAATTGGATATGTTGATTATTTGTTTACTTTATGTGTTCGTGGTTGGTTTTAACATTTCTCGTGTATTTATAGTACAAGCATGTTACCCGTCGCGACAACACCGGCGATTTTTTTGTACTGCGCTTTTAAATTGATCAAGCAGTTGTCCACACCACCTTGCGGTAAATACTTAGGTGTAAATACTGCGGTATTACTTTTTTTTTTAAGTTGTACCAACCTGACTCCAACAAATTCACTACATTACCCATTCATTCTCTACTATTTATAAAATAATAAAGTAGGCAACACTTCTTTTTCTCCCTACTTTTACCTTTTCTCCTTACCTTATCTTTTTCTCCCTACTTTTACTTTTTTTCTCTCTGCTTTTAGAGTTTAGGGAAGAAATTACGTACTTTATTCCCTCTAAATTAAACTGAAAACATACCTCTTTCTCCCTTGTGGAAATAAAATATTTTTTAAAAAAAATGTATTTTTAACATTAATAATAGTACACTCTAGTACAGGGGTTCCCAACCTTCCTTCATCGACCCCTTTTAAAAAAATTATTTTCTTCATCGACCCCCTTACTTTTTTCCATTAATATGCAGCACACAACGATAGCAGATTACTAATAATTGCACTTAAAAATCTCAAAGATAACATTTTGTGCTAAGAACTTTGACAAACAATTTGAAAAATTGGTTCATATTAGATTTTTGATATAAACTTGATTTCAGATATATCGATATTGTAAGTGAACAATATTTCGATTTTTATTTATGTGTTCATTGGGTGATATATATTGATATTTTTTTCAATATTTGGCCTGAAATTTCAGCTAACATAACACTCTACTTGTTTTAAGTGTTCAGTTTAAATTTTCAAAAAAATGCAAAACAAATAATATGTTCATCTGTAGTGTACATTTCTAACTGTCCACGGAAAGAAATTCTTCTGTCATTTCTCTTAATATGGAGCTATAATATCGAACATATAACATCAAAATACTGTTTCTGCAATATGTGGATTCATCCAACTGCATAGAAAATTTACTGTTTTGCAATTCACAAATAATTTTTTTTTTAGTATCTTCTGACATTTCATTCATTCGATGTTGTGTAGAGTAATTCCTGTGCAAAATACTTTTTAAAACTGGTTTAGGGTTCATTTTCATAACAGTTTTTATTACCTCTTTTATTTCTGGTGGGTGATATTATTTTTTTACTAGTGGTATGTGGATATCCGGCTTTGGCAATTAACAAAGAAATATTGTAAGAGGCTTCTTTCTGATCCACTTCTAGCATTATTTACAGAAGTTAATGGGTTAAGAAGTGTTTTCATTTTGCTTTTAGAAAGATACGCAAATTTTTCTTTTAGATTCTTAAAAATAATCAATATTCAAACTTTTAAATTTATCAACGATCCCCAGTAGATCCTTGGAATACTATAGACCCCTTTAACATTTCCATAGACCCCCAATGGGTCCACCTGGACCCCGTTGGGAACCCCTGCTCTAGTACTTTAGTTTGGCATGTAATCTATTATTAAAAAAAAACGAAGAGAGGGGAAGGAGAAAAAAATCAAATGAGAAAGTATCATTATAATAATGAAGATATAACAGTCTCTATGTACCGTTGTGTATAAAGATATACGATATACATATTAGGTTTGTTCCAACCACTCTTCAAACTGGTTTGGAACTGTCCGACGCATGCGCATTTAGAAAAAAAAGCGTTCCAACGAGCCCAAACTCAAACTCTGACTGACTCCGACTGTTAATCGGCTGTTCCAACCACGCTCTGATTAAATCACGGATTAGTTTGGAACCAGTCAGAGCAGTTAGCGATCGGCGGCAGGGACTAGTAGTTTGGAATTAATTGAGTTTGGGTGAACAGAAACGTAACCTTCCGCTCCGCTTCATTGTTTTTGTTTTGATTTCGCTCGCCTATTATTCTCCTTTCTTGCGAATCAACTCTTCTTTTTAAAATGTTTTTGTACGAATGCGACGATGAATTTTTGTGCATATAATGGCATTTTCTATATATTTCTGAAAAAAAAAAATAAAATTGGACCTATTTTCCAAGATGGACTTTTGATACTTATTCCATTTTCAAACAAATATCGAAAGAATCCGATTTATTTCCGCAATATTTCTTTCGTTAACTGTACTAAGATTGATATTTGTTTTTTAAAACAAAAGACCATTTAGGATTATATCAATAAAAATACGAGTGTGCCGTGAGTCTACTAAAACTGGCTCACCTCAGTGAGCCTGAAAATTGTGAATTACGTAAATCGAAATGAAATCGTGAATTCATGTATTAAATAAACATTTCTAAAATGTGTGCATGTATTTTCGTCATATCCTCTATGAGTATGTAGGTTTTACTTCCAACTTTCGAGCTTAATTAGCATTAGAAAATGAAACTTTTGTGGTGTGGCCCCCCCTTGTTGTGCGAGCCCCTAGGCGGCCTAAATCAGGCCCTGATTTAAGCGACTGGCACTTATCTTCATCAACTATTGACTCATCCATCATCCATATCTTTAATATTAATAAGTTTAGGTATTTTTAATAGCACAGGAACGCAAAATCACATAAACGATCAACTCAAAAAGTTGTTCTGATAACAGTGCTAAAACCTACCACAGCAAACAGTTTGGTTCGAGAAAGGAGCATTCCAACAAAAACGAAATCACAAATCAATTCCCAACGGTCAATGATCGCGCATGCGCATTTCGTCAATCACGGACTAATCCGAAACTGATTCGGAACTGGTGGTTGGAACAAACCTATTGTGTGTAAACCACCGTTTTTCTACCCCTTAAAATCAAAATTTTGAAAAATCCTTTCTTAGTGGATGTCTACTGTCTACGATATGAACACGATATATTCTCGAAATATCCAGTCTCTCGGTTAAGCAGATAACCGATTCTGTTCGTTGATTTTATGTCAGTTAGTCAATCAGGGATTTGCTGCTTATATTAGTGATATATAAAGAGAAAGTATTGTGAAAGTGCAAAAATATCCTTAAATCTTAATAATGCATGCGCTACTCATTTATAGACAGAGATATAGAATCTTTTTCTCTTTGATGTAAACATAGAGTGATACTAACATCGCAAAGTCGACTGTAAGATAAATATATTTTTGTGCAAAATAAATCTGTCTTTTGCATCAAAAGTTTCTAGGGAGTCATTTTGTTAGATTTAGTTTAGGGTATGTTAGGTTGCTAGGATGTGGTATTAAATAAAACCTTAAAGGGTCCTTCCTTTATACCCGTTAAGTCTTGGGTGTTGACAAAACGCCTGCCCTTTTTTCCTTTTTTTTAACCCTCCATATTTTTTGGCGGGAGTCGTGTGTTAAGCGCGGACATTTTTCAATGTGTCCCTCCCTCCCTTTTGGGAATAGCTTTTAGTTCCGTTCTTGCGTTCTACTCCTTTTTTTAACATGAGTGGGTAGTATATTGAAGAGAACATGGTTGTAAGGTAGAGAAGTTTGTCTGTGTCCTGCCTTACCGACCCTTCGTCCTATCCCCCTCTCCACTACTGTCCCTAAGTTAGCCCTTACTGCTGACGTACATGTAAATACATTACATACGTAGTCGGAGTATTCGCTTTATCTTTCCATACGAATATATTTATATGTAAAACAATCGTTGTTTTATGTAAATTAAGTAAGGACAATAAACGACTTGATACCTAAATGTTTTAAAAATGTTATTTAAAAAAAATGTTTTAAACTGCATGTGGATATTTATACTCCTATATTATAACCCCTTTTTTCATCCATATCCACTAATGTTGGTAATTTTACCACACCTACAACAACTTAACGCACATAGCTGTCAAGTTATCAACTGTGTACTTTTTATCTCAGTAAATATAGTTTTTTCATTTTGATGATTTTTGAAATTGGAGACATAAAAATCGCTCTTCATTTCGATCACGTAGCTTCCGTTACCTTTGGTAAGCACGGAAGTAAAATCATAAATAATACACTCTGTAGCGAAACACGAAAATTAAGCAAATAAATAAATATGTAGGTCGTAGGTCCGATGTGTCTGGCGAGTGTCCACAAAATGATGTGAAAAATAATAAATAACTAAAAAAATAAGTACCAAGGGAAAGATAAAAGCCAGACAACGAAGAAAAAAAAAATAAAGATAATAACTCACTCGGGGGCCGGTGTACCCGAAGGGTTAGCGCACTCAACTCTGAAACCAAGGCCTAAAACCCGGCTGTGAGTTCGAATCCCAGTGGGATAAGACATGTTTCACACTGATGATTTCATCGATTAGATGAGTAAAGTGGCCGCAGCGAAGCTCGAAAATAATGCAATGGCTGATTGTAAACAGATTTCCTAAAGAGAACTTAGAACCTAAGAGAAATGTACGAAATTTCATGGTTTTACTTCTAGTGGTTCCAAAGATATCTTCTGGCATTCCTATTTGGATTTCGTCCAACCACTTATAACTGTAAAATTACGTTTTTAAATTGATTGTAAGAGAAAATGGCGTTTAAATTGAGTATTAATTGGTATTTTAAATTGAAACAGACTTCTTTGGATTATTTTTTTTTTTCTGAAGAAAATTTCTTTCTTCTTTTCTCTGAAGGAAAGGAAATAAAATAAATCAGAATCCGTTAATTATACATTTTCAAAATGAGAATGGTAACGATCTAAAAAAAAGAAGACGACAATAAGAAAAGTACGAAGAAAGGGAATAAAAATTCTACAGCGAGACAAAAGAAAATATTCGAGGTAAAAACTGGTAGGACACTCTAAGAGATCTATAAAAGCACTTAAAACTTAACAAAACATTTTCGGGTTAAGGCTTAAAAATGCAAATAAGTACTGGCTTGGGAAGAGTAGGAGGCCATTAAGACGATAAGGGAAACTGCGCCCCAATTCCTTGGGCAAGGAAGGGAAAGAAAGGGGGCTCAGGGAATTGCAACAAAAAATATAAAGTAGGAAACGCTAAAAGATTAGCACTCAGTGGTGAATAAAAGAAACAACTAAAAAAAGGAAGAATATCTCTTTCGGGGATGTGCAGGGGGGGGGGGGGGGGCGTGTGGTGATAAAACACAAGCTAGAAAAGAAAATTTTTCTTTTAGTAAGTGAAGGAAAACAATAGAGGTAAAGTTTGGAAGGGATGAGAATAATAAGCAAGAAATAGAGTAGAATCAAGAAGAAGGGATAGCAAGTCTTGATAAACACTCACTTCGTAGCTTTAAAATATTCTGTCACTAAAATAGACCTTCCACGTGTTTCTAGCTTTTATATGTTAAACAGCACAGATACTTGCAGCTGCAATTGTCTTTTTTTTGCAAAGTTATTCTTGTTGTTATCATAGTAGTGGTTAGAAAGGTAGGACGAACCACTTTTTCGAACCTTGTAATCAGGCCACATTGGGCCCATTTGACTAACCCCGTGTTTGAGAGTTGCAGCCACTTCCCACATCATACCTGTACTGTACAATGTACCGCCGTAGTATGGTCCGTGGGTATTGGGTATGGTGTGGTCATTAGTGAGCTATCGAGCTATTAAAATCAGAGCATCATGGCACGTGATCTAACACACGATCTTGATTTTCCTCGATTCATTGATAGCTAGGCGAGTGCCTAGAGCATCTCGGTCACGCTGGCTCTCCCGTGTTGTTATCATAATGGTGGACTAAAATTATCTGCCACTTAGGTGTGATACTTTCCTTCCTCGCGTCATATTGGATGAAAGACCCATGACCCTCTTGGGTCTTGGGTATAAAATAATGTGATCCCACTGGGAAATGAAAGTGTTGCTTTTAATTGAATGTGTTTATGCTGTTGAAATAAATGTGGTATACTGTGTCGGATACTTTCGAGAAACCATAACAAATATTATCAAAGTACTTTAAAAGATGCAGGTGTTAATGTATAAAAACAGTTTCTAGAAGTTTCAAGAAGAAGTAATGAACGAACTTACTTACTTAAAGGTGTATACTAGAACGAACTTACTATAGAACAAGCAGTGGGCTAATTATTTGACCATCCATCCAAATTGCTCAAAAATATGGTGATAAGTTAGGTGGTTCTCGTAATCGTTTAACGACAGACCGACACGAGACTGAATTATATATGAGACAAAGACTTGGGTCGAAATATGTTCCCTGATGTCTGACACGGATTTAAGTCTACAGATTTTAAATGAAGCTAAGTTTACAATTTTTCCCGAGTGCCATCTGTTTTTGGTCGAGATTTAGGCTCAGGAGTAAACCAACAACTTTTTACTAGTGGTTATCTTCTTCTTAGTGGCAATGAGGTGAGTCGAAATGCATTTGATGAAGAAACGGTGTTAGAGTTAAGCCATGTGCCACACTAATTGAAAGACGTTTATGGTTGTCTATAAAACATTTTCATTAATACCTATCCTTGATGATGACCCCTTAAAAATTGTTTTTAAAAAAATACATATTAAAATTGAAAATGAAGAAAAGTTAATTTATTAAATTACTTGTGGTGTGGGTTCACATTTATTTTTATGAAACCAATGGACCCTTATTCATTTCGCCATTTTCTATCCTCAAAATCTCTTAACGATGATAAATATTTAATGCCAAGAAAAAAGAACTTTTAGCTTTTCCCTCAATAGCTTCTCTCCCTTCCTTCAGTTGGACAAGGTAACGCGGTAAAATTGGATAAAGTATAACGAAAACAAACTTTTTCCCCTGCCTTTACATATATATATATTATGAAGTCAATGCCCGGAAAAAAGAAGGGGGGAATAAGAGGTTTAGAGAGACTGGCCTTGTTTTTGACTTTAGATTGTCTCTCTACGAAAAGACATGCCCCATGGGATTTTCCCGCTAAAAATTTCCGCCGCCCGAAAATAAAAGAAGGAAAATATATTCCGGTTAGATCTTGACGAATGGGATGTTCTGTCTTGTTATGTTTCCTTTATTTTTTAATAAATGATTTATTTCTTTCTTTTGTTTTTCGAAGGTAAATTTCAGTTTGTGTTTGTACATTTTAGTGATGAAGGATAAACACTTGTCTCTTTCATTAGGTTTTATTGGTTTGTACAAGTAAATACAAGAGTTATAAACGCAAATTTTCATGTTCCTAATGCATTTAAATCTTTTTGTTTCTGATTTCAAGCTTACCCAAGGTGTAACGGAAGCATTTGTCTTCTTAATTTCCAAATTGCTCTTCCAATTTCTAAAATTTCTGGGCAGAAATCCTGTTAAGAATTCAGAAAGAATTTTGGTCTCGAGTCTGGTCTGTTCTGTTATTCGTTCAACATTTTTACAAACCCATATAATTTCTTAATAACTACTTGTATTTATTTAATGGAATTTGGATTGTATGTTATAATTAGCTCATTCTTGGCCCCATTATTATGTTCAACCTTCTGCATTGTTACTCCCCTTATAAAAAAACAGAGGGGAGTAACAATCTAAAGAAGTTATACGAAATGTTTTTCTTTAGATTTTTACTCCCCTTATAAAATCAGAATTGTGATATTCCTTTGTCCCAAAGTATATTGGACTAAACTGTATTAAACATCCCTTTGTCTTAATAGTTATTTAGTCAGTCATTTATATTCTAAAAAAACAAAGCGGAGTAACAATCTAAAGAAGTACCCTGCATCCATTGCTTGTGATTCCGCATGCGCTTCAACTTTGTTTTATCAAAACTTCTTTCTTTTAAAGTACTCTTCTTTAAAAAGTACTTCTTTTAAAGTACCTGCTATTAAAGAAATTTAGATGGTTTGTTGAATCTAGCCTACCCAAAATTATTCCTTTGTCATCATTCTTGGCAATTAGGCCAAAGACTAATGGGTCCGTAGCGCCAACTAGTAATTGTTGGTAACATTGATTAGCATGTTAGGTTATAGAGAGAGAAGGTTATGAAAAGGACTTGTACGTGTGTTGAGAATGTTATGTAGAGGTTATTGTCTGAGAGAGTTTGTCCCTTTTATATCTATGTTCATCCAAGTATATATTGAATTCATAAAAGTATAATGTGGTTTTATTGACTATCATTTATGCTCTTTATTAGTTAGTAAGTAAGTAATCATTTGTCTAATGATGGGACGCGTGGCAGTTACCTGCTACACTAATTGGCAGAGTATTTAAAAAATAGTCTTTTTGACAAAACTCACAATCTAAAGTTAGAGAATTTCTAAATATTACTTTGCATTCTCTTTTTGGCACACTTTTATTTCCCATGTAATCATTCGTCCTTTAATTCAATACGAGGAAGCTGTATGCAACACTGATTGGCTGATTATTTTCTTTATTTTGGTATTTTATGAAATTCAAACAGAAAATGTTTAAATAATGAATGAATAGTCTGTTGAAAATTTAATAGTTATTTTGATGGAATGTAGATGAAGTTGGTGTCGTAAGTCTGCTGTTATCCGGCCCGGAGGACCATAATAAAATATTAAGTTTTAATCAGCAGGATTTGTTCTCCTGCTTATCCCCGCTGCAGACCTTCCCCTGTGAGTCTTAAGTCCCTGTTCCCGCATGAATAACTTAATATCTACGACAGATTTATGCTTTAGATTAGCTTATAAAACGATTTTTTTTTTACATCTATGTTAGCGTTGTATGTCATTGTTAAAATAATTCACCTTTACATACAGTTTTTTCGCTTCTGAGCTTACTGAAGGTAACGGAAGCTATGTGATCGTTCTGAAAAACGATAATTTTTTTATGTCCCCGATTTCAAAAATTCCAAGTCAGAAATTCGTTTCAGACATCAGGGAACATTTTGTGTTCCGTGTCTGTCGCTTAATTTTTGTGAACCAACATACCTATCTTAAAAACTACTCCGACTAGGTATATTAAAATTTGGATGGTAGGTTATAATTAGCCCATTATTGGTCCCATATATAAGTTTCTTTTTTGGAATGAAGTTTCTTATGGCACGTTACAGCGTCTGGAGCCCGGGAGTGAATCCGAAAAAACCAACCGTCACGAAATCGACCGATGACGATAACTTGAGTAACAAATGACCGATTTAGTTGACATTTGGTATACATGTTTATTTTACCAATGCCCAGTATTAGTTCGTTTGACAACGTTATCCGTACATGCGATCGCGCGCAACGCTCGCGTAAACGTAAGCTTGAATGTAAACTTGGAATATTAGGATGGGAAAAAATTCTAACTTCATCTATTCAATGAGACAAACAACTTTTTTTTTTTTTTTTTTTTTTTTTTTTTTTAGTAAAACCAACACCGATACCGCTATGAAGTTTTAAAGATCGCTAAAACTGTTAAAGCGGCAAATAAAACTTTAGGAGAGCCTTTTGCATGGGGTTGCAATGAGTTCATGTAATAACTCATTGGGCCGGCCCCGCGTTTGAGCAAGATAAGGTTGAGTAAAAATAAAAAATAATAATCTTAAGCTCGCTTACTAATTTATAGAAAGATACCGAAGAATAGTTATTTCCAAAGACACTGCTAAGTGACAAATAAGTGTTAGTTTAGCTCATTATGAAATTTATTTAAAGGTAAACGTTCTGCAGGATCACGCCAGTTGGATTCCTATTTTAAAAGCGGTGACTTATTCCTTAATTGTCCAGAAGAATGGTACATTTTACTTTACATCAAATAATAAGGTAGTGAGTTTTTGGTATGTTGATGATGGATGATAAATTTAAGTTTTAACCTTGGAAAACGTCCGAATCAGTTTCAGGTTAAGAAAATTATTGAATTTTATTATTTCCCTATTTGTTTATTCTATTGTTTTCTTGTCAATCATTTTGACATCTGTAAAGAAAATTATGAGTATTATTATTTCCCTATTTGTTTATTCTATTGTTTTCTTGTCAATCATTTTGACATCTGTAAAGAAAATTATGAGTATTATTATTTCCCTATTCGTTTAATCTATTGTTTTGTTAGGCCTCTATTAAAATAAATCAATTATTATAATGCGAAAAACTCTTATTTGTATTTTTACTTCCATGAAAATGGAAGTATGGTGATACCCTCCAAAACGTGATTCCGAGATCTCTGTGAAGGAGGGGTCTTACGGACCCGGGGGTATCATTGAAATCCGTTTCATATACATGTATGTCTGTGCGTACGTATGTATGTACGTACGTACGTATGTACGTACGTACGTTCGTTCGGAACTTAAAACCTTTATAACATCGCTTCAAGACATCGTATTGAGATGCGGTTTTCGGCATTTTTTAGAACTTTGGACGGAAAAACTGATGGCGCAAACCCGAACATCGTAGCTTTGGGAGCTACAGTCACTTAAGCACGAAATCGGTCTGTCGACGATAACTTTAGTAGGCTTTAAATGATTTCAATTTCCTTTGGGGTATATATGTGTCCTATATGGTAGATTGTACCTATACTTTTTGAGCAAAATCGGACAAGCGGTTTGGGAGATATTGGTATTTTAGTGTTTTTTTTAAAGGTTTTTTCGGAACCAAATTGCGGCTAAACTGAAAGTTGTATCGAAAAGCGGATAACACCAGTTTAACCAATTTTAAATAATCTACAACTTTTGTCATATGACTTTTTGTCGTAGGACCATCCCTTCTACCTTAAATAGTCATTTTTGTTAAATTTTCGACTTTGAGCTCTTATATTATTCGAAATAATTGACCAATTTATTTCTGAACCAAATTGCGGCTAAACTTTAAGTCGTATCGAAAAGCGGATAACACCAGCTGTAACTGATTTTAAAAGATCTACAACTTTGGTCCTATGACTTTTTGTCGTAGGACCATCCCTTCTACCTTAAGTAGAGACATGTTTTTCAGTTTTTTGTTAAATTTTCTACTTTGAGCTCTAATATCGTGTGCAATAATAGACCGATTTAATTTCTGATTGGGGTGCTTAAACCGCACATTAATGCCCTTTAAAACGAGTATTTATTATTGTAATTATTTGTAGTACTTATAAAGAAGAATCGAAATTTAAAAGTAAAAAAATACCGTCTTATTTACTTTGTAAACAATCATTTTTATCGGCTGATTTTAAATTCTTTTATTATTATATTCTTATATTGTATTGTTAAAAACAAGTATAAAGAAAATGTAAACAAACATTGAATAATTAAGTTTTGTGTTATAAAGGATTAAGATTTATAAATTTGTTTTGTTTTCGCATAAACTCACCTTGAACTCTAGATGTAAACAAACCTCCTTCCTCTCTAATCTTTTTACATTGTACCGACATTATTTATAAGGTATCATTTCATTTTATGTTAACTATATATTTAATTGTGTTTATTATAAATATTATTTTCTTTAATTTTGGAGTTTTGTTGCAAAACTATAATCGATATTAGCTGTTTGTACGATGAAGTTTATACTGAGTTCTCTCTTGCTCATGTATTGACACCACAACATTTCATGGAAGTCATGTGTGGGATTTCCACACCGGTACTTATTTTTGTTGTAACAATATGGATAATGATTATTATTTACTTTATACTTTGTACTAAAAGCTAAGTATATTTTGTACTAAGCTAGCTTTGTAATTAATAAAAGCACGAACTTTGTAATCTTTAATATTAAATTGGATAGAGTGTGCTATATTATATACGATATATTAATTTTATATATATATATATATATTAAGGGTTTGACTCTTTTTAATGGGTTTGCCTCGTGGAATGTTTTTAAAATAATATCCTATTTTAGTCACTTTTTAGAGAGGTTTTCCTGTTTGCTCTTTAAAATAAGAGAAAACATTTTTTTTTTAAACAATTTTAAAATATTCATGTCAAAGGGATTTTTCTCCATGTTTTTAGCGAGGGAATAAAAATGAATTATTTCGAACCTAAAACAAGTAAATATTATTTTTATATTGTGAGTTTCTTTTTTAAAATATTTAGGTTGACTTTTTCCTCCTTTATTTTAATTTTCTTTTATATGTAGTTTATGTATTTTGATTGAAATGATGTATTGGAAAAGATGGTAAAATAATAATTATATAAAATAATTTTATTTTATTTATATGCTTACATCCTAAAGACAAAGTCCCTTAGGGTTTAAAGAAATAAAAAAAATAAAAATAATCATTCTTGTTAGACATCAATATTATTTTTAAACAATTTCATATCAAATACAATAAAAAAACCCTTTCACACAAGTTGTTTATATCATAAATGGAAGGTAACTTCCAAATTTCTAGGTTGTATTGCAATTGGCTTTGGAATTTAGGGTTGGGACTTCGATTCGGATATATCGAAAATATCGATATATCGGGCCAAAAAATATCGATATTTTATATCGATAGGTATTGATCTTTCGATGTATCGGCAACATCGATATTTTTTTAAAATTTCGAAAATCGGAAGTCGGTGACCTTTTTTTCTCTTTTCTATTGCTCAGCAGGGGAAAAATTGCCGGGAGACTTTTTTTTTTTTGCTCATCAGTACAAAAAACTCGATATATCGACAATATCGATATTTTCTTTCGATATTCCAACCCTACTTTGGATGTATCTGCATAGATATGACTGTCATCTTGACAAAGATGGGGGATCGTAAAAAAAAAATAGTTTTAGTGAGCACCTAGGGGACAAGAGGAATCTCCATGCAAAAGGTTATCTCTCTGTTATTGGTGTTCTACAGGGTGTCCCAGAATAGGACACTTAAATAAACAAATTTTATGAATAAACTATAGTGTCCAGAAATTTCTCAGTGTCAAGATAAACTAAAAATCTTTAAAAACAACCTCAATTACATTCGAAAAAAGTAGTTACTTAATAAATTGAAGCAGTTAAATGAAGCAAAATTTTATTAGAAATAATACTGCATCAAACTTTATAACAATTGTTCGAAGTTATATGCGGCCACCATTTTCAATGCACAATTTGTAACGATGTGTAATCGACTGCCGAATTTTTCGAAATAGCTGCGGACGTTCACGAATATCATCAAACGCTAGAATAATTTGAGCCAATAACTCTTCTTTTGTATTAACAGGTGTCTCATAAACCAGTGATTGATATGACCCCAAATACAATAATCAACTCCCTAATGCGGAATCATATTTTTGGTGAATGTGCAGGCCAAGAAATAGGCCCTCTTTTCCGATCCATCCATTTTGAAATTTTTTAGTTTGATCATTTTTTGTAATTTACCCCGGGGAAAGTCCTGGTGTAACAGAGGATTTATTTCATTTTATCTCGATAATGAAAAATTTCCGGACACTAGTTTATTAATGAAAAATGTTTATTTAAGTGTCCTCTCTACCATTTTTGATAATTAGGAATAGTTATTCTGTGACACCCTGTAGAGATATTGTGATGGATGAGTGATATAGATGTATACTATCTATTCATGTAGGAATTATCAAAGATCTTCGTTAAGGTATTATGTTTAGTTAAATTAAAAGCTTTATGATGTGCTTATAATAATTACAGCCTGGCTTTGTTCAGTTAATACATCATGACAGTGTGTGTGTTTAATAATGTAGATTAAAGGTAACATTAGACTGATAAGGTTAGTATAGCAACGTAGTCTTTGATGTTGGGAGGAACGAAGGGTGGGAGGCCTACGTCGACCGTGTTTTTGCCTTTGATCTTAAGGAATTATATATATTTTGTGTCTTGTTGAGGTGGAAAGGCTTTTGTGAGAATGTTGAAGAATTCCAAAATTCTTGTCTGATGGAATATTATTCCTTGGCACAGCAGCTTGTGGAAAGCTTAGGTTTACTTGGGTGCCATTGGGTATAGCTAGCTAGGTCTGCCTTAAGCTGGGTTCCTATGACCTGTGGCTTGGCAAGCCACTAGCCACGGTTTGCCCAGAGGCTCGTGCTCGTAGGCTTGTGGTCTGTCGAATCCTTTAGAAAAGGTCGAGCCACCACGACTCATACTGAAACCTAGTATGCTCCCACGACTCGAGCTATGACACACTTAGAGTCAAGCAGGGCCAAGTCACAGGCCGCAGGAGGGTTCCTGCGGCCTGTGACTTGCCCAAAGCCACTTAAAGCTGATGGGTATCAGCTTTAGGTGGCTTTGGGTAAAGCGAGTCCACACTGATTCAGAATCAGACCGAGATTCTAAAATCAGGCACGTGTTGTGTCGGTTTGAGGAAAGCAGGTGATGGCCGAGGAGGAGACGGATTAATAGGGTCGGAGATCATTTTTCGTAAGCATTGATTTGTCTTAAGAGGAATTAGGGCGTTAGTCTTAAACAGCTTTTTTGTCTCCAAACTCAAGCTTTTCTTAAACAGACATAAGAGAACATTTTTGGTTTGTTTCGGTCACATTCATCTTATGAAATCTGCTTCATTATACCTTATTTTATAATTATGTCCCCCGCCCAGTAATAGTTCGCGAGGAAGGTATCCCCCATCTTAATTGGCAGATTTTCAAAATCTATGCATAACTTATTATTTTTATTTAATTAATATTATTTATTTTTTCTGTTACAGGTAAATTCATAGAAAATTCGATGTTTTAATGCTACATATTTGTTTTAAGTAAGTCTCTTTTAAATATCAACATATTGTAGTACTAAATATGACTAAAATCCAAATACCATTCATTGACTGACTGACTGATTCCGAATGCTTACTCATGGAATCGCTGGATATGTTACCATAAAATTTTACCATTAGTTCCTAGCTCCTAGCAGGTTTTAGCCCTTAGGTTTTTGGTCAACGCCAACTTTTTACTATCAGCAATTTTGATGTCAATCGAACGACTATATTTACATAATACTGCCACTACAATTTTTGGAATGCCAAAGTTTGTCAAATTTGTATGGTTTGTTAATGTTAGTCCAAGCTGTATTGTTTGTCAAAAATTAGTCCAGTTTTAATGGTATGTCAAATTTAATCCAATTTTAATGGTGTTTCAAAGTTAGACTAATTTTAACGGTATGTCGACGTGAGCAACTTTTGTACCATACTAATTGAATGCAAGTGTTCCTCCCTGGTATCTCATTGCTGACATCTGTCCTTTGGACACATAAGGTTACGGGTTCGCCCCAGTGTTGCCGTATAAATGAGGAGCTCCTCAAGTGAAGTGGCGTATATCAGGTTGTATACGCCAATTGTAAGGTTTATACACATGGAGTGACACGCTAACCCCGTGCCATCAATTACATGTACAGTTCTTTATGTCCTTTGACAGGTCTAATCCCTCCATAGGCTTTTGCGACTCGGATTATAATTATTATTTTATATAACTAATTAAAAGATTTTTTTTTTAAACTCTCCTTTCTGTTTGAAATTATTTCCAAACTTCTATAAATTCTTATAGAATATACCCTCACTGGAACATTTACAACCCCTTAAACCCTACTAAATTCCCTGAACCACTTAAAACTGGAGGAAAGAGCAACTAATCTGCGGTTGAAAGTTAAGCTAGGCTAATTAGTCTTTTACTGGTTTCAAGCATAGTTCAACATTAGAAAACCTAGTTTTATCCCTCGCCTTGTAAAATACTTGGTTCCAAACCACCCACCAAAATTACCTTTAAACTTAATTTTTCATTGGTTGGTTTTTAAGACTTTGAGGGAAATGCTTAAAGTGTATTATAAACTTTAGGCTGTAAAATAAAAGGGGGTTTTACTATGTTTGCTCCTTACTTACTTAACTTGATTAACGCATCAAAAGTTTTACCAGAAGTAAAACTAGAAGATTTTACTAGAAATAAAATATTAAAAAAAAAAAATGTATTCAATATTTTTTGTTGTTGTTGTGCCTATTTAGTTGTGACCACCAGCTGGTTAATTATTTTTAACTCCTATGTCTCTTGTATTAATTTATTTATTTATTTTAATTATTAATGAGCTATCCGAATTTTTTTAATTAAGAGTAAATTTTAATATCTGAGAGACACAGAGACTTTCTAACACTACAACATATTTGCAATTTTACATACGCAATATCTTTGAACCTAAATTTCCCTCGTCTTGACCATAAATACATTATTATATTTTGATAAAGCAATTTTATGATCATTAGTAAATAATATGTTATTATTTTTTTCATTTACGAAATTCAAAAGGGGGTTAGAGATGGAGGGGGGGGGGGGGGGTCCGAGACCCCCTAGAGATACATAACAATATTATATTTGGATTATTATTATATTTGTGTGTTTTTATGACACAAGTTTGGGAAATAAAATTAAATATCAATTTTTGCCACTAACATAATCCATAAATGACCATAAAAAAAAAATCCATAAATGGGAGTTAAATTAAGTAAGTGTTGCCTGCTGCATTTGGTGGTTGATTGTGTATATAAGTACTTGATGCATTTAATTGTAAAATAATATTTTTTAGATTTGTCATTTTAATTAAGCACATAATTAGTGAACATTAATGCCTATATATGTCAAATGCGCAGTAACATATATTATTAACGAAAATATCGCATATATACATAATTTTTGTAGTTTTTTTTTAGAAAATCGCAAACTTATAGACGCAAACGTCGGGAGACCAAAGTGTCAACCGATTTGGCTGAAATTTAGCACACGGTGTCCTCTCATGGGTACACAAGTTTTTATCGCTACCCGTCTTCGATTTCAAAAGTTAGGGATTTTCGGCCCACCCTAACGTACATGCACACATACAGACGTCATGCTGAAAACCACTCAGGAGGTCTTAAAAACACCCAAAACGGATAATTCAGTTGAAATCTCGAGAAAAAAAAAAAATTGGTGAAAACAATACTTTTCCTAACATAGGTGAGGAAAAGTAAAAAAAACCATGTTTTTATATCTCCAGGGCAGATCCATGGGATTACCAAGATTTTAATTGAAAATATCTCGAAAACTTTGGAATTTTTTAAATAAATTTACAAAGAACCTTTTCACGAGCAACTTACTTGAAAATGATCCCTATAGTGGGTACGAAATTTCAGGATTCGGATTCACACAATCTCTGATGTGGTTCCTTCCGGTTTCTTATCTTATCTTTTAAGTCCTTGGCTTAAAAGATAAGTCTATTTCATTTCGGAGATCACTGTTAGTCTCCCGACATTGTATGTATTATGCTTTGAAGTTCTATTTTTGACTTTAAATTAATGAACGATGTTATGTTATCTGATATTGGTTAATTGTTTTAATCATGTCGTGACAAATTAATTGCAATTTCAATACGTATGATTAATTATGTAATTAATTATCACAGTTAAGTCTCTGAAAAGCTTTGAAAACAATTAAATCTATATGAAATCGTAAATGGATTGAAATTCCCGAGAATCAGAAGGATATTAAAGCTCAACTTTAAACCTGTCATTATCAGAAACCTCATTGTTTATTAACACCGTAAATACGTCAGGTTGAAAACTTCAAAACTAAAACCGACGTCAATATATCAACACACACGTGTCCCATACACGTGGACTAAAAAGATAAAACACACCTCGCATTGACTAAACATTCAAAAACCAAAGCTAATGTGAGTGTAGTTGTTAAAACCCACGTATAGCAGTGCCAAAATATAATGGGTTTGAAGTGCCAACAGGGTTGTCAATAGAGGTGCCAAATGCACTGAGTTTGGGGTCTCTTCCCTCATTCTATTGGTGGTCTATATAGCCAATCCCGGTACTTTGTTGGCTCAATGTCAATACAATATATTGAGATAACGTTTACCCTCCTTTTCATCCTACTTTAGCATTTACTTTCCTTTTCAAAAATTCTCTTAAATGTACATTTGATTTTTATAACTTCAAACTACAGGTTTTCAATTAAGAGATTTCGCCCTTTTCAATTTACTATATTTTATAAGATATTTCTAGCTTCTCAAATTTTAAATTTCATTTTATTTTGTACGTCGCGTCGTGTTGGGAATCTAATCTAGATCTTTCTTGAGTAGTTAGATCTATTAAGGAATTAAAAAAAGCCCAATTTTGCTATATTTGAACACCTGTTAAAATCATAAGCTAAAATCATAATTTATTAAAGTATGACTAAAATATTCTTTGACGAGATCGCTACGGACCAACATTTTTTAAGACTACTTTCAGAAAATATAATTTTGGACTCATTAGGTATTCTTTATATATACTACCATATAATTCTTAATTGTTATGTTTATATTATTTATTTTTTAGTTTATTAGTAGGGTGTTAGTTTTCAAACTTATATTATTTTTATAGTGCTACTGTGTATTTATTATTGTATTATCTTATGATTTATAAATTAGTTATTATTAATTTAAAATGTTGTCACTAGATTGATAAGTAAGTACGTTGTGTGTGAAAGCAAACCTTAATATAAGGCCAGCCTCACTTGATCATATCTTGTAAATAAAGTGTTTATTAAAATATATTGTAAAAAATAATATATAATTACTCTATAGACATTAAACATCTATTATCATTTAAAAAGAATAAATAAATTAACATATAGACAATAAAATCCTTACTAAACTGACCGAATATAAGATGAAATTTTGATTGTTTTAAAAATTATTTTATTTGAATTCTTCTGATTCTCATAATAATATCCACCGTTTCTTATTGCTCCGTCCGCAGATTTGTTTAAATGTTCGCGTTCGCAAAAATATTGATTCTCACACGGACACAGGATCAATAATGAATTTAGATGTGAAAAAAACAACAACAACAACAAAAAGAGCAACATCCTTGTCACACTATTACGTCAATTCTGGCTGATGGTTCGTGTGGAATTTTTAACACAAAGTTGTCATTGGTTCTATTTTCTCGTTGGGCGTAGTTTTAACATATGTTAGGTCCTGACCTGGTTATGCAATGGCAGATTTTCAGCGTGTTTATATTTAATAGAAATAGATGAGGGAAAACTAGTGTAAAGAATAAAACCGTGTTAGTATATGGGAATATTTTCAGTAACACCTCCGCATAATATTCTAGAAGAGAGTGGGTGTGTTATATACCTTGTAAAAGTGTTAAAGATGTTTAATATGTGAAATTTTTGTATTAAAGTGACTCATTATTTACATTGCAACAATGTAAAGAGCTCCGTTGTGTGTTTCTAAAAAATGATGTTTGAAAATGAACATCAAGAGTTGTGAAATTTACCCTTTTATATTATCTTATACGAAATATAGTGTTATATAGTAGCAATATACACTTGCTTGTTTAATGTAGCCTGGTTGTTAATAAACAACCTTCACCTTGTTTTGGCATGTACAAATTCCTCTGTCCGTGTATCCGCTAGCTTCATCTACCTCTGATATAATCCCATTAAGGTTGTTCCATTCCTCCCCAGGACGAAGGTATGTCTTCTCCCCCTTCTAGTCGTATCCTGAGGCGCCTCTTCTCTCGGCGCCCCTACGGCACACCAATCAACGAATCGTTATTGCGTTTCAACCGCCTAGCGTTCCTTCAACCCAGTAGTATAGTGACGCCAAAAATTATTCTAAGCTTCCCCCATCCTTTTCATAGCCCTTAGGCTGTCTCGCCTCTAATGGAATTTGTCCCCCCTTGGACATTTTTTCCCCTTCCACGTTTCCTTCCCTTGGGGGCAACTTGCCCACTTGCTACTTGTCTCCTCGAAGTACCATAACCCGTGTTTAGTCACTCCCTCTTACCCCTACACTGGATGAGGATTCTCTTTATGAGATTAATATCGGGAAGTACTTAATTCCGCTACCCTATCTCCTTAATCAAGATGCCGACGAAGTGACAGAAAATTGCAATGCTTGCTCTTCTCGAAATTTTCTCTTCTTCAATATTTCCTAATCGAATTAGTTCTATGTGTATTTGGTGAATTGAATTTTTCGATGTGACACCGCAATATAAGGTCAAAAAACAGAAATGCAGTTTTAAAAAATGTTGAAAAAATAAAAAAATGTGTCATGAATTATCCGCCATTTTAGATTTAACAGCTGATAATTTTGAGTTCAATCAACATTATTTTAAATAATGTTGATGAGAGTATGTAAAATAGATATAACGAAAGGAAAGAGCAGTGGCAATATTCAAAGTATTCAAATTCGTAAAGCAAAAGTTAGTAGGAGTTAGATAGGTTTATCGTTTGAGAGCAGTTCAATAACGTGTGTACAGAAGAGAATGCAACAGTGTACAGATAGCAAATGAAGCATGGTTGCCTGGTCTCGAGGTCCCTAGGCTGGCTGTGCTATTAAAGAGCTAGGTCAACTAGAGAGGTGGGGGAACCAAGCCACCTCCTATTCCCTTCGTCTATCTCCCTCCCCGCGTTCTCTGCACATTAAAAACTATTATGTAGTAGTTTTTAGCGATCTTTAACACTTCATAGCGGTGTCGCTGTTGGTTTTACTAAAACATTGTATTTGAAAAAAATGTCTGTATCATTGAAAGATAAATTTAAAATTTATCATTAAATTTATTTAAAATAGATAGATTTTTTTCTCGACCTAAAATTCCAATTTTAAATTTGAAGTTCACGTTTACGCGAGCGTTGCGCGCACGCTTGGGTGGATAACGAACTCATCCTGGGCATTGGTAAAATTAACATGTCCACTAAATTTCATCAAAATCGGTCTACTTTTAGGCTAATGACACACTTCGCCACCCGGGTAGCGCCACTCGGGCAGCAATGAGAATAGAATGCAACCGGCCACATGAGGTGGCGCCACACGCCGGGTGGCACTACCCGGTCGACCGTACAACGGTCTAGCCGCCACCTGGGTGGCGAAGTGAGTCACTACCCTTACTCAAGTTATCGTCACACGTTTCAGACAGATAGAAGGGTTCGTGGACACACAGACTGACAGACATGAGACAAAAAATGTTCCCTGATGTCTAAAACAGATTTCTGTCTTGGAAGTTTTAAAATCGGAAACATAAAATTATTTCGTCCTCAAAAGTGAACACAATGCGCTTCCGTTACCTTTGGTAAGCTCGGGAGCAAAACCACTTATCATAAAAATAACCTCCTCTGCGGGAAATCGAAGCCGGCCACTCTCCGTTCTCTTTTAAATCTATATTTCGGCCCAGTAGTTTTGGCTACTCGCGTTTGCAAAGACGACAGAGAGGCATTTAAAAAAAAAAAAAAAAAAAAAAAAAAAAAATATATATATATATATATATATATATATATATATATATATATATTTTGACTAAAAGGACCTCAAAACGTGTTATGTGAGAGAGTAAAAAACGGTCGAGTAGATTTTGATTAAACAATTCTTACGTGCAATTAATCCATTTACATCATATAAGTCATTTTGTTTGAAAAATCCAGTTAATGAAATATTGATAAATATAAATTTGTCCCCGCTATAAAGTGAAACCGAAATGTATACAACAACCAGTTGAACAATAGGGTGGGCCGAAAAAAAAATTAATTTTGAATTTGAAAAAGTCCAACCTCGTAAAACTTGTGTAGGCATTAGAAACTATCGTACGTAAAATTTTGGCCCGATCGAATGACACTTAGGTGGTGCACTATCGCTTCAAAGCTTTAAAAAACACTTTTTAAGAAATGTTTGATATTTTAATTTTTTTAAAATATTTTAGTTAATTTTATTCACTTACTAGCATCTATTTGCTCTTTGGTAGCATATATTTGATTGTAGGAAGAAAAAAAATTAAAACAAGTTAATTGTAGATTGAGATAAGTCGGTACATAGATAATACATATGAGTACCATTGAGTTATTCCAAAGATAATAGAGAAATTAGTGTTATGCAGGTCCTAATAACACCTTGGAATAACTCAATGGTACTCATATGTATTATGTATGTACCGACTTATCTCAATCTATAATTAACTTGTTTTAATTTTTTTTTCTTCCTGCAATAAAATATATGCTATCAAAGAGCAAATAGATGCTAATAAGTGAATAAAAATAACTAAAATATTTTTAAAAAATTAAAATAAACATTTCTTAAAAAGTGTTTTATAAAGCTTTGAAGCGATAGTGCACCACCTAAGTGTCATTCGATCGGGCCAAAATTTTACGGACGATAGTTTCTAATGCATACACAAGTTTTACTAGGTTGGACTTTTTCAAATTCAAAATTAATTTTTTTTCGGCCCACCCTATTGAACAATTTATAAGTATAATTAATAATAAATTAATTAAATCAGACCGTATGGGATGTTTTTATCGAGATATTCAGATCTATTATTTCAATTAACTGTTTTTTTCTATTTAATTTAAAATATATTATAGTTGACGTTTTAATTAAATGTAATTATTAATAAAAATCGAGACTCGTGATTTATCTTTATAGGTTGTTGCTCTCTTGTTAACTTAACCATCCATAATCTTATCAACAAATCCTCTCATAGATAACAATAATCAATTTTTAAAATTAAGTTTAATGTATTTGAAAATAAAAATTCAACTATCTCTGCCCCTAATCGAGTTAATAGACGATAATTTAAAAATTTAAACATATTCTGTTGAAAATTAAAACGGGGACAAAGTTTCAACCCTCGTTGATAAAAAGTGAAATATTTCCGTAGTTTTCATCCCCCCAAGCAATTTGTGATAAGAACGTGGTTCAGTTGAATTTAGTTGTAACTTTTAATATCTCAAGTTTTCGAAGGGAAAAGTTGGTCTCGTTTAATGAAGGATATTAGTTTAGATCGGGTTCAAGTTAGTACAAGTGCGTGATACACGCCAAGTTTTCCCTTCTAGAGCTGTGAGCCTGGAAGTAATTAGTTTAAAACAGGGCTTAGCCCTATATTGCTATGGGCTAGAAAAGTTTTTTTTTTTTAAATTACATAGGGCTAAGAAGTAATATGATCCCTTTGAAATATATACCCAATAATAGTAGCGTCGCCTTTCTCTAAAATCATTTTTAACTTTAATTTTCTCATATAAAGAGAAAGTATTGTGATAGCGTGAACATTTGATTTTGATGGATTTATTCCATCAAAATCCGAGGTCAAAAGAGTCCAAAAAAGTGGTTGACTGTCGTCTGTGTGTGCCTACCCGTAGAGCCTAAACTACTATGCCGATTTTGACGAAATTTTGCATACATGTTCAGAAAAATCATATCCCTAGACGAAATTGAGGAATGAATTTTAGCTTTTTAAGCTATTTTCTCAGGAACTAGATTTTTCCCGGGAAAACGGCTCGTTAGATTCGTATTTAAATGGGCTACATTTTAGAATTTTTTAATCCACTACTTACAAAATTCTGGGAACCGTTTTCGAGAAATAATTTTTTTTGAGAATCACTTTCCAGAATTTTTGGGATTTTCAGAAATTTGGAGCTAAAACTCAATTCTCGACTTAGCCTCGAGGTATGATTTTTCTGAACATGTATGCCAAATTTCGTCAAAATCGGCCCTGGAGTTTAGGCTCCAGGTGTCTGCACAGAGGACAGACAGACATTTTTTAAAAAAAACACTTTTTTGGACTCAAAAGTGTAAATTTATCAAAATTGAATTTTCGCGCCATCACAATACTTTCTCTTTATATGAGAAAGTAAAAAACACTAGGCTAGGTAATTATGAACTCTTATATGAGAAAGTTTGTCTGAGTTGTCTCGGACCGATTTTGTTACCCCTGCGGAATGTTGACTTCATACCGACAGTTACTATTTAATTTTATATAGCAATGTTACGTTGCAGTGGATTGGCATTAAGTATCTTTTATCTAGAAATTTATTTTTAATTAATATTCTTTGGAAATTGCTCTATGCAATTTATTTCTTAACTGCCAAGCAAAGGCTATTTTTTCTGTAGTGTATTTTCTTTTACTGTGAGTTTATTTTCGTCCTGTTGTCTGTTTAGTATTGACCACATGTCGTGTGTTTATGGTTTTGGGTCTGGTGGTGTAGGTATCGGGTGTCTTCGTAGAGCGAACTGTCAGACGAGATAACGGTAAGGTTGATGTGGAAGGATGCCGACATTGTAGGGAGTCAGATGTTAGGGCAGTCTGCAGTCCAAGGTGTCCTTTGAATCCTGTAAAAGGCGCCTCTTGACCGTACCTAACCTTGTCTTGTTCCTTTCATTCCTCCAGGAGAGTCAAGTATGACAGTATGACGTTCCTTCATAGCTCCCCCTTATATCCAGGTAGGCTGGAGAATCTCAAGGAATCCTTTCCTAGAAATCTATTCTTTGTTCCTCGTCCCGCAGGATACACGAAGCTATCCTTGTCTGAAGAATGGACTTTGCCTTCATCTAAACATTATCTCTCCTTGTCTTCAATACTGTGACATAATTTGCAGGACACGCTTATCATCTCATACCTCTCTTGAAGAGAATCATGAGACGTTGTCCTTCCTGTTCCTATAGGGGAAACCTGATTTAACAGATAAAAGGAATTCCTCCACTTGGTATCTTATACTTGCGGTATTTCCTAGTTTCAAGGTGCATTATATGGATAATAAAATGGTCTTGACTCTCGATTCAAGACTATAAAAGTAAACTGTCTTGGAACCAGAGCGCGAAGAATTGAAAATATAACTTTATATCGACGGTGTTGCGTGAAATTTTATTATTATTTTTTTTTTTTTGTCCTGAAAAACAAATTTTCAATTGAGTATTTAAATATGTTATAACGAAATTACACATCATGAATTATACTTTTCCGACATAAGTTCATGGAACCATAAAGAATATTAATTACGTATTATATATAAACTTATCGATTATAAACTAAAATAGAGGTAACAAATAGACTGCTAATTGGTGTGGCACATAGCTTCCTCGCATCCTATCGCGTACTTTATTGATTTTATGCTTTTACAAGCCATTATTGTCTAATTTGTTTGTTTCCCCCGTTTTTTTTTTTAATCTGTCAAAATTGTTTTGATTTTTTACATGAATTAAAGTATCGATTTAGGAAAAAGTAAAGAGCGCAGACGGTTCAAATTAATCTGGGGCTATCTGCGGCTTACTTTCGATAAACTATAAAAGTTTTATTAAAATCAGATAAGTAATTTTGAAGCTATAGATAGGTATAAATAAATGTATGTTTGTTGAGACCAACAACGGGCTAATTATGACCTACCCCGCAAATTTCATTAAAATTGGACGTGTTGTTTTTAAGATATGTTGGTTCGCAAAAATTGAACGACAGACCGACGGACAGACACGGAACCAAAAATGTTCCCTAATGTTTGAAACGGATTTCTGTCTTGGAATTTTTGAAATCGGAGACCTAAATATTTTTCGTTCTTCAGAACTATCACATAGCTTCCGTTACCTTCGGTAAGCTAGGAAGCAATAAAAAAACTTCATATAAACAATGAATACGATAACCAAAAGAGAAGGTTACAATCTAAAAATAAACATCTAGCGGTAAATCACAGAAACACTTGCAAATCAAAAAAATTGTCAAACTAAAAAAACGGGGGAAATAATTAAGCAAATTGGATAGTAATGGCTTGTAAAAGCATAAAATCAATAAAGTAGGGATAGAATGCGAGTGAGCTTTGTGCCACACCAATTGGCAGTCTATTTGCTTTCCTAGTCTCAAAGTAATTTATTCCTTGTAATTTGGGAATTTATTGCTTCCGAGCTTACCGAAGGTAACGGAAACTATGTGATCGTTCTGAAGAACGAAAATATTTCATGTCTCCGATTTCAAAAATTCAGACAGAAATCTGTTTCAGACATGTTCGGAACATTTTTGATTCCTGTCTGTCTGTCGGACTGTTGCTCAATTTTTGCAAACCAACATATCTTAAAAACTGCATGTCCGATTTTAATGAAATTTGGATAGCTAATCACAATTAGACCATTGTTGGTCCCATATAAGTTTCAACTTTCTGTGTCGATTTGTTTCTCTTTCACATGCGCACAAACATACATTTATTTACTCCTATATTTTCAAAAGTACTCATCTGATTTTTATGAAGTTTGGATGGTTTATCAAAAATAGCCCGCAGATAGAACCAGATTAATTTCAACCGTCTGCGCTCTTTAACTTTTGCTAAATTGATACTTTAATGTATGTAAAAAATCAAAACAATTTTGACGTATTAAAAAAAACGGGGGAAACAATTAAATAAATTAGACAATAATGGCTTTTAAAAACATAAAATCAATTAACTGCGTGATAGTATGCGAGGAAGCTATGTGCCACACTAATTGGTAGTCTATTTTTAAATGTATACGCTAAATGTAGGAAATTGTTTTTGGGTTTCAGGTTGCCAACTTTAATGTTTGTTACGGAGTGTTCTATTCGTGTCAGTCTAATATAGTTCGGTATGTATTCTAAAAATATCTCAGTTTTATGGGATTACAAAAGCTTCCCGTATACTGTTTGGTTTTAGGCCTGAATTGTTTGGAAGGCGTGGTTCTATTACTAGCTTTGGTAATATTGGGTGTGTCGTCGAGAAATTTGCCAGTGTATATAGTTTTCTGCTTTAAGCAAGGTTGCTTAATCCCTATGACGTTCTAGGGTGAAGTGATGACGACCTTAGACGCCTTTGGTCCCTTAGTATTTTAGGAAGATCTTAAAACCCTTAGCTATATCAAGACTACTAGAGGGGCGACCCCAAATTTACGGTTTTCTAAGCTCTACCCCTTACCTCTTACCCTTTCTACCTTCTAAATGTAAATTACCAGTTGATGAGAGACTCTCTCAACCCTACTAAGGGTTAATTAGTGTTAATAAACACTCTGGAAACTAGAGTATTTGATATAGATGGGTCGTTTACGAACGAACGGGTCAGCTAAATAAACAGGTGAGTCAGGGATCCTTGTTTTATTGAGCAGTCGTTCTTATATCTTTGACCCGGGTCTCTACTAAATCGTATTCCAAATTTATAGGACACTAACTAATGGTTATCGATTGAGGTCATAAATGAACGGTTATAGATTAATCAGGTCACAAATGAAAAGGTCGAGAACCTATACATAAATCTAAGTGAAGTAACTATAACTATGATCTTCTTTCTTTTTTTTCTGAGGGTCATTTGAATCGTACTACAAATGAATAGGTCTCAAATGAACGGTTTCAATTAAATAGTTCACAAATAAACGGTTATGGACAGGAAATGTCACAAATCTCTATTCATTGAATAGAACGAGTGAACGAGAATTACCACGCAAAGATTGTTGACAATAATGGTAATTCATTATCTAAAATTCAAATCATCAATAATGTTAGGAAAGAGAGATTAAAAAAAAAAAAAAAAATACGTGTTGTTGTCACGGGCACCCGGTAAGAACGAAGTTCCTTACGCTTTTCATTAAATATAAATTATAAAATCACACTGCTAAGTATAACTAATTATACATGGTGGAGTTAGAAAAAAGTCAAAATTAAAAGTAACTAACTACATTTGTACTTAGTGGAATTAAGGCAAAATTAAAAGGAATGCATTTTTTTTTTATCAATGAAGCGAGTATCTTGCAATAAATATGTATTGAATATTTAGAAAATAGTTATTCAAGATTAGCTGATAGTTAATGAAGATGATTTTAGTAAATTCTATTTCCTTCTATAGTAGGACTATTCCCTAACCCTACGCCTCGGCGTACTCTATTTAAAATATTATAAAATATATCACTTTACTACACAAAAACGTCTGCTTGTATCAGGTTAAAATTTTCATGCCTGTTTTAATATTACTTTGGACGATGCCTGTGTAGTTTTATTAAAATCGTTACATTAGAAAATAAGATATCGGTAAAAACGTTGTTTTCTCCATTTTAAACGTTTAGGTCCGCTTTAATAGTTTTTGCGATCTTTAACACTTTATAGCGGTGTCGGTGATGGTCTTACTAAAAAAAATATTTAAAAAAGTTGTTTGTCCCGTTGAATTGATGAAGTTAGTTTTTTCCTTCCTAAAATTCCAATTTTACATCTGAAGCTTACGTTTACCTGAGCATTGCGCGTGAACGCTTTGGCGGATAACGTTGTCCAACGAACTCGTCCTGGGCATTGGTAAAATGAACATGTTTACCAAATGTCAACTAAATCAGTCAATTTTTACTCAAGTTATCGTCATCGGTCGGTTTTGTGACGGTTTTTTTTTTTTGGATTTACTCCCGGGCTCCAGACGCTGTAACGTGCAATAAGGAACTTCGATCTAAAAAGCCTCCTTTCTCTGAGAATCGAAATATGCAACTATATGAATCGTTCTAAAAATCCTCCTTTCACTGGGAATCGAAATATGCAACTATATGAATCGTTCTAAAAATCCTCTTTTCACTGGGAATCGAAATATGCAACTATATGAATCGTTCTAAAAATCCTCTTTTCACTGGGAATCGAAATATGCAACTATATGAATCGTTCTAAAAATCATCCTTTCACTGGGAATCGAAATATGCAACTATATGAACTACCAAATTAACAGTGTTGATATTGACAAGTTATGCCTAAAGATACATCTTCATTTAACTCAATGAGTTGTCTCTTGCGACATCACATTGCATTGCATCGGATTTAACAATTGTACAGTGTAAACTGGTCTCAGTTCAATCCAATCACGTATTACAGTCTAGGATTTGTTTGGAGATAGTTGAGCGCGATTGTTTCCTCTCTCAATTGGATCAATTCATCTTAATTGCAATCGGCGATCTCTCGCTAAATCCACCGTTGGATCAGTTGTCAGTCTTCCCTTAAATTCGTTGCTTAGTAATAATTTCCGGTAACCTTACGTTGAAACAACCTCCGTAATCCAAAGTGAGTAACTAATTCAACACTGTTTCAAACACTTTACCCCTCTGATTTATTCTATTTAAGGTCTCTTCCATCTTTTCATCCATTGCTTCTTTTTTTTTGAAAATTGAGTTACAAACTTTAATTAAACACCTTCCTTCAAATACTTTTTTTTAAACTTTGCGTAAAACTCAATTACTCAATTATATTAAAGGTGCTTGATCTGCAATTTGAGGGTCTTCCAGACGTTCGGCACCCTCTCCCTTCACCCTTCGGAATTAATTTTAAAAGAAAAAAAATTATTCTCTCTTTTTCCTCCTCGCTGTTGTTTAGATCTCGTGTTTTTTGGGTCGAATGGACTGTTTTTCTCGTCCAGTCTGAAAGCTGTTTCTAAGGGCAGGAAACCTCAACTGGTTAAAATTCAGTCCTTGCTTGGTCCTACCCGCCCTGAATCCGTAAAGCCGTGAAATGCTCATTAATTCCACTCCCTGTTTGTACAAAGCTCTGCCCTTCCCAATGCTTTTTATTCCTCGGGAGGACAAACATTTATTAAAGGCCTCCTCTTTAACCCAACCCACCCCCTCGCCATTTGATTTGTTACTCTGACTTTTTAATTAGTATTTTTTTCATCGGGTAATTTTTTTTCACTTCTTCGAGATTTTTTTTATTTGTCCGCCCTTTTGAATTTCGTTGATTTCTCCCCAGATAATATTTATTTTACTTTATTTTATTATAAATAGATTCCAATATAAAGCGGTCCATAGACTACACGTGCATTACACGCCATGCCATTTTTTATTTTGGTTAGCATGGCACGTCGTGCGCAACACACTGTAAATGCAGGTCGCTCTATGTGATGTGCTAGAAATCGGTATTCATACTGTTATTTTTTTTTAGTGTACTCGATCAGTTACGCCTGTGGCAACGAAAAATAAAGCTTAAGCAGTTTTGTTGATTGGTGCGATACATGAAGATAGCAAGGAGAAATGGAAGAGGAGGCAAATATGGACTAAAAATTGGTTGAAGAAGAAAGATAACCTTGCACTTAACTTGCCACAAACAATGGTGATTTCTATAAGCGTCAATAGACAATAGCAAGAAACAGACATAAAAACGGATGTATTACTTCATTGTCCAAAAATACAAGCAAGAATCGCTTTATGCTAGCGAACGAAATATAACCTCAAAACATGTTGCACTCTTAGCACGTGGCGCGAGACTGGCCCTCACACTAGCATGTTGGAACGGGGCCGGATGGCACGGCGCGCCGAAATTCAATCTCGTCTTGATTCTCACCGTGCCAAGCACTGCACGCCGTGCTATGCACGGAGACCTCCACACACTGGCACGTTTTGCACGCCATGTAATGCCGCTTAAGTGTTGGACATAGATTCCTCGCGTCCTATTGTAAAAATTTAATCATGTTATACTCTTACAACCTATTATTGCCTAATTTATTTAATTCCCTCTACCCTTTTGTCAGTAGTATTGAACTAAAAATCACGTATTCCATATGAAGAAAATTAGTTTTTTTTATAACTCCTCCCATCTTGGATTTAAAGGTACCTACATTTTTGTGATTTCTAATTTCTTAACCAGTATGACATTATCCTGAATCAAGGTCAGTCCCATGTTATATCTTTGCTTACTTCATTCTATCCAATCATAACAAAGCCTTCAATACCAGAGTACTAAGTCTTCTATACCAAAGTACTTGTTAGCTCCAGAGAATGACATGGGTGGTAAACCTTTTATCCGCTTACCTCGGTACTTGATTCCCTCCAGCTATTTACCCAGGAATAAGTCAGGACTCGAGAACCAAATCTCCGGTCCTTTCCAATCCTCTAACAACCCCCCTCTGCCCTGCCCTTTCCATCTCAACTCACTCTTTCTCTTGCCTCTTCACAATTTGTCTCCATATCATTTACAACGAAACCTTTATCTTTTATTAACAATTCTATCTGAATTTCTCTATGTTCCATCCTTTTCTTCTTAGGGCAATGTCAAAGGTAGAGCATTAGAGTAATATTATCTTATTTTTTATTGTAATAATCTTTCCTTTTACGTAATCTCAGAAAAGTTGGCAACCTTTGTTTCGCCCATTTTAATTTTTTCTCTTTATATTAAAATGTTAACTTGGTTGACTATATTTTGTGAATTTAAAAATATAAATGATTAAAGTCTTACTTACTTAGGTGGAATATTGTTTCCTTGAAACTATTATTTAATAATAATATGGTTATTTTCATTTATTGCTTTTACAGTATAAAAACTTTTACATTTTCAAAACAAAAACTAGATAAGGTCGTCTGCTGGGAGTAGCGGTCCAATACCTATTCCTCAATCCAGATAGTACAATGCATTTTAACGTATTACCAAAATATACTATTCATAACGTCTGTGCAGACGCCTAGACCCTAAACTGCTTGGCCGATTTTGGTGAAATTTGGCATACATCTTTATAAAAATCATACCCCGTGGCGAAATCGAGAAATTAATTTGGGCTCCAATTTTGGGGTGCTGCCCCAAAAACTGAAAAAGTGTTTCTCAAAAAAAAATATTTCTCGAAAACGGTTCCGACGATTTTGATTAAAAAATTCTACAATGTAGTCCATTTAAATACGAATCTAACGATATAAGTCATTTTCCGGGGAAATATCTAGTTCCTGAGAAAATAGCTTAAAACGCGGATGGAGTGAGCCCGGGTTCGATTCCCCGCCCAGGAGATTATTTTTATGATACATTTTGATGAAATGTTCAATAATAATTAAATGTACATACGAAAACTAATAAATGGAAAACACTAGGCTAAATAATTATGAACTTGTATATGAGAAAGTTTGAGTTGTCTCGGACCGATTTAAACTTTAGCCTGTCTATCGTCAAAATGTCGTACTATAAATAAAAACCTATCGACTTTCTGTTATATCCTAACTTTCTGGCACGTTTCTCAAACGTAACATTTTTAGGGTTTCGAGGTCGTCCTAGAAACCCTTATATGCTTTTGGTAGTTCGTCCGTCCGTCCGTCGCATCTTGGAGTATATCTCCCGACCTACTGAAGCTATAGACTTGAAATTTGGTATACTAGTTAAACTGTTTTGCCCAAAAACAGAAAAACTATTGCGGACTTAAACACTTCAAATTTCTGCGATCTGCGATCAATTGCGAATAGATCGCAATATTTTATATTTTTTGTAATTTTCAAGTTGGGTATCATTTCAAAGGTATTTAAATGAAGATTACAAATGTATAAAGCGTATTCAAAATGGTGGTCATTTTGCCCTCCAAAAAATTACAACAAAACCCAAAATGTATTCCCCCCTGCACTACCCCATTAGAATAGGTCCTAAAAATAAGGCAAAAATACATAAATATACATCTCTGTGGTCCAATGATATTTCCGGGAGTTGATCTAAAAAAAGTCAAATTGTAGAGATTTTAGGGGACTGTAACTATGGAGCCCCAAAATTTTTATTATATGCAAATTCAAAGTTAGGTGTCATTTTAAAGGTATTGAAATTTGATTCTCAAAAATATATCGTGTTTCCAAAATAGCGGCCAATTTACCCCTAAAAGAACCAAATAAGTGCGTACCGAAGATAGTAAAGGATAATATATTATGCACACCTTGTTTCTTAAAATAGAAACTTTTTATACATATTTTTGTTTAAAAAAAAAATAAATAATAATAATAATAATGTACTTATGAATTCTGATGACCGAAGTAACCCTTTTAGTAACTTGCTGGTAAGTACTTGACGGGATTTCTCATGCCGTCCCTAGAGCATATCACAACAATTTCTTCTGTCCCCCAGAGCCAAAAAATATCCATATTAAAATATTTAAGACATATAAAAGTTTAACGACTTGTATTAAAGATTTCGTGACTTCCATTCATACCTACAGCTTACAGCGTAATGTTAACTTATAATTCTATGAATTAACTAATAGACATTTAGAAGTACATAAATGTTAATGTTATGTGTTTAGGACAGGTAAGGGGAGTGCATATTAGTGAGTTGATTTGTTCCAATTCCGGTTTAGTTTAACTGGTTCTGTTGCTCATACATTGGGTGAAATCCCAACCACAGTCTGTGTTTGACTAAACACCTCCACACGTAATTAATTTACGTCAACTGATTTCTATTGACCTCCCTTCTACACCCTAATACACTTTTAAGTGTTAGTAATCAGTAATCAGTAATATTTATCTTTGTATTTTGTTGTCATTTATAATTTAACAGATACGTGTTTGTTTATGAAGTATTTGATAATCGAGTTTTTAGGGTATCGAGGTCATCCTAGAAACCCTTATGCTTTTAGTAATTCGTCCGTCCGTCCGAAGCATCTTAGATCATCATCATTTTGAAAGGAAAATAAAATAAAACTTTTAGTCTTCACACAAAGTATTTGTATTGACAAATATCCGGTTTCGGCTAATTATTAGCCATCGTCAGATTCTAAATTAGATGTTCACAGTAACATAGTATGGAAGTGAAAATGATTTTCACTTCCATACTATGTTACTGTGAACATCTAATTTAGAATCTGACGATGGCTAATAATTAGCCGAAACCGGATATTTGTCAATACAAATACTTTGTGTGAAGACTAAAAGTTTTATTTTATTTTCCTTTCAAAATGATGATAAGTAAATATCACACATTGGAGAAACAAACAGTTGATGATCTTAGATCATATCTCACGACCTATTGTAGCTAGAAATTTGAAATTTGGTGTTCAAGTTAAACTTTTTTTGTAAAACAGGAAAAAATGTTGCGAACTTTATAACTCAAAATTTCTTCGATCAGTGAGCAATTGCGAACTGATTTGCTTTATTTTTAACAAAAACCTTTTTTTTTTACTCGGGGATCTCGAAAACATGTGAATCCATCAAAATCCTCAAGATCGAATTTTCACGTCATCACAATACTTTTCTCTCTATGCGTGCGTATATATATATATATATATATATATATATATATATATATATATATATATATATATATATATATATATATACCCTACTATGAATATGAATTAAGTAAAAAATGGAATAGGGCAAATTTATAGTCTAGGACGTGGATGTAGACAAAAACCTAAGGGAGCTTCATTTTCGATTGCTTCGAAAAACCAGTCTTACTAGGGGTGGAATGACGGCCATTTTGAATGTTTTTTAAAAAAAATTTACAATTTTTTTTAAATTAAATTAAATTTTAATTAATTAATATAAAAAAAAAAAATTACAATTGTGTGAAATATTGTATTGAAATTAATTTTATTACAAAGGTCATATATAATGTGAATATGAATTGATTTAAATTTGCAGATAATACAATAAACCAATTTAAAATGGCCGCTATTTCATTTGGCTTCCAAAAAAATCGTAGGAATAAGTGTTTTTCAATTATCAATTCTACTTTGAATTCGAAAATTCCCAGACAAAAATCCGATTCAGACATCAGGGAGCATTTTTGGTTCCGTGTCGGTCTGTCCAACATGTAAAAACTGCACGTATGATTTTAATGATATTTGTATGGTCAGTGGCGTAGCTAGGGCATTGGGGGCCCCCCGCAAGAACTTTTTGGGGGCCCCTCGCCAAACAAAATTGATGAGCAAAAAAAAAAAAACTCTTGTGTTTAGAACTGGGGTCCCCCCTCGTCGTTATTTGGGGCCCCCTGACGGTGTGGGCCCCTTTAATGCTGGCACGGAGGGGCCCATAGTTACGCCACTGTGTATGATAGGTCATAATTAGCCTAATGTTGGTCCAATATAAGTTTTAACCATCTGCGCCCATTTGTTCCTTTTACACAAGCACACATTTATTTACACCTATACTTTCAAAATTACTCTTTTGATGTTTATGAAAATTGGATGTTTTGTCAGAAGTAGCCCGCAGATAGCCCCATATTAATTTAAACTGTCTGCGCTCTTTTACTTTTGCTAAATTGATTCTTTTATTCACGTAAAAAATCAAATTATTTTGACAGACTATGAGAACGGGAGAAACAATTAAATAAATTTGACAATAATGGTTCGTAAAAGCATTAAATCAATAAAGTAAGTGATAGGATGCGAGGAAGCTATGTGCCACACTAATTGGCAGTCTATTTTTATACTTTTTATACTATATATGTATGAAGATGGTGACGTCAAAACGATTTTATATAAATAAAGTTGCGGCCAATGACAGAGAGAGAGGGATGAGTGTAAAATTTTGTCGATGCAAACTTTTCCCCTTTTTTTCTCCTTTCATAGCCGGCGGTATAAAAATATGATTTCCAGTTCAGTGATGCGAACTAGATCGGGGAGGGACCTGAAGGTTGCTACGGTGGAGGAGAGAAGATTGAAAACATCCGTGTGTAAATAAATACTAACTCCATCCCTCCCGCTTTTACCTACCCTTATCCAAAAACCATATCAGTTGGCACGGCCTTAGAAAGGGTTGAAGTTTCACCAGTGATATACAGGGGTGGATCAGAAGAAGCGATACGACTTTGAGAATGTATATTTTAAGTGACAAAGGAAGGAAATATTTTACAAAGAAAGTAATTTTTCAGTTCATAATTATAATCCGTGGTTTAACAACCGTTCATAGGCCTGTCAAAAGGCTCATACAGGGTGTGGCAAAAGTTTGGCAATGGCTAATTATCTCCGTTACTATTTCAGATATCAAACTGCGATTTGTTGCAATCTTCATCTGGTGGGTACCCATTTTCCCGCCATTTTGGTTGTCGCTATATTGGATTCAACTTTAAAATTTCAAATTGGCACCCCTATACTATTTAGAAAGGCCTTGAAAAAAGATCATTTGCCGCAAACCAAAGCTTATTATCTTTCGCTGTTTCAAAATGGTGGACAGTAGACATTTGAAAATAGACATTTTCATCGTTTGATTGCTACTAAAATAAGGCTTTAAAAGAAAAAAATTAAAAGTAAACCATATCCTATTTTAAACTAAAAAATTCAAAATTGGTTTTAAAATAGACTGCCAATTGGTGTGGCATATAGCTTCCTCACATCGTATCACATATTACATTGATTTTTATGCTTTTACATGACCATTATATTGTCTAATTTGTTTAATTGTTTCTCCCGTTTTTTTAATATGTCAAAATTGTTTTGATTTTTTACTTGAATTAAAGTATCAATTAAGCAAAAGTAAAACAGTGCAGACGGTTTAAAGTAATTTGGGGCTATCTGCGGGTTACTTTAAATAGACTATAAAAGTTTCATACAAATCAGATGAGTACTTTTGAAGCTATAGGTGTATATTAATGTATGTTTGTGCGCATGTGGAAGAGAAACAAATGAGCGAATGAGGTTGAAACTTATATGGGACCAACAATGGGCTACTTATATCCTACCACCCAAATTTCATTAAAATTGGACATGTAGTTTTTAAGATATGTTGGTTCGCAAAAATTGAACGACAGACCGACCGACAAACAGACACGGAACCAAAAATGTTCCCTGATGTCTGAAACGGATTTCTGTCTTGGAATTTTTAGAATCGGAGACCTAAAAATTGTTCGTTCTTCAGAACGATCACGTAGCTTCCGTTACCTTCGGAAGGCTCGGAAGCAAAATATTTTTAATTACATTTTCGGTTGGGAAAGTGAAACAACCGTGCGTTGCTATAGCAACAAAATATAAATAAAAATTTCGAAAAAATAGCGTTGAACTTTTATTTTTTACCTTAAAGTAAGGCAAATTTACTCTTTCATTTTTTCCCCTAAAACCTTTAGTTTGGCCGTAATTAAACGTCAAAACTGTCAATTTTGTAATTTCAACTGGCCGCCATTTTGAAACGGTGAAAGATAAAAAGTCTGGTTTTCGGCAAATGTTTTCTTTTTTCAAGACCTTTCCAAATAAGTATCACAGTATTGGGGCTCCTAATTGAAATTTTAAAGTTGAATGAATCACCCAAAAGTAAGTTAGTGGCATCCAAAATGGCGGGAAAATGGGTACCCACCAAATAAAAGTAGTTTTTTTGTAGAGGATGCAACAAACCGCAGTTTGATATCTCAAATATTAACGGAGATAATTACTCGTTGCCGAACTTTTGCCACACCCTGTATAACAACATTATTAATGGATGACTTTGATTTGCTTGTCGCTTCATTGTATATATAATTGTCATTTGGAATCGCAAACACCTAATTCAAAATCAAAGCTCATAAATTTTCTATGGGTGCCTTGTGCCTTCTTGAGTGACAAATCCGACATTCAGCCGAGACCTTATCTCATCCTACACGTTTAACCATTAAATCCTGAGTGATAGAGTTAACTTCTGTTGTAATTCAGTATTTTAGCTTCTCTAAAGTGGGTGGCAAAGGAATCATGTGTATTCTCCCCTTTATAATATAGACAGTAGAATTGGAGATCTCGCTGGCCAGGTCTAAACTGCTCGATTTGCTCTTCCCATGAGATTAATCCAACTTAGGAAGAAATGTCTCAGTGATAAAACGCTGAACTTCCAGAGACTAAGAATTAACTTTTAAAGTTGAGTATGAGCTGAACTAAATAATATAATGTGATCATTTTAACTTCCTCTTATGCTTAGTATATGTAAATGGAGGTAATATAGTAGTAGTAGTAGTAGTAAGGTACGGGTAGGATGAACCACTTTTTCGAACCTAGCAATTAGGCCTTCATTCGGGCCCTTTTTACTAGCCCCGTGGTAGAGTTCCAGCCACTTCACACCATCATACCTCTCTACATTGTACCACCGAAGCGAATATGATGTGATCATTAGTGAGCCATGTAAATCAGAGTATCACGGCGAGGGATTGAACCCCGACCTCCTGATCCATTGATGGCTGAGCAGACGGGGTTTAACCCACACGCCACGCTAGCTCCCATGTAGGTAATATAACGCAGAAATAGATTTTAAGATTAAGATGGAAGTGTTTTTTTGGAAAATAAGAAGTGGTTTTTAAAAATATTTCTGTCTGAGTCTTCTTTGCAGATGCGTGGAGCTAAAAACCACTAGGCAGATTTCAATGAAATATATATTGTATAAATCTTAAAAAAAATCATACCCCGGGACGAAATCGAGAAATTAATATAGAATTTTTAAAATAAACTTATCTATTTGGAGGTAAGAAGAATGTTATTCTGTAAATTCCAATCGATGTTTTAAGAAACCATTTTTCTTAAAAATAAAAGTTCAACGCTATTTTTTCGAAATTTTTATTTATATTTTGTTGCTATAGCAACGCACGGTTATTTCACTTTCCCAACCGAAAATGTAATTAAAAATATTTTGCTTCCGAGCTTACCGAAGTTATGGATCCTATGTGATCGTTGTGAAGAACGAAAAAATGTTAGGTCTCCGATTTCAAAAATTCCTAGACAGAAATCCGTTTCAGACATCAGGGAACATTTTTGGTTCCGTGTCTGTCTGTGGGTCTGTCGTTCAATGTTTGCGAACCTACATATCTTAAAATCTACACGTCCAGTTTCAATGAAATTTGGGTGGTATGTCATAATTAGCCCATTGTTTGTCCCATATATGTTTCAACCTTCTGCGCCTATTTATTTCTCTTCCACATGCGCACAAACATACATTTATTTACACCTATAGCTTCAAAAGTACTTATCTGATTTGTATGAAACTTTTATAGTCTATTTAAAGTAACCCGCAGATAGCCCCAAATTACTTTGAACCGCCTGCACTGTTTAACTTTTGCTTAATTGATACTTTAATTCAAGTAAAAAATCAAAACAATTTTGACAGATTAAAAAAAACGGGGGAATCAATTAAACAAATTAGACAATAATGGCTTGTAAAAGCATAAAATCAATAAAGTACGTGGACAGGATGCGAGAAAGCTATTTGCCATACCAATTGGCAGTCTATTTTTAAAATACATATTTTATCATTTTTAAAAAAAAATATTAATAACTCGTTTTAATACATTTAAAAAAACCAACGACATACACCAAGTTAGTGCACACCACTGTGTGTATGCACTAACACGTGTAAATATAAAATCACTGACGTTCGGCCATTTCTGTACCTAAGAAGAAGGACCTGCGCCATGGATGTTCAGACTTACAGACTACTAGACGTGACAAAAATGTGGGTCGTTTTTAGTTTTTGTATTGTATCTAATGAAAATTTACTCATCAATGCATAGACAAAACTTTAATTTTATATGAATAGATGAGTATTTTTGTAGCTAAAGACGAAGATCAAAATCCAATGAATTGAAATTCCATTAGCTCTTCAAAGTTATATTGTTAGAACCCTTTGTTGCTGATTCTGACTCGTATTCTGTTGGTATGAATGTAAAACGAAAACATACTTAGTTGTGTCTCCCTGATGTTATTTCAAGTACAAAGGGACCCTCAAGATGTCTATGTAAATCCCTCTTCAGTCCAGGTTTAATTGAAATGAAGGTAAAGGGTTTTCCCTATGACCATTTTCCCTTGGGGTCTTGTCTACTTGTATTAATGGTATTCAGGAGTCCTGTATCCACTTAACTCTGTCCTCTCATATGGAACTTTTACCTTGGGATCAAACAAACCTTTTAAGACTTCTAACACTTCAGGGTATTGCATGAATCCCATAGTGGTTTAAGCACTTACCATATGATGATCTTAGATCTAACAGCGTTATATATTGGGGATATGTCAACCTAATACTAGAACTTTAATGTTTTAAATATTGTACATGCTTTTACTTTCTCATGTACGTAGGTAATAGAGAGAAAAGTATTGTGATGAGTTATCACAGTCATCACTGATGACTCCAGAATTTGACTTTTGTGGGATTTACACGTTTTGATGCCCAAATAAAGTTACCACGTGTGCACTTTCTATACCAACAAAAGCTCTGTTGGCAATTTTTACAAATCAGGCGAGTTATATTACCAGCATAATTAGCCCAGCCATTTCAAGATGGCGCCCATTTAAAAATTTGTTTTAGCTATAATGTTTATTATAATTGTTTCACGTGCAACAGTCTTTATATGCATTTGTATCGTTAAAACACAATGAAACTAGTCTCTAGCTTAAACATTTCTTGTTTTTTTTTTTTTTTTTTTTTTTTTTTTTTTTTTTTTTTTTTTAAATCAGATAAAAGGGGGGCACGAAAAACGCATATGTTTGAATTCCCTTGTCTTTTATTTAACATCCCCCATGACTCATTTCCGTAAAAAAAAAATCGCCAACCTCAAAAACTTTAACCCCCTTTTTTTTGAGAGATGGGGTTTTTTTTTGGAGGGGGGGGAAGGTTCTCTGAATTTTTCCTGTGTTTGAATTTTTACACACATGACATAACTGCTAATTTTAAAATTTTTGTTTAATACTTTTCGTGTCGCAGTTGCGTTAAAGACCTCCAGACAGACAGACAAATGCAGGATTATAAGGGTCCTCGGTTTAATTTTCGGACCCTAAAAAGACCTATTAATTAAAATTAAGATATTCTTCGAGACAAACTATTTTAAAAACAAACAGCGACATTGCTATGAAGAGTTAAAGATCGGCAAATATATTGAAATGCACCTATTTACAAAAAGAGAAAATAACGTAGGAAAAATAATTCTGCTAATTTTATCCTCTACAAAATTAGTACTTTTGCTCTCCAATGCATAGGAACAGAGGTATTTAGCATAACTTGGCCAGCATTGCATAATAACAAAACAATAATGGTTCCACTCTATTTTGATTTCGACTTTGATTTGAGAAACAATCACATAACCTGAACCTGACAGATATTTTCATCAATCATTTTGAGTTGTAATATCACACTAAATATCCATTTTGTTATTTCACATTAAACTAAGTTACAGAATCACGATAGGCTGCGCGCGCACATTACAAGGAAGGTTTCAGAGTTGCAGAATCGACCCCCTGGACCTATAACAATGAATTTTGTGAGGTTAGGTTCCTCGTATCACCTTGGAGCTTGCTAGGATGTCCTTTTATGAATCCTTGATTCATGATTGCAGTGATTTATATGCAGAATTCGACATGATGATATCTCCGGAACCAATTGCACTCGATCGCTTTATTGGGTCTAATTTGACTTGACAGTTTATCTCAAATTAAAAATAATTCGAATCCTCTTTAGCATATACACTTCAAGGGTTTTTGATGATCTCTCTGCAATTTTATACGTTTCAAGAGAAAAATTAGTGTCAAGAACAGTTCTGAAGTAAATAAATTGTTTTAGGGGTATTCCTTGAAAATTCCATTTCTTATTAAGTCCATAGGGTTCGATGTGAAGTGCAAAGTTAAGTTCAAAGTTGCTTGAGTGTCAGAGTGAAAACTGAATTTAATTAGTTTTAAGTTATAAACGACTTGCAAGTTAATGGAGTTTAAATCTAGTTTTGTCAACTTTTGTTATTAGGAGAAGTTTATAAAGGTTATCAAAGGTCAAGAAGTTCTGGAATATTTAGCATCTGAAAGGAGATAAACATTGATTATGTAGGTAAATTGAAATATTAACCGGGGATACAATTGAGCATTTGCCCCAAATGAGTATGCTCATTACCATTCGGCACGAGAGGAGGTGGGCGCATGACTACGCCCCGAATGAGCAATGAGCTACCGTGTTCGGACCTCAGAACAGTCACGAAGGTAAACGATAACAATAAGAAATGTCCCTAAATACCCTGTGTGAAATATGCCTAAAGAAGAGGGGGTTGGCTCATATTGAATTGTCTACCCACGGGTCATATGGAACGAAGTTCCTCATGGCACGTTTCAGCGTCCGGAGCCCGGGAGTAAGTCCGAAAATAACGACCGTCACAAAATCTACTGATGTAAGTAAAAGATTACCGATTTGGTACACATGTTCATTTTACCGTTTTCTAGTACAAGGTCGTTGGACAACGTTATCCACCCAAGCGTTCGAGCGCAACGCTCGCGTACACGTAACCTTAAAATGTAAAATTGGAATTTTAGGACGGAAAACAATTCTAACTTCATCTAATTAATGAGACAAACAACTTTTTTTCTTTTTTTTGTAAAACCAACACCGACACCTCTATCAAGCGATAAAGATCTTTAAAACAATTAAAGCGGACGTAAATGTTTAAAATAGAGAAAACAGCGTTTTTACCGATATCTTACGTTCTAGCGTAACGACTTTAATAAAATTTGATATAGTCCAGGCAATGAAGACCAAAAATAGCCGAATAGGGGAAATAAGTCTTACAGAAGGGAAATTTGGAATTGATGTAGGGAGAGGTATCTTGAACAACATACTATAATTTCTAATTGGTGGGAGGCTTGGCAAGGTGGGGGGAGGGCCGTATAGGTCCCATTTTTTAGTTTTTTGTGAATAACTCAAAAACTAAAGCCTCCAGCCAAAAAGAGGTTGAGTACAAAATTATTTTAAATAAAATTCTCTTCAATAAAAGGTCTTATTCATTAATTTGCTAGGATCAATAGGTGAAGCGATACAGAGGAGGAAATATCAAAATATAGTATAATATTCGGTTCAGAAGTATAGACTACACTCATAACATTTGTCTTCATCAGTGTAGGCACTATGGACTTAAACTTAATCATCTAAATGTTGATCATCTTCATAAATTAGGTTGTCGTCGAGTGGAGGTCCGCTTGAGCAAGCACCTAGTAGGCATGTACCGCAGGCTACAGAGCAAGCAATACCTGCTTTGCGGTAACCGCACAGGTGCGGTGATCAACATTTAGATGATTAAGTTTAAGTCCATACTGCCTGCACTGATGAAGACAAATGTTATACTCTATACTGTGTTACACAAATCTGGTCGCTGCTCTTTCCTCTTTGCTTTCCTCTCTTATCTCTACTTTTCTTGTCTCTTCACTATGTTTTATATTAATCCACTCATGGCTCTTTTCTCTCCGCTTTTATCTTTACTTTGCTTGTCGATTTACTATGTTTTGCGGATCCGCTCATTGCTCTTTTCTCTTTGCTTTACGCTCTTATTTCTAATTTTCTTGTCACTTTAGTATTTTTTTACGATTCTTTGCTTGTCGCTCTGTTCTCTTTCGGTGGATTTCTTATCGCTTAAGCATGTTTCAGCTTTTATGCTGGTGCGTGAAGTTTAGCAGTTGGCATATTTTAACAATTAACTATAAAGTAACAACTAGGGGGGTTTCTTTTACCCTTGTGTTTTTCTATAAATAATAATTAGTCGGATATTCTCCTCTGCTTGGTAATAGTTGACGTCAATTTTCAAACTTTTTTTTTCTTCTTCCCCTTGCCTCTGTTTAGGTTGTTTTTGGGGCCTAGGGTCGGTACTTTGGAAGGTAGGGTTTGGTAGAAGTGAAGCTTGAATAAATAAACCCTTTCAGATGTTTATAATATTTTCATGAGAACAGCGCTATCCTGCCCTTACCGTCCTGTATCCGCTTGTCTACTTTTTAACCCTTGATTCTTTTGGTTACTTGTTTTTTGAAATCTACACACATAGTGCGACGAATCTGTAATTATTAATTACTAATAGAAGTTTAAATTTTTCATTAATTAAATATTTCTGTCATGTCAATAGCTTTTCAATGTTTCTTGTTCAAATTCGCTGTATCTTTTTTTAAATTAGAAGAGTAATGAAATTTCCAATTCTTGAGTATTTGAGTGTAAAAATAATTAAAAGGCTTAGTTTTTCGATATTTTGTTGTTTATTACATATAATTTTGTTACACATTCGATAATTTGTCAGCTTGTTTGATCGAAGATGTAACAAACGAAGAGGGCAGATTCTAACCATCATTTGCAACAAAAAACACTATATATACCATACTTCAATTCTCAATAGTTTCGCCCAATAATGTTTTTTTTTTTTTGTTATTTTTCAAGTTAAGACCATTTCACTCTAAATAATCGATCATTGCTCCTAAAATAATGATGATAGAGCTGAAATAGGAACCGTTGAAAAGAGGAGAAAATCTCAGTTAATATTTTAAATGCCTTAAAGGGGCAAAACATATGCCTAAATTTCATTTGATTGTAGCACATGCCGTTTTGGCATAATTACAGGCTGAAACAAAAATAAATTTTAATTTACTAAATAAAATGAAATTTAGGCGTATGTTTTGCCCCTTTAAAGGCATTTAAAAAAGACTTTTTCTAAACAGAAATTTTCTCCTCTTTTCAACGGTACCTCTATATTAGCTCTATCGTCATTATTTTAGAAGCAGCGATCAATTTTTTAGAGTAAAATGGTCGTACCTTGGAAAATAACAAAAAAATTATTATGGTGAAACTATTGAGGATTGACCCATGGTATATATAGTGTTTTTTGTTGCAAATGATGGGTAGAATCAGCCCTCTTCGTTTATTACATCGTCCATCAAACACCCTGTATATTACATATTATTTTGTTATACATTCAATATTTTGTTTCATGTTACGTTATTTTTTTGCAGGAATTATTTCAGATTTTTTGCACTTCACATAACCGAGATAGAGGGGGGGGGGGACACGTTTCACAGCCGCTTCAAACTCGCCTACGCTCGCCCAATCAACGTTATAACCACAAAGAATTATATATTTTTCTAATGAGCTCGACGTACCCTTTCATATGATACCCCTCACGGTGTCGATAAAAAAAAAAAAATTTTAACCCTTAAGTTTTTTACCCTAATTCTTTTGAAACCATTATTTTTTAAGTCGCTATATTTTTAAAATATGTGGGTAGGTACAAGACACATACATGCCAAATTTCAATGTGATCGGACGAAAGGTGTAACCGTGAGAGCAGGTGACAGGACGGACGGACAGACACACGCAGGAAAATATAAGGGTCCTTGGTTTTGCCTACGGACCCTAAAAATCATTTAAGGTAACATTATTTTAAGAATATAGAGCAATGATGGAGATCATCTTAATGAATTAGCTAATTAAAGTAACAGGGACGTAGAAATTTGTAATTTTGCTAAAAATCAGGGTCTTTTTGTACAAAGCTTAAATTGGTCTCATTCGACAGAAGAATTCAATGCTCCACAAGGTTTGCTTCTATGTGTTGTGTGGTAAGAAGCGTAGTTTTTGAGATTTTTAAGGATCAACATAAAGAATGTATGATGTTAAATATTTTTTTGCGAATTTCTCAAAAAATAAGCCGTCACAGAACTATGTTCATAGAACCTTATGATTCCGAGCTTACCGAAGGTAACGGAAGATATGTAATCGTTCAGAAGAGCGAAAAGTTTTTGAATTTGTTTCGGAAATCGCTGGGAAAATTTTGGTAACGGTCTGTCTGTCGCCCAATTCTTGCGAACTACTTGTCCGATTTTAATAAAATTCGGGTGGTACGTGATAATTAGCCCATTGTTGGTCCCATATAAGTTTCATATAATTTTATGTCATCGGATTTAAAAATTCGTTTTCATACATCAGGGAACATTTTTGGTCCCCGTGTCTATTAGCCGCCTTTCAGTTTTTACGAACCAACATGTCTTAACTACTCGTCCAATGTTAATGTAATTTTTGGTGGAAGGTCATAATTAGTCCATTGTTTGCCCATATAAGTTTCAACATTATTCTCCCATTGGTTTTTTCTTCCACACGCACACTAAGTCTTTTGTTATTACACATTATCATTAAAAAGTTCTCATCTGACTTTTAAAAAATTTGGACGGTTTGCGAATATAGCCCATAGATGGTCCTATAATAGTTTAAACCATCTGAGCTCATTAAATTTTACTTAATTCATACTTTTATCCATGTAGAAAGTAAACAACATGAACGAAGTTCCTTACAGGCACGTTACAGCGTCTGGAACCCGAGAGTGAATCCGAGTAAAAGATGGCCGATTTAGTTGAAATTCGGTACACATGTTCATTTTACAATTTTCCAATATATGTTCGTTGGACAACGTTATCCACCCAAGCGTTCGCGCACTCGTGTAAACTTTTTTTTTTTTTTTTCGTTTTATTGTATATTACAACTACAAAAATACATTGTTATAAGTAATAAGGATAATTGTTTTACATGGCGTGGTACTCTTGATGTGAGATACTGTCCAGTGACAGAACTCACCGTTAATGACATGAGTTTAACATGCTATCTAATGTGTATTATGGATACTTTTTTTTTTTTTTTTTTTTTTTTTAAATATTTAACAAGTCGCGTGGCCACTGCCTTTTGAGTCGTCGGTGAGGATTTCCAGGAATATGATTTGAAAATAGGTTTTGGACTAAGGGATTAGGATGATGGGATACGGAATCATGAAAGGATTGATATCTGGAGGTGGCTAGGTCAGAAACAAAGGGCACTTTTAGGTCGTTATGAAGTATGAAGTTAGAAACAAAGAAGGGAGCATTAGTTATTCTTCTTAGGATTTTAGACTGAAGGGATTGGATGCGGTAGGAGTTAGAACGCTTGGTACAGCCCCATAATTCGATGCCGTATGTCCATATGGGTTTTATCATTGTGTTATATATGAGAAGTTTGTTATGTGTACTGAGTTGTGATTTGTAATGTAAGAGCCGGTGTAGTTGTTTATAACGACGGTTGGTTTCTTGTCTTTTGAGTTTTGTGTGGTGTGCCCAGGTTAAACGTCGATCAAGGTGTAACCCAAGGTAGCGGACAGTACTAGAATGAGGAATAGGGATTTGGTTAAGGGTTACAGGTTCGCAGATACCATGTCTCAGAGCAAAGGTCACGTGGTAGCTTTTATTTTCGTTTATCTTAATTCTCCATTTCTTCAGCCAAATTTCAAGAAGTGTAAGATGTTGTTGAACATGGTCGGAAGCTGTATGGGGAGATTTGTGAGAAGAAAGAATGCATTTGTCATCTGCGAAAGATGTCAGAGTGGTGTGAGGATGTTCAGGAATGTCAGATGTGTAAAGGGAATAAAGGATTGGGGCTAGGATACTTCCTTGGGGTACACCTGCTTTTATCTGGAAAATTGAAGAAGTGGAGAGGTTACAAGAAACATGGTAGAATCGGTTTTCAAGAAAGGATTTTAGGATCAGGTAATATGTGAATGGGAGGATGCCCTTGAGCTTCCAAAGTAAGCCGGCGTGCCAAACTTGTAAACTTAAACCTTCAAATTTAAAATTGGAATTTTAGGACGAGAAAAAATGCAAACTTCATCTATTCAATGAGATACACAACTTGTTTAAATAAATGTTTTTAGTAAAACCAACACAGACACGGCTATGAAGTGATAAAGATCGCTAAATTTATTAAAGCGCACCTAAACGTTTAAAATAGAGAAAACAACGTTTACAGATATCTTATACGTTATAACGTAACGATTTTAATAAAACTTCATGCACATCTTCTAATGTACAATTGAAACAGAAATGTAAAATTTTAACCTGATGCAAGCAGAAGTTTTTGAGTGGAGAAGTGATATATTTTATAATATTTTAAACTGGGGCCGGGTAGGTAGGAAACAGGACTATTCCCTATACAACCACTACAACCACCCTCTTAACTATAAACTCATCATTATTAACTTTTTTCTCAATATTCAATACATTCTTATTGCAGTATGCTCGCTTCAATTATAAAAAATGATTTTCTTTTAATTTTTCCTAAGTACAATTAGTTGGTTACTTTTAATTTTGTCTCTTTTCTAACTCCTCCATGTATAATTAGTTAGCATCGTATACTTAGCAGTGTGATTTTATAATTTATATTTAATGAAAAGCGTAAGAAACTTCGTTCCTAACGGGTGTCCTTCGACACCACACGTATTTTTTTTATATAGAGAGAACTGAATCTAAATATGCAATAAATTTCATGGTAATAACTTCGTTTTTAATTATACAGTCTCTGTTTCAAGTAGATCTACTACAAACTAACTAATATGTAGTCTATTTAGAGCACGACCCGTATCCTCGTATCTCTCCATTCTTTTCTTTCCCATTGTATAAGAACTAGAGTTATTTTCAAATGACTCTATAAATCAGTCTGGGTGTTGTTGGCTGGAGGCATTTACTCTCAGAACTATTAAAGTGTTTTAGAAATTAGAATCTAAACTTACTACAGCTCTAGAAGATATATTAGTAATTATTTTGACTACCATATTACTATGTTTTACCACCTGCCACCAACTAATATATATATATATATATATATATATATATATATATATATATATATATATATATATATATATATATATATATATATATATATATATATATATATTATATACTCACTACCCGTACTTCGCAAAGGAGTGTTTTACAGTAACTTGACACTGCAGAACACTATGACAATGCATTATTTTAATACTTTTAGCCATCTTTCAGCAGAATTTAATTCGTTTTCGGCAATTTTTGCTGTATAGAAAGTTAGTTCGGAAAAAATCCTCAAGTTATTTTATTTGTTTTGTCATATCCCATATTTACGATCTTCATTTTGACGGGTTTCAAATTTATGATTTATGACAAAAAATTTAAAAACGTAGCATATAAAAAGTTCTTTTTATCTTGTAATTATTAATAATAAACACAGAAAAAAATATTAATAAACTTCCTGTATGTAAGTTCGTATTTCTCTTTTGATAAAGATGACATTAAATCATTAGTTTTATTTTGTGCCGAATTAATTATTTCGAAAGGCGTATTATTCTCCTAATTTTCGTCATAATGACATAAATCACTCATTGTTTTTCACTAAAAACTCCATATAAACAGTTACTTTAATGAAACAAACAGCAAATTAGCTTTATTAAATGTAAACAAACAAAACAACTTTATTAAACGTAACGCTAATCATGCGTTAAGGTTAAGAATTCTTCTCTTTTACCGCGCTAGGGCGGAAAAAAAGGAATTATGAAACGCTCTTGCGCAATGAATACAAGTACGTAAAGAATCACTTTCTAAGCATCTAAACAGAGATACAATGTTTATATTTCGTATCAATATCAGTCGTAGATAAAAATTATTAATAAGTTGTTCATTTTTATTAAAACTTAAATACAAAATACAATTTTTTTTCCAAAAAATAACACCTTAAACTACCTGTAACAACCTCCGACCATCTCAAACCTCCTCGAACCATCTCAAAACAAAAAATTAGAGGACTTTTTGAATACGTTTTTTTAAGAAATTGGATCGAGATGGTTAGAGGCACTCTAAACACTTCGAACCTACCTCCAACCATATTGAACCAAGGATCATTATCATTAGCAAAATTTAATGAGCGCAGTTAGTTTAAATTATAAATTATTAATATGGGACCATCTGTGCGCTATATTCGATAAAGCATATACATTTCTTAAAAATCTTATCAGTTCTTTTAAAGGTACGTGTTAATAAAAAATAAGGAGACACTAATGTGAGTAAAATTGTAAAAAAAAAAAATGTTCGTTATTCAGAATGATCACATAAGCTTCTGCTACCTTCGGCAAGCTTGGAAGGAATATATATTTCTAATTCAGTATTTTAAATTTAAACTAATTTAAAACTGGTGGAATTTAGTTTTTAACAAATATAAATAATTTAATTTAAATACATACATTTGAATCATTTAACATATTTTTGCTTCCGAGCTTACCGAAGGTAACGGAAGCTATCGTTTCGAAGAACGAAAATATTTTAGGTCTCCGATTTCAAAAATTCCAAGACAGAAATCCGTTTCAGACATCAGGGAACATTTTTGGTTCCGTGTGTCTGTCGGTCTGTCGTTCGATTTTAATGAAATTTAGATGGTAGGTCATGATTAGCCCATTGTTGGTCCCATATAAGTTTCAACCTTCTGTGTTTATTTGTTTCTCTTCCACCTGCGCACAAACATACATCTATTTTCACCTATAGCTTCAAAAGTACTTATCTGATTTGTATGAAACTTTTAATTGACTTTACTACTTTTACTTTATCGAAAGTAACCCGCATATATCCCGATTAATTTTAATCTTCTGCGCTCTTTAACTTTTGCTAAATTGATACTTTAATTCATGATTCATGTAATAAATTAAAACAATTTTGACAGATTTAAAAACGGGAAACAATTATACAAATTAGACAATAATGGCTTGTAAAAAATGCATAAAACCAATACAGTACGTGGATAGGATGCGAGGAAGCTATGTGCCACACCAATTGGCAGTCTATTTTATTTTGCAATATTCTCGTAATATTGCAAGTAATTGTAAGGATGTACTTGTATAAATAATCATTTTTATCGTGTATCCTGCATTTTCATTGGTTAAGAATCGATGTAAATATATAAGTAAGAGAAGAAAAATTAAAAAGTAAAATAAAACTCTTTTCAAACCTAGATAAAACTATTATGTTTATTTAAATGTAGTAAATGTTTCGAGTTGCATCATCCAGCCCCTGTGGCCTAATGGATAAGGCATCGGTCTCCTAAACCGGGGATTGTGGGTTCGAGTCCCACCAGGGGTACCCTAACTTTTATCGTCGACAGAAAATTTCAATTGAATCTTATCCAATTTTAAGTGGTTCAAAAAGTTTAAGTTAGTCCTGTGATCATTCTCTCTCTTCTCAAGTGGGTGGTTTTACTTAAAATTTTAAAGGATTTTAATTGATTTTTTTAAATTTATTAACAATTTTATGTGTGAGTTGCATGTTTGTTGTTTTTTAGGGTTTTGTAGATACTTCTCAAAACCGAGGTTAATGTGTCCGACCGTCCGTCGCTCTTTGGTTCATAGGGCCCGAACCGTTTAAGCGAAAGAGATGAAATTTGAAACACTGGTGCAACTTTTTGACCCAACCACAGGAAAAATATACTGAAGTTCAAAATTTAATATGCGCATGCGCAATTTGCAAAAATGTGGTAAACTCAAATATTAATATTTTTTTTAATTTTCGAGTGGGGTATCAAATGAAAGCTGCTGAAGAGTAGGACGCATATATATATTTGCTTTTTAAAATTTTGCATTCCTTGTTGGGTAAAAAATCTAAATATACCAAAAAACCATTCCCCCCCCCCAACCACTATACAACGGCTGGTCCTAAAATTTCGAAATAATTCGTGCTAATGCCTTATTGTGGGGCGATGAAAATCCCGGGAGTGCATACCAAATTTTCAAAAATTGCCAATTTTGGGCGCGAAAATTCGAAGTGCGTCCAATAATTTATTTTTTTAAAATTTTGAATGGGGTATCAAATGAAAGCTGCTGAAGAGTAGGATACAAATATATATTTTCTTTTTTAAATGTTTCATTCTTTATTGGTTTTATGTCAAAATATCCCCAAAATAAATCCCCCCCCAACACTATATAACGGCTGGTCCTAAAATTTCAAAATAATTCATGGCTATACCTTATGGTGGAGCGATGAAAATGTTCTGAAAAAATGTAATTTATGTAGTCTTTGTTACTATTGCTGATGAAAAACATTGTGACCCCCCGGGGGATCGAACCCGGGACCCTTGAGATCGAAGAAAAAAATCATTATTTCATAACGGGTATGCTTAATCATCTACAAAACCCTAAAAAGTACTTGGACGCAAGTACTTCCCTATGATTTTTTATTTGTCCTCATGTCAGTCTTTCGGCTGTAGTTCAACAATTTTTCGAACCAACATTTTATGAAATTTAGATGGTTTTTCTTTTTCATAAGTAGTCCGCTACTAGCTTTAATAATAACCATTAGTTACCCCAATTTGAACTTCGAATTCTAAGCTGTGTCTGATCTTTTTGATTCGCTTTAATTATTAAGAATCTTTATCTTATTTTTTTCATATTCATTCTTTTTAATATTTTTATTTCTTTTTTTTTTTTTCAGGTACTGATTCTTTCTCTGTTTTTCACTTGACATCCGGTATTATGTAAGTTTCGACTTTTTATTAATTTTTTCTAACCACCTCATAATCTTGAGATCCGTAATTATTTCTCGTGTAAATGATACTGAAATATCGAATCTCTTTTAATGTCGTTACTCTACTCGCGGCATAATTTGTAAATATTAATTTAATTTTTTATCATCCACCCGGTTAAAATTTAAAATTAATGGCCGGATTATTTTTTTTTTGCTTAATCATACAACTGCTTGGCGGCGTCGCCAAATGACTTAATACAAATTTTAAAAAATGACATTAAAATTATTGTTTATTTCCAGATAGTTAACACTTCACTAGATGACGTCCAAGTCCTTTTGTAAAATTGCTTAAAGTAAATTTTAAAAAAATTGTTAATTAACATTGTAGCTAACATTGTTTTGCTTTCACTCTTTAAAGGCCCCCATACACGATCAAACATAGCTAGCTAACATTGTTTTGCTTTTTCTCTTTAAAGGCCCCCACACACCTAACCTGATGTCGGGCAAATTTAGGCCATACACGTCAACCATCATGTTTGCGCAAACATCAAACAGCCCCATACACGGTCAAAATGTTTCCGCAAACATTTTGACCGTGTATGGCGCTTAATACTGTTCCAATCAACACTACCACTGGAGGTGCACATTGCACATTCTTAGCTCAATTGGACAATTGCTAGGTAGTTCCTTAAATAGTTTTTCCTGTAAGTAAATTTTAAAAGAATGAATGTTTTACATATTGTAGTTCACATTTTGCTTTTTCCCCTCTCTAAAACTGTCCAATTAACATATAGATTGGCTGTGCAAATTCTCAGGTTAATCGGGCAATTGCCGGGTGGTTCCCAAATCCCTTAAATTTCTTAAAATTAAAAACAAATAATTATTAATTTTTTACATATTACACCTTGAGGCGCTTTCCCTTTCTAATTGTTTTCCTCTTACCATACAGATAGGCCTTCCCCATGTTTAGCTTAATTAGACAACTTTTAGGTGATCCACAAATTGTAGGGTTCTCCTCCTAGTCGATGGTTGTCTGCATGACGATAGGGTCTAGCCAGTTAAGCTTGTCTGCATTAATATCATCCTTTCTTTGTACGTGTCTGATGTCCGTCGAGAACTGGCTGATAAAGTTTAACTTTTCTCCTGTTGTCTATATACGCGTATGTAAGTGGTTTGTGATCGGTGTATATGATGAAGTCTATCCCTTCGACAATATGTCTGAACTGTTTCACGGCGGAGTAGATGACCACTCGCGGACATATGTTGAATAAAGCTGCGCCTTGTTAATTTTTAAAAAGGTATCACTTTATCACCTTTTATCTGGTTCAGTTGTGCCCCTATATTGGTGTTCGAATCGATGACCATTAATGATAAGTCTTTCCAAAAAACAAAACTTTTCACAACAGGGTAGAAGGTTTGCTGAAACCATTTTCATGCAGATTTCCCTTGTCTCCAATTCATTAGTCATATATTGATGAACGGTTGTGAGAGTCAACTTCAACTCTTCCCGATCATTCAGACCGTCAACTGACGATTAGAATGCACAGCAACCTGGATTCTTTTACATTTCCATGAAATTGGAAGCCTTCCGCTGCGAGGTTGATTTTTAATCGAATATGGCCTTCTAAGAATGTCTTAAACCAGTGGAAAGCCAAAGCACTTGATATACTACTCTCCATAGGCCATAGGCCTGTTGAGATTTTGCAAAAGTTTCACTCGCACTGTCACCAAGTCTCAAACAATACTTGATAACGCATCGTTGCTCCACATTGATGTCCCTCATTTTCAGAATGCACTTTAAAAAACTGGTTCACCAAAGTAATCAGTTCGAACCGCCAAATTACTCTAGCAAGTTCTAACTCCTATCGTCAGATGTTGGCCTACCTCCTCTCCAATTAGGAAGCCAACAGCGTTGCCTGATCGAACTCTAGTCTGCCATCTAATTACTTTATTTAAACATAATTTATTATATATTTCGCTAACTATTATTCAAATCCTCCCATCATGTGCTTAATCAACGAATGCCCTTTTGAAAAGTTAATGTCGCTTTGGATCAATTCCTTTCGTTTCTGTAGGACAAAAGTTTAAATACGGTTGGAGTTCGTACAATACCCTCGGGATCAAAACATAAAAGGAGGAGATTTAAGCTAAACTGGTAGTAAGGAAGAAGGAGGAGCTATGGCAACTCCGTGTAACGGTAGTTCAACATGATTACCCATATCATGTTGGCCATGACGAGCTTTCAAACCCTCGATCCTTATCAACTTTGATAACAATTCATGTTCAAAGTGTCAAAGTAACATCCCCCTACCCCCTTTCCTTTATTCTACTTAGTCTAGTTTGTTTAAGTTTAAAGTTTAAGACATCGTTAGCGCTAAAGTTTTAAGAGGCAAACAAGACGGTGGTTGTACGAAGTTTGAGAGATAAGAGGTTTAAAGTGTAGAAACCGAGCTACCTTGCTCCCCCCTTGATGAGAGGTTTTGTATGTCTAAATCCAATAATTGATCATTCAAAGTATTTTATAGCAATCTGTTAAACTTCTGAAACAGGTAATTGACAGCTGACATTTAAGCAAATTTACCCAGACGATTAAACGTAAACAAAACTTCTACCTTCAGACATTCTCTTGTCCTTTTATAAGAAAATCCCCAACTTGTTGTTAAGGTTGCATCCAAGCGACTCTCACGCAGTGTAAGTCTTACCAGTAATAAACAACTGTACAAAATTTCCTATAATTGCTATAATTGTTTCTTGAGTTATTACAATAGTTGTCACAAATATGTAATAGATAGTGTATTTTCGTCATGTTTAATTTTTCTTTTACTTTCTTATATAAAGAGAAAGTATTGTGATGGCGCGAAAATTCGATTTTGATGGATTTACATGTTTTGAGGTCCCCTGAGTCCAAAAAAGTGGTTTTTAAAAAATGTCTGTCTGTCTGTCAGACTCTGTCTGTAATCTGTCTGTGCAGACGCCTGGAGCCTAAACTACTGGGCCGATTTTGACGAAATTTGGCATACATTTTCAGAAAAATCATACCCCGGGGCAAAATCGAAACACGAATTTTAGCTCCAAATTTGGAGGCGCAACCCCCCAAAAACTCTGAAAAAAAAATTATTCTTTGAAAACGGTTCCGACGATTATGATGAAAAAATTCTAAAATGTAGCCCATTTAAATACGAATCTAACGATATAAGCCGTTTTCCCGGGAAAAATCTAGTTCCTGAGAAAAAAATCTTAAAACGCGGACGGAGAGAGCCCGGGTTCGATTCCCCGCCCAAGAGATGTTATTTTTATGATACATTTTGATGAAATGTTCAATAATAATTAAATGTACATACGAAAACTAATAAATGGAAAACACTGGGCTAAATAATTATAAACTCGTATATAAGATAATTTGTCTGAGTTGTCTCGGACCGATTTTTTTGTCTTAAGTACAGAGGGTAACCTCAGCTATATATGTTTCTTTCTTTTTTAGCAGGTAATAATCCTTCCCTCCTTTTTGTCTTAATCTCTTCACATACCTGTAGCTTCGCCTTCTTATTAATTTTTTTTCTCAGTTATACTTTTGAAATCGATCCAGTAACCATTAACCACTAGGTATTTTGCATTCCATTCATTTATGGTTTTTTTTTAATTATTATTAATTTTATTACTGTTTTAATTGTTGTTTTACTGTCTAACTTCACCATTTTTTATACCTTAAGTTTATAAGTCTGTTAATTTATTTATCTACGATTTATACGAAATATATTTTTGTATATATTTCGTATATAATATAACTTTGTATAAACATTATACCTTTGTTTTTAGATGCGTAGAAAGTGATTCTTTACGTACTTGTATTCATTGCGCATACGCGTTCATAATTCTTCTTTTTCTCCGCCCTAGTGCGGGAAAAAAGAGGAATTTAAAAGAGGAATTTAATTTGCTGTTTGTTTAATTAAAGTAACTGTTTATATCGAGTTTTTAGTGAAAAAAAAATTAGTGATTTAAGTGATTATGACGAAAATGAGGAGAATAATACGCCTCCCGAAATAATTAATTCGACACAAAATACAACCAATGAATTAATGTCATCTTTATCAAAAGAGAAATACGAACTTACATACAGGAAGTTATTTAATTTTTTTCACGATAAAGCGTGCCTTGTGTTAGTAACTCGCCCCTGACCGATTTTCCCATTGATAAAAGCATGCTATTCCACTTGCAAAGGTTCACAACTTTTACCCATTATGAGTATGAAATTTATGAAAATCTCTGATAGAATAACACATTAAGAACTCTTCTTTTCTTTAGAAACTAATTGTATTAGGGTTTTGTTTCTTTAAATCTTTGTTCTTTTTTAACTCCTAACTGTGGACAGATTAATTAGGAGTCAACAAAAAATAAATTGTTTATGAACGGAAAAAGACTTTGAGTTTAGTTTAGCTTGTGTTTTATTTTTCCTTAAACTTTACATTGTGTTTTGATTTGGTTTTATTGTTCAAGACAGGAAGTTTTTTTGTAGTTTGTTGCTTTTGAACTGACTTGTACTCTTTAGACATGCCAGCTGTGTCATATGAAATTAAGAGGCCATGTTGTATAAGATTATAAATAGTACAATGTCTAGTCTAAACTTTCTTTCCTTTCTGTCTTCTTTACAACTTCTTGTTTAAGTCTACTTTTAATGTTACTTTTTATTTTCTCATACAAAGAGAAAGTATTGTGATGGCGAGAAAATTCGATTTTGATGGTTTTCAGGTCCTCTTAGTCCAAAAGAAAGGTTTTTAAAAATGTCTGTCGCGTGGAGCCTAAACTACTGGGCCGATTTTGTCGAAATTTGGCATACATGTTCAGGAAAATCATACCCCTAGGTGAAACCGAGAAATCAATTTTAGCTCTAAATTTAGGGTTGCTACGCCCCCCAAAAACTTGAAACCGTTTTCGACGATTTTTATTAAAATAATAATTGCTCCGTCCCTCCAAAAATATATATCGAAAATGAGAAAAATATATCGTTTATTACTGTAATAATATCTGATATCTGTTTACAAATATTATGAACTTTGTTCCAATTTTTCAATAACAAAGTAATAAAAAATTTCTGAAAATCACTGTTTGTTTAGGTTCTTCAGCTCCTATGTAACTCTTTTTGATCTTTGTTTATTATGAAGTTTTAAGTTGCTAACTTAGTTTTTGCTTTCTCATATAAAGAGAAAGTATTGTGATGGCGCGAAAATTATATTTTGAGTTTTTGACGGATTAACATGTTTTGTGGTCCCCTGAGTCAAAATGTGGTTTTTAAAAAATGTCTGTCTGTCGTCTGTGCAGACGCCTGGAGCCTAAACTACTGGACCGTTTTTGACTAAAATATTCTAAATACGAATCTAACGATATAAGCCGATTTCCCCGAAAAAAATAGTTCCTGAGAAAATAGCTTAAACTCAGATGGAGAGAGGCCGGGTTCGATTCCCTGCCGAGAAGTTATTTTGATGATACATTTTTATAAAATGTTTAATAATAATTAAAAGTTGCCAACGAGAACATAAAACTAATAAATGGAAAACACTGGGTTAGGTAATTATAAACTCGTATATGAGAAAGTTTGTCTGAGTTGTCTCGGACCGATTTTAAGTTTAAAAAATTGTTTTTATGCTTGAGTGAATATGTTAGTGTATTAGTATAGAAACCTTACCAGTGTTAAAGGAATTAAAAGCTTTTTACTACCTCATATTCACAGGTTATGTGAATGTTTAAGGAAATAGTTACAAGTAAAATGTTATATGTCTCTATATGGTTTCAAATAAGTGGTATTAAATGTTCATAAAGAAAGCTCGTATAAGATTGTTCAAAAAAGTTTACCTGAGGGGTCATTTTGATTAAAATTACTCTCTTTCTATATACACATATAGAATAGAATACTTTATAGGATTGTCACTCACACACACACATAATATATATATATATATATATATATATATATATATATATATATATATATATATATATATATATATATATATATATATATATATATTAACCAGCAGTGAATCCTATTGAAATTTGTTCGTTCAAAACATATCTATCCACAAAGTTTAGAATAAGTCTTGTCTATGCCATGTGGGGGCCTCGGAAGATGTGGGATACAAGTTATATGATCTTTATAAATGAGAATGCGCTGTGCCATATCTTCACAAGGGATAAGAACAGGTGGGCAAAAACAATAACTGAATGGGGAGAGAAGAGAAAGGAGGTAAGACCTAGAGAGAATGGTGTAACGACTTGGAAATGATGAAGACAAGGTAATAAACAATGCTTGTAATGGATAGGAAAACCTGGTGGGACAGAAATGGACCAAATCCTAATAAATAGTCTGCCAATTAGTGAGCCACATAGCTTCCTTCAGTCCTATTGCGTGTACTTTAATGATTTAATGCTTTTAAAACCTATTATAGTCAAATTTATTTATATTTTCTCCCTGTTTTTTAAATCTATCAAAATGATTTTTTGATTTTTCACATGAATTAAAGTCTGCAGGATACTTTCGACAAACCATCCAAATTTTCTTAGTGCTTTTGATGATATAATAATAATAATAATAATAATAATATATATTTCCACCTTACAAAAAACAAACAAACATAAATATAAAAATAATTGATGAGGGCCCTAAGTAAGTGTTAAACACCTAGAGAGAGGGCCCCGGTTTATATAGGTGTATATAAATGTTTGTGAGCAGGCATGTAGCTTGCAGATGTCCCCAGATTAATTTCAACCGTATGCTCCTTAAATTTTGCTAAATTGGTACTTTAAATAAATTAAAAAATACATTTAAAGAAAAAAACAATTTTGACAGTTTTAAAATACGGGGGAAAATGAAATAAATTGGATAATAATGCATAAAATCATTAAAGTTTATGAAATAGGACGTGAGGAAGCTATGTGCCACACTAATTGGCTCGGTATTTGTATTCTTTGCTCAATTTATAGGGAAGTTAAATTTAAAAGTTTGATCTAATAGAAAGTCAAGTGGTTGTACTATTAAGATTCATCTACTTCAAATCGTTTAGAAGTGTTTCCGTTGTGACGCATCTCTCCACACACACGAGAACATTTCTAATCCATAGCAATAATACTTGACTTCGCATTAACCCCGTCTCAATCTTCTATATTCCAACTACCTCCTTGTTTAATATTAGCAACATTAACTAACCTCTCAAAACAAAAAAATTGATAAAGAATAGCAGATGCTCTATAATCATCTAATATTACCATTTCTATCAATCTGATATTGAGTTATCTTGAAGCGATACTTCTTCTAAAGCATTTCTGTAATTTTTGACTAGTGATTCAAGAAATTATATGATGTTTGCAATTAAGCTGTCGTTATAATAATGCATTTATAGTAGTTTTAACTCATATAATTATTGGAATTAAATGTATACTCTTTAAAAGCTTATTAATTTAGCGATCTTTATCACTTCATAGCAGTGTCGGAGTTCGTTTTACTAAAAAAAAAATACGTGTGGTGTCACGGGACACCCGGTAGGAACGAAGTTTCTTACATTTTTCATTAAATATAAATTATAAAATCACACTGTTAAGTACGTATACATTGCTAACTACTTATACATGGTGGAGTAAGAAAAGATACAAAATTGAAAGTAACGAACTGTTTGTACCTAGCAGAGTTAAGGCAAAATTAAAAGAAAATCATTATTTGTATAATTAAAGCAAGCTAACTATAAATATATATTGAATATAAGAAAAAAGTTGATCATGATGAGTTTATAGTGAAAGAGTATGTTTGTTAAAGGAGTTTGGATTGAGATAGGACTGTTTTCTACCTATCCGGCCAATTAATTTAAAATATTATAAAATATATATCTTCCCTACTCTACACCTTCTGCTTGTATCAGGGTAAAATTTTACATGATTATATTTTATTTATTTACAAAACAAAGTGACATTTTTGACATATATAACAACAAGTCAAGTAACAGGCTTCCTTAATAACACTTTTTCCCGTCTATTGAAGCTTACGTTTACGCGAGCGTTGCGCGTGAACGCTTGGGCGGATAACGTTTTCTGAACAACTCACCTGGGCATTGGTAAAATGAACGTGTGTACCAAATTTCATCTAATTCGGTGATCCTTTACTCAAGTTATCGTCATCTGTAGATTTAGTGACGGATTTTTGCGTGACGGTGATTTTGTGACGATGATTTTGGTCGTTTTTTTCGGATTCACAAAAATTATTTAAGAAAGTTGTTTGTCTCATTAAATAGATGACATAGAATTTTTTCCCGTCCTAAAATTCCAATTTCAAATTAGAAGCTTGAGTTTACGCGAGCGTTGCGCGTGAACGCTTGGGTGGATAACTGAATACGGCATTGGTAGAATGAGCGTATGTACCAAGTTTCAACTAACTCGGTCATCTTTAACTCAAGTTATCGTCATCGGTAGCTTTTGTGACGCTTGCGCTTTTGTGAAGGTCGTTTTTATGGATTCACTCCCGGGCTCTAGAAAATGCCGTAAGGAACTTCGTTCCAAAATCCGAAGACGCAAGGAGCATTTTTGGTCTCGGGCAGGCCTGGTCGGTATTTCCTTTATCATTTTTGCCAACAAACATAACTTAAAAACATTCGATTTTTATGAAATTGATGGTAGGACATAATTAGCCTCTCTGTTAGTTCCATATTATTTTCAACCTTCTGCGCCCATTTGTTTCTCTTCCACACGCGCAGGATGGTTTTGTCTAAAGTAGCCTCCTGATACCCCCAGATTAATTTCAACCGTCTGTGCTCTTAAAATTTTTCTAAATTAATGTATAAAATCAAAGCATAACATGTTGGTGGATTTCAAAAAGCGGCAGGGAATATTATACAAATTTGACAATAATAGGTTGTAAAAGCATTAAAGTATACGAAATAGAGCTGAAGGAAGCTATGTGGCTCACTAATTGGCAGACTGTTTATTAGGATATGGTCCATTTTGTCCCTCCAGGCTTTCCTATCCATTACAAGCATTGTTTATTGTTTATTACCTTGTCTTCTATCATTTCCAAGTCGTTACACCATTCTCTCTAGGTCTTACCTCCTTTCTCTTCTCTCCCCATTCAGTTATTGTTTTTGCCCACCTGTTCTTATCCATTCTGAAGATATGGCCGGCGCATTCTCATTTATAAGATCTTATGACTTATACATTTTTTATCCCACTTCTTCTCTTTTTTTGGTTCTTTATCCTGTCTTTCCGCTTGTGGAACTCCACACCGTACTCTTTTTGTCGTTTCTTGTACACCTCGATCAACATATGATTAAAGGTGAACAAACGTTTTTACGTGGAGAGACTTATCCTTTTACCTTTAATGATGGCCTCGACTAACACTCCATATCCTATCTAACATATTGATTAGGTTACTAAAGAATGGCAGATCGTTCACTTCACTTATCTATTCTATGAAATCATGATTTCAGTGTGAAACATGTCTCACCTCTCTGGTATTCCAACTCACCAGATATGTCGGTGTTTAGAGCTAGGTTTCAGTGTGAAACATGTCTCACCTCTCTGGGATTCCAACTCACCAGATATGTCAGTGTTTAGACCTAGGTTTCAGTGTGAAACATGTCTCACCTCTCTGGGATTCCAACTCACCAGATATGTCAGTGTTTAGACCTAGGTTTCAGTGTGAAACATGTCTCACCTCTCTGGGATTCCAACTCACCAGTAAGTCGGCTTTTAGACCTAGGTTTTAGACGAATAGTAAGAGCGCTAACATACTCTGTTACGTTCTTGATAATTTCCTTCGATTGTTATTATTATGTAAAACTAAAGTTATAAAATTTATTTTTAAATATAAATTAAAATTTTCATGTTTTACAGAGCTCAAAAATCTTAATAATTTTTGGATACAAAAAGAAATAACTTGCTACTCCAATTTTCCTGGATACCCTCTCTTTTCCTAAATCCCCTTTTTCCTCTCTTTATATATATATATATATATATATATATATATATATATATATATATATATATATATATATATATATATATATTATATATATATATATATATATATATATATATATATATATATATATATATATATATATATATATATATATATATATATATATATATATATATGTATATATATATATATATAAATTATAATTATTGTTTGTCAACTTTTTCCCCTTGAAAGTCTCCACTTCAACTAATTAGAAGGTGCTTTTTTGAGATTTTTCCTTTGAAAAAAAGGAAAAAGGAGGAAAAGATATTTACTACAGCTCTAAGTTTAATTTTGGGTTCAAAATTCACCTCGTTTAACCTTACCCTCTCTCCTTAATCCCCCTCCCACCTCAATTTCTTAACAAAGTTTCTTGTTTCAAGTTCAATATAAAAAGAATCTGTATGCATTGCGGTATGATTTTTTTCTCAGAGAGTGGTTCTTTTTATATACTTTCTTTCTAAATAGAAGTAACTGAAAAAAAGAAATATTATTATGGTAATTTTTGTATGGTTATTTTTTTTAAGAGTGCGGGAAATAAACTTTTCTTTTTTTTTACTAGAATTGAGAAAATGTTTTATTAAAATTTTTTTTTACTTTAGTACACATTTTTTTTTGTTTTTATAAAAAGCAGTTTATTAGATTTAGTTTATTTTGCATACACTCTTGCCAAGGTTAGTTTTATGATGAGATGTTAATTGTTTTTGCTGAGAAAATTTGAAAAGACTGCAGTGCTTTTTCCCACCCAGAATTAAGTTATAAGGTTAAAGGCTTTTCTTGGTTACTTATAATAATACTAGCCCATAAAAACCAAGTTTTTATTATAAATCCTTTATATTTTTGCATTTTGGTTGTGAAAGGGTAAATATTGGTATTAATCCATTTTAATTAATTTGTAAAATTTAATTAATTAATTAATTTGTCAGAATGTTTTTGTATTGGTGGAGAGTCGATATGCCAAGTTTCAGCTCGATTGAATGACTGGAAGAAGGTTAACTCACCCTCTAAAGATTTTATATACCTACCAATTAACTAATTAATTGATTAAATTTTTATTTTATTTGTATTACTTATTTTTTTAAAAATTAATTAATCCATCCATTTTCATTGTTAAAAAGATAATTAATTAAATTTAAAAATTAATTAATTAAATTTAAAAATTAATTAATTAAATTTATTTAATTAATTAATTTGTTAGAATGTGTTTGTATTGGTAGAGAGTCTATGTGCCAAGTTTCAGCTCGATTGAATGACTGTCCTCGGTTAGGTTTACTGTCCTCCAAGTTAGTTAGTTAGTTTACCGTCCTCCACGATCATACATTTTGTTACTTTTTCACATACGCAGGATATATAAAGAGAAAGTATTGCGGTTGCTCGAATCAAAAATATTCACGCGTCCAAAACGCATAGGTTTTTAAAAATGTGAGCCATTCGTCAGTCTATAGTCCATGCAGACGCATGGAGCCTATATAAGCGATGGAGCCTATATAAGCGATGGAGCCTATACTAATTTCAATGAAATTTGGCATACAATTTCAGAAAAACCACTCTAGCTCCAAATTTAAGGGCGCTACACCTCTTAAAAAATCTCAAATGTAGTCTATTTAAATACGAATCTAATCATATAAGTCGTTTTCCCGGGAAAAATCTATTTTCTTTAGAAAAAATATCTATAGAATATCGGTTTTAATTCTCTATTGGGGAGGAGTTATTTTAATGGTAAATTTTGATGAAATTTTCAATACTAATGATAGGTAACCTCGAAAAATCGGAACAACTAAAAAATGGGAAACAGTGGACCAAGTTATGTATTGCTTAGAGGAAGTATTGTGGTGGCGCGAAAATTGAAATAAACAAAAACCATCCTAATAGCAAACATAAGACTACCTAATATCTAAATTAGTTAGATGAACGCACACATTTTTTGAATGGGAAAAGCCGGAAAAGGAAGATGAAAATAATATGATAGTACTTCATTCATCGTTTTACGACGTCGTTAGATGGAAAGCAGCCTTTCTTTACAGCCTTAGACCTAAAAATGAGCCCTAGAATCGCTATTAAGACCAACTCTAAGTAATAAGGTGAATTCCAGAAATTAATTTTAGCTATAAATTTGGTGGCGCTTTTCTTTTTTTATTTGTTACTGCTTAGAATCTTAAAATTATAAAAAATAATTTAAACGCTTCATGTTCATAGAATTCTTTGAAGAGGGGGAATCATTATTATTATTATTATTATTTTTGTAGTTTTAGTCCCGTTCAACAGCTCATTAGGTCATTACAGGACGGGGGTTATCCGGCCACTTTACTCTTAATTTATTATTATTTTATTATAATTACTTATTATTAATTTTATTATAATTATTATTTTATTATTATATTACTTATATTATTATTTTTATTATTATTATTATATAGAATGAAATTAGTGAGGTACAGTTTAATAAAAAGAACACAGTTTAACCAACTAGTTTCGTAAAATTTATTTACATCATCACGGTATACACCTACTATAGATAATAGACTACTACTCTAAACTTACAGTCGTAACACATTGAAGTTTAATGTTGGTATAAACCCATTTCATAATACCCATCTCAAATTTCACTAAGTTAAGATTGTAAGTTTAGTGAAGTTGTCCTATAGAGCCTAATGATGTAAATAAATTTTACGAAACTAGTAGAGGTTAAACTATGTTGTTTTTATTAAACTGTACCTCATTAATTTCATTATAATTCATTATTTCAACGATTGCTAATTCATATTTTATGTTTTTTTTTTTTTTAAAAAATACCTTCTGATGATAAGAAGAGTTGTTTGTGGTTTTAAAATGTATCCATTTATCCTCCCGATTTAGTCACATTTTCAGGAGAGATACATAGGAGACATTATTATAGAAAACTAAGGAGAGATCCATAGGAGTCATTTTCAAAGGAAACTAAGGAGTGGTACATAGGAAACTAAGGAGAGATACATAGGAGACATTTTCATAGGAAACTAAAAAGAGATACATAGAAAACTAAGAAGAGATTAATAGGAGTCGTTTTCAAAGGAAACTAAGGAGTGGTACATAGGAAACTAAGGAGAGATACATAGGAGACATTTTCATAGGAAACTAAAAAGAGATACATAGAAAACTAAGGAGAGATTCATAGGAGACATTTTCATAGCAAACTAAGGAGAGATACATAGGAAACTAGGGAGAGATTCATATGAGACATTCTCATAGGAAACTAAGGAGAGATACATAGGAAACTAAGGAGAGGCACGTAGGAGACATTTACATAGGAAACTAAGGAGAGATAAATAAGAGACATTTTCATAGGCTTTTTTTCTAAAACGTAATTTTTATACATTCCAATTTTCTATTTAAATGCGATTTTTTATAGGGAATATTGCTGATAATAATTTATAGAATTTGGTTCCTGTTTGGGTAGATACTGGAGCCCTAAAAAATAGAAATCTCTGGACAAAGTAATTACGTACTCGTATATAAGAAACTTTAGTGTGAGATTGGTTACTTTCTAATATACGTATACCTGGTATGCATTGTTTAGAGAAAGTATTGTAGTGAATAGAAAATTGAAATAAACAATAAACAGGTCAAGTGTGTGCTGGTCAGGACACAGCGAGGGTCCGTAGGCAACACAGTTTTGTTTAAGTAGTACCTATTGATGGTGCTTTTAAAATGCTAAAAAGCCTATTTTGAACTATCCTATGGGTCTGATATTCTCAAAACACATAAACAAACTTCTGATATAGTATTTTTTACCAGTGAACCATACTATTTATAAACATATCAATACATGCAAAAGAGCATAATTATAAATAAACAGGTCAAGTGTGTGCTAGTGAGCACACAGCGAGGGTCCGTAGGCAGCCCTGTATAGTTTAAGTAGTACCCTATTGATGGTGTTTTTTTAAAATGCTAAAAAGCTTACTTTGAACTATGCTATGGGTCTGATATTCTCAAAACACTATACAAACTTCTGATAAAGTATTTTTTTTTTTTGCCACTGAACCGGACTACAACCATATAAATACATCGAAAAGACCATAGTTATAAAAAAAAACTTTTTTTGTCAAAAAATAAAATAATATTTTTTTCGAAATTTCCAAAAAGTGGTATCTTTACTTTTAGTCGAAGAATGTTCAGGAATTTTTTCAGATTTTTCGCACTTCACATAAGTGAGATAGAGAGGGGAGGACACGTTTCACACCCACTTCAAACTTGCCTACGCTCGCCCTAAAAGTTATAACCAAAGAAATATATATTTTTATAATCAGCTCGACGTACCCTTTCATATGATACCCCTCACGGTTTCGAAAAAAAAATAAAAAATGTTTAACCCTTATGGGTTTTTACCCTATTTGTTTTGAAAAATATTTTTTTAAGTCGCTATATTTTTAAAATATGTGGATAGGTACAAGACACATACATGCCAAATTTCAAAGTGATCGGAGGAAAGGTGTAGCCGTGAGAGCAGGCGACCGGACGGACGGACAGACACACGCAGGAAAATATAAGGGTTCTTGGTTTTGCCTACAGTCCCTAAAAAACGTATTTTGTCATTAAAAAATATATTTATTTTTTTCGAAATTTCAAAAAAGTGGTATCTTTACTTTCAGTCGAAGAATGTTCAAGATTTTTTTCAGAATTTTTGCACTTTACATAAGCGAGATAGAAGGGGGGGGGGGGCACTTTTCACACCAACTTCAAAGTCGTCTACGCTCGCCCTATCAAAAGTTTCAACCAAAAAATTATATATTTTTATAATCAGCTCGACGTACCCTTTCATATGATACCCCACACGGTCTCCAGAAAAAACAATTATTTTTTAACCCTTAAATTTTTTTACCCTAATTTTTTGAAAAATATTTTTTTTAAGTCGCTATATTTTTAAATTTCAAGATAAAAAGAACTTTTTATATACTACGTTTTTAAATTTTCTGTTGAATCGTATGTAATGTTGATAATATAGTTGTTATTGTTATATAATATATAATGTTAGTGAAAAAAAAAATAGTTCCGAATTTATTTACTTCACATAAATGACAACCATCCAGAGAGCTGATCTTAAACCTATAAAAGGACAAATCTTTGTACAACGGATCTCCCCAACACCAAATCTAAGCGTGCCATCGATACATTTGAAATAATATAATCGATATTTCCTGTTTTGCTGTCATTCAATGTTTATCTATCACAAATTTGAGACCCGTCAAAATGAAGATTGCGTAAATATTGGATATGGCAAAGGCAAAACAAATAAAATAACTTGCGGATTTTTTCCGAACTAACTTTCCGCACAGCAAAATTTGCTGAAAACTAATTAAATTCTGCTGAAAGATGGCTAAGAGTATTAAAATAATGCATTGTCATCGTGTTCTGAGCTATGCTAAAAGTTTCAAATGTCTAGCTATTCGGGAAGTTAGTTAGAAATCGATTGCCAGATTTGTACCGGACAAACAAACAAACAAGAATTCAAGCTAATAAAACCGTAGTAAAACGTGTGGGTAGGTACTATACACACATGCCAAATTTCAAAGAGATTAGACGAAAGGTGTCACTAGGGGAGCAGGCGACAGACGGACGGACAGACAGACACACGCAGGAAAAATATAAGGGTCCTTGGTTTTGCCTACGGACCCTAAAAAACACCCTTATATTATAGATTAACCTAATATCTAGATTAGTTTGATCAACACACACATTTTTAAATTTCTGATTTAGTCCGAAATTTTCGTTGTTGGGACTTTAAACTCGCTAATTTGACTATAGATTTTTTTTAGAATTAATATTTTTATTAGATGTTGGTAATTTCAGTTAATTTATTACTGACTATCAGTGTACATCATCTTGGGATTAGGTTCATAAAAACTGGTAATAGGTTTTTGTTGAGTGTATTTTTATTTATTAATCACTCAATGTTTTTATTGATAGATCAATAAAAACTGTTATCAATTAAAGCTAGGTGAGAAGGTTTATCTGTATGGCCGGTTCAGGTTCATTGATGCGTTTTGACCTCCCCCCCCCCCCCCCCCCCCCCCTTCCCTCTCTATAGTGCTTTAGAAGATCAGTTGATGTGGGCGTGCTGGCTGAATCAATGCCTCGCTTTTAGTACAGGAGGCCCCCGTTTGTAACCCTGCTAGCGCCACCGTCGAAACCATCTCCCTAGGGGACACGGTATGACTCATCCGGCCACGGGGTGGTGAGGGGGTGGGGGCTATTCTGGGCGAGTCTTCAGTCTGTGACGAGAGTTCGTCGCGTACGGTGTATACGCGAAAGAAGTTTTGTCGCTCCAGCTTTTCGTTCGAAATTAAAAAATAATTTGACGTCTCCGAAAATAATTTTGTTTTTAAAAAAAATCGCATTTCTTTTTTTTCCTAAAATATTTATAAAATAATACAAGATTAGAAAAAAAGCGATTGGAGATATCAAAGAGTTTTAATTCGATTGGAATACATTATTATAAAACAAATAAATTGGTTCATCTATTTCAAAAAATAAAAAGTTTTGTTAAAAAAAAAGGTTCATTTTATTTTTTGTGCCATTGTTTAACTATTTTTTTTTTGCTTTATCTGTTTTAAATTGTGCCATTTTTTTGGTTCTACGGAGAATAATTGTTTGATAAGTTCTTATCTTAAATATATTTAATTTTTTGCTTTTAAAATTCGACAATTTTTGTTTTCAAATCTAATTTTGCATTATTAAGTTTTGTCGTTTACAAACCAAAAAATTAAGAAGAGAGAAGAAGCATTGGGAAATTGATTTTTACTTTACTATGAGTTGCTACTGATTTTTACCCAACTCCGCCTAAAAAGGTTGGAAAAATTGCGTCCAGCAGCGTATCACTTGAAGACGTTCTCTCACCATCCGTGAAACTGTCTCGTATGTACTCATAATATTCATAACTGTGTGCTTATAGATTTAGAATTAAATTAGAAGATTTGTAAAAAGTGAGGAATCAGTCAAGTGTAAAAAAAGTTGGTACTTCTTTAGATTGTTACTCCCCTATGTTGTTTTAGAGTATAAATAGACTTTGACTAAATAACTATTAAGAAAAAGGGATGTTTAGTCCAATGTTCTTCTGGACCATGGAATATCACACTTCTGTTTGAATAGGGGAGTAACAGCTTAAAAAAGAACATTCCGTACACCTGATCCATTGACCTGCTCCAATGATTTATCTTATGTTTAAAGTTATAATATTAATTATTTATTTTAAATATGTAGAGACAGGGTCCTCTCTCTTGGTAAAAACAACACCTACAAAAGGCCAATGTGTTTTATGATTTATTTATTTTTTTCAATTCAGTAGAATGTCTTTTGGTGGAAATAAATATTATTATTATTGTTATTACCTTCTATTATCATTGTTATTGTTAGGTTCATCAGATAGCTTGTTAAGGGTCCGTTGGCATTATCAAGGACCCTTATAATTTACCTGTGTTTGTCTGTCTGTCTGTGTGTCGTTATTGTACCTGTATCTCCTAATGTACCTAACATACAAATTTGACAGCTCTGCAGTTCTGTTATGTGTAAATAACCTCAACACTCAACACCTGAAAAATGTAGGGAAGATTCAAAAAATCATCCCTCAAAAATGAACGGGTGGAATTTAAGGGGTTGAACATTTTTAAACGGAAATGCGTTATGTAGGGGGTGTTAAATGAAAGAGGACTGAATACATATATATATATATATATATATATATATATATATATATATATATATATATATATATATATATATATATATTTATCTTTGCCCTATGGGCCCATTAAAATTGCGTTTTTCTTGTTTAAGTTTTCCTTACCTAAAAGTAATAGTTTTGTTTTCAACCAAAAAAATCTGAAACCGGGGATTCAATGTAATATTTTTTAGCTGGATGTCTGTTTGTTTGTGTGTTTGTGTGTGTCTGTGTCACGCATAAATTCCCACAATTTTTTAAACTAGATTAAAATTCAATAAAAAAATCAGTTCTTACATGCAGTTGTGCTGCCCGAGAAATCATAAATGTGCTTCGTCATTATCCCATTTGGCTGAGTAATCAATATTTTTAAAAATTCGTAGAAAGCCCTCATTTTTTCTCCCGATTGCACTGAAATGTGCACCAAATATACCTGTGTATGAGACATATATTTCAACTGAATTTTACTTATATATCTGCTGCCATTTTGAAAATATTGATTATTAAACTTAACGCTGAATACTTTTAGAACTATTTCGCCTATTGAGCTCTCACCGGGGCTCATGCTAGGTATTACTGGCTATGTTTCATATTATCTTGATCATCCCTCCTGCATGTCTTCAAATGAAGATTTATAGCATTAAAAATATTGTTCCATGTACCCTGTTCCCAAAAATTACGATTTTTTAAAATCGCACAAGAGAGAACTGGTCTAAATTTTAATTTTATGAAAAAAAGTCATTCGATATAAAAAATTATATTTTTCTAAATAAGAATGAATATTCAAAAAAAAACAATAATTTAAATTTCACCCCCCCCCCCCCACGCTTACCTCACTCTGAATAAAAAGAAAATTTTAAATTAATAAAATTAGGAATCGTTTTGAGTACAACAATGATTGTTGAATAGACATTTTTAAAATTAACATTATTATAGAAATTATATCTTAGCAATGGACCATAAAAATTAATTTACTTCAATTTATGCTTTTTATTAAATTTTTATTTTAATAAAATAGGTCTATTAAACAATTAATTTTTTATTTAACACGATTTTCAAAACGATTACTTTGGATTTTTTTATTATTAATAGTGAGGTAAGCGGGTAGGGGGGGGGGGGGTGAAATTCAAATTATTGTTTTTTTTTGTATATTCTTTCTTATTTAGAAAAATATAATTTTTTATAACGAATGACTTTTTTTCATAAAATTAAAATTTAGACCAGTTCCCTCTTGTGCAATTTTAAAAAATCGTAATTTTTGGGAACAGGGTACATGGAACAATATTTTTAATGCTATAAATCTTCATTTGACGACATGCAGGAGGGATGATCAAGAATGACTTTTTGTCGAAAAATGCAATTTTTAGGTCACTTCACGTATCGTCAAGTCGATCCTGGGACATACTGTATAGTAGTAAATAACAATGATAACAAAAATATATAATATATATGAGAGAAGAAACAGACAAAATTAATTAAACTGGGAAGTCATTGAACAATCATCAAACATTGTTGTATTAATTTAAAATTGCATTGCCACTCGCTTCTCTCAATACTGCAGTTGCACCAGTAAATATTTAATATCTCTAATTCTAGGACCAATTAATAAAATAATAAATACTCAATTTAAAGAGCATTAGTGTGAGGTTTAAGTACCCCAATTAGAAATTAAATCGGTCAACAATTTGGACGCCGTAAGAGCTCAAAGTAAAAATATCATAAGACGAAAGTTGTAGATCTTTTACGATCAGTACCGCTGGTACAATTAGCTTTTCGATCGACTTACTGTTTAGTTCGATAGACTTACTGTTTTTTGCATTCGATCGACTTACTGTTTATAAGCCCCAAAAAAACTTTTAAGTGCGTCCGCCATCTTTAATGTTTTCAGGGGGTAAAATTATTTTTACACTTTTCGGATTTTTCCTGCCGGTTTGGGCCAATTTCCGATCAAATGCAAAAAACTCTCTAGGTGGTCTAGAAGTACCCAAACATTTTGATTAGCGAGTCTGTGTGTTTTGGATATGGTGGGTGTCAGCCTAAGTTTTTTAGGTTATTTTTTTTTTTTTTTTTTAATTGTTAATAACTTTGGTTCTACTCAATATTTTTCGATGAAACCATGCCTACAAATTGCGCAACATGTTTGCGCTCACCTCTGAAAAAAATTAGTCGATATTGTTTAGCGATTTTTGTCCCTATATAGTTTGACTGGGGTGACAGACACACATACGAAGGCCGGATTCGGTTTTCGGAATGCATAAAGTGAAAAGTATCCAAAAAAAATTCAAATCTGGCCAATGTAGAGACAAAACTTTAATTTTATATATATATATATATATATATATATATATATATATATATATATATATATATATATATATATTACGTCAAGTTTAATGTGGGTGGATGGGCTTTGTTTATATGGTGTTATGAGTTTATGGCGTAGTGTTGTAAGGCAGTGATGTGTACTAATGATTCATTGACAGTCATTAGGCTTTGTACTGTATTCTGTATTATACAGACATCCAGGATGTTTCCATGAACTATAAGACTACACTGGTCACTGTAGTTATCTATAATCCTCTGTATTACTCATCCCTCCATATGCTATTTCCTGGATTATAGTTTCAGCTGAGTAAATGGGGCATTAACATTATGTCTGTTTTTCTTTTAAATGCCCTCATCTTAATGTCTTATCATCTGGATTCCTGTGTTTACACTACGCCTTGCGTTAGTTTTAATTTTTTTTTTTCAATTTAATAGCTTTATAAAACTTAAAAATACTCTGCCAATTAGTGTGGTAGGTACATAGCTTCATCGCGTCCTATTTTGTATACTTTAATGATTTTATTGCTAGATAAAAATAGATTTAATTTGTCAAGGACCTATCCTAGGCGGCTAATTCTGTCTACTAGATAAGCACTTTAAAAATATTTTAAATCACTCTACAGGAAATCTGATTCTAATAAATGAGGGGTCGATTTGAAGGTGCATTAAAAGTTGTATAGTATTGCTTTTTTGATTGAAGCAATAAGAAATCATTTATAGGAGGAATCTTATTTATTATTTAGATATTATTTATGTCTTCAATAGAAGAGTTATCATTTTCCAACATGATTTCTTTTTCTTAATTTATTTCCCCTAAATTAGCTTTCGTGTTGGTTTTATTGTGCTGAGCGAAGCAAAGCTTTTATACTACATTTTGCATTTTGGTTGGACACATACTTCTCCTGAACGGCTGAACCGATCACAGGAAGGTATAAATCTGAAATGGTCCTAATTGTTTCACAAGGGTACGGGGTACAAAAGTTAAAATAGTATATGCCCTTCCTGATTGCATGTCGTTGGAAAGCTCTTTAAGAGTACAGTTACTGTTGTTATGTTCACTTAGGTCTTTTGAAATTTTATTTTTGACATTTTTATGAGAAAACTAAATATTGAATAGTATTTATTTATATATAAAGAATATTTTTTTTTTCTTCATAGCCGACATTTTGTACGGTTTCCTCTTGTACGGTACAGGGTACATTTTGAACAAAAAGTAATAGTATAAATCTTCATTCAAGAACAAGCAGGAGATTTTATGGAAAGATACTTTCCGACGAAAATTGAAAGTTTTAATATTTACATGTATAGGCAACTCCATTTGTGGACATAGTGGATATATATATATATATATATATATATATATATATATATATATATATATATATATATATAAATTCAACATATACTCTTACTAGATAAATATATATTTAGATATTTTGCTTATCGAGTTTTTAATTAATGCGAGGAGTTTCGTCTTTTTATTAGGTCGTTGTGGTTCGTGGACCAAATATTTTACCGACTCTTGCTCTGGAATATTCATATATATTAATGTCAATGACTTATTTCAATTTTTTTTGTTTGTAAAAATGCAAAAAAAAATGGGAAATGCAGAGGAAAAAAAAGGGTCTCATCTCGATCCTACTAATTGGAGCTAAGCTTCTAACACCCTGAACTAGGGCTCGCCCTGAGCAGTAGTGGGGGGAGGGTTAAGCCTTCATTATTCCTAGCTTCCCTCTGTCCTATACCCCCCCCCCCCGGCTTTAAAATTATCTCTTCATTCCTTTTCATCCCTTAGGGTCTTGGTAGGGGGGTCAAAATAACGTAGACCCTGGAAAAATTGATTTTTTAAAAAGGGGGGATGAAATCTCCCCCCTAATCTAGCAAGAAAATGAAGTATTTAGTGGAGGAGGGGACAAAAGTATGTTTAATACTATAAACATTGACTTGAGATATTCTTTAATTTATTTTTAATCACAATAAATTATAAAGTAAATAAACTAACTAATAAAATTACCTTACCTATAGTTTATTTAATGTTCAAAGCAGTATAGAATAAAATTTTAGAAACAATTTGGTGACAATTTTCTTTATTACTCGTTTTCACCTTTACTTAACTTCATGGCGATACAGGGCATTAAGGCCCTAGCCTCCTCTTCAAGCCCTTTCCACGCTGCTTTATCGGTGTTCTTCAGTCTCCTCCTTCTTGCCCTATCCTCTTCTATAATTTCTAGCCTCCTGATTCTGGGTCTACCCAATATCTTTCTTCCTTCTGCTTTCCTCTGGTCTTCTTCTAAAATTTCTAGCCACCTCAGTCTGGGTCTACTTCTTCGCCTTTTTTCCTCTGTCTGTCCATCCGTTTGTTTCTTAAGAATTATTTTCGGAGGTATTTTTTTGGACATGTCTTAGACATCTTATTCTTGGTGCTTAGACTTTTTAGCCGTATTGTATTTATTTTATTTTATTATTATTTTTTTTTTTCATATTTTTATTGCGATATTCCTCATTCTCCACATTTAATTGAAAAAGGGACTAACGTGGTTTCATCGGTACATTAAAACGTTTCTTTAAAATCAAATGATCAAAAATAAATTATAATAAAATATTTTTTTCCACGAACTTTCATAGTTTTTAGATGGTAGTGCGAGCAAAATGTAGCATTAAATTCATTTCTCAATTTCCTATCGAACAATGATTTTCCTAAGATGTATACCTTATTTTAATAGATGATCTCTTATTAGGGTTTCGAGATCATCCTAGATATCCTTTTATGCTTTTATTAGTTCGTTCGTCCGTTCGTCGTTCGTTGTCGCATCTTCGATCATATCTCCCGACCTATTGTAGCTAGAGATTTAAAATTAATTATACAACTTAATTTTTTCCCCCAAAAAACAGAAAAAATGTTGTGAACTTCACAACTCAAAAAATTCTTAGTGGGTTATCATTATTTAGTGGGTATCATTTTAAAGGTATTGAAATGTAGATCACACATTTATATCATGTTTCCAAAATGGCGGCCATTATACCCATAAAAGATCCAAATAAGTGCATACCTAAAATGCTAAAGGATAATATGCACACCTTACTCTCCCAAAGTGCAACTTTTTATACATATTTTAGTAAAAAAAAAAAATAATAATAATAATAATAATAATGTAGGAAATATGAATTTTTATCACCGAAGAAACCCTTTGTAGCTTGCTGTCTAGTAAATGACGGGATTTTTTTATTCAATTTCTCGAAGGATCATATATTGTCACATTTATTATCATAATTGTATGTTTAGTGAGAGACTGTGTAATTAGATACTAGATAAAATTGTATCTAAAAAATCAAAATCAAAATTATCTACAATCAAAATTGTAGATAAAATTGTATTAGAGACACCTGCTGTACAACTTCCTGCATTTGTCGATTCTCATGTAGCTAAAAGCAAGCTAACTACCTCTATCGTTGACTCGAATCCGTGGCTTTAAAACTTCATAGAAGCATAGTGTTAGAAATCACTGCTAGATTTGAAAGTATACGAATGTTATTTGGCTAGAAGAGAGATCTAGGAAATCTAGATTAGCAGAGAGAGTTGTAAACAGAGAAGTGAGCGGCCGGGCAACTTTTCCTCCTGCCTTAGTTTAACTGTAACAATACAATCCAAACTCAGAACAACTAACATAACAATACTGAGCTTCTCTACTCAACTAGACTATTCAAACAATCCATTTTTATTTCCTCAAACCAACATTTAATTGATTTTAAAATGGAACAATCCACTAGATTGTTAAAGATATGCTACAACTATTATATCTTTAACTAGGCGTGATGAATAAAGAATAACCGGTGTGTAAGCATTGCGATCTTAAGGAGTCTAATGAAACTTTATAATTAGTGTGGCACATAGCTTTCTCGCATCATATGACATACTTAATTGATGTTATGCTTTTGCAATCCATTATTGTCTAATTTATCTAATTGTTTTCCCTCTTTTATTTTAAATCCGTCAAAATTGTTTGGTTTTTTACAAAAATGAAAGTATCAATTTAGCAATACTTAATGTAGACATTTGATTGATATAAATCTGGGGCTATTTGCGGTCTACTTTTGATAAACCATCCAAATTCCATAAAAATCAGATGAGCACCTGTTGAAGTTATAGGTGTAAATAAATGACTGTGTGCATGTGGAGGACAAAACAAATGGGCGTAACTTATATGGCACCTTGGGCTATTTATAACTTACAACCATGGGCTAATTATAATTTACCATTTAAATTTCATCAAAATCGGACTAGTAGTTTTTAAGACATGTTGGTTCGCCAAATTGAACGATAGACCGAAAGACAGATACGGGACCAAGAACGTTCCTTGAAGCTTGAAAGGGATTTCTGTCTTTTTGGAAGTTGAAGACATTTTCGACAACATTTTCGATCTTCAGACCAACCACATGCTTCCGTTACCTTTGGTAACCCCGGAAGCATAAAAGTCAACCGTTTTTGAGATATTGTTTTTACTTTCTCATATAAAGAGAAAGTATTGTGATGGCGCGAAAATTCGATTTTGAGATTTTGATAGATTTACACGTTTTAAGGTCCCCTGAGTCCAAAAAAGTGGTTTTTAAAAATGTCTGTCTGTCTGTCGTCTGTCGTCTGTCGTCTGTGCAGACGCCTGGAGCCTAAACTACTGAGCCGATTTTGGCGAAATTTGGCATACATGTTCACAAAAACCATACCCCGAGGCGAAATCGATAAATGAAATTTAGCTCCAAATTTGGGGGCGCTACCCCCCCAAAAACTCTGAAAAAATATTTCTCGAAAACGGTTCCGACGATTTTGATTAAAAAATTCTAAAATGTAGTCCATTTGAATACGAATCCAATGATATAAGCCGTTTTCCGGGAAAAATCTAGTTCCTGAGAAAAAAAAGCTTAAAACGCGGACGGAGAGAGCCCGGGTTCGATTCCCCACCAAGGAAAAGTGATTTTTATGATAAATTTTGATGAAATGTTTAATAATATTTAAATGTACATTTGAAAACTAATAAATGGAAACACTGGGCTAAGTAATTATAAACTCGTATATGAGAAAGTTTGTCTGAGTTGTCTCGGACCGATTTTTACTTTCTCATATAAAGAGAAAGTATTGTGATTTCTCCTTGGGGTAGGTATGATTTTTTGTAACATGTTGGTATGACAAATTTCATCAGTTTAGGCTCGATGCGTCTCCACAGTCTATACCAGTAACGAGATCTTAATCTATGCGTCATCGCAATACTTTCCCTTTATGAGAATTTAAAAAAAGTAGACTGCCAATTGGTGTGGCACATAGCTTTCTCCTATCCTATCACGTAATTTATTTATTTTATGCCTTTACAAGCCATTATTGTCTAATTTGTTTGTTTCTCACGTTTTTTTAATCTGTCAAATTTGTTTCGATTTTTTACATCTTAAAGAGCGCAAATCTTAAAGATCGCAGACGGTTCAATTGAATCTGGGGCTATCTGCTGGTTACTTTCGATAAACTATAAAAGTTTCATACAAATCAGATAAGTACTTTTGAAGCAATAGCTGTAAGTAAATGTATGTTTGTGCGCATGTGGAAGAGAAACAAATGAGCGTAGACGGTTGAAATTTTTATGGGACCAACAATAAACTAATTATGACCTACCATACGAATTTTATTAAAATCGGACCTGTAGTTTTTAAGATATGTTGGTTTGCAAAAATTGAGCGACAGACAGACACGGAACCAAAAATGTTCCCTGATGTCTGAAACGGATTTTTGTTTTGGAATTTTTTAAATCGGAGACATAAAATATTTTTGTTCTTCAGAACGATCACATAGCTTCCGTTACCTTTGGTAAGCTCGAAAGCAAAACTTTTTTTTTATGAAATGTTTAGCTCTATTTTATTTGGGACAAAATAAATTATTCTTGTTACATATATGCAGTCAAGTACATAGAAATATTAACGCTAATTATTTTCTTCCTGCTAAATAAAACAGTCAGCGGATAGTTCAGTCTATGACGTCTGTCTATGCAGAATGCAGAAATGTTGCGAAGGTCAAACAAATTTATCATCTTTCGCTTCTCATCTCTCTAGTATGTAGAGAGATGGCTGTAATTAGAGTTATGTAAGGACATTAGAGCTTGTCTGGTGTTACGTTTAATAGAAGTCATAATGTTATTTTGCTTATGGACATTCCTTTTTGGTCTAATTATGGTATGTACCACTGTACAGAGCTGTACAGAGCGCTAAACTAATACAGAGTATGGTTTCCAAACGGATGTGATTCCGAATGGATGGTTCCAAAAAGGTGTTGTAAGGACATTACAGCTAGTCTGGCGTTTAATTGAACTCATAATGTTCTTATGGACATTCCTCTTTGGTCTAGTTATGGCATATTACCATTGTACAGAGCGCTAAACTAATACAGAGTATGGTTTCCAAATGTATTGCAAGCCTAGGGTGTTGATAAATGACATTAATATATCATTGTCTTCTGTTAGGATATAACTTATGTTGTGAGAAAGGAGGTACTGAAATTCGAGGGGGGAAGAGCCTCTGGGGTTAGTTTGAAAACATGCTGGCATGCTGTTTTCTTTTATGTATGAGAGTTATAACAAGGTTTCTATATATCTTACTTAAACAGAAAAAAAAAACAAATCTAGAACCAAGTATCAAAGTATCGGAGAAAACATAATAGTACATTACACTGTCTAGTGCGGAAAGTAGCATTTTGCATGCGAGTGTGGAGTTTGCACCCGAGCGACAGCGAGGGTAGTAAAGCAACACGAGCAACCGTCCTTTATCTACGATTGTTGGATTTGAATAATAAATACACAACAAATTTTTTAATAAACTTCCTGTATGTAAGTTCGTATTTCTCTTTTGATAAAGATGACATTAATTCATTAGTTGTATTTTGTGCCGAATTAATTATTTCGGGAGGCCTATTTATTCTCCTCATTTTCGTCATGATGACAAAAATCAATCATTATTTTTCACTAAAAACTCGATATAAACAGTTACTTTTTTCAAACAAACAGCAAATTAGTTTTGTTAAAAGTAAACAAACTCGCTAATCGTGCGTTAAGGTGAAGAATTCTTCTTTTTTACGGCACTAAGGCGGAAAAAAGAGGAATTGTAAAACGCGCATGCGCAATGAATACAAGTACGTAAAGAATCACTTTCTACGCATCTAAACAGATGTACAATGTTTATATTTCGTATCAATCGTTGATAAATTATCATTAAAATAGATTTTATGTCGTATATAGTTTGTTATGAAAATTCCAATAAGATTAGGTATATTGATATTGTATGTGCCAGGCCGAGATTTAGAGAACCACCCTCTAACCACATCTAACTACCTCTAACCACCTCTAACTACCTGTAACATCTTTTTACAATTTACGCGGAGAGACTATTTGTGTTATCCTATATTTATAGTGATTTAAACTTTAAGTAGAAAAATAATCGTTAGCGATTGACCATTGACCATTGAGATTTTTCAAACTTAACTCAATTCTAATTAATTACCAAGGTTATTGTGATAGTTATTGTCTTCACAGCAAGTATAACATAATCTTTCACCGTACAGATTACTTGATAGTTGTTCGTACTATCACAATATAGTATAGAGTAGTCCCGTTACAGTTACAAGAGCTATTGCGCCTATTGCCATGTGAAAACAGTACGAAAAATCTGTGAGAGTGATAGGTTACTCATATCTTTACCTAAATCGTGTTAAGTTTTTGTTCTGCAGTTTGTATCAGTTAAATTTCTAAAAATGGTGTGGTTTGATATATTATAGTTCTTAGAGGCTCTTCGTGCTTCCCAGAATTAATTTCTTCTTTATATCCATTACACGTATAGTTTATTGTAATTATTTCACCAATGACTGCAGCTACCGCTGCGTTACGTGTCAGACATGTTTAAGATAACGCTACTGTCACATTCATGGCTTGTAAAAAAGTTGTTGACTGTACGCCTTCATGTCATTATTATTGAGGTGGTTATCATGAGAGTACTATCGCTTTGAAAAATAAGTTTACTATCGCCGTAGTTCAATTTGCTGGTATCTGGTGGTGCATCATTGTAGAGAAGATGATATATTTTTCACAGTGATGATCGCATCGAGCGAATGTGTAAAGTGGCCGACCTTGTAGAGAAGATGAGACATGTTTCACACTGATGATCACATCGAGCGAATGTGTAAAGTGGCCGATCTTGTAGAGAAGATGAGACATGTTTCACACTGATGATCACATCGAGTGACTGTGTAAAGTGGGTGATCCCATGTCCTGTAATAACCTATTGTGTTGTTCTGATCGTGTATGAGTCAGTAAAAGAAAACAATATGAAAGTTATTTGCACTCGATACAAAAGAAATGATTCAGCGTTACTTTAGCCAGTCTAAAAGAATCGTATGATGTTAAAGTGCAATGCTATTGGTATTTGGATTGGCTGAAGGTGCATGATATGGTGTTCCGAGTTCAAAGCCTGTTGTGTTCTTTTCCAAGAGGTTGCATTATTGTTGAATCGTACGAAGAGGCGGTAGTAGACCTGAGGCTCTGGGGCATCTGGTCGGGGTAACAAACCGTAGCTGGAGCCTCTCCCCACCTTTTTCTACCAAGACCAAAAAACGCCTCTTGTATTCGACCTTTCGCCACTCCGGTATTATTTCCCTCTCCCGGATTCCCTGGATTGCATAGCTTCGACACACCTGGGTGTTCGCTATTGAGAGAAAGAACAAACCAGATTTGTTTTTTTCCTTCTTCACCATCCCATGCCTCTCATCGACCCACTCACTATGATAAAACCAAAAGTCTTGGATAGCACCTATTTCATGACGTAATTTGAAATTCTACTTGTAGGTTTCACAGTATAATGTAGTAACGATCATCCTACACATCTTTGCACGACCTCGCAAAAGGCCTTCCTGACTTACTGAACTTTGCAAACACTGAATAATTTCTTCAATTACAATTTTCTAAATCAGATTACAGGACGGTGTTGCAGTAATGGTATCACGGAATTTATTCGCACTAATCCGTGCAGCGTATAATGAAGTTTATACCTTTCAAATAGTTTTAGATTTCAAACTGCTCTTTCATTTTTCCTCTACGCTAAAACACTCTTATTTGAACTTTAGGTTCAATAAATCCTGAAACGTTTCTCCTACAGAATTAATTTGTGTCGGTCCACGTAACAAGTAATGCAAGTATAGATTTCAAATTGTTCTTTTATCTTCATTATCTTAACATTACTGTTATTACTACTAGATTCGACGCCTAAAAGTCTCTTTACGGTAACTTCAATAATTTGAGATCCAAATTTCAGTTGCTACCATCTAAAATTCAGGTGCTTTCCTTCTAAAATTCCATTCTTTTATTTGAATTATCATAACATACTCCTATTAAAATATAGATTTGATGCCTAAAAGCCTCTTTACGGGTACTTTAACCATTTGAGGTCCAAATTACAGTTGTTATAAGATAAAATTCAGGTGCTCTCCTACTAAAATTCCAGATTCGATCAGTTTTGAAACTCATCTTTCCTTGGATCTAGGAAACATCTGCTTAAATAGAGTAAGGCGTAAGACGGAGTATTGACCTATTGCTAAACTGTTGTGGAGTAGTCAAGTTTACGCCTATTAGGTAGCTGTTGAACGGAACGAATTAATGCTGTGTTTTGTAACTCTTGATTATTAGTAGCGGTAACTTTCTGATAACATAGTTAAATTCTAATGATGGATGGATCTTTGTATAAATGATTAGGAAATAATACTTGTGTTGCCGGCATTTCTTTAGATTGTTACTCCTCTTATAAAGAACACAGAGGGGAGTAACAATCTAAAGAAGGTATACGGAATGTTCTTCTTTAGATTGTTACTATTACTCCCCTTATAAAGAACACAGAGGGGAGTAACAATCTAAAGAAGGTGTACAGAATGTTCTTCTTTAGAAAGTTACTCCCCTTATAAAAACAGAAGTGTGATATTCCTTTGTCCCAAAGTACATTGGACTATAAATCACTTTGTCTTAATAGTTATTTAGTTTGTCATTTTTATTCTGAAACACTTGGAGGAGTAGCAATCTAAAAAAGTACCGTGTTGTCTATATTTCAATTAATTTAGATGAAGGCAAACATTTAATTTTATTTTCATTAGATTTTCTCTTATTATTTCGATTTTTTTTAAAAATTATTTTCTCAAATGTATATTCGAAGTATCTATTTACTTCGTTCTATTATTTTTTTTACTGTTTGTTAACCATGAAATATCTTAATACTAGACACGTATCGTATTCCAATATTTAGAACGTGCGAAAATAAATTGCATCAGTTCAAAAAAAACAAAAAAAAAAAAAACAGCCACCACTAAATCGATCCGAAATAGAGAAAACCTCGTGTTTAAAGAAGAGAAGTGGATTGTCTATCTGGATTCCTGCGGTTAGCCACAACTTTGTACAGAACAGAATCCCTATAAACATTAGGATCACATATCCCTCTCACAACACATGTTCCGTAACAATGGAAGAGTATAGTTCCACATTCGAATGATACCCACCTTGATGTCCTTGGGAAAAATGCGGTGCCAGGAAACCTGACGTCATTCCATACCTTTTATTTACTCTAAATTCCTTTTTGCCTTTTGACCGTATATCCTAAATGGAACCTCGAAACATATGAATAAAACAGTTTCATTTTACTTTTTAAGAGAAATGCTATCACAACTAAGGTAATCTAGTTCTTCTCCAGACGGTACTCATTATCCCCTTATAAAGACTGAATGCTGTGGTGATTAAACAAGTAATCTTTTTCTTAAAGAGATTTTTTCGAATCTATATAAAGATGACCTTTATCAGCGCTCTAAATCCTAAAACAACTGAGTTATTTTTAAAAAGATTTTGTTGATCTAATGATCTGTAAGCGAAAGCCTCATAGTGGGTGGGAGATAGGTGACTAGGAAATAGGAATAGAAAATGGTTGAAATAGTTTGGTATGTGGTTATTCAATATAAGATATTTGGCCCAACTTTGCTTTACTTTACTTTGGTCTAATTGATCGTATTTCGGCACTTCTTTAGATTGTTACTCGTCTTATAAAAAAGCAGAGGGAGTAACAATTTAAAGAAGGTGTACGGAATTTTCTTCTTTAGACTGTTACTCCCCTTATAAAAACAGAAGTTTGATATTCCTTTGTCCAATACAACATCTCACAAACATCCCTTTTTCTCTATAGTTATTTAGCCAAAGTCATTTATATTCTATTACAACACAGGGGACTAACAATCTAAAGAAGTACCCGCATTTCTCCATTTTTCCCTATCGTCATACCATAGTATCTTGGCTTCCTTTTGATCCATTCTGCCGATTACGTGGTGGAATAATCCATTCCTATGGCTTGGTTCCTTTATGCCAATAAATCGAAAACTCTCCTTACCATTGCGTCAGTTGGCATACGTCTCACGCATGCTCGTACCATCTTAATCTCACTAGTTAAATCTTCAGGAAAAAGTCATACTCCCATCAAAATAGAAAAATTAATTTAAATCTTAAATAAGACTAGCAAAGTAAAGACATTGGACTCAGAGCGTCTCGCAACTTTTCCCTACCAACCATAAACGTATAAATGACAAAACTTTTTTTTTTTTATGTGAATTATAATTTTGTTTGTCCGTTAAAAGTTAAGTCTGGTATAATGAGGTCCGTTATAAGTTAGGTCTGTTTAATGAGGTATTTAAAAATGTACAATCACAATTTCCTATTTAAAAATCATAAGTCGATATGTATTTTCAAAATGGCAGCAGGTATTAAAATAGCACCAGGACTTGTTTATCTTATAAAAACGTATCATTTGTGCGAATTCAAAGTTTGCAATATTTTTTCCTGTTTTTAGGCATTAATGTTTAAGTTATGTACTAAATTTCAAATCTATTGCTACAAATGGTCGAGAGATATGATCCAAGACACGACGGACGGACGAACTACCTAAAGCGTAAGGGTTTCTATGCTCTCGAAATCCTAAATAACGAAGAGTAAACAACCACCTGTTGAACACTTTTTTAACACATATGTTTTAATAGTAAAATAATTAATTAGATATAATGGGGATTTAAATTTTTTTATCAGTATGTGCATGAGAAGTTTTAGTGTGAGTTTGTATGAACGAAGCAAATAAAGGATTCTATTCTATACGTGTGTGTATAGAAAGAGACTTTTTCAGTAAAAATAATCCCTCAGATGAACATTTCGAATATTTTTATACGAGCTTTCTTAATGAATATTAAATACCATCTATTTAAAACCATATTATAAGCATCTTGGAGCTATTTCATTAAACACTGACATAAAGGCACATTCTGACTATAATATGCTTTTTAGCTTTTTAATTAATGCTTATAGAACCCCCCCCCCCCCCTAAAATTAAGTGTTGAGTTAATAGCAAACTCCGCGTGGTAATTTTTTCTTGTAACAATAAGAAAACAAGGCATGTGTTGAACTAGAATATATATATATATGAACAGTAATGAAAAATGAAATTAGAAGCCATATGGGGACGGGAAAGAGAATGTTTTTATTAGTTATGAATCTATGAGAAGCTTCTACGAACAATATGCTTCAACTTGTTAATGTAAATCAACTAACATATGGCCGTCGAGTTAATTCAACCCGCTTTTTAAACTAAAGTAGATCATCAGACTAACTGTAATATTAATCATTTCGTTGAAGACAATGATTAGAAATGTTGTAAACAACCCTATTGTGTTATCATAATATTAATTGAGGGATGTGTTATCGTAATATTATTAATTAACAATATATTTATTAATAAATAATAAGAAGTAATAAATACTTCTGAATTATGTTCAGGATAATGTACTTTTAAAGCATGAAGAGTAAATATAATCGGTTATATTAATATGTACCGTAACTGCCTGTGGAAGGTTAGGGGTCATACAATTGCATATAATAAAAATACATGTGGTGTCGCGGGACACCCGGTAGGAACGAAGTTCCTTACATTTTTCATTAAATATAAATTATAAAATCACACTACTAAGTACGTATACATTGCTAACTACTTATACATGGCGGAGTTAGAAAAGAGACAAAATTAAAAGTAACGAACTGTTTGTACCTGGCAGAGCTAAGGCAAAATTAAAAGAAAATCATTATTTGTATAATTAAAGCAAGCGTCTTACTATAAATATATATTAAATATAAAAAAAAAAGTTGATCATGATGAGTTTATAGTGAAAGAGTATGTTTGTTAAAAGAGTTTGGATTGAAATAGGACTGTTTTCTACCTACCCGGCCAATTAATTTAAAATATTATAAAATATATCTCTTCCCTACTCTATAGCTTTTGCTTGTATCAGGGTGAAATTTTACATGATTATATTTTATTTATTTACAAAACAAAGTGACATTTTTGACATATATATAAAAAATAATCAAAACAAGTCAAGTAGCAGGCTTCCTTAATAACACTTTTTCCCGTCTTTTAAAGCTTACGTTTACGCGAGCGTTGCGCATGAACGCTTGGGCGGATAACTTTTTCCGACGAACTCAGCTTGGGCATTGGTAAAATGAACATGTGTACCAAATTTCATCTAACTCGGTGAGCTTTTACTCAAGTTATCGTCATCTGTAGATTTCGTGACGGATTTTGCGTGGCGGTGATTTTGTGAAGGTTATTTTGTGACGGTGATTTTGGTAGTTTTTTTGGATTCACTCCCGGGCTCCAGAACGTACCATAAGGAACTTCGTTCCAATAATTGATGATAAGGGGTTAGTTCATCGCTGCATCAGTTGTACAAAACTTATAATTGACATTCGTTACGCCACTGATGGACGCCACTTCACTTGAGGAGCTACTCCTTTATATAGCGATATCGGGAGAACCCTTAGTGTTGGACCCTTTGCCTTTGTCGGGAATCGAATCCATAGCCTCCAGATTCCAATGCATAGGTGATAGCAATAAGCTAGCTACCAGAGACCTCTATTTCAGTGTTGTTAGTTATATAATAGGTTTTCAAGAAGTAGGTCGAATTTAGGTTTCAAGATTTATCCCCGATAAGATAATTAATGGCGTGTAAAAATCGTTCTGACTAATTCAAGCAAATAATAATAGATTCCAAAAAAATAAAAATATAACATAATTGAAATAAATAACGCTCCGAGTCTACAAAGACAAACTTTCTTGTATATACAATGCTGTTTTATACATTGTTTTCATGTTTTCTTTATGACACTATTCGTATATAGGTATGTATGTGCATTCATAGTTTAGGTACTTTTTTCTTACGTACTATATATAGTACATCATAAAACAGCATTATAATACAGTTGTACACATTGGTTTCATGTTTTCTTTAAGTCACTATTCGTATGTAGGTCTGTATGTACATTCTTAGTTTAGGTACTTTTGTCGACATACTGTATAATACTGTTTTATACATTGGTTTCATGTTTTCGTTATGGAACTATTCGTATGTAAGGAAAAATGAAGTAGTATCTCCACGTAAAATTAACTTTTTAATAGCCAAAGCAGCTTTCAGCCTTCATAAGGCCATCATCAGTGCCTAAGAACAAACAGATGTGATAAATCTATCTAGAATGTGATATTTTATCACATCTGTTTGTTCTTGGGCACTGATGATGGCCTTATGAAGGCTGAAAGCTGCTTTGGCTATTAAAAAGTTAATTTTACGTGGAGAGACTACTTTATTTTTCCTTAAGATGACCTCCATAGACGCTCTCATATCTAACAATATTCGTATGTAGGTCTGTATGTACATTATCAGTTTAGGTACTTTGGTCTGACATACTGTACGAGTATAATGCTGATTTATACATTGGATTCATGTTTTCTCTATGTCACTATTCTTATGTGTTGGTATGTACGTACATTCTTAGTTTAGGTAATTTTTGTCTGAAACACTATATAATGCTGTTTTATAATTGGTTTCATGTTGTTTTTTTTTGGCACTATTCGTATGTAGTCTGTATGTACATTCTTAGTTTAGATACTTTTGTCTGACATATTATATAATACTGTTTTATACATTAGTTTCATGTTTTCTTTGTCACTATTCGTATGTATGTACATCTTAGTTTAGGTACTTTAGTCTGACATACTGTATAATACAGTTTTATACATTGGTGTCGTGTTTTTTTTATGGTTTTTAAGTATTCTCTGGTTTCTGTACAGCCCATGGAGATTTATTTATAGAAGAATTGTTTGCTGGGTTACTAGAAGGTTTATTTAAGTGGAAAATACCAGCTGTTGAGCTCTGTTTGTCATATGCTCATACCATGTTAGCTTGCTGTGTGGGAGTCTAAAAAGAGGGGTTTCCCTTACATCATAAGTTTAATACTCGAGTCAAAGAAGAAGAAGAAAAATATACATAGAGCCACTCTCCTAAAAAACAAGCTTTCTTTAGAGTTATTTCCGACCTTTCTCTATAACATTGAAGACATTGAGTTAACATCAAGTCATTTTGTAAACGTATTGTGACGTCCGTACACTCTTAAAATATAACCTAAGTGAAACATCTTTTTTTGCATTATAAATTCCTCATGGTTTTGAATTGAAGTGTTTTACAGTAAAGTTAAATCTCATTCAAAGAATTTTTTAAATAACATTTTCCTTTACAAATCTTACTAAATATTACCCAAATTTATAAATATTTGGTCCTGTGTTTTAATTTGAGCTAAAAAATACTCTACTCTTTTAATTATATATATATATATTTTCAACAAACCATCCAAATTTCATAAAAATCTTATGAGTAATTTTCAAGATACAAGTGAAAATAAATGTTTGTTTTGTGCGCATGTTGAAAAGTATCAAATGAGCGCAGAAGGTTGAAACTTATATGGGACCAACAAAGAGCTAATTATTTCCTACCATCCAAATTTCATTAAAATTGGACGTGTAGTTTTTAAGATATGTTGTTTCGAAAACTTGAACGACAGACAGACCACGGAACCAAAAATGTTACACGATGTCTGAAACAGATTTCTGTCTTGGAATTTTTGAAATCGGGGACATAAAATATTTTCCTTCTTCAGAACGATCAAATAGCTTCCGCTACCTGCGGTAAGCTCGTAAGCAAAATTCTTGATACAATTTCAATCATTTAAACAGGTAAGGCGCGCTTCACGTAAGTACGTGAGGTGATAATCGCCGGTTTCTGTATGATTAAATTAAAATTATTAGGTGTAATTGTTGCATATTCTTTTTCTACATTTCAAGACCTTTAATTTGATGTATAACATGTCATGGTGACTAACAACTTTTTTTTAGTCATTCGCCATCTTGAAAATATTAAGTGTGAAAAATCTAAAAAGTGTCCAGTTGTCACAAATGCCGAGATGCACCTGTGTGCCGAATTTCATGTTCCTAGTTATATTAGTAGTTTATAAATTGAAACAAGCAACGGACAGACACCAACGGACAGACACCAACGGACAGACACCAATGGACAGATACTAACGGACAGACTGACAGACAGAGCCGTTGTATAAGATTTCTTTTTGTACTTTGTACAGAAACCTAAAATTTGTGTATTTAAAGTGTTTTGTAAAAGAGAGTTGAATCAGAACTCTCTTTTATTTAATCAGGCCCAATCAAACCCAACTTCGTTCCAGTACAGTTATTTTGTTCTATTTCTCTATCACGACGTGGACTTTATTCCTTATTATTACAGAACTAGGAAATGGCGAAACGTATAATAAGAAAAACCAAAAACCTAAAAGAACAATATTGTTTAGCAATAACAACCTAATGCTCACGATTTTTCTCCACAAATAAAGAAAAATTCAAAAGATAATTGAACAAATAATCCTCCTAAGTAACCTTGATTTTAGAAATGCCCAGATAACACGCAAATCTAACAGCATTATGATAATGTTCTCTCTGTTTTTTCCTTCAAATAATTATCTTTTGTATGTGTTAGTCACTGTTTTTTTCCATTATTAAAATCAATGAGTCTTACATTACATGTTGAGACTATATTCATAGACAAAAATACTCTTGTAATTAGTCTTTGACACTGTGGAAAGATTATATTTGATAACATTTGAATTGGAGTTACTTTATATCTGGGATATCCGACACAATTTTCTTATCGAGGTCAATATTAAGGAGTACGTTCTATTAACATAAGTCGTAGTGATATCAATTCTTATGATAAGCATACAAATCTTTGACATTCATTCCGCTTTCACCCTTTTGCTGTGATTGTGGTCTCCTTCCCAAAACAAGTGCCATGGGACGACAAAAATCTAGGTCAATTAAAGAGTCCTTTGTATTAACATAGTGATAACAATTCTTAAGATAAGCATACAAATCTTCGGCTTTTATTCCGCTTTTACATTTTTGCTGCGATTGTGGTCTTATTCCCAATACTAGTGCCATGGGACGCACGAAAAAGGTTAAGATGATTAGAAGTTTACCTGTTTCAAGGCATTTCCTATCACAACCTGCGCATTGTTTAATGTTCTGATGTTCTTGTTTTTATGTGTTTGGTGAATAGGGACGCTTGTAGATAACCCAATAGGAATAAATCAGGGTTAGTTAAGCCAGGGTTACAGCTAACGACTTATCGTACTTCTTGTCTGATTAGATAATACGTCCTATCTGTAGGGGTGTCTATACTTGTCACTGTCATTGTCACCCAACTTATCGTTCAATCTTAATCAAAAAGACAGAATGATCTTTTCCCGTTCTTAAATTCTAATCAATTTTTAAGGATTTTTTGAGTGTAGGATTTGGAGACGACGAGGATTAGAAGGCTTGGTGTGGCTCATAACTTCAAGACTCTAAGTCGAAGCTGGCTTTAAAACTACACTATAGATGAGAAGCTTGTGGTTGAGAGAAATCTTATCTTATCGTTGGGAGATCTCTTAGTGGCCCAGAAGGCCAAAGCAGTTACTCAAATTATCGTGTGATGTCAGTACGTTTTGTTTTAGTGGGCCATTGCCACGTTAAACGTCGGTCGAGGTATGTCACGACGAAGAGCAAAGGTGACACACTTTTCTTTTCGTTTATCTTTATCCTTATCTTCCTTACCCAATTTTCAAGAAGTAGCAAGTGGCTTTAGGAATTATTGGATGCAAGAATAATAGCATTGTCATCTACGAAGGTAGCAAGGATTGTTGAGGGATGCTGGCGGATGTCATGAGTATATAAAGATTAAAGGTTGGATCCTAGGATACTACACTAAGGTACTCCAACACTTGCAGGGCAAATAACAGTGGAGGAAGATCCAAGACGTACACGAAAGAATCTGTCAGTTGGATAGGAGTTGCGGATAAGGTAAAAGGTGACTGGTAGGATGCCCTTGAGCTTTAGGGGATGTCATAAGTATATACGGAATTAAGAAGATGTCCTAGGATACTGCCCTATGGTACTCCAGCACTTGCAGGGTAAATAAAAGTAATGGAAGATCCAAGGCGTACATGAAAGAATCTGTCAGTTAGATAGGAGTTGAGGATACGTAAAAGGTGACTAGTAGGATGCCCTTGAGCTTCAAAAACTATCCACTTTGTCGTACTCCATCGAAAGCTTGTGACTTGTCTAAGAAGACAGCTTAACAGTACCTTTTATTCTTAAGAGAGGAAGTGATAACATCGACAATGCGATGACATTGTTGGACAATAGAAAAATAATAAAGAAAACTATTATTATTATATTTTACCTTATAAAAGTGCGCATGCATACTACAAATGCAAGCCGAACACTACATAAACATAAACACATTATATAAATATATGCACGACTAAAGAAACAAAAGTGAGGAAAAAAAACGAAGAGCTAAAAATAAAACACATATCTCTCATATACATTCTAGAATGAAAATATACGCTTCATGAATAATTTATTAACTTTAAAATACACACACGAAATATGAATGAAGGAAATGAAATGAAAACATGCAATTGTGTACGCAACCAAAACACGCAACGTTTACATTAGCAAATATTAAATTTAATTTAATGAATTTGGTTTGAAGGAAGAGATTAGTATGAGCGTGGTCTACGTTATTGTTAAGAATAAATTAACCGCTCTATGATAAACAGGATTATTGTTTTTGCATTCAGTGATAAATATTTGCATTTTAATCTCTATGACAATATAGGTGCATACGTTTGTACATTTAGCTTCATAAAGGTTCCTCGAATTCTTATGATATTATCAAAACACATCACACAGACTTATTAGAAATGATGTTCATGATTTCAAGCGTACATTAATGTAGTTTTATTTATCACACAAAGAAATAAAATGGTTACATTTTAAGGAAATCTCAAAAAGTTTCATCACAGGTACTCATCAAGTACCTGCTGCATTTAACAGTAGATTTCTATGTGGACTACGTGTAAAACTTCCCCCTTACCTGCTCTACAACTTCATTGCTCACTGACGGCCTTCCAGTTGATTTATTTTTACAGATGCAGCCATTTCTCTCAAAATTCAAATACAACTTGCGAATCGAGTGATTGCTAGGAGTGGAGTATCTTCATTAAATCTGGTACTAAAGTGACGTTGCATACTAATAAATGATTGTTTAATGTGATAATCCTACACGAAAAATGCTTTCCTGTCTTTAAATTCAGCCATTACACAACACTGACACAACAATTGACAACAAACAGCTGATTCGTACCCAAACCAATGTAAACAAAACTTTATGAGTTCTTCTTTCCAATGGTACCAACTGAAGTGGTCTTAAAACATATTAATCCAGTCATATTTTAAATCGAAATCAGGAGCATCTTTTGTAATAACCCTGTACTATATATAATTCATTTGTGTGTAGCGTAATCTTTCGTCATAGGTAAAGTGATGGAGATTTTACGTCTTCCGTAGTTTCTGCGTCACACTGAAGTGTAGGTCTTTACTGTCTTTCAATTTTTGGGGCATCTTCAGGGCAGTGAGTACATGTGGCTCATAAAAATTGGAAAGAACTAAGTAAACTGAAGTAAAGTAAGGAAGTATCTAAACTAATAGGTCGGGTATATTGGGACATATCCAGGTTATGTATAGTTTGGTTTATTACAGGTTGTGACTTTTCGCTCGTAGCTTTGGGTATCTTCTGGGGAATACATGTTGTTTAAAGGAATTAACTAAAGTGAATTGAACTGAAGTAAGGAATTATAAAGTGAACTGAACTGTTAATTCAGGCACTGAACTAAGAATAATATAAATTGAACCATTAGTTCAATTGTTATTTATGTTATGCACAAGTTCCTGGTTTATTGCAGGTTGTAACGTTTCGCTCGATGCTTAGGGTATCTTCTTGGGAGTTCATATTGTTTAAAGGAAGTAACTAATTGAATTGAACTGAAGTAAGGAATTATAAAGTGAACTGAACTGACAATTAAGGTACTGAACTAAGGTAAAGAAATAGCAATGTGAATTGAACTATTAGTTCAATTGTTATTTCTGTTATGCAAAGTTCCTGTTCTAGTGCAGGTTGCGACATTTCGCTCGAAGCTTCAGTTCCATATTCTGTTCAGGTTACGAACATGTTGTTTCTGGTTGATTACACGTTCCCTACGTTTTGCTCTTACTGCTTGGGGTATATATGTTGTTCAATAAAAGTAACAAAGTTAATTAAACTAATTGTTAAAATAACTTTTTTCTGAACTGAAATATTGATGAAACAAAGTCAGCGGAACTAGTAATTAACATACTGAACTAAAAGTCACAATGTGAACTGAACTAATGTCTAGGTTAGCATATCCTCGTATAAATAGGATATCGTAGTTGTATAAAGTGTTAATCAATAGTATTGGGTGTTCAGAAGCGAGGCATCATGGTTGAGTTAACATTTGAGATATATATTATCCCTCGACTATACCCGCCTTCCAAAGCTAGATAGTCTTCTCTTGCATGTATGGAACATATGGTTAAGGGGGAGGGGGGGCAGTAGGTCACTGGTGTAAAATGGAGTAACAAAGACCAAGTAGCTTGTTTATCCACGAGAGAATGGGTTTTAATGCTTCAATGATAATTCAAATTATAGTTGCTTCTATGAACATTTTGGGGGAACAATCTCATTATAAATCATGGGCCCTTTCAAAATTGATTCGGTCTAGACTCTGGACCGATTGGAGGAAAGAACGATGGTTCAGCTGAACAGAGAATCTGGGTAATAAATAACTTAGTTTTCCGGTAAAATCATATTCACTAAGGGTTTAAAGTTCGACGTTTCACTTCTACTGCTGGAAGCATCTTCAGGGGTTTGGTGCATCTTGATGTTAACTCGAAGTAATTACAAGAAAATGATTTACCATCACGATGCATTACTCCCACTAGATGCTTCCAGAAGTGGAAGCGAAACGTTGGACTTTAAACCCTTCGTGAGATGGACTTCATCGCCAGACTAATTAATTTATTGCGAGTCAACCCGCTGATGCTTACGTACCAAGTTAGTGAACCTGGCAGTTTAATCCTTTTTCTGGTCGACGACCTGTCGACTAAAAACAAATCTATGGATTTATATGCGACCATATATATGGATTTATATGATCTAAATCTTATAATCTGTATTGTTTTATTTATTGTTTAAATCTTTCGAATTTTTTTTAATTTTACAAGCTTTTATTTAACTTGCAATGTTTGTGTGTATGTATGTTCGGGTCAAATCTTGCAACTAAATTTTAAAGCAGTTATCCTCAACCGATTGAACAGAAATTTTGCATACACGTTTAGTTTGGATGACAATGCATGAATAGCTAAGTGAAGTCATTCTAAATCCAATATGGCGGGCAGTTCAAGATGGCGAACTAGTTATTTTTTAAGTACGCACATGATATGGGTATCAAATGAAAGGGTTTGCTGAGAAGAATACGAATAAATGCTTGTTTTTTTAAAATATTTCATTTTATAATCAACTTATTTTATATTAATTCAAGTATCAATTTAGAAAACTTTAAAGAGCACAGTTGGTTGAAGTAAGGGTGTCTATCTGCGGGCTACTTTCGCAAAAACCATTCAAATTTCATAAAAATCATATAAGCACTTTTGAAGACTTATTAACTTTTTTCTCAATATTCAATACATATTTATTGTAAGACGCTTGCTTCAATGATAGAAATAATGTTTTTCTTTTAATTTCGCCTTAACTTCGCTAAGTACAAATAGTTAGTTACTTTTTTTTTTTTTTTTTTTTTCTATCTCTGCCATGCTTAAGTATTTAGCATCGTATACTTAGCAGTGTTATTTTATAATTTATATTTAATGAAAAGCGAAAACGTATGAACTTCGTTCTTACCTGGTGTCCCGCGACATCACACGTATTTGTTATTTATCAATTAAGGAATCACATAAAAGCCACTATATGGTAATTAATATTCACAAGAGTCGATCTATAAAACACAATCGATCATTATGGAGACCCCACACGTGAATCCCATTTAGAAAAAGCTTTTGTTTAACTCTTAAGATTTCTTTCATCAATTCTCTAATGGTAAATATTTTGAAGTTGTCCTTGACAAATATTACATCGTATAAATCTCAACATTGAACTATTTGCAAGTATATGGGTGTAATAATGACGTAAATTTCTAAATCGCGCTCTTCCTGCCTTTGTTCTACAAAACGAAGCGATATTTCAACGTGCTTAGTAGAGTTTATCCCTGTTTACATTTAGATCTTGAGATACTCAGAGGAACTTTGAATTCTATTGTTTATTTCAATTATTATTTTTAACTTAAAAATACTTTGAAACGTTTAAAATTCATCAAATTTAAAAAATAGATAAGAAATACTTCTTGCATACGAGTCCGCAAGACAGTGAGACATTTTCATGTTTTCGCTCTGCGTAAACTACCGACATAAAATGAAATAAAATCGGTAATTTATTCAAGTAATTGATAAAAGTAGATGGAAGATAATTTTTATTCTTATCCCCACACCGGCACTGGCTTGATTACAGAATATTGAATTCAAAGGCGCCGGCCCGCCTTCTACGAATTGTTAATATGCCTTCATACTAGGTAGGCCGAGAGGGCTGAGAGTTAATGGCAACCTCCTGTACTTTCCTAACTCCCTGTCACACGTATAAATCTTTTCGACTCTCTTCGGCCCTATGACGTGCGGTGGAGGGAGGCCCAACAGCTGGAGTCTTGATTACACACCTCCTATAGCTTTTTAACTCCCTGATATACTTTTCTGAGTTTTTAAGCAAAAAGCCTAAACATAAAAATGTCAAAAAAAATATATTCCATCACAATACTTTCTCTGTATATGTACCTATCTATATACTAAGTACTAAGTGTATGAGGGTGTATACTAGGTGGTCAATGCAGTTGGCTGCTTGCAATATTGAGCTGAGCGTACATTTTAATCTTAAACTACAAACATTTTTATTTATAAACTGCTGAAATCGGATCAAAAATAGTAATTTTTCTAATATTTAATTAAAACCATTTTTTATGTTTTTCTATCCCCCCCCCCCTCTTAAAAATATGATAAAAGTGAACATAACAACAATATCTATAGTCTTGTAAGCCTTTATAGGTCAGTCTATTTTTTTAAAAAAAAATAAAAATACTGAACTTACTAAATAAATTATATTAAATTAATTTAAATGAAGAAAATTTGAAAAATGAACAGCAATTTCATGTTTAGAGAATTGATGATTTATATAATGAAATTTATAATAAAGGATTAAGGAGAAAAAATTAATTTGATAATAAATAATGAAATTGTTTGTTTAAAAAATAAAAATTTACAATGACAATCAAATAACTTCTGGCAAAGTAAATTTACTTAAAAATATAAGAGGGGGGGGGGAGTAGAAAAAACTATTTTTTAAATGGATAATATTTCAAGTTGTTAAAATCCAACTCCTTGCAAGAGACTTGAATATTAAATCCTACGCTGTGCCATTTAACATCGATCCGAGGCCGTTTATTTTTTAAAGTTTTAAAAGAAAGATTATTTGGTCTTTAACAAAACATTATTATACTGTTTTTTTTTGCATCCTAGAAATATTACAGTGTTTGATTTTTCTGTTATTACTAAGATATATATATATATATATATATATATATATATATATATATATATATATATATATATATATATATATATATATATATATATATATCTGACGCTTCGCCAGATATAGTAAAATCAACTTTGAGAACACTGCATCAAATGTTGTTTTTTTTATTAAGTATACCAACCTACTCTTTTCATCCTTTAGAAGGACTTTGACAAGGTATTTTACTATTGAACTTAATATAAAAAGATTGTCAATACTTATTCACTTCTTACTTTCTCATTATAAGTTCTTTTATGTAGAAAGAAAGTATTGTGATGTATAATTTTTAAGTTCTCTTTAGTCTAAGAAAAAGTTGTTTTTTTGAAATAATTTTGTCTGTTATCTATGCAGACGCGTGGAACCTAAATTTGGCATACATGTTCAGAAAAATCACAGTTGAGAAATGAATTAGAGCTCCAAATTTGGGGGCGCTACCCACAAAAATTACTCTGAAAAAAATTATTTCTCGGAAACGGTTCCGACGATTTTGATTTTTAAAAAAAATCTAAAATACTGTCCATTTAAATACGAATCTAACGATATACGCCGTTTTCCCGGACAAAATCTAGTTCTTGAGAAAATAGCTTTAAACGCGGATGGAGAGATGCCGGGTTCGATTCCCCGCTGAGGAGAAGTTAGTTTTATAATAAATTTAGTTAAATTGTTCAATAAAAATTAAAAGTACTAACGAAAACTCGGAAATCAATATATAGAAAACACTGGGCTAAGTAATTATGAACTCGTATTTGAGAAAGTTTATCTGAATTATCTCGGACCAATTGAAGAGAGAGGTTTCGATTCCCCGGCGAGGAGAAGTTATTTTTTTGACAAAATTTAATAAAATGCTTAATAATAATTTAATATATCGAATAAACGAAAACTAATAAGTGAAAAACACTAGGCTAAGTAATTATGAGCTCGTATATGAGAAAGTTTGTCTGATTGTTTCGGACCGTTTTTGTTTTTAGAGAGAAATATCTGATTTTCAGAAGTTGCCGTTAGAAGAGAAGATTCAATGTATCGACACTGTATAAACGACTTATTTAAACGAATATGTATCAGATAATATATAAGTATAATAGTTTATATATATGCTGGTGTATCTATTACGGGTAAACAATTTTAACGGTTATTGAAAGGTACACATAAGATAGATCATAGAATATAATAATGTCTCTATTTCGACTTGACGACCATAGATAGAGGAATGAATATCAAGCTACATATTTTGATTGACGTTTAAAGATTATGGTGATAAATATATATATATGACTATTAATTTTGATTTAACGTGTAAAGGTAAAGAAATTATAATGTATCATTATGTATAATAGACTATTTATTTCAACATATATTTAGACGTAGAGCATAATATTCTTAAATAACAAAAACAGTTAATTGTATTTAATAGGAGTAAGAGAGGTATTAGTATAAACGCAACACTTAAAATTAAAGGCCCCCATACACGGTCATAAACGCACATAAAAAACACGACATAAAAAATGTTTGATCGTGTATGGGGGCCTTAAGAATATTGTTTTTTTAGTTCATTAATTAAAATAGAGATTAGATCATTTTTAACTTTACAACTAGGGATATTTCGTAAGGCAAAATAAATCTTGGTTTTTAAATTTTTTTCTTTCAAGAAGGGGAAATTTGTAAGTTATTTTGTAATACACTTATAATTAGAAACACTAGGATGTTGTTTTGTTGTACGGTAATTAAATTGTTTTCATAACAAATGACCCCGATATCTTTAAAATTAAAAATTAAAATTGTTCTTTTGTAACGCCTCTAAATTTAAAAGAAGGAAAAATTGGCAATGTTATACAGTTTAAAAATGTATTGTTCTTCTGTACATACCTTTCACCCTCATATCCTCTTTTAAAACCAATTGTTTTTGTTGTTTACAAACAAATTAAATATATTGATGCAGTTAAAAAATAAAAAAAGATAAATATAGTCGTAGTCTAGTGTAATTCAAAACTATTTTATACAATATAAGATTCGGTAATATATTGAGTTTGTGCCAAATTCTACAAACAGTTGCTTCTTTTTTGTAAACTAATTAATTATATCCCCCCCCCCCCCCCAACCGCTCTTAATGATGATTCTTTGATTGTTCTTTTCAATTTATCATTGAAATTTTAGATTTGAATGACAGGTTTGATGCTTCAAAAAAAATTATTAATGATACTCCATTTGTTATTTATTCGTCAAAAAGATAATATAGAAAACATCTCTCGCTTTTACGTTTTCACTTTGAGATAAGACATTATATATATATATATATATATATATATATATATACATTTTAAGTTTTTTTATAGTCTTATATGAATAAAACATCACCAAATTATGTGGACTGCGGGACTTGGTTTTTATGTATGTATATGGTAGCAAAAAAATAGACTGTCAATTGGTGTGGCACATAGCTTGCTCGCATCCTATCACGTACTTTATTGATTTTAGCCATTATTGTCTAATTTATTTCATTGTTTCCCCCTTATATTAATATGTTAAAATTGTTTTGATTTTTTACATGAATCAAAGTCATAATCAAACAAAAGTTAAAGAGCGCACACTGTTGAAATTAATCTGATACTATCTGCGGTCTACTTTCGACAAACCATCCAAATTTCATAAAAATCAGATGAGTACTTTTGAAGATAGGTGTAAATAAATGTATGTTTGTGCGCACGTTGAAGAGATGTTACAAATGGGTGCAGAAGTTAAAACTTATATGGGACCAATTATGGGCTAATTATGACCTACCACACAAATTTTATTAAAATTGGACAAATAGTTTATAAGATATGTTAGATCGTAAAAATTGAGTGACAGTCAGACAGACACGGAACCAAAAATGTTCCCTTATGTCTGGAACGGAATTCTGTCTTGGAATTTTTGAAATCGGAGATATCAAATATTTTCTTTCTATAGAATGATCTCATAGTTTTTGTTACCTTCGGTAAGCTGGGAAGCAAATGATGGGAAAATATTTCTCTTAAGCCTTAAAACTATTATTTCTGTAAACAGTAAAACCTCTCTTCTAAAAAGAAATAAACCTTAGACAGTTCTTAAAGACTTAAAGCAATATTCATGCCACATATTTGTAGAAAATAGAACAAGATGTTTGGGTCGTGACTGCGTAACAAATAAACAGATGAAATGTCAATGAGTTTATGGGTAACAAAGACCTCGTTCGGCTCGCTTAGTTGAGCTAAATTTAAAGTTTCTTGTTCAATTGGTTCCGCAGGGATATCTTCATGTAAAACTTTAATTATAAATGCCGCCATCTTGAGTCAAGATGTCTAAGTCTAAGGACTAAGAAAAACCAATATGCATCATTCCATTGTCATAAGACCAGTGGTTCCAGAGATATCATGATGTCAGTCAGCCAGGTGTTTGGATTAAATATATATATATATATATATATATATATATATATATATATATATATATATATATATATATATATTTAATCCAAATACCTGGCTATATATATATATACACAATTTGCGAGAGACACCAAGGGATGTGCTATATATATATATATATATATATATATATATATATATATATATATATATATATATATATATATATATATATATATATATATATATATAAGCCTTAAAGGACGTATATTAAAACCCCTCTGGTCTATCCTCTTGAAAATAAGTCGGGGAAAGAATTCTTGCCGAATTGAAGTAATTCGAGTACGCGTGGAGCAACTAACTTGCGTGCACAGAATACGCTATATATATATGTATATCAAGCTAGCTATATCAGTATCGACGGGGCAATATATATACAACATACCGTCTTGCTTCCGTCTAGGTGAAGGTGGATCTATTCAGCTACTACTACTTCAAATACTATCTATATATATATACCTACATACGTGAGATAAGTAAGATGGCCATGTCTCAGTAAGATGGAGAGCCGTAGTTTATAAAAACAATGTTGAACACATATACGCATCATATAGTATCAGATCACGCAACCTTACTAAATTACCTGAAAGACAGGTTCCCTTTTAACGATTTATTGTTCTTAACTCTCAAGATGGGTTTCCTATAGGGCTGCTTACGAGGGGAAAGCTGGCTCATTTTCAGTAGATATCGTGTGTTACTTTAGTCGTGTTTTCTAGCTCCAAAATTCGTCATGACTCTTTCCACATTAAATTGAACTAGAACAACAAAACTTGGAAGTTATCTTGTTTTTATGTCAAAAGTATATTTAGCAGGAAGTTCTTTCCTATCGGACATTTGAATTGAAGGTGGCGTTAATATATGTATTAGAACCACTATAGTATCAATCACGTAATAGTCGCTACTTCTTTGTAGAAAGTTACAAAACCTGCGATCCTAGAAAGTCTAAACTTAATGAAGACTTCCCCTTTTGTCGTTACTCGTCGCTAATTAAACATGTTTCTCAATTTATTGGAAGGAATTAATATAATTAGACGGTATTTAAGCCACAAAAGCGTACTTTAATGTCATTGTGTTACATAAAATGTAATTAAATCGTTTCTTTGTTTAGATAATCTCGCTTAGTTTAAGAATATCAATGCTTCTTGGCGGCACCTTTAAAACATATAAAACAAATAATTCATCGTATAAAAACAAAAACACATTAATCAAATCACACCTCTTAACCAGAAAAGCGTGGAAAACCAGCTAGTATATAAAACAAAGTGGTATTTTCAAAAGAATCATTACGTGTAAAGCCAGATTTGATTTGATTTTGAAGAAATAGAACAGAGAAAATCAGAATGGTTACCATTTTGTCTGACTTTTAAAGAAAACCTCAATTCTTCTTTTGAATTATTTAACGGGTGAAGCCGGGCATATATATATATATATATATATATATATATATATATATATATATATAAATGATTTTATGATTTATTAGCCGAGATGTCTGGTTGAGTGAGGGCCCCCAACGAGCCACACTTTCGTTTATTATATCACAATATTTGCATTTTTATCTCGGACTAAACGTAAATAAGATATAAAAACCATTAAATGATCCAGTTAGGATATCGCCTCAATATCTCAGGTTAATATCTCATATTTGGGTTAAAACTGTTTTATAATTTAAATATATGAGTCTAGACAGGTTTAAAAATATGATTTAAATACCATTTGTATTGAGTTGTTGTTTTTTTTTGGGGGGGGGGAGGGATTTTTTTTAAATGTATTTTTAATTTATTTATTTTTACTTTCTCATAAACGTTGTATTTAGAGGAAGTATATTGATTGTTAAGAAACTAGATTTTTAGGTTTTTTTTAAGGATTTACACGTTTTAAGGTCTCCTGAATCCAAAAAGAGGGTTTTTATTTTGATTTATCTTTCTAAGGGGAGGGGGAGGGTTCTTTTTGGCATCTTTCTTACAATATAGATAGTGGTTCATATATATATGCCTGTTGTGTGTAGTCTTTCAACACGTGTCGAAATTGCGATTTCGTTTGAATTCGATATAAGTGTTCAGAAAGTCATATTTCGTAGCGGAATCAAGACATCAATTTTACCTCCTTATTTGGGGGTACTGCACATAGAAATATAGAAAATAGGACAATATAAATATGTATATACTATAGAAAATAGTGAAATTAAATAATATATCTCATAAAATAAATAAACTTTTGATCAATTTTTTTATTTAATAATTTTAAAATGTAGTCCACTTATACAAATAATTTAACCTTTTAATCAATTTTTGATGGATTTTATAAGGTGTATTTAAAAATAAAAAACTAGTAGGTTTCCATTTCTTTACTTTGTGAGACGTTTCGACCCTCTAAGGTCATCTTCCCATATCATCATTTTTTTCATACTACAAATGAAAAACATTATAACAATATTATTAATAACATATTTTCTCAATTCCTTTTAACCTTAATTATTAACAAGTACAAAAATTATATTCTAACAATGTTTTTAAAATATATACTTAACAATTTATTTAATAAAACATTTTTTACTTACAAATTGCGTGTAGCCACATTGAATTTTTAATTACTTGTTTTTACGTTAATATTAAAATTATTTTTCTCCATAAGAGTCGTCAATACAAATACATAATAAAAAAAAACTTGACTAATTAAAATTTCATTTATAATTACACTTAATTGCACAAATTTAACCGTACAAGTTAAAAATCTAGTTTTTAGAGATATTAAAAATAAACTGCCGATTAGTGAGGCGTACAGCTTCCTCGCATCCTATAACTACACTTCTTATACTTAACTGATTCTACTTGTACTTTATTGATTTTATGTTTTTATAAGCCATTGTAATTTATTTAATTGTTCCCCCCGTTTTTTTATGTCAAAATTATTTTGATTTTTTACATGAATTAAAAAGTATCAGTTTAGCAAAGTTAAAGAGCGCAGACGTTTTAAATTAATCTGGTGCTATCTGCGTTCTACTTTCGACAAATCATCCAAATTTCATAAAAATCATATGTGTACTTTTGATATAGGTGTAAATAAATGTATGTTTGTGAGCATAAGAAAGAGAAACAAATGGGAGCATTAGATTAAAACTTATATGGGACTAATACTGGGCCAATTATGACCTACCATCTAAATTTCAAACTTGACGAGTAGATTTTAAGATATGTTAGGTTCGCAAAACTTGTACGACTGACAGACAGACCGGCAGACAGGCACAGAACCAAAAATGTTCCCTGATGTCTGAAACGGATTTCAGTCTTGGAAATTTTGAAGACATAAAAAATATCGCTCTTCAGAACGATCACATAGCATTCTTCTTCCGTTACCTTTGGTGAGCTCGGAAAGAGCGTAGATTATATGGATTAGATAGGTATTAGATAATATGGGATTAAAGTACTATTTTTACTTAGTATACGTATTACAGTATTATTGTATGTATATGAGAAAGTTTTGTTTGTTCTTTTCGGACGGATATGTTGTCAATAAAGTGATCAAGTTTCCTGTATGTGTTCTCGACATTACGAACTGTCTAGATAGTAAGTGAATAGGGGAAGCCTGTCAGAATATCTAGGGTCAGCAGAGGACAGAAATATCGGTCAGGAAATTCCCACTTTGCATCTCGTAAATCGACATGTCCCATTCCAAAATTGAAAAGTTGGTGATTGAAATGTTTTAAACGTACAAGTTTCAGTGAAATATTTATACAAAAACTGTATAGAACATTTTTTCTTTTAATTACAATATTTCAGAACGAGAACATACTTTCATTAAATTTAATTTTGAGTTTTATATATATATATATATATATATATATATATATATATATATATATTGAGGAAAGTATATAACATAAAATATAACATAAAATTAACTAAAAACTTTTAATTAAAATTGATACGAAAAGCAATATGAGTGGAACGATTCCGGACCAAAATGAGAAAATGTTACAACCACCATTAAAAAGGGTTATATTAAAATTGCCAAGGGCTCATAGGTAGGGAGTAAATAAATGAAATTACTTATATTAAATTCTAAAAATAAAAGCGCTAAGTGGAAAGGAGGTGGAAAAATTAAATTTATTTCTTTATTTATTTTTTTACTTTTTGAACTTTTTAGATATTAAATTTTATATACATAGTTTGATTTATATCCAGTTAATATCTTGGTAAATATATATTTATATTGGTTTTCATAGTTTCATCAATATAACAAGAATTTAAATTTGATGATGTTTCCTTCATAGAAGCTCTATTTTTTTCTATAGTTCGTGGTAAGTTGCTTTCCTAATTTCGTGGGACTATGGTTGAAGAAATGCTTTATATTTTAGTGTTTCCACAATTCAATGTATTATATTTTCCTCGATTTTTCTTTTCGAAAAAAAAAATGCATTAGCGTAGCTAAATCATTACTTATAGAGGAGGGGCTCGAGGAGCTTGAGTTGGAGAGTAGTTGGCTCTGCTATCAAACAAAGTAAACATTATCGGTCGTTGCCACAACTTGGATGGTGACCTTAGATCTGGGTTCAATTACTTTCACTTTACGGTACGGTCCACTCAGAGGTGCTTTTTGAGAGAGGTATTCTTTGGCTTCTGCCGGTATATATTTACCCAAGCAACAAGGGTATATGCTACCCAATATCCAAGAGCAGACTCTTTAATGGTGGTTTGATAACTGTCGATGATCCCAGAGAAGTGAGACTTAGTTAATTGTCCACTTTAAGTTTGGTTGCCCAACCTGGGTTTGCTCAATGGATCTGCCAAGTGGTCTATGTCTTCGGATGTATAATGACTTGGTTAAGTGACTAATTTGAGTTTGGTTGTCCAACCTGGGTTTGTTTAATGGATCTGCCAAGTGGTCTATGTCTTCGGATGTATAATGACTTGGTTAAGTGACTAATTTGAGTTTGGTTGTCCAACCTGGGTTTGTTCAATGGATCTGCCAAGTGGTCTATGTCTTCGGATGTATAATGACTTGGTTAAGTGACTAAATTTGAGTTTGGTTGTCCAACCTGGGTTTGTTCAATGGATCTGCCAAGTGGTCTATGTCTTCGGATGTATAATGACTTGGTTAAGTGACTAATTTGAGTTTGGTTGTCCAACCTGGGTTTGTTTAATGGACCTGCCAAGTGATCTATGTCTTCGAGAATGTAAAGACTTGGTTAACGGGCTAATTTGAGTTCGGTTGCGCTACCCAGGATTAGTTCAATGGACCTGCCAAGTGGTTCATGTCTTCGGGTGTATAAAGACTTGGTTGACTGTCCACCTTGAGTTTGGTTGCCCAATCCGTTTTGATCAATGGACCTGCCAAGTAGTTTATGTCTTCTGGTGTATAAAGACGGTGAACTGACTAATTGAAGTTGGCTGCCCAACCTGGGTTTGCCAACCCAGTGTCAATATACACAGTAGACATTTGCACTTGATAACTCCTCTCTGCTGACAGAGTTGAAATTACTTTTGTTAAATTACTTTTTTAAATAAATTAAATTTGTCAGTTTTACTGAAAAGTGTAGGGGATCTCGCGATTGAAGTCAGTCTGACTATGCCTGTCATTCCTGACTGATCGTGTAAGGTCCGCTGTGTTGGGGTATATTATCCCTGACAACAAATAAAATAATTACAATAAGCGATCTTTTTAATTTTTTCCCCCTCCTGAACTTATCCTTAAACCATTTACAAAACCTTTTTATAGAGTAATTACCTCGAGTCTACCTGTCCAACGCATACCGTAGCCCTACCCTTACCCACCTTTTTGGTAGCTTACTCTTGTGAGAGAGTCTAATAGAACTACCTTATTTATTCATTTTTTTGGTATGGTTGGGTGCTACCTGATCCTTGATCAGCATATTGCGTTGACCCTAATTTTACCAACCCTTCGATTTACCGGAATAAAATTAAAGAAACCCACAACGTTTAACCTCTAATTCAACACGTTAAATAATATTGGTGACAATCTTGTTCTGTTACGTTCTATTAACCTCTGTAGACTTAATTATAAAGTGTTACTACAAAATCTCAGTCAAAACAACTAATCATAAGTGATTGTAGTATATAAATAATTTATGCTTGTATAATTTAAAGCTTATTACAACTATTTTTTCAATACATTGGCATAATTCATATTTGTTTTATTTTTTTATTTTGTGTAGGAGTTGGAATGCGTGAAAAGAAGAGCGGAGCCCTGAGCCGAGTTCAAAAACTCAAGAAGCGGCTTAGTCACAGCTTCGGCAGATTATGTAAGTTCATATTCTCCTTCTTACTTAAAATAATAAGTAGTAATAATCCGTAGTGTAGCAGCAGCCAGTGGAAGGCTAAGACCTGTCAAAGTACTTATAGCCCTAGTTTTCTTACTATTTTTATCTTAAATTTGGAATCTAAGCTGCATTCCACTGATTGGCACAGCTTCACAACTATTCTAGGGTACTTCCTCATGCTTAATCCTGAAAATCGAAACTGGTCCAAAAAAGTTTTTTTTTCAATTCTCCATAATTATGAGGGTATACATATTCATCATTATAAGGGTGTATATATTGATCATATTATAATCATCATTATGATCATAATCATCCCATACATAAGCATCATTATAATCATTTCGTTAGTATCATTATGATCACCCCATAACCATCATTATGATCATTCTGCAATCATTATTATGATCATTCCGTAATCATCATTATGATCATTCCATAATCATCATTATGATCATTCCATAATCATCATTATGATCATTCCATAATCATCGTCATGATCATTCAGAGTTGACAATTTTTTAGTGCTCACACCTTAGTTTGCTTTTTGTAACATCTGTATTTTGAAATCTATCTTATTATAATTAATTTTATACTCGAGTGACTATACGTCCAATGATAAGAGATGAGTCAGCTATGTGCCACATTATCTTAATTTCTGCTCAAGTAACTCCACTGCTCATCATACTGTAGAATAGTGAGCTCTCTCTTCATTTCTCTATTGAGCAATTCCACAGATCATACAGCGCAATTTTCAAGGACACTATCGTTTTACGTTTATCCTCTACTCAGTATCTTCTACTTCCTTTAGGTATTCCTTGTAACGTTATTTTATTTCTTTCTCTCTTCACTGATTTCGTCTCAGTGCTAATTAGGCTGCATTGTGTGCAAACTTTTAGAAATAAATTTGGCAAAAACCTTACTGTAATCGTAATTCTACTTCATTACTCTTTTAGTCTGCAGACGGTAATAATTTTTTGTTTTATTATCTCTATAAAATATAGCATTTTTATACTTATTTCCCATAATTATTATCTTTTTGTTATTAAACTCGACTCGTATGTAATATATATATATGTATGATTTATAATTACTATATTTAACTTTTTTTTTTAGTAACTATTAATAACTGGATACAGTTTAGTTAAGGTTAAATTAAATAGCCGACATTATTTAGAAAGATGTAATTTAGGAAAGGATACTATAAAATATATATATATATTTTTTTATAAAAGGAAGGAAGGAATTTTTTTTCCAAAAAAGTATTAAGAGTTTATCTCGTGTGGATAAAGAATTAGTTACAGTAACAATATTAGCTTCATATTCTTTAGCTTCAGATCGTGTCTTGAAATATTATTATAGCTTGAAGGTTTTCTACTCAGTTAGTGTGGAAGTTTAAGAATAATATGCCTAAAGCAATATTAATTAATTGGGAGGTAGCATTAGAACTAAAAATTAATTTCTCAATATCATCTCTGGGGTATGATTGTTCTTAACATGTATGCTCCACTTGTCTGCACAGACAGACATTTTTTTTAGAACAATTTGTTGGTACTAAGAGGTACTTAACACTTTATAAAATAATTCATATATTATTATTCTTCTACAGAATTATTATAATTTCTATCAATTTTGATTACGAAAGCTGTAATGGATTTGCAAATGTAGTAATGTATTTATGCTTTATGTATATGAGAGTAGGTTAAATGTAAATGATACGTACTGATAAGTAATTTTAAAACAGGTACATAAAACATTGTAGTAAAAAATCGGTCTGAGACAATACGGACAAACTTTCTCATATACAAAGTTCATAAGATTTACCAGTATTTTCCATTTACTAGTTTTTGTAATTACATTTAACTATTATTGAACATTTCATCAAACACTCATAAAAATAAATTTTCCTTGGCAGGGAATCGAACCCGGCCCCTCTCCGTCCCCGTTTTAAGCTTTTTTCTAAGGAACTAGGTTTTTCCTGGGAAAACGGCTTATATCGATAGAAGCGTATTTAAATGGACTATACATTTTAGATTTTTTAAAATTTGAATTATCAAAATCGTCGGAACCGTTTTCGAGAAATAATTTTTTTCACGTTTTTTTTTAGTCTTTTTGGGGAGTAGTGCCCACAAATTTTGAGCTAAAATTCATTTCTCGATTTCGCCTCGGGGTTTGATTTTTCTACACATGTATGCAAAATTTCGTGAAAATCGGCCCAGTAGTTTAGACTCCAGGTGTCTGCACAGACGACAGACACACGCTTTTTTTAAAAAAACAAACTCTTTTTTGCACTTAGGGAACCTCAAAACGTGTAAATCCATAAAAATCTCAAAATCGAATTTTCGCATCATCACAATACTTTCTCTTTATATGAGAAAGTAAAAACAATGGAATAAACGACTTTTCCCAACTTAAAGACTAGGTTAAAATTAATATGGTATGTACTGATGAGAAATTATAAAGGAACGGCGCGGTGTTTTAAAACATTTTAGGAACCCGTTCGCTAAAAATGAACGATTCTCATCTCTAAGAAATAAGACTAATTTGGACAGTCGACGACATTTTTTTTATATGTTTTAATAAAGCTGATTGTATTGTTTTGGATTAGATTGGCTTCTTTTATCAACATAAGAAAGGGTTAACGAACCAGAAAGAACCTACAAGCGAAGACAGTTCACGAAATCAAAACCGACGAGGTTCTAATAACAACTAATACACGAAAAAAATATTTCTTCTGGATTTTGGCAGAGTTGCCAAAAGCAAAAGCATAAGATGACATGAAGAATGTTTGTGGGACGGGAGGTATCTCCTACACTAAAAGAACCTCGTGCCAGATAATGTCTGGTATTTTGGCACTGCAACCCAGGCATTAAGATCAACAGACGACTGACAACAATGCACCTTAGGATAATGAGCTTGGGGACTTTATTATGTTATTAAACAAAAGAGATGTTATGCAATCGGAGTAACAAGCTTTTAAACATTGGAATTATTATATGCGCCTGTACTTTATTCTACTCGTTATAAGACACATTCCATTACAATATGAATTATCTTACTCTATTGATTCAGTAACAAAGAATTATTCAGAGTTCAATCTAGTTTAATTATCGAACTAATTGAGTTCATAATCAATCATCATGATTGGCAATCAGTTCGGTCACTATAAAGAAAATCATTCCTATAATTTTAGTTTGAAAAATTGCTTTTAAGGGTTATTTATACATTAGACTACTTCATAACTTTAATAAGATTAGTTAATCTACTGAACAGATACCGCAACAGCACACGAGTTGCTGCAGCATGAGTTGCAAAAGCAGTTGTTGAATGATATCATTCAACAACGATTCGTTACTTCTGGAATCGTTCTTCATTTGTTCTAGATTTGCTCATGCATGATGAGAGTAATTAGCAGCTGTTGCTTCTGACTTATGCCCCTGATAAATAGAAAATGCTCTTGTAGAAAATACTCTCTATGTATCTTAGTGCTCTAGGCTTCCGCGGTTGATGTCATCATTAAGTTCTTGGTCTTCCGGTTGTTGTTTTCCAACATTTCGCCTCCTATGATGGAGCAATCTTCAGAGGATTGCATGTTATTCTGAGTGGAGTCCACGTTGTCCTTCACTCAGAACAATATGCTCACCCCTGAAAAGGCCTACAGCATAGGAGACGAAAAGTCGGAAACTTACATAGAACATGACGCGGTCCACCACCGGAAGACCTAAAACTTTCTCTTTATGTAGTTGACATTAGTACTTTAGTACAGGGGAAAGGATTTAATCTAAATTATACCAAAGACCTTGCTCCAAGGTCAAGTAACTCCCTTGGAGAAAGAGTGTCTTGGAATTCTTCCTCAAATTGAGATTTAAACAATAAACAGGTATGTTAACCTGACACGTCAATTGCTTATGGATCTCATCACGCGCACCTCCCTTCATATTGAAGCGCTTTCATATGTATCTAGACTTTCATGCAACTTTTGAAGTTTCCTAACTGGTCACGTTCGGAATTCATATTCTGAACCAGGATCCTGTGCCGTTACTTCCTGTTCCTATATTATCTTCTGTTGTACTGGAATTTTCTAGCGAAAATTTTATTCTTTAGTGATGTAGCACGTCAGACATGTAATCCTCACGATAAACTTTGCTCGCCTCCGTTTAATTATGCTAGACTTTTGGGTGTAAAATACATCTTAAGTTATTAAAATTCCCGTCAACGGATATTTAACAACCAAATTATTCTTTTGTTCCAACCAAGGGCTAAAGTGAATTGTACGGTGCCATCGAATTTTGTTCTTCGATTTGAAGCTCTACCTGGTTTATATTATATGCAGTAGGGTTGTTTTTCTTCAGAAAATGAGCGGAGCACGGCGATCGTCGCAGGCATGCGTAATGGATAAAAGCCGTTCCTACCCAACGTGTGACAGTGTTTCGTGTATCGTCGTCCAAACTGTTCCAACCCACACAGGGATTGTTCACGAACCGTTTACTGTACTGTCCAAACGATCCTCTGACAATACCAAGTGCTGGTTTGAATGACATGCGTTGTTATGTCAATCGACACACATATCAACAGGAAGGTTACCTAAAGGTTTCCTTGAATGTTTTTAATATACGGTAAGAATTGTTAGTCTTAAACCCGTTCCAACCTGATATGATTTTATTACAGTAAAGTTAGAGAATGACTATAAACCCTGTCCTAAACGATTCCCGAACGATCCGTGGGACGATGCAAAGGACGGTACAAATAGGGGGGTTGGAACAAACCTAATATCTAATTGATAATATGTGTAACACAGGGTTTGTGGGTCAATCTATATCAGCGGTATAACCCTTATAGTTGGCATTAAAAACTGGTTAGACTCCGCTTTACATATGACGCTAACCTTTTATAACGCGATTCTGGGTTGAACACTGAGCATGGGGCCCTTAGCTGGAGTCGGGACCAGTAATCTCTAGTTTCCAAAGTAAGTTAGCTTTATGGATAAACCGACGAGCAAAAAACTATCTGCTTACTCCTTCCTATCTTATAAGATAGTAAGAAAACATTTAAGATCATCCTTTTTTTGGCCGTTCTCTTAGTTGTTAAACTAAAGGAAACCAGTTAACTTGTCAAAGAAAAACTTTTATCTTCTTCCTCCCCATTTCCACTTTAGTAAAGTGAGTAGAAAGAAGAAGAAGAAAAAATAGGCGCCGAAAATCTTTCTCTAAACAACTAGAGCAAATAAATAAAGAAAAAAATACTCATAGTAGGACTTATCTCTGAAGAAAGAAATGAAATAAATAAACTTCTTAATATATAACATGTCATAAGTCATAATATAAAGCCTGTTTTGGAATTTTGAAAGGGTATACACTAATATTAAATATGTATCTTCCTTTTGATATGATATGGGACAAAATATATTAATAAAATAATAATATTTGGTAGAGTTTAAAAATACTGCCTACAATACTTGTAGATCGGTGAACAGTAAGCCTCGAATTCAAAAATATCCATATACATATATCGATTTTACATCGACTTCAATGAACATCCATGCCAAATTTGAAGAAAAATCAGACCACGCATTTAGTTGTGACTACTGACTACGTATCATACAAATTCACATACAGAGGGTCGAAATGTCAAACAGTCGAGTAAAAACAGTGGCGTAATTCGGCTCGTTCAATTATAAATTTTAAACTATATCTATTAAATTGTAGGTAGGAGATTTATTTGAATGAAAGTAGGTTGTGTGGTGTCAAATATTTATTTCAGAGCTTTCGCCTTGGAAACCTTAACTTCTTTAGTGATTTACAATATTTTAATTTTCTTATTTATTATTTTTCCTATTTTAATTTAAAAACAAAAAAAGTCTAATAAAAATGTTCTGTAATAGTTATTTTACGCACCAAGGGAGCAAAGTAAGTGGTTGTACCCTGAGCGATGAAGTTGGTTCCAGAGGCGAAGCCAAGGGAACCATAACGTTAAACCCCGAGACGGAGCCGAGGGATTTAATTATTGCTCTGGTACAATTGATTTTTACTCCCGAAGTAGGAACAAGATTTTATCTAGAGAAGGGACAAAAAAAATTAATACGATTTTAATTTTAATAAATAAACAAGTAAGGCGCGCTTTACGTAAGTACGTGAGAAGATAATCGCCGGTTTCTGTACGATTAAGTTGAAATTATTAAGTGTAGTATTTTAATAGTGCCTATTCTTTTACTACTCTTCAAGACCTTTAAATTGATGTATAACATGCCATGGTGACTAAAACCCTTTTTTAAGTCGCATTGGAAATATTAAGTGGGAAAACTCCAAAATGTGTGCAGTTGTCACAAATGCCGAGATGCACCTGTGTGCCGTGTGCCGAATTTCATGTTCCTAGCTATAGTAGTTTATGAATTGAAACAAGCAACGGACAGACAGACAGATAGATCCGTTATATAAGGTTTCTTATTGTACTTTGTACAGAAACCTAAAAGTAAATATTTCACTTATTGTCCATTACTCCCTGTTCAACCTGATTGTGTGCAACGAGTAACTTTCCACCCTGTAAACTAATAGGAAAAGATTTTTTTTTCTCCCTTCTGGTGATAAATACATACACGTACATCGATTTTAATGACCTCAAGGAACATTCATGACAAATTTAAAGAAATTCGGATAACGCATTTGATCGTGACTGCGTTACAAACAAATTTACAGACAGACATCCGAAATGCTAAACGGTCGAGTTTAAAAAGAGATTATTACTATTATTAAACAATTATTCATTTTAAAATATATATCTATTTAAGTATTAAAATTAAAATAAATTATTAAAGCGGTAAATTTGGAATATTAATATATAAAATTAAAATATGAAATAATACATCGATGTATAAATTAATGCATTTAAAAATATTCAGTTTGTTTAATATTCATGTATACTAATGAAATTGCTTACAATTTTGATTATATAACAAATGATTCGCTTTCTTTGCGGGATGACTGCGTTATTTTATTTTATTATTTTGCTTCTAAAGTTACTGAAATAAACGGAAGTATTATTGTACACATAGATTATTTGAATATATATATATATATATATATATATATATATATATATATATATATATATATATATTTGTTGTATATTTTTTGTCAGGATTAATTTTTAATTATTTCGAATCACGATTTCTTCCTAACTACGTCTTTTCGCTAAAAAACCATTTGTTCAGATTATTTTTATATAATCGTGGTAATGTTTTTTTAAATGTTTAGATGTTGCATAAGAATTAACCGTGGAAGTCAGATAACTTTGCCAACTTAACAAAATGTGTGCATCATTTAAATTTTAAAATTCTCATCAAAAGAATCACACAATTTTTTTTTCTTGTAAAAACAAATTTTGTTTCTTTGCCAATGAGGAATTTGTTTGTATTTCGTCTTTTTTATCGTCTATGTTTATTTTAACTTGTGTGCTTTATTGTGTTTTTCTTTAATTGTCAATTCAGTTTGTTTTAAAACATCAGTTGAAAAAAAAAAAAAAAAAGTTAAACTTTAAAGTGTTTAGTATGTACTTAGTATGAGTACAGGGTTTTTTTCCGTGAGTTTAAGAATCGAACAATACATTGTTTTATGAATTAATTTAAATAGTTTATGAATACGATTTATAAATTGATATTTATTCAGAAACACTGATTCATTCATTGACCGATCATCGCAATGATCAGAGATACAATAAAATCAAAATTAATTACTAAAGCTTAAATTTTTTGCGTGAATGTAGACTACGGGATACAAATAAAGGAAATATTAAACAAATTGGCCAAGTTTGTGCAGCTCAAGCAAAAGGTCCTTAGGCGATTTAAGAAAAAGTATGAGTTCATTAAGCACCATAATTGGCCCAGCCATATCAAGGTGGGGTGGGGGCCATTTAAAAGTTTATTTCAGCTATAACTTTTGAACTATTTGTAACATTAGCCTTTAGATGCAATTTTAATGTCTAAACGCAATGTAACTACTACGAAGTGTCTAGCCCAATTCGTTCCTAAGATGATAAGTATTGATTTCGGGAATTTGATTTTTAGGGAAAACATTATTTATCACAATAGCATGAAACATTTCTAAAAAACTGTTTTTTTTTTTACAAAAAAATGGTTTCTTTTAGTTTCCGAGCTTACCGAAGGTAACGGAAGCTATGGGATCGTTCCGAAGAACGAACATTTTTTTTTATGTGTCTGAAAAATTCCATGACAAAATCCGTTTCAGACATTGGGGATCATTTCTGATTCCGTGTCTTTCTGTCGGTCTGTTGCTCTGTTGCTCAATTTTTTCGAACCAACATATCTTAAAAACTACATGTCCGATGTTAATGAAATTTGTATGGTAGATCATAATTGGCTCATTGTTGGTCCCATATAAGTTTCAATCTTCTGCGCCCATTTGATTCTTTTCAACATGCTCACAAACATACATTTATTTACACCTATATCTTCAAAAGTACTCATTTGATTTTTATGACATTTGGATGGTTTGTCGAAAGTAGACCGTAGATAGCACCAGATTAATTCCAACCGACTACGCTCTTTAACTTTTGCTTAATTGATACTTTAATTCATGAAAGAAAACAAAACAATTTGGACAATATAAAAACATGGGAAACAATTAAATAAATTGAACAATAATGGCTTGTAAAAGCATAAAAATCAATTAAGTACGTGATAAGATGCGAGGAAGCTATGTGCCACACTAATTGGCAGATTATTTTTGTTACCTTATTCTTCTTTCGGATTATTTCACCAGCTAAGTCGGGTTGCTAGTTCTATTTATATAATTCATTCTTATCAGTTATATTCATTAGTATAGTTATTTTATCTTATTAAAATTTATTTCCCACTCTAATTATGAGTAACAATTCTTTATAATATTAAAATATTTAATTCTTAAAATAAATCTTAAATTATCTTTTGGTTCTAGCCAGTTAATTTTAATTCTTCCTTGTCCTTAAGAAGTTTTGGAGGTTGAGGCACGTCAGAGAATCCTTCCAAACCCTAAACTCCTTGCAGAAACCTTATCAAACCCAAGTATGTTTTTGAGTTATGATAAAACCGACAAAGTTTTCTCGAGGGTAGAAAGTTAATTGAAAACTTGGTTCTTCTTTTGAGTTTTTTTGGGGGGCTTGCAGTTAAGGGCCCTAACTTCATACTAAGTTCTTTGGAAGACTTCTTCTAAAGAAGGTCTTCTAACCCTCCTTGCTTAACTTGTATTTTTATGACCCTAAATATAAACATCCTTCCCCTCTTTTTTTTCAAAAAAAAATATTAGAATTCTATGTTTACTTGAAAGCTAAAAAGGAAAAATAATAATATATCTACCTTATTTTTTATTATGTTTTTTAAAAAAGGCACCATTTTAACTCATATACCTATATTTTTCTTTGAGCGTATACATCCACACCTTCTGTTATTTAATGACAGTAAAAGGAAGAACGAGGGGTGAAAATATTAATAAAGTCGTCCTTTAGTATCATTCATGTTTAAAACGGTTTTTTATGTTTTTGATTTGCTATAATTTCCCTTGATAAGGGGATGTTGTTTTAACTTTGTTATTTTTTTCCTCACTAACTTACTCCATGGCGCTTACAGGCTTATGTAGGGCGTAGGGCTCTTAGCTGCTCAACCTTTGGTAGAGCAAATACTTGTCAGCCTAACCTTTGGTAGCCCAAATACTTGACAGCATAACCTTTGATAGCCCAAATACTTAACAGCCTAACCTTTGGTAGCCCAAATACTTGTCAGCCTAACCTTTGGTAGCCCAAATACTTATAACCTTTGATAGCCCAAACACTTGACAGCCCAACTTTTGATAGCCCAAACCCCTAAGTCTAATATGTAGATTGTTTCTTCTTTAGTGTATTTCTAATAAAATATTATATTATTGCTTCCGAGCTTACCGAAGGTAACGGAAGCATTGTGTTCACTTTTGAGAACGAAAAACTTTTATGCCTCCGATTTTAAAAATTCCAAGACAGAAATCCGTTTCAGACATCAGGGAACATTTTTGGTCTCGTGTCTGTCTGTCTGTCGGTCTGTGTGTCCGCGAATTATGAAACGTGCGACGATAATTTGAGTAAATGTCCACCGATTTTGATGAAATTTGGTAGACATGTTCATTTTACTAATGCCCAGGACGAGTTCGTTGGACAACGTTATCCGTCCAAGCGTTCACGAGCAACGCTCGCGTGAACGTGAACTTTAAATTTAAAATTGGAATTTTAGGTCAGGGAAAAAATCTAACTTCATCTATTCAATGAGACAAACATTTTTTTCAAATACAATGTTTTAGTAAAATCAACAGCGACACCGCTATGAAGTGTTAAAGATCGCTAAAACTATTAATAGTTGTTACAAAATAAAGAATATAACAATAATGTAATATAACAATAATTTTAATGTTAATAAAACAATAAAGTACATCATAGGATGCGAGGAAGCTATGTGCCACACAAATTGGCAGTCTATTTATATTTGTACTCAATAAATAATAATTTAACTGGTATGAGGAAAAGGGGAAAATAAAACAATAATATTTTTTTTTGTCAAGAAATCCAGTTGTATTTATAACCAATGATTAAACGTAACCAAAAATCTAGATTAGATTTTCAGAATGATAAAATCTGTACTAAGAAAGAATTTAAATAAAATTCGATATTTTTTTATCATGAAAGATGTGTAGTTCAACTACAACAGACAGTTCAAGTACAACGGACTAAAGACTACAAACAACGCACTACAGATTACATACTAAAAACAAGAGACTACAGACTAGAAGCAACAGGCTACAGACTACAAGCAATAGACCACAGGCTAGAAGCAACAGACTACAGACTACAGAAGACACACTTTAGTCAGACTTCTATAATAACAATTTTTTTCCTCTATATATTTACTAAGCAAATGAATAAATAAAATAATAGTAAATGATGGGATATTGTCAGAGATAATTAGGGTGGGGAGAGAAAAAGGTGGTTTTATGTGATAGCAGATTAATTCTACTATACATATATTATTCTTTACATATTATTATAAATCAACTTTGTTTGTAAGCTCCGACCTTATGATAAGAGAAAAGAAACGCTCAATGCCAGCCGGTTTTATAATACATTGCATTGCATTTATATATAATCATCTTGCATTAAAACTATAATTTGTTTTAAAATCTTTTTACAACTTCCTTGATTGTTAAATTTACATGCATATTTAAACATCTGCGCATATATATACATACATATATATTTGTATGTATTAATAAGTTTAAATTAACTGTAGGTGTTGAATATTACATTATATATTAAAATTTATGTTGTTTTTTTCTTTCGATACATTTTTTTTCCTCTCGTTTTTAAGTATAATAATATTTATTTATAATATATTTAGACAGTCTTCCCCTACGCACTTTTTAGGACGTTACGTCATGTTTCGTATATCTTTTATATTAATCTTAATTTATTAATAACATATTACTTATACATATACACACTTATATATACAGACATATATATATATATATATATATATATATATATATATATATATATATATATATATATATATTACACTTTATAAATAGCTGAAATTAATTCTCATAAGAGCATATTTAATCTTTTTGCATATTCATTTTTTATACTATTTAATTTTTTTAATGCCATATCTTTATATTTAGCGTAAAGATTTTATCATGTCAATGTCATAAGCTTTCTTCAAGTACATGATAAATCTTCATTTCATTGGTTTTTTGGTTTTTTACTACCAGTATTGCTATATTGAGATAATTTATTTAAAATTATTTTTCTCTTTTTGACCTCCACAGATATTTGTCGTGTGACCTTCCGGGGTTTACCTTCTTTGTCGACTTCCTGCTTGTTCTTTTTTCTCTCTCTGTGCATTCGTTTTAAGTCTGTTTAATTTACTTCCTTTTTTTGCATATTTTTTTCAGTCCTTGTTAACTTTAAAAAAAAAAAAAAAATCTATATTTATCCAGTCTAAGAGTACTTGTTTTTTTTCTTTGTAATTGATTTTTTTTTTAATTAATTATTTTTAATTAATGTTGATTTTATTCATTAATAAACGTGTTTTAATGGTGTTAAAAGAGTCATACTTTTACAGTATTTATTTCTTCTTTTAGAATTTTTCTCAAGCTAACAAGAAGGTTAAAATTATAATTAGCTCTTAATCGGCTAACAAACTTTTAAAATGTCTTACTTTTTTGACATTTTAATCCCTATTTTTATTATTATAATAGTGAGTGAAAGACTAAATTATAGTAAGTTGTTAATCAGCTAACAAAGTTTTATAATAGTCCTACTTGTTTGACATTTTTATCCCTATTTTTATTATTTTCATAGTCATCGGAAGACTAAATTATAATAAGCTAGTAAAGTTTTAAAATAGTCTTACTTTTGTCACATTTTTATCCCTATTGTTATTATTTTCATAGTGATAGGAATAATAAATTATAATAAGTAGTTAATAGGCTAACAAAGTTTTAAAATAGTCTTACTTTTTATGACATTTTTATCCCTATTTGTATTATTATAATAGTGACTAGAAGACTAAATTATAATAAGTTGCTAATAAGGTAACAAACTTTTATTAAAGTCTTACTTTTGCAACATTAGGATCCCTATTTGTTACTATTCTAATAGTGAATAGGAGTTTACAATTATATTAAGATATACATTTTTAAAGTAGTCTTATTTTTGTGACATTTTGATCCCTATTGTTATTATTTTAATAGTGACTGGAAGACTAAATTATAAAGGCCCTTATACACGATTAAACATTTTGCGCAAACATGGTGTTTGCGCAAACTTGATGTCAGGCAAATTTAGGCCATACATGTCAAACATGTTTGCGCAAACTTTTTGACCGTATATGGGGGCCTTAATAAGTTGTTATTGAGCTAACAAAGTTTGAAAATAGTTTTACTTTTGTGACATTTCGGTCCCTATTCTTATTATTCTAATATTATAAGGTGGCTAAAAGGCTAAATTATAATAAGTTGTTATAAGCTAACAAACTTCTAATATAGGCTTATTTTTGCAGTAAATAGCCCCTTCATTGGATTATTTTAATGCTGACTAGAATGCTATAAAATTGTAATAAGCTTTTAGTAAGCCAGCCTAATTTGAAATATAAGATTATTTTTTGCGATATTTTAACTACCCATCGAATTATTCTTCTGCTATTAATCTTGCAATTAAGTTCAAATTGTTAATAACTAATTAATAATGTAACCTAATTTTAAAGAGACTTTTGTTTTTCTTTTATATTATCTATTGGTGTTGAAAAAATCAATGCTCGAAATAGATAAGACAGAAGCTGAAAATATTTTATGTCCGAACGTGATCAATAATTTTTAGATTAAAATAAATCGATGATCAAGATATGAAATCAGAGAATTATAAACCTGACCAAATAAGGTTAAATAGGAAGAAACAAGACAAGCTAGGAAGATATAAAGGTCACGGACATTCATACATAATACGTACTAATAAATAAAGAACTAACGCTTGCAATTTATAACTTTATTATTTATCTCATAGTTATTATATTAATATTACTTCTTTTTTCTTTTTTTTATATATATAGTATATTGAGAGAAAGTATTGTGATGGCGTGAATATTATATTTTGATGGAGATTTATGTTATTTTGGTGAATTTTGATAATATAAAACTTGAAAGTGAACACTCAGGATTTTTTTTGGAGGGGAGGTGGGAACCCAAACCGTTAGTAGTAGAAGGGGGAGTGGAGGTTATGCAGTAAGTATTAAGTATATTAAGAAACACACTTTCATCGTTTTCCCTGCGACTATTTTGTATAAGTAAATATATTTTCTTGAGTATTCAAATTTCCTTGGGAGCACTGGGGGCTTCCCCCCCCCCCCAACTCCCCTCTGGAGTGGACTGAAGAAAATGTATAAATTGATTGATAATTATGAAGATCAATCAAGTGATAAGTATTCTAAAATCTAAATGAGAGATTGGAAGAAATTTAGAAGTTATCGTACTTTTAGACTCCAATAGCTTCCTCGCATCCTATCTCGTACTTAATTGATTTTATGCTTTTACAAGCCATTATTAACTAATTTATTTAATTGTTTCCCATGTTTTTTAATGTCAAAATAGTTTTTTTTTTTTTTTACTGAAAAGAAAGGATCAATCAAGCAAAAGTTAGCGCAGACGGTTGAAATTAATTTGGTGCTATCTGCGATCTACTTTAGACAAACCATCCAATTTTCACAAACGTTAGAAGGGTACTTTTAAAGATATAGGTGTAAATAAATGTGTAACAAATGGGCGCAGAAAATTGAAACTATTATGGGACTAACAATGGGCATAATTATATGGCTTACCTTACAAATTTAATAAAATTGGAGGTGTAGTTTTTTAGATATGTTGGCTCGAAAAAATTGAGTGACTGACAGACACGGAACCAAAAATGTTCCCTGATGTCTAAACCTGATTTCAGTCTTGGAATTTTTGAAATCGGAGACATTAAATATTTTCGTTCTTCAGAACGATGACATAGCTGCCGTTACACCTCCCGTAAGCTGGGAAGCAAAAAAACGTTCTCAGAGTAGTTCGGTTTCCGAACTACTCTATAGCGCTCTATAGCGCTAGCATCATTTTATAGACGCATCAAAAACCCATTGGAAAATTGTTTTAAGCTAGATATACGTCCTCTGTTGCTGGACTTACAAAATTGATTCTGGATCCATATTTATCTCAGTTTAGGTTCAACCTCATGTTTTCTAAAATTTGTAGTTTGTTGAATGCGTAAAATAATTGTTGCAAATTTTTTTAGTAACACTATTGCACTGCTTTATTGTTGATTTTGAAGTTTTAATTGACTTATTAAGTTCAGTTCATAAAAAGTCTTTGCCCAGTCGTCAGCCAAGTGTTTCCAAACTAACCTATATTAAAGCACCATGTGTAATAAATTAACCTGAACGATACATGTTTAAGGTTAGCTTTTATAGAAGTGTATCTCAGTTGGTTTTCTCTATTTAAGGAACTTAGTTTGAATATCCTTCATTTATAAAGAAGATTAAACTGACTGTTTGACCGAGCCTTAAATAATCACCTCTATTATTATCATACTTGTATAAGCCATTAATTAACCACGTGTGAACACTAAAAAAATAGAGTGAAAAATTATGCTAATGAATGTCTCCAAACCCCTCGTCACTAGAGGTAGAAGCGAGTATAAGCAGAATAACCTTCTCGCTCAAACTTTTAGTCCAAAACTAATCCATTAATAGTGTCATTGAAGATAATGGATTGGTTAAAATTCTATAGAACTTGTAACAACCACACTCGTATTACAAGCTTGAAATACTTTAAACCATTAACAAGATAAACTATGTTATATACAAGGTAACATAGTTACCCACTAACTGCGGAATAACTACATTAAACATTCCTGAAAGACTGAAGCTTATCCCTCGTAATGTCTTAACTATTCACACTTGACCATTTATTAATACGAACTGCGAAATGAACATGTTCAGGGTTTTTGGACGAAACAGAACAGCAGTACATAGTGATGAATATAATAACCATCAATCTTTCTCATATGCTTAATCATGGTCAATTCAAATCCCGTAATATCTGATTGAATTAATTTATGGTACTTCTTTAGATGGTTACTCCCTATGTTTTTTTAGAATAAAAATTACTTTGACAAAATAACTATTGAGAAGAAGGGATGTTTTGTCCAATGTACTTTGGGACAAAGGAATATCCTAGTTCTCTTTTGATAAGGGGAGTAACAGTTTAAAGAAGAACATTCCGTACAACTTCTTTAGATTGTTACTCCCTTCTGTTTTTTTTTTATAAGGGGAGTAACCATCTAAAGAAGTGCCTAATTTATATTATCAGTCGTACTATCAGACTTTATAAAGTGTTTTACAAGAGGTTTGTTCATGGATGTCGATACCTACCTGAGTTATGGATGTAAAAGAGTTGGATTCCTCCTGCAGAAGCAAGACAAAGTTTCTATGCGTGTCATACAGAGATTCATTTTGGGTGTCATCTGGAAGGACAGGAAATGCAACAAGTGGATCCAGAAGGGAAACTGACTTCCCGGATATTTTTATAGATCATCATCTAAAAAAATGGAAATGGTGTGGACATGTAATTAGGAGACGTAATCCTAATTAGGCGCGTATCATGATGGACTGGGTTCCAAGAGATGAGAAGATAGGCCAAGGAAGAACTAGGTTAAACTGGGACCAAACGACCATCCAAAATACTCAGCTTATCAAAGTTGTGATATCCTACAATGTGGCCAAGTCTGCACCTTCTTTAGACCATAACTTCTTAACACTTCTACTTTTATGAGCAAGACTACTCTTTTATTTTTATTGCTTAACACTTGACCAGTTTCTTAATGATGTTTAAAACATCAGTATCACGTGCAGTCTCATAGGAGTTACGTGGGTAATAAGAAGTAGAAAACTCAGAAGAAAAGAAAACAGTTCCAGACTCCCTCCCAAAAAAGTCAGCCTATCATCATTCAGAAACTGGGCAGGCCAAGTGTTAAGCAATAATAATAAAAGAGCATTCTTGCTCATGGATGTAAAAGTGGAGTGAAAGTGACTGAAGTTGCAGACTTGGCCACAGCGTAGGGTATCTCTACTTTGATATGCTGATTTTTTTGTGTGGGAGTCTGGAACTTGGCCCTTTTATCACGGTCAGCATTTTGCTGAGGATTAATGATTAAGTTAAAGATTATTTATTTAAAATAAAAATGTTGTGTTTAAAAACACCTTGTTTAGTTATGATGATACTTAGAGTGATGATGAAATCTTAAGGTGTGAAATAATTAATCCACGATTATAAGAGACGTATTGACTCTCAATTTTGAAGTTGTTATTATTTTGTTTATTACTAAAACAACCAAATTCTTGTATCAATTATGATCATTTAAATGATTAATAGTCTATGTTGTATGTTGATCTAAATTTATAAACTGTGTTTGAAATGGTGTTAATAATAATGCGGTCAATTTGCCTTTACGGTCAATTACCTAAATGATATTCCACTCCACCATTCCAACCAATGCACAATCCTCTTAAATTCATGACGGCGCCGAAAATTTGTCTGCCCTGTGTGCAAAGTTTATATTTCTTTGAGCGGCGGTGTTACTGGCCTATGTATCATCGCATATATAACTTGTATATAATGTTTTTTAAAAAAAGAAGATGACCCTATAAAAGGGTCGAAACGTCTCATGTAAGAGAAATGAAATAAAATAGTTTTTTATTACACCTATAAGTCATCCATTCAACATGAAAAATGTTTCCCCCTAATAATATTTTAATTACCTAATTATGTTTCATTTTTGATTCCAGGTGAGTAAAAATACGGTCTTTTTGAACTTTCTTTTATAATTATTGATCGAGGTTTACATTTTTGGTGAGTTAATATTACTTTCTTTTATTTAATGTGCAACTTAATACAATTTTCTTGCTAATTTTCCCCAAACACGATTTAAGAGAAATGACTATTTCGTATTGGATTTTTTTTTCTGCAATCAAAGTATTTCTACCACAATCAATTTCCATGAAGGTAAAATTAGCATTGTATATGTTTTAATTTAATGGGGAGAGAAAAAACAAAATATAAATCGTGTTTTGTACTTAACTCAGGCAAATAGACCATCAGTTTATCCTTTATATTCTTATCTGACCTTTTTGACCCTGTGATCTAAACGTTTGACCTTATTCTAACCCTATTTATTAGAGGAAGGGCGTAGGCCCTTTTCATGTTACAAAGTAGCTTAACGAAAAGATCAAATAGAAGTAAATTTGTTGAATATATTTGGGCGCTAATAAATGTAAATTGGGCGGATTTGCGTGATAAAACTATTTAATTTAGTATTGATTGACGACCATAATCAAACTGGGCCTGAATTACTCTAACAAAATCAACGTTTCATTCGGGTATTTTAAGACCTAATTTTATTAAGAAAGTATAACATAATGACAATCCATTGTCTAGAGATAAATTATTAATGTTTTGCTTCCGAGCTTACCGAAGGTAACGGGAGCCATGTGATCTTTATGAAGATCGAAAAATGTTTAGGTCTCCTATTTTAATAATTCCAAGACAGAAATCCGTTTCAGATATCAGGGAACATTTTTGGTTCCGTGTCTGTCTGTCTGTCGCTCAATTTTTGCGAAACTAACATATCTTAAAAACTACTCGTCCGATTTTATTGAAATTTGGATGGTAGGTCACAATAAGCCCCATTGTTGGTCCCATATAAGTTTTAATATATGCGTCCATTTGTTTTTTCTTTCACATGCCTTTATCTTCAAAAGTACTCACATGATTTTTATGAAGTTTGGATGGCTTGTCGAAAGTAGCATGCACATAGCCCCAGATTAAATTCACTTTCTGCGCTCTTTAAATTTTGCTAAATTTATACTTTCATACATGTGAAAAAAGAATTGACAGATTTAAAAAAAGGGGAAAATTTTAATAAATAAATTGGATAATAATAGGTTTTAAAAGCATAAAGTTTACGCATTGAACGTGAGAAAGCTATGTGCCAGACTAATTGGCAGAGTATTTTATTAAAGAGAAAGATAGTAACTAGGTATTATAGTTAAGGAAAGGTCCCTATATTATTATAGGAAGGACGTATTATGTGTTTGCCAAAAGCGTAGGAGTGGAGCGAGCACATTGATTACAATTTTAAAGCAGGTATGGTGCTTAGAAGTTGATAGTGAAAGAAAAGTTAACTAAATTTATCAGTTATTAATGATATCAAATTATTAACATCGTGAAGTTCAAGATTTCGGTGTCAACCGCGTCCCGACATTTCGCTCCTAATACTAGAAGCACCTGCAGGTGTTCATGGTGTCAGTTAATGTTGACAGTTTGAGCTGGAAGATTGTTTAAGGTATTGGTAGTTTTATATCTGGGGGCCCGGCAGTGCCCCCGCTAAGTCTAGCACAGCCGTACCATCCTTTACTGGAACCAACTCAGGGCAATTTGGACCCCCCTCTATTATCCTATTGAAGATACTTAGATGTATAAAATTAATTTTAATTTAAATCAAATTATAATTACTATTTACAACGGGAGACAAACAGAGAAAAATAGACTTCAGCACCGGGATTCGAACCACGGGCCTCCTTTATTTCCAGTAAAGACGCTCTTACCAACTAAGCTATACTGAAGAATAATTTCCTCTGTCGATAAAGATACCTAGTCCCGAATTAAGCTTTCAAATTTTTCCACAAGTCTAGAAGTCAACATTAACGTCATTAGAACTAGACCGAGAAATCACGCTTGTAATTAACCCCCCTCCCCCCCCCCCCCCCCCTAGTTGTAATTACTACCCAATTAGTAGTACCTGTACCTAGTATACAATCAATTATAAATTCAATTTTTAAATTCAATTTTTTTAAATTAAAATGTAAACGTTCCGTAGTATGAATACTACCAAAACCTTTGAGATAATAGGTTTAGCCAAGTTTCCCTCGTCCAAGTAAGTTCTACTAGGTCTGATTTATCCAGTGCAAGTACATGATGTGACTGCCCACCCTCTCTATTGTTTGTCCCTCACCAACACAAACATTTTCTTTTCCACATTAATCTACATGTTCAAATTTAAAAACATTTTCTGACTTGGGAAATACTCTAAAATTAGACGCAGTGTCTTATACAATTTTGTATCCTCGTGCTGCGACACTCAAATTTATTATTTGATTTGTTGTAGTTTAATAAGTGTGTGAAGAAGAAGAACCCACACATTTACTTTGAATTAATTTAAAGTAGCCCACAATTTTAGCACATTTACTATTGAATAAAAATAAATGTGGCCTTACTGGGGATCGATATTGGACCAAACAAGGAAACCTTTAATTCCCATGGGGATGACATTATATGTTTACTCATGTGACCATTCATTTAACAACAGGACCCGAGATAGCGATGTGCCACCATAATTGGCCAGATTATTTTCATTCCATTCCCTTATTCAATTAACGCTAAGGTTCTATTATCCGTATCGATGTTGAAAAACCGCCATTACTATAATACCCTTAACCCTTTTTTTTTATCTTGTATCCATTGTCCACCTTTTAATATGATTGAAACCCAACTTTCATTTCCCATACCATCTGTATTCGCGCCCTTCCAATACCCACACAAATATATGTAACATTTTCATCAAAAGTTTTTTTTCCCTCAATTTTCTTGTTTTTTCTCCTCTACAAGGTCTTTTGGGCGTGGTCCCTATTTTTTTATTCCTGCCAATGTTTTATTTTATTTTTATCTCATGGGATAGAAAGTGTTAAGGTAAAAAGATTTAAAAAAAAAAAAAAAAAAATGGATAAAAAGGTAATGCTAATATATGATGGAACTGTGCAAGTTTGTTAATAATATTTTTTGTTTTGTTGCTTAATATTCTAAATTACACAGAAACACGAAGGTCGAAGGTGTGAACATTTGTGAGTAATTAGCTCATAAATATTGAAAATTGCATACTTGAGACGTACATACCTCGGGCTAATAGCCGGTAACTTAGGGCATGGGGCATGGAAAAGTAAGTTCCTGTACAACGTAAACGGACATACTTAAACATAATTAGAATATCTTAATGGCATTAAGAAAGACATATTGTTTTTTTGTCTGTACTTTGCGCACGTCTGACTTTATAGACTCGCAAAAATGTTTAAACAAAATCCATTTACATTTTTGTGCGCTGTTGAATTGCTGGTTTAATTTAACTTTGGATAAATAGGTTTAAAGAAAGTGTAATACCTTTAATTTTTAAGTGAGATGTCATAGGTTCGATTCCCAGTAGAACCCCATTCACATGTCACAAGGTTAAAATAGAAATAATAAAATGTGAAACTAGCAAAAAATATTGTTCAATTCATAAAAATTGTCGAAGAAAAAGTAGAAAATTAAACATATTTTATCTAAAAACTTTGAGTCAGAGGTCTTTAGACTATCCAAATTATTCTTAAAATATTCTAAAATACCTTCATTAGCAAGTTATTACGTTTAAAAAAAATTAAAATAAAATAACTTAATGTTTAATTACTTTTTCTTGTAAAAACAGCATACAAAAGTAGACAACTTTAAAGAGCTATGAAGCTTAAACTATGAAAGATGTACAAAAAATGTAATTTAAATTTATTTTATGCTTTTTAGTGAACTTTTCAGAAAAATAACAAAAATTGAGGGTCAAGAGGAAACTATGTTCTTCAAAGGGCCATGTTTACCCTTTAAAGGGCCCTTTTAAGGGCTGAATAATATTTTTCTTAATTGTTCTTAGTTTAAAAGTTATAGCCGTTAGATTCACTTGAAATAGGACACCCTGTATATGAGAATAAATGTATGTAGGAAGATATTTACAATATAAACAATATACAATGTGTATAAACTAATGGCACACCAAACGTTTACAACTACTATGTATGTATATTGGCATATATATTTGAGATAATTTGACGAACGTGCATTCATCTAAAAAAACAAATTCCATTAGTAAAAGTTGGGTTCGATGTCACGTCATCTATTCATAGTCACGCTACTAACTAGTATACGTGAATTTTTTAATTTTCGTCCAAGTTTATCTTTTTTTCTCTCTCTCTTTCCCCTCCTCCACCTCCGTTCCTCGTTAAATGCGTGGAAATATTATCCGTGAGGGAGAGTAAGAGAGAAATTTGAAATTAATTTGAAAAATTGTCGGCACTCAACTATATTAGACGTTTTAATAAAGGCGTAATTTTTTCGTTTTAATTCGGTCCTGCTCAGTCAGTTTCTAGACGCGGTAGAAGAAAGAACTGATCTTTATTTAATTTGTGTTTTTAAAGCTTTATTTGGTTGAGGAGTTTAAAGAAAATGACATTAGTTGAAACTGAAGGTTGGTTATTATTAAAAAATAATAAATTGTTTTCTTTTATTTGATAGAATTTGGATAATATTTAATCATTTATTTAGATTCTACATTTTATTTATTTAGATTTACATATTCTTTGTTGAAATTTACACCTTTCTGTTTTAAATATTTCCATTTTTTTTATATTTGATGGACGAATTAGGTATTATAGTAACAAAATTATAACTTTGTACTATGAGACGTTTCGAACCTTTTAGGGTCATCTTCTGTCACAGTTTTATTATTAATGAGCAGTGTAAAAAGTTAAAACAATGTTTTGTTGGTATATCTATCTCCATGAGAGAGGTTGATTTAATATTGACGTCTAAATAACGTAACCTAAACTCATTTTAGCGAATTTTCAAAGAAAATTAAGCTATTGTAATGGCTTAAAAAAATTTTAATGCGATTTTTTGAAAATTTTCTTCATGGAAATCCGTTTGAGACCATTCTTAATCGATTTCTAAAATTTAACATTTTTTTATGTATATATGTATGTGTTACTCCAGACGATATCTCACCCTAGGATGCATTTAAAAAATCCATGATGGGGTGCACTTAAAAAATTTCAAAATGAATTCGTTAGCCAGAATGTTTGGAAGTCCATTTAGGGGTCAAATTTTGACAATTTAGGGGCAAAAGTAACAAAAAACCGTGTTTTTAATTTTACCCCCCTCTTATATGAAAATATGACAAAAGTGTACATAACAAAAATTACTGTACTCTTAAACAGCTTTCCAACGACATGCATGTTGAAGGGTATTTACTATTTTGACTTTTGTACCCAGTACCCCTGTGAACAATTTTTTCCCCCCATTCAAATTCTAAACCAAAATGTTTCTATATTATCATAAGCCAATGTACGAAGATTTCTATGAAAATTCGCTCATTAAGTCATGGTGCATGACTGGTCCTTTATTTAAACAAATTATTCTACTGTCTGTCACAGTAGAATTTTGTAACACGTCTGGTGAGTTCGAACCGTAGAGAGGTGAGATATTTTTTACACTGATAATCACATCGAACAGATGAGTAAAGTGACCGATATACCTTCCTGCAATAACCTAATGTCGAGTCGATCGGGTCGTAAAGAAACAGCAGAAAAGAACATAAAACAAATCATTAGGGTCTAGAGTCTAGATGAAAACTAAAGAATGAGTGTAGGCATGTTACGTCACTGTGATTATTACTGAGCTGTTTGTTTCAAAGATTACTTGTCTAAACAAAAACATCAAATCAATATTTCAACATACATTTTCAAGTATGTTGTTATTTCTTACTAAACATTGGAATTCCTTACAATGCAATTGCAGAGATAATTGTCGAAAGCGCAGTTAAGAAATCATATCGCAGTGTCTGTCACCATTAAGTGTTCTACTTAAATGAATTAGTCATTTAATAGGTGTGGGAATTTTATGCGTAATATTGTAAATATTTTTATGTATAGAGCTTACACATATATGTACTTGTAAATATTTAACGGAAGCATATAGAGCGGAAAGTAACGGAAGCATTTTGATGACTATGAAGAATTTTTTTTTTTACTTTTCCATATAAATAGAAAGTATTTTGATGGATTTACACCTTTTGAGATCCCCTGAGTCCAAAAAAGTGGTTTAAAAAATGTTTGTCTAAAATGTAGACCATTTAACGATATAAGCCTTTTCTCCGGAAAAAATCTAGTTTCTGAGAAAGTAGCTTTAAACATGGACGGAGAGAGCTGGGTTTGATTTCCTGCCGAGGAGAAGTTATTTTTATCGTAAATTTTGATAAAATGTTCAATAATAATTACATGTACCTACAAAAACTCGAAAACAGAAAAATGGCTCAAAGGATATTTCTGTTGTCTAAAGTTACCATCTATCAAAATTTATACAAAAAGCAGTATTTAATTTATTAAAAAGCTTTAAAAGATCAGATCAATAGTATATGGTTTTGTTCGTAGCTCTAGTAGAAATTCCATATACAGGGTGGTCCAAAAGTCTCCCCCCCCCCCTCTTAACTTTTGAACGGTTTGAGATAAATTAATGAAACTTGGGGGATCTCTACCATGCAAAGGGAAGTTTGTTTTCATGCAATCACCCACTAGGGGCAACCTCCCATTTTGCCCCCAGACCACCTAACTTCAAAATTTTGACCTGGAATGTATATTTTTGATAGCAGATTTAGATTCTACGGCAAAAAATATAAATACTTTTCTTCAAACTTTTTTTTATATCTCCAATATTTTGCCCCCTATAGGGGGGCAAAGGTATAAAAATCGTATATTTTAGCGCCTGGGGGCAAAATGGTGGTTGCCCCTAGTACGCGAGTGGATGAAAACAAACTTCCCTTTACATGGTACAGATCCCCCAAGTTCCATTACTTTATTTCAAACCGTTTAGATTTTATAACGATTTAAGTGTTAGTTTTCTACTATTTCGGAAGGGTTATTTTGCTATCTTTACCCACCTATAGGGGGCAAAATATTGGAGATAGAAAAAATAGTTTCAAGTAAAAGTTTATTATTTTTCACCGTAGAATCCAAATATGATATCAAAAATATACACTCCAATTTTAAATTTTGAAGTTGGGTGACCTGGAGGCAAAGTGGGGGGTTGCCCCTAGTGGGTGATTGCATGAAAACAAACTTCCCTTTGCATGGTAGAGATCCCCCAAGTTTCATTAATTTATCTCAAACCGTTCAAAAGTTAAGAGGGGGGGGAGACTTTTGGACCACCCTGTATGTTGTATTCAAAATTGGTTCAAATTGTTTTGAATAATGTAATTCAAGATGCCACTAAGAACGTAATACAAGATGGCTTAAAGAACATACCTAATGTCTCTGAAGTAGGTCAGTACTGGCAAGAAATTTGGATGAATTTGTAAATTTAAACAAACAGAAATGCCACAACTTCAAGACTAAGGTAAATTCAAAATCCAATCTAAAAGCAGCCGGGTTTCTTCCCATTTCAACTAAATTAAAACCCAGGCTCAGGCTTTAACCCATTAACGCAAGTTCTTTAAAAACCTTATAGGTCCATTTATTAGACTGCTTTAAACCTATCGGAGAAAGAAGTACACTTTAACCGTAAAAACCTTCTAATGTTTTTTTAAAAAGGGCTAGATTAGTGGAGAAAGAGAAATGCCTACTGGTGGAGAAATTCTGTGGAATTGCTAAGGGTAATATGTTGCGAAAGTACTAAAGGGTTTTATTACATCAGCTGTAGCCTACCCTTTAGTCTTTTAGACCTTTGCTTAGCACTAATTGCATTTAGATTTTAGCTTAATACCGAATCCTACTTAACTCTAGTCTTATAAACACTTTCAGTGACCACTAAATTGTCCACTGCTCTGATAAAATAATTAACCACCAAATTAAGTTCGAGGGTGCTTTTGGAATAGGCGAAATGAAGTTAGTTTTCTGGTTTTTATTCTATTAAATGTTTTTTTTTTTTTTTTTTACCTTAAGATACACTTCATTCTCACCATTGAGCCTGTTTGGATCCAATGTGTTTCCATGCCATCATGCCATGCCAAGGCTGCTTGCTGACTGTTAGATCCCTAGTAGATCCAAGCACACCCTTCTGGCACTCCGCTGCTCTTTTCCTCGTACCTTGAGCAGAACCCTCTTACAAGGGTCCGCCAGGCCCCCTGGCGTTTATATCCATAAATTATTTGTATCCAAAGATTAATTTTTAAATCGCGTAATCTCATTTGGTATTTTAAAAGAAAGACGGACACTAAAGAATTCCATTAGCGGTTGTACATTACCATTTAACAGTAAAGTTGCTTTTAATGGATAAACGTACATATTTCTTTATTAAAAATAGACAGTCACTGAAGAAAACCATTAGTAGTGTAGAACTTCTATAATTTTATGTCACATATTTATACAGTTTTCCTCCATTGTTCTAGAACAATTCGGGCATATTAGAACCACTTAAGAACTTACTAATTGGATGGATACACCACGCCAGATGGTCTCATGTTAGTGGCATATTGGGGGACAAATTGTTAGGTTCTGTCCCACTACCCTTAACCTAACATTCTGCAGGGTCCCACTCAACGCGTCTTCCAATTCAGGAACGTATACTACTCCGACTGTTTTAATATAAATAAAGAAAGTCGTCTATCCACTAAAAGTAGCTTTATTGTTAAATGGTAATGTTCAACCACCAATGGTTTTCTTAAATAGAAATAAAGAGAGATGTCTATCCACTAAAAGTAACTTTATTGCTAAATAGCAATGTTAAAATCAATAAAGTACGATTTAGGATGCGAGGAAGCTATGTGCCACACTAATGAGCAGGCTATTTTTAAACAAAATCATATTTTAGTAACTTTTTAGAGAAATATTGTATTTCATGTTTTATTAGACTTTTGGGGGGTTAGCACCCCATCAATTGCCACATCAATTCGCAGTCTATTTTTAGAGGCCCACAGACCATATGAAGTGTAAACTCGTCTGAAATCTCAAAACATAATGCTCACCTAATGACAATAGTTTACCTTTCTGTAGAATTTATAAATATTTTATTCCATCTCTAATTTCTATACTTATATGCTATGTCGATAAGATAGTTAAAACCCATATTTATCATAAACAACAAACAATTTATAATTCCATAAACAATAAACAGTGACTTTTCGCAGATAGAATAAGCTTTTCTCATGTGTATTTAAGAAAGTAAAGCATCGATAAATAAACTTTACAAAAACATAATATTCCGTAAAACTCACGAATAACTCCTAAAAATTCAAATTTTCCCTTAAAGCAAACATTTGATCATTCAAATAGCTTTCAGACTAAAAAGCCATCCTGCCATTAAGTTGACAAATGGTCGATCGACAAAATAAATACACCGTATAACTTCAACGAAATTTACGGAGCGTGGGTTTTAGTTAGAGTCGGTCCGTAACAGATGTGTCGCTCTTATGTGTTTATCCATGATTAAGTGTATTCTGTTAGGCAAAACTATCGTTGGAAGTTTTCCTATTTTGTAGTTTGTTTGCCGAAACTAAAGACCGTGAAGCTTGCCATTAATGTTAGATGGAAAATTTACTGCAGTGATATCGAGTTTGGTTAACTAGCTTTAACAGCAGCTTGTGTTTAATGTTAGGATGAATTTTTATTAATACTTATGGGTTTTTAGAATGCGAATCCCTCATTTGGAGTGTGGTTAGAAGTTGTAAGCAATCTATATGGAGGAGTTGTGTATCATATACATAACTTTTACGTATTTGCATTTGTGTATCATACATAACTTTTACGTATTTGCATTTGTATATCATACATAACTTTTACGCATGTGTATCATTCATACTTCTATTTCTCCTTAGTGTGAAGAGATTCTGTTTCATTCTACAATAATTAAAGCGAACAGCGTAAGCGATCATCTTTCATTGAACAAAATATTCATCCTGTCTGTCTGTCAGTAAGGTTTACGTGTCCGAAGATAACTTCGGTAAAAGTGGGCCGGTTTAGTTGAAATTTTGTATACATGTTCCTTTTACTAATACTCAGGCTAAGTTCGTTGATCAGCGTTATTCATCTAAGAGTTCGCGTGCAATGCTCGCGGAAACGTGAGCATCAAATGTAAAATTAGAATTTCAGAACGGCCAAATATTCTATCATTACCTATTCGATGAGACATTTTAAATCAAAGTTTTTAGTAAAACCAACAGTGACACCGCCGAACCAAAGTGATAAAACTTTTAAAGCGGAAATTTGCTCGCTGGCGTGTAAACTAGCGAGTGAGTAGCTTTTTAATTTACACTAATTTAATTTTAAAATCTTCAATTTAATCTTTGACTGATTGTTAATCGATTTTTTTGGTGATATAACACTCTCTTTCATCTCATCTTGATTTGTTTAAAATTTAAATTTAGACCATTTTAATTTCAACATCTTACATTTAATCTTTGACTTATTACTGATTGATTATTTGGTGATAAAACACTATCTTTCATCACATCTTGTTTTATTAAAAATTTAAATTTAGAACATTTTCATTTCAACATCTTGCATTTAATTACTGGTCTTATATTACTTTGCTTTGTAAGTTTCATCGCACATTTCCGTTTCCCCAATTTTGAACTACTTCCCGTCATTCAATCTTCCCCAAATTTTGCACATAGATACAACTAAGGTGAAGAATACAGAAACCAAAGAAAAAAAAAAAAAAAAAAATGGCGTCAAATTTATTTGCTTTTTAAGTTCCATCGCACACCTATTACCTCAATTTTGAACCACTTATCGTCATTCAATATTCCCCAAATTTTGCCCATAGATACAACTAAGGTAAAGAATACAGAAACCAAAATAAAAAAATAAAAAAAATGGCGTAAAATTTCTTTGACGCCATTTAAAAAAAAAAAGGTTGAAAATAAGACCAGTTTTGAAAAATGGCATTTTTATATTAATTTTTTTTTTAAATTTATTGTTGATTGAATATATTTGGTGATAAAACACACTCTTTCATTACATCTTGTTTTGTTTAAATTTAAAGTTAGATAATTTTAATTTCAACATCTCGCATTTAATCTTTGACTTATTGTTGATTGATTATTTGGTGATAAAACACTCTCTTTAATCGCATATTGATTTGTTAAAAATTAAAATTTAGAACATTTTCATTTCAACATCCTACATTTAATCTTTGACGGTGATAAAACACTCTCTTTCATCACATTTTGTTTAGTTTAAATTTAAATTGAATTATATTTAAACTTTAATCACTTCACTTGCTATTAAAACAAATTAATTTTGTCCCACATATTTATTCTAAGATCATATTTACGTTTTTGTTTTTTTTTTACCACCGTAAAACACCTGACCTCATTCTGCTCCAACCACATCAAACATCACCTCTAATTCTTTTTCCTCACAATGTCAAAACGTTTTTTAACTTATCAACGCTTGTTAACAATAACGAAAGTTTATTTTTTTTACCTCTGCACGTTTACAAAAGAAAAAAGTTGTTTGAACAATGTCAAAAGCTATAATGCATAATAAGCGACAGTGATTAGACACGGTATTGAATATTTGACTACATCTTTATCTATTAGTAATGATATCATAGTTCAAATATGATACAATGATAGTCTAGTGGTTTTTTTTTATTCAACTACAAATATATTCATATTACCTAAACCCAGTATTCATATATCTGACTAACATGTATAAATTATTTTTACTTATGTTAGGTTTTATGCTAGCAAAACCTTTAAGCTATATATATCAATTTAAATCTTGGATATATCATATTTATTATCATGATTATATAGCTACCACGTAGCTTTCTCATTTAAAAATTACCGCGCCAAAATCTAACACACTTTATCTCAATACATAATGTCTCTTAATTAACATATAATTTATTGTTAAGCATACTTATAAAGTGCTTAACTGGTGGTTTTTACATTTTGGGTTCGATTTCTATGAAGACAAGTTTAGTATTATGAAAATCGGAAAAAATCGGTCCGATAAATCGAACCAAACATCTTCATATAGATATAGAACTTACCAATGGTAACCTAAGCTATATGATCGTTCTTAAGGGCTAAATTTTTGTATGCTTCTTATTTCAAAAATTCCAAGAGAGAAATCCAGGAATCATTTTTGGAATATTTTTGGGGACATTTTTTGGTTCCGTGTCTGCCTGTCGGTCTGTCTTTCGCTCAGTTTTTGCGAACCAACATAACTTCAAAGCTATAGTTATACGATTTTTATTGAAATTTGGATGATAGGTCATAATTAGTCCATTGTTGGTCCCATATAAGTTTCAACCTTCTACGCCTATTTGATTCTCTTCCACATGCGCAACTAACATACATTTTTGACACCTATATCAAAAGCGTTTATCTGATTTTTACCAAATTTTGGATGGTTTGTTAAAAGCAGCTTGCAGATGGCCCCAGATTAATTTCAACCGTCTGCGCTCCTTAAGTTTTGCTAAATTGATTATTAATGTAAAAACTCAAAAAATTGACAGTTTTAAAGAACGGGGGGGGGGGGGGGGGGGATTAAATATATTTGACAATAATAGGTTTTAATATCATTAAAGTGTACAAAATAGAACGCGAGGAACGAGGAAGCTATGTGCCACACTAATTGGCAGAGTATTTTTGATGCTTTAGCCAGCTTTACTGTTAGGTGAGAGTGTTATCACCTGTATCAAGTGCTTATTTCCTGTTTGTAAGTTATTGTATTTACACGTTTAATTCATTAAATGACGAAAATAAAAACCGCATTATATTATTCAAAACACAGCTGTAAGTATCGACGGTAGGGATATCCTCATTTGATAACGTACAAACTTGCGGTAACAACTCAAAATTCAATATATATATATATATATTTATATATATATATATATATATATATATATATATATATATATATATATATATATATATATATATATATATACATTTTTGTGTATTGAGACGTCTTTTTACAAATCATACATTTTGGCGTCCTCATGAAATAACAACATTTTTGATAATTTGCTTTCAATTATAAGGTACTGCGGGTTAATATAGAGTTTTGATCGCAAAAAATTGTAATATATATGTTTATTAGCAATATACATTTTCTCGTAATTCCACTTTCATTTCTACACCATTATGACAACTTTTTAAATTACCGCCGATGTGGCACTATATGTATATTCTGTCCACTGATAAGTTAATATCACGTCCAACTGTATATACTTTTAGTAAACTGCACCAATAAGACGTCCAGCGGTGTTGCCAAATCTTAATTCATTTGTATTAGGTATATTATATAGTCCAGCCGTCATATACTTAACCTTCGAGCGCTCGCGCCTTTTTTACACAAGAACACTCGCGTGGCGGTATTTACACCGCCATCAGTTTTAAATAGTGTTATACTCTTATGCATTGCTATTAGGGGTAAATTTCTCAAACCTTAATTAAAACATAAAAAATTAACTTCCAATTAGTGTGGCACATAGCTTCCTCGCATCCTATCATGTACTTTATTGTTATATTAACATTAAAATCCGATTTTAATGTTAAATGTTAATGTTTAATGTTAATTTTAATAAAATTATTGTTATATTACTTTAATGTTATATTGTGTATTGTGTAATAGTACATTACGCGTCGAGTGCGGAAAGTAGTATTTTGCATGCGAGTGTGTAGTTTGCACCCGAGCGACAGCGAGGGTAGTAAAACCACACGAGCAATGCAAAATGCCGTTTTCGCACGAGTTGCGTACCGTACTTTATCTACAATTGTTAGATTTAAATAATAAATACAGAAGAAAATAAACTTGCTGTATGTATAAGTTCGTATCTCTCTCTCTTGATAAAGATGGCATTAATTCTTGAGTTGTATTTTTTGGCGAATTAATTATTTCTGGAGGAGTATTATTCTCCACATTTTCGTCAAAGTCACTTGATTCACTCATTGTTTTTCACTAAAAACTCGATATAAACAGTTACTTTAAAAAAAGAACAGCAAATTAGTTTTGTTAAATGTAAACAAACTCGCTAATCGTGCGTAAAGCTGAAGAATTCCTCTTCTTTACCGCGCTAGCGTGGTAAAGAAGAGGAATTATTCAGAACTATGAGACGCGCATGCGCAATGAATACAAATACGTAAATAATCACTTTCTTCGCATCTAAACAAAGATATAATGTTTATATTTCGTATCAATCGTAGATAAAAACTATTAATAGTTTTAGCGATCTTTATCACTTCATAGCGGTGTCGCTGTTGGTTTTACTAAAAAATTGTATTTGAAAAAAGTTTTTCTCATTGAATAGATGAAGTTTAATTTTTTTCCCGACCTAAAATTCCAATTTTAAATTTGAAGTTCACGTTTACGCGAGCGTTGCTCGTGAACGCTTGGACGGATAACGTTGTCCACCGAACTCGTCCTGGGCATTGATAAAATGAACATGTCTACCAAATTTCATCAAAATCGGTCGACATTTACTCAAGTTATCGTCACACGTTTCATAATTCGCGAACACACAGACCGACAGACAGACACGAGACCAAAAATGTTCCCTGATGTCTGAAACGGATTTCTATCTTGGAATTTTTTTAGTTAATTATCGCGAGGGTGCAAGTGATTTTTACTCCCAAGGTACGTACAAGATTTTACCTCCAGAAGGGAGAAAAAAATATGGATAGATTTTAATTTTAAATTACGTTATTCAACAAAAAATATAGTTAGATATAATATTAACAATTCTCTAAATAAGTTTAATCACGTTAAAATTAAATTATAGATAATAACTAGGCATCGCGTGGCTCTATCATTGAAGCGAGCGTATGGAAATAAATATGTATTGAATATTGAAACAATATATAACCATGAATCATGATGAGTTGATAGATAATGGGTATAGTAGTAGTACAGCGGCTTGTAGTAAGGGAACCACCCCGCATTCTTACTATTCCTCTAACCACACATCTCCCTCCCTGCTTTATTATTACAGTGTAACCCCTTTTAACCGGCCACGGATCAACCGGTCCTCGGATTAACCGGCCTATTATATGATTTTTTTTTTTTTTTTTTTTTGATACAACTTTAGTAGTATCACTATAGTCGATGCAGATACAATTAAAAAACAAAATATTAGATGGCAGGTGGCTCAAACATTGATTGTTTGACGGCATTTCCTGGTAAATAAAGGGGGGTCACGTGACGTTGATGTGGTGGACAAAATAGGACCGCGTTTGATTCTATGACTACATATTTCTAGAAATCAATTAACATCTCTGTGATTCTTTTTTCTACACCTGTTGCTTTGTCGGAGCCTTTCTCCGAATTTCGTTAAAACAAATTTCTTTAGGATAAGAGGAGAGAGGACGTTACTCACTCAGTTGTGTGCTTGCCTTATCAAAAAATAAGTTATAAAAAAATTAGGTAATAAAATAAGGTGCAAAAACGTCTTAATTATTTTTTTATTCATGACATATGATAAAATATATAGGTTCTTTTTGATTGGTTCTATTTTTCACGAGAACCTCGGATCAACCGGCCAAACGGGTAACCGGCCAGGTCCTGGTCCCGACCAGGCCGGTTAAAAGGGGTTACACTGTACTTTTAGCCATCTTTATTAATTCATAGCGGTGTCGCTGTTGGTTTTACTGAAAAATGTTATTTGTAAAACATGTTCGTCTCATCGAATAGATAATGTTACATTTTTTTCCCGTTCAAAAATTCCAATTTTAATTTTAAAGTGCACGTTTACTCGAGCGTTGCGCGCGAACGCTTGGGCAGGCAACGTTGTCCAACGAACTCGTCCTGAGCATTGGTGAAATGAACATGTGTACCAAATTTCATCAAAATCGGTAAATTTTTACTCAAGTTATCGTCGTACGTTTCAGACACACAGACACGGAGCATACTTCGTTGAATGTAGGAAGCTCGCTACGCTCGCTTCAATTATTTGAATTTCAATGCTAAAATTAAATGGGAGAATCAGCTGGAAGCTGAGTCGTGTGTATATTGTGCTGACAGCTGATGTATTTAAATATGGATTAGTTAATCTACATTTAGAAATTATGTTTCCACTTTTAACTTGTTTTGTTCCTTTTACTGATGAATCACTATGGCAACCGTTTACGTGACATGTGTGAAGATGACATTATAGATTTCGACTTCGACATTAAACAAAAGTTAGTAAATGAAATGTGTATTAGCACCAACCTAATTTACTTGTGCTTTATCTAGCTAGGGCAACACTGGAGGGAATCATGAACTTCCATGATTACTCCCTTACTTATTTTTCATTACTCCCTGTTTAACCCGACCGGGTGCAATGAGTAACTTCCCTCCCAGTAAACTAGGGAGGAAAGTTCACTTTTTCTCCCTGCTGGAGGTAAAAATTATTTTACATGAATGATAAAATTGTGGACAGACTGACGGACAAACTCGAACCAGAAATGTTTCCTGGTGAGTGCAACGGATTTCTGTATTGGAATTTTTGAAATCGAAATTGGTGACATAAAAATGTTCGTTCTTCAGAACGATCACATAGCTTCAATTAAAAAATAAATAAATAACACTGCCCTACTATATACGTGAATAAATCATGTTCCCGTTTTCTTCCATTAAAACTCGGTGTAAGGGGCGGCTTTTTTTTATACTAATTTGGGAAGTTCACATTATTACTTTAACACATCATATTGAGAATTTGTTTAATATTAAGTAATTAATTTTTATTATAACCAGAAAAAGGCCGGTATTTTTGCAAATACCGGGTATATGATTATAATTATTATGTGTTTATGACAGTGCAATAAACATTTAAATTCAATATATAGTACCGTTAAATTTATGCGTGTAATATTTAATTATTTTATTAATTAGGCTAATAAATAAATAATTTTAAATAAATTATTAATTTCCCCTTAGTTCAATCACTCTCAAAAGAGAAAGAGAAATACATAATATAAGCAAAGTCAATCGACAGAGATGTATGTAGATATGACTACTTAAGTTTAAGGGACACATTTCCTTATCAAGTAAAGCTAATTCATATTCACATCAGATTAGATAAGATAACTAACAAAACTCGTATTCAAATTATACTTTTCGTCACAATCATCCCAGATTTTATATTATTACTACTATTTGTACTAAAATAATAATATTACTAGGCATCGCGTGGCTCTATCATTAAAGCGAGCGTAATGGAATAAATATTAGATAGTTAATCATGATGAGTTGATATTATTAGAATATGCAAGTAATAGAGTCGTGTAGTGGGGGAGAAGGGTTAATCTACTATTCCTTAACTCTTCTACACGTCCCGGCCATTCCACTTCAATTATGTATTATAAAGTGTATCACTTCGATGCGCAAAAACTACTGTATATGGATCAAGTTGAAATTTTACATGCCTGTTTCCATTGAGATTTAGATGGTGTATATGAAGTTTTATTAAAACCGTTACCTTAGAACGTAAGATATCGGTAAAAAGGTTTTTAGCGATCTTTATTAATTCATAGCGGTGCCGTTGTTGGATTTACTAAAAAATGTTATTTGTCTCATCGAATAGGTCATGATAGAATTTTTCCCCGTCCTGAAATTCTAATTTTAAATTTGAAGCTCACGTTTACGAACTTAGCCCGAGTATTAGTAAAAGGATCATGTATACAAAATTTCAACTAAATCGGTCAACTTTTACTCAGGTTATCTTCGGACACGTAAACGTTAGACACAGACAAATCGCCGGCTTCTGTACGATTAAGTTATAGTTATTTATATAACTAGGCAGCAAAATGGAATTTTACTGACGGGTGATTAGATTAAACTCCGAGCCGAAAGCGAGGACAGGCTATGATAATTAACTGCCGAGGCGAAGCCGAGGCAGGTAATTTACCGACTTGACTGTCGAGGCGCAGCCGAGGAAGGCAATGAATAAACGAGGCATAAATGTTTCCTTTGCTGCCTTGTTGCATACATTTAATCTACGAACGGCAGAAAAATGAAACTGCTAACATATCATCTTTATTAATGTAACATAGTTAATTACTATGTTACAATAATAAGATAATAACATACGTATTAACTAAAATTAATGTTCATAAAGAAATCAAATAAGAAGCTTTGGAATAATAACAATAAGTGAATAGCAAACTGAATCTATAACAACAAAATACTAAACACACGTTTATAGCTCACAAAACTTCTGAATGAATATTGCACGCAATATAAACTATTTATTTATATTTTTACTAAAAAATTACTAAAAGTATTAAAGATTGCTATTGCTTAGAATAAAAGAAGTAAGTAGAATAAATCAAGAATAGTAGCTAGTCTAATCTAGAATGACAGTAATAATAATAATATGAATGTTGAATGTTTACATGAAGCTGCAGTGTGGCCAGTGACTCCGCTATTTTTTTAATAAAAGATCTACTATTCATTGAACTTATTTAACAGAATTAACAAATGTAAACAAATTATTTTAATATTAAAACGTTTATTTATTAAATATTACGTATTGAACTATTATATATAATTTTATATGGTAGAGATAATAGTATAAACTGTTATTGCCAACATTATAACAGTAAAATTTTTCCTCATTTTACCGCCTGGGCAGTAAAATCTCTGCCCGAAATCAGTTCAATAATGCCTCATTTTGCTGCCGCAAGTAGATAAAAATTATTAAGTGTAAAATTGTAATAGTTGCACATTCTTTTTCTACACTTCAAGACTTTTAAATTAATGTTTACCTTGCCATGGTGACTAAAAACGTTTTTGTAGTCGCCAGCTATATTTGCCGCTATCTTGAAAATATTAGGTATGAAATTTTAATAGTTTAATTCTTTTTTCTATATTTCAAGACCTTTAATTTGATATATGACACGTCATGGTGTCTAAAACATTCTTTTTAGTCACCCGCCTTATTGGCCACCATCTTGAAAATATTAAGTGTGAAAATCGAAAAAGTGTCCAGTTGACACAAATGCCGAGATGCACCTGAGTGCCGAATTTTTCGTTCCTAGCTATAGTAGTTCATTAATAGAAACAAGCTACGCACAGACAGAGCCAGAGCCGTTATTTTAGGTTTCTTTTTGTACTTTGTGCAGAAGCTTAAAACGAAATAAAATCACCATTTATGTAAAGAAATGTATAGTATTGCATCTAATGTACAAACATAAAAACATATGCATTTAATAGTAAAATGTGCAAAACATAAAAATACGAGCTCTATAAATGAGTATCATTGGTTCACAGGACAATATAAAATTTTTACAAAATAAACCTTACAAATACAAAATAAACAGGTCAAGTGTGTGCTAGTCAGCACACAGCAAGGGTCTGTAGGCCACACTGTATTGTTTAAGTAGTACCCTGTTGATGGTGTTTTTTAAAATGCTAAAAAGCTTACTTTGAACTATCCTATGGGTCTGATATTCTCAAAACTCATAAACAAACTTCTGATAAAGTATTTTTTGCCACTGAACCGGACTACAACCATATAAATACATCGAAAAGACCATAATTATGAAGAAAACGTATTTTGTCAATAAAAAATAAAATAATATTTTTTCGAAATTTCCAAAAAGTGGTATCTTTACTTTTGGTCGAAGAATGTTGAATGTCTTTACTTTTGGTTGAAGAACGAATAAAGCCAAAGAGCTGGTTTGAAAATTTTATCACCTTTTTTTTATCAAAGGGATTTTTCTCTAGGATGCGTCGTTTCGGAGTTATAAGCGAAAAACTAAAACAACTTCCAACATTTTATGATTTTCGCCATTTTTTTATGGTGAAGCCAAATCCGAATCTAGTCAATAATGAGATTTTCAGATTCAGCACCTCAAAAACATAAAGATCCGTCGAGAAAAATTCTTTACCAATTTTTCCTGTCCAAACTACCAAATGAATGGACTATTAGAATAGAAATAGAACTGGCAAGAAAAAAAGTCTAGAAGGTTGATTCTCTCACACCTTATCAGAGATACAAGCGTAAAGGGTTTGAATGTTGAAGGTGGGGTATTGGACGGCAAAACCTTGCATTGTTGCCCGATCTGCGGAGTTCCGATTATCCTTCGACTGTACAAAAATATACATTTCTAGATATACATCCACAGCACTACCGCCCCTAAAGGAAATAAGTGAAACTAAAAATATACAATTTTTTTCAATTTTCGACCATTATTACTTCCCTCTCAGATTTCATACATAGCTTATTTGAAGCATTTAGAACGAAATTAACACGGGTTGTAAAGTGACGTCCGGTATACGGAGTTCATATTGTCCCGGACGTCATATTGATGGTAAATCCCTAATGTATGGACGTCATAATGGTAGGAAGATATATATATATATATATATATATATATATATATATATATATATATATATATATATATATTATTATATATATTGGTAGAGCATCATACTGGAAATATGAAGGTCCGTGGTTCAAATCCCGGAGCCAGTGCAAATTTTTCTCTGTTTCTGTCTCCCGTAGTTTAAATTGTTTGAATTATATATATATATATATATATATATATTATTATTATTATTATTATTAATTAGCATTACCCTCAAGACAATAGTGAGTCAATTGGCTGAAACAATGGATTAGTACAAATCTCATTATTCTACTCCTTTAAGGTAACAATGGTGCCGTCTAGAATACTTATACTAACTATAGAACTAGTGACCAGGTGTGTTGAAATATTAGTCAACCTACTAATTCTGACTCATGTAGAAGTGAGAATTTTAAAATTAATTGGAATTACACAATTATGAGCATCCTGGCGTCCTCTTCCCTCCTCTTCTTTTTAATTCCTTATAGTTACTTCTTTAGATTGTTACTCCCCTGATATTTTTTATAATATAAATGACTTTGAGTAAATAACTATGAAGATAAAGGGATGTTTAGTCCAAAGTACTTATTAATGGCAAAGGAATATCACACTACTGTTTTTATAAAGGGAGTAACGGTCTAAAGAAGAACATTCTGTACACCTTCTTTAGATTAAAATCGAATTTTCGCGCTATCATAATACTTTCATTTTATATATATATCAATACTACAATATAAGAAGACACTTCTTTAGATTGTTACTCCCCTTGAAAAAAAACAGAGGGGAGTAACAATCTAAAGAAGTGTCTTCTTATATTGTAGTATTGATATATATATAAAATGAAAGTATTATGATAGCGCGAAAATTCGATTTTTGAAATTTTGATGGATTTACACGTTTTTAGATCTCCCAGTCCAAAAAGAAAGTTTTAAAAAAAGTTAGATTGTGTAGACGCGTGGAGCCTAAACTAATGGACCAATTTTGATGCAATATTGCGTACATAACATGTGTGGTCTCATATCTGTCTATCCAACATACTATTCGTGATTTCCTAAACCACCATATTATATTAAAATCTACTTGTCTTTGTCTGGTTTTCTGAAATCTGTATGGGGTGTCATAACTAACCCACTATTAATTTAATTCATTTCTTCTTCTTTCAAATGCGCACAAGAATCTTTGAAATTAATATTTAAAAGAACAAAAATCTTTAAAAGCACTCATCCGATTTTGAAGAAATTTCCATAGTTTGTTGAAAGTAGCCTACAGATGTTCCCATAATAATTCTTAACATTATATAAAAATAAATGTCTCTTACTAGGAATCGAAATAGGTCTGACAATCACTCTTTCATTTCCCAGTCGAATCACATGATGCTTTACTCAAGTGACCATTCATAAGGACGTGAGGAAGCTATGTGCCACACTAATTGACAGACCATTTAATTTTTTAGGGTTTCGTTGGTAAAACCAAAAAAATTTCGTTCATGTGTCTGTCTGTCACTCTGTACGGTTCCGATAACTTTTGAATAAAAAGAGATAGAAACGTGAAACTTTTCAATATTAAAGATCGTTTTGACGCGCACACAGGAAAAATATAGTGAACTCAAAATTATCAGCTGTTTAAATCCAAAATGGCGGATAATTCACGTCATGCGAAATTTTTTTTTTTTTAAATTTTGAGTGGGGTATCAAATGAAAGGTATTGAAGAGTAGATTACAAAAATATATACAACTTAGGGAAAGTGTACAATTTTCGGCGCCATTTTGTCAAAAAACATCTAAATTTTGCTACTATTTTTACTACTTCAAGTATACATTTTTCTTCTGTCCAACAGAATAAATTTCTTTCATCCTTACCCTACTCAAAATTGTAATTCATTTTTTCTTCTCTTTTGTAGCTCTATATAAAGTCAATTTTTTACCTTTTTGTTTGACTTTATAAAAGTTTAATTTACCTTTTTTTTTTGAAAAATAAAAAATAGGTTTTCCAACCTGGAGTTGGGGAAAAAATAAAAAACCTTGGGGTTTCCTAATTCAAAGTTTCTCCTTATCCTGACTTAATTCAAAAAAATTTTTCTTTATCCATCCTTCTTTTCTTTAATTTTTCATTGAAGAATCCCAAAAATAAGAAATGTTACAAAAAAAAAAAAAAAAAGAATTCAAAATCAGGTGGAACTCTTTAATTTTACTTCTTTAATAATAAATATATACATATAAAGAAAAAAAAAAAATATATTTTTTTTAAAATATCTTTACTTCCTTTTAAAGCAATTTCCTTCTTTTGCACTCTTTATATATATATATAGAGAGAGAGTACTAATTGCAATATAAGTAAACTACGGATGAAAGAAATGTTTGCTTTTAAAATTCGAAGAATAAAAACTTTTCTCTTCAAATTTGATCTATGGAATTATTCTAGACTAAGTTAAAATTGGATACTTTTTCTCCCCAATGCTTTATTAAGTCAAAATCTGGTTACAGCCGCAAGAAGTTATCACCCGTTCCAGCAGGATAAGTGATCAAAGAAAACCTCAATAAATAAATGTATAAGTTTTTTTCTGTTTATTGATCACAATTTAAAAATTTATAAAATCTTTTTCACTTTATAAAATGCGAAACCTGACCTAAATAGGGTTATTTTTAATTATAGGCGTCTGTACATATCAAGCTAGGCACAAAACTGGTTAAACGAAATTTATATATTTTATAGTGGTGTGCGTACTCCAACATTTTAGGCATGTTGGAGGTTTTGAAAAAATTTCCTGGCTTTGAAAATTTTACAAGCTTTCATTTAACTTGCATGTCTGTATGTATGTGTGGGTCAAATCTTGCAACTGAATTTTAAAACAGTTATCCTCAATCGATTGAATTGAATTTTGCATACACGTTTAGTTTGGATGACAATGCACGGTTAGCTAAGTGAAGTCATTCTAAATACAATATGGCGGGCAGTTCAAGATGGCGAACTAGTTATTTTTTAAGTACGCACATGATATGGGTATCAAATGTAAGGGTTTGCTGAGAAGAATACGAATAAAAGCTTGTTTTTTAAAATATTTCATTTTATAATCAACTTATTTTATATGAATTTTGATTATTGATTATTGAATTTGAATTGAATTTTGCAAACACGTTTAGTTTGGATGACAATGCACGGTTAGCTAAGTGACGTCATTCTAAATCCAATATGGATTGCCCATCCAAGATGGCGGAAGCTATGTGATTTTTCTGAAGAACGAACATTTTTGATGACTCCGATCTACAAAAATTCCTAGACAGAAATCCGTTTCAGACATCAGGAAACATTTTAGATTCCGTGTCTGTCTGTCGGTCAATTTGTGTGAAGCAACATATCTTAACAATATTCGTCCAATTTTAATTAAATTTGAATGGTAGGTCATAATTAGCCCATTTTTGGTTCCATATAACTTTCACACAAACATACATTTATTTCCAACCTACTCTTATATCATCAAAAGTACTCATCTGATTTTTATGAAATTTGGATAGTTTGTCGAAATTAGTCCGCAGATAGCCCAGATTTTACTTGTGAACTTTTTAAATTTTGCTACATTGATACTTTAATTCATGTAAAAAATCAAAACCATTTTGACAGGTTTAAAAAAACAGGGGGGAAATTTAATAAATTTGACCATAATATGTTGAAAAAGCATAAACTCAATAAAGTGTATGAAATATGACGCGAGAAAGCTATGTGCCACACTAATTGGCAAAATATTTTTTAGTATGGTACATTCCTTAAATTGTGTTATTTTATATTTCTGCATAAAAGAGTAGCAACCTTTAAATTATAAGCGTTCAAATAAAGAAAAATAATTATAGAAGAGTCCTTCTTGACAATCAAGACTGAAAAAGAGACAAAAGTTTTCTGAGACAAATCTTAACATAATCAAGAAGTTGAACGTTGGAAATCTCTCAGCCGAAGTAAGAGCAAATAAAAGTGAAATGTACAAGTCGACTGAAGAAGCAAAAACTTTCCCGCAGCTGTATAAAGAGATTCACAGTCTTCAATTTAATTATCATTTTAAACATTGCAATGAAATTAAATAAATTGAGTAAAATACAACTTTTGGCCAAATGTCATTTTCGACCTCTCATAAAGAAAAGGCCAAAATGGGTGTAGGAATCGTACAAAAATAACACTCACATTTTTTAACAAATTCACACACTTTTAAAACAGCAAACAATGTGACTTATAGACTCTCATATAAAGAGAAAGTATTGTGATGGCGAGAAAATTCGATTATAAGATAGTGATGGATTTACACGTTTTGAGGTCCCCTGAGTCCAAGAAAGTGGTTTTTAAAAATATTTCTCTATCTGTCGTCTGTGCAGACGCCTGGAGCCTAAACTACTGGGCCGATTTTGACGAAATTTAGCATACCTCTTCAGAAAAATCATATCCCCGCGTCAAAACCAAGAAATTAATTTTAGCTCCAAATTTGGAGGCGCTACCTCCCAAAAACCCTGAAAAAAAGTGAAACAAATATTTCCCGAAAACAGTTCCGACGATTTGGATTTAAAAAATTCTAAAATGTAGTTCATTTAAGTAAGTATCTAACAAGATATGCCGTTCCCCCGGGAAAAATGTAGTTTCTGAGAAAATAGCTTTAAACACGGACAGAGAGAGGCCTGATTCGAGTCCCCGACGAGGAGAAGTTATTTTAACGATAAATTGTTATTTTTTTAATGTTCAATAATAATTAAACATACCTACGAATACTAGAAAAATAATAAATGGAAAACACTGGCCTACGTAATTATTAACTCGTATATGAGAAAGTTTGTCTGAGTTGTCTCGGACCGATTTTTGAATTGATTTATTTAACAGTTCATATACTTTTAATGATATAGACAACTCCTGTACCCCTGCTAGTTTACAATAATTAAAAAAAAAATTACAACATTAGAATTAGCAATTACTTTAAAAGTTGCATGGTAGACAAATAAAACATTATTAGATTTACCTAATTAACTTCCATAACAAGATGAAAACATTGACAATTATTATAGTAGCATTCCTCCTTCGATAAATTACACATCAAGAGTCCTTTCATTTGTTCAGCTTTTCAACTAGGGGGGAAATTTCTGCTGGACTAATATTCAGTTAACTCTCTATTTATCTAAGGTTAACTAAACATTGTTCAGCACAAAGGCTTTATTCAGATAACAGTATACGTTGCTTTAATTAACTTATCTAATAATTAAATTTACTTTTTACATAATCAGCTTCTGACTTTTTTAACGAGGTAGTTCTAGTTTTCATAATTATCTCTATTTGATGTTGTTTATCACTTCTTTGTAATTGTAATTTTTGTTGATATGGAAAAAAGGCTCTTACGAGGATACAAAATTACGTTCTCTATTCTTAATTATTTTACCACTTTTCTGTTTTTTTTTTTTTTTTTTTTTTTTTTCTATTATTCTCTCTTTTTTATTGATAAGATGTAATTTGTTTTGAAATTAATTCTCTTTCATTGTCTTATTGAGTTTTTCGTTGTTTTAAACTGTTTTGTTTGTTTTTTCTTGTGGGAACTCTTTTAGATAGTGAATCATCGAGTATTGAGATAAATTGCTATTTTGATTATTACGGTTGTTCTGAAATATTAAAGTTTTGTTTATTTTTCTAAAAAAAAAAATATATATTAACAATGAGCTGACAACATCAAATGGTTCACAGTGAATTTCATTAATAATCGAATATGATGGAAGATAATATAGAATAGTAGCGGGCATAAGGAAGAGGAAAGAATAACAGAGGATGCTTATATTACCCTTTATAGCTTCGAAGCACATTCAAAATGCTTGTAGAAATTTTATAAATTGAATCGAAATTTACGCAGAAGTAGGTGCTAATACATTTAAATGATCTTATCGTTATTTGTTTTATATACATTTTTAAAAAATATTTTGAGAAAACATATTGTGATGGCGCAAAAATTCATTTCTCTGTGACTTCAATAGATTTTATTGTTTTAACGTCCTTTGAATCTTAAAACGGAATTTTTACTTTCTCATATAAAGAGAAAGTATGGCGCGAACATTTTATTTTTAGATTTTGATGGATTTTCAGGTTTTGAGGTCCTCTGAGTCTAAAAAAGTGTCTGTCTGTCGTCCCTTTGTTATTATTATATTGGCTCTTATATTTTTCTGAAGAATAAATTCACTTCCTTTTGTGTGTGATCCCCAGGTGAAAGGTTTTGTGTACTTTGAATAATATGCATACAGTCATAATTTCCAATAGGTTATGGGCCCAGCACGCGTCTACTATGTATATTTGTTAAAGCTCCTCAAGGCAAGACCTACTTCTCTGCTTATTTCTCTCTTCATGTTCATTTTTAGAGTTTCGAGGTCATCTTAGAAACCCTTATGCTTTTGGTAGTCCGTCCGTCCGTTGCATCTTGCGGATCATATCTCCCGACCTACTGTAGCTAGAGTTTTGAAATTTAGTATTCAAGTTAAACTTTTTTGCTCAAAAACAGAAAGAATATTGCGAACTTAAACACCCAAAATTTCTTCGATCAGCGAGCAATTGCGAACTGATCATAATATTTTATTGTAATTCTTAAGTGCGGTATTATTTTAAAAGTATTGAAATGTGGATCGCAAATACTTATATCGTTTCCAAAGTGGCGGCCATTATCCCTAAAAGAACCAAATAAGTGCATACCTAAGATGCTAAAGTATAATGTATGCACACCTCGCTTCTCCAAAGTGCGACTTTTTATACATATTTTAATTGAAATATAAACTCTTTTAGTAGCTTGCTGGTAAGTACTTGACGGAATTTTCGCTTTTACTAAGAATAACTTACGTAGACTTTACCAGTCCTAAGTAGACCTTGGCTTCTCGAACCACTGTTCGCCATCCAAAACCACAGCTCTCCAAGCTGCAACTCCGAGGGTTTGTAGGTCCTCCCTGATATTGCGATCGTCAAATCTGCATCTAGGTCTTCCTCTTCTTCTTTTGCCTTCCATTTGAGCTTCCAGAATGATTTTTACTTCTCTGTCTTTGGTTCTCATAGCATGACTTCGTAACAAACTTGATGATGTACATTCCAAGTTGGTGTCGGGTTTTAGTTATATTCATTTCCATAAGATCTTGCTACTGTAGAGTAAAGTTGATTTTACACTTAATTAAGTTGATTCTTCTTCCCCATGAGTTGAATGTTACATTCCCAACTTGGATTTTTCTTACAGTTGTTAAGTAAAAGAAGTGTATGAAGTAGAATTTCCACGAGGTCTTTGCCTCCCGGCCTCCTACAAGGTTTTGAACCTCACCACGTCTAATTATACACTTGAACTTTTTCTTTTTTCCCTTCTTTCTCTCTTCTCACTAATTCCTCAGGTTCATTTAGTATGTATGAGCTCACACTTGAGTAGACTCGTCTCAACCATCTTCTTTTTTTTTAATCCTATGAAGTCTTCATTCTTTTTACCCAAACTGCAAAAATCTTCCCACGGTTTCTTCATCTTCTTTAGTTTCTCTCTACTTTTTAAATCTCTGTGTATATATATATATATATATATATATATATATATATATATATATATATATATATATATATATATATATATATATATATTATATTTAGTTATTTTTAACTAAACAAAAGATTAAATATAATAATAAAAAGTACAATTATTTTTAGATTATTTTATATTTTTATTTCTCTCATCCAATTAAGAAAATTATGACCTTGGCTTAGCAATTGAACTAAATAACGGGGAACATTGTCATTTTTAATATAATTATTACCACAAACTCTGACAAAACTTTTCTCATATACTTATGTAGTAGTTTTGTATTACCCTCAATCGATATTTTATTTTCCAAAAAGAAAATCCTTCAATAGTCTAATGGGTAGTAATAATAATAATAATGATAATAAAAACTGATTTTATTTAAAGATAAAATTCCTTTTTACATTATTTTATGCCATTGTAAACAAGTTCAGGCTATGGCTTTCAGCCGTCAGCCGGAGTGGAGTATATATTTTATTAATTTAGTTTAAATTAAGTATATACATATTTCTTCTCTACTTTCTTAAGGCTCTACCGCCCCCCGAGGTCAGGAAAAACAGTAAAATCAAAATAATACTGGTTCCAAGCAAGACATCAAAAATCCAATCACAGGCCCCACTCCCAATTCCAATTCTGCACAACCTGAGCCCCACTTCAATCTCCCATGACAAACAGCACAGACGCCACTTCAATACAACAATAAAACTAGTTGTATCAAAATGGCGCCCGCGCCATCTATCACAGGAAGCCGAAACAGGGCCCAAACTGTGCAGAACCAAAACTAGAAATGAAGCCCCTGACCAGACCTCCGGTAGTAATAAAAAACTGGGTTAATAATTAAAAACTTTTAAGTTCTCATCGATATAATTCAGTGCGATATTTCAACCCCGCCATGGATCATTATCAGGCTTTTTCTTAAATCCATGAAATAATTTCTCAACAATTTTATTCTATAATAATTTTCTATCTCCAAATCATTAATATCACTTTCTTCAAATGTGTGCTACACATCATTGTTACATCTTTTAATCTTATTTTTAAGTAATTTTACTAAATGTTTTCTCGAGAGAAAAAAAGAGTCTAAATAAGATTTTATAAAAATTATCACTGGTAGCGGTGAAACCAATAAAGAAAGTATGTAAGGCTGTGTTCTCCGAAATGTCTCCTATATATGCTATCCTTTCCTGGGCCTACCTTCGCCAGGGAATTACGCCCAGCCTCATCAGATCGATGTCCGACGTCTAACGAGGAAGAGACAAACACCGTAGTAGTTGCAATATGGAATATGGACCATATATCATATTTACGCGGCTATAAGCACATATTGGCGAGCAATATTTCTGGATTTCAAGCAATGTAGCCCCGGCCATTATTGCCAGCCAAACATTGCCGTCAAATATTGCTCGTTTACAAGCACCTTAAAAGCTCTTTTTTCCTCCATGCTTCATACATGGCCCAGCCAGCGGATACACGCCACTTTAATCTCGTTAACATAGTCTGCCTATGGCTGACTGTATATGGGTAGTTTATTTTCTGATTTGTTAATTGTTTTAGTGAACCCTCAATAATTTGAAATCTGTCTCATTATACTTTAGTTTAATATTTCCATGACTGAATACTCGTTACTAGTCACTGCACTTAAATTTAAAGGAAATTATTTAAATCACATGATAATTTTATACGTGGAATCTCCGAATAAATGTGCATATTTCTAAAATTCTCTTAATCTGGGCTTGTCTGAATAGTCTTTAGATATATAATCATCAATGAAAAATAGTCTTTAGAAGTATAGTAATATCATATTCTCTTAATCTGGGCTTGTCTAAATACTCTTTAGATATATAATCATCAATGAAAAAAAGTCTTTAGAATTATAGTACCTAATATCAAATTCTCTTAATCTGGGCTTGTCTGAATAGTCTTTAGATATATAATCATCAATGAAAAATAGTCTTTAGAAGTATAGTAATATCATATTCTCTTAATCTGGGCTTGTCTAAATACTCTTTAGATATATAATCATCAATGAAAAATAGTCTTTAGAAGTATAGTAATATCATATTCTCTTAATCTGGGCTTGTCTAAATACTCTTTAGATATATAATCATCAATGAAAAAAAGTCTTTAGAATTATAGTACCTAATATCAAATTCTCTTAATCTGGGCTTGTCTATATAGTCTTTAGATAGATAATCTTCAATAAAAATAGTCTTTAAAAGTATAGTAACATCAAATTCTCCTAATCTGGGCCTGTCAGAATTGTCTTTAGATAGATAATCTTCAATAAAAATAGTCTTAAGAAGTATAATAACATCTTTAGGTTTTCTGCTAAAATAAAATCATTTCTAATCTCACTCGGTAAATATTAGCGTTATAATTTAAACATTAAATGCAACGTAAATAAAGTTAATACAACTCAACTAAATATAAATGCAATCAATGGCTTGAGGTGGTTTTCTTTTGAGTTTATTTTTTGTCGAGGAAACGACTTTCACGAGGTAAAATCATGTTCTTTTGTTTCTATGTACTTTTCCACGATAAGCATTATAAAATATATACAATTAAACATTTATTTAATAACTCAAGGTTGTATTCAAATTTAAAATTAGATTTCAACGTATTAAAAAAAACATTTTTCACACCTACCTGTTATCAGTAAGTCAGAATTGGGATGCTATCGACTTTCAGCTATTGAGAAGGTATTAAAATGAAGGTATTATAAAGGTATTAAAATGTGTCTGCTATATGGAGGATAAAGAAATAAAAAATCGGTCTGAGACTGTCGGAGACAACTCAGACAAATTTTCTCATATACGAGTTCATAATTACTTAGCCCAGTGTTTTCTATTAATTAATTTTTTTGTGTTTTCGTAGTTACATTTAATTATTATTGAATATTTCATGAAAATGTATCATAAAAATAACTTTTTCTTGGTGGGGAATCGAACCCGGCCACTCTTTATACGCGTTTTAAGCTATTTTTTCAGGAACTAATTTTTTTTTCGGTAAAACAGCTTATATCGTTAGATTCGAATTTAAATGGAATACATTTTAGAATTTTTTAATCAAAATCGTCGGAGTCGTCTTCGTGAAATAATTTTTTTTCAGGACTTTTTCTCCAGGTGTCTTCACAGACGACTTACAGAATTTTTTAAAAAAACTACTTTTTTGACTCAAGGGACTACAGACCTTGTAAATCCATCAAAATTTCAAAATCGAATTTTTGCGCCATCAAAATATATATATAATTAAACATTTAAATATGAGAAAGTAAAAAAACAAATTTCAGGGTTGCATCATGAATAATATGAGGTGTCTGTTAATAAGTCACAATAAGTGTCCATTAGAAGAGGTATATGCCAGTATACATAGTAAAATTTTGTCTTGCCTTCTTGTAAAATTGAGCTCCCTATAACAGTCAGCAAGCCTTCTTTTCAATCAATGTTTTAAGATAAATTTATTATATATTTGTCTCTGCCAAAGAGGTATTAAATTTATGATGATCCCAATAGTCCGAAAAACAACATTGTTTTCTCAATCGTTGCAACATTTATCTAAAAGATATTTATTTTCATTTTTTTTTTCAAAGTTTTTGGGGAGCAGTTCCTTCATATTTTGGAGCTAAAATTCATTTCTCGATTCCACCTTGGAGTATGATTTTTCTGGACATTTTTATCCGATTTCCCTCATTAATTATAGCAATTTAGCTTTATCTCCTAAATGATTCTCTGTCTAAAGATTATTATGCAGTGTGCATTTAATAAATTAAAAAAAAAAAAAAACATTTATTGTCTAGGATAAGTTGTTAAGATAGTGATAAGACAGGGTTATCATATAAAGAGACAGAAGGATTTTATCGCGAGATTTAATGTTGCCCGAGGAATTGTATCCAAAGAAAATAAACGTAATATACTTTTTATTCCTGTTTAGACCAGTTTAACTCTTTCTACGAGGATTTATCAAGAAAATGTGATGATTACTTATGTTTCTGGATTTTACAAGAAAAGAAATCGGTCCGAGGCAACTCTGACTAGCTTTCTCATTTACGAGTTCATAATTACTTAGCCCAGTGTTTTCCATTTATAAGTTTTCGTGTTTTCGTTAGTACATTTAATTATTATTTAATATTTCATCAAAATGTATCATAAAAATAACTTCTCCTTGGTGGGGAATCAAACCCGGCCTCTCTCCGTCCACGTTTAAAGCTATTTTCTCAGAAACTTGATTTTTCGCGGGAAAACTTCTTATATTGTTGTATTCGTATTTAAATAGACTACATTTTAGAATTTTTAATTAAAATCGTCAAAGCCGTTTTCGAGAAATATTTTTTTTTCACATTTGTAGCGGAAAGCGCTCAAATTTGGAGCTAAAATTAATTTCTCGATTTCGCCTTGGGGTATAACTTTTCTAAACTTATGTATGCCAAATATCGTCAAAATCGGCCCTGTTGTTTAGGCCCCACGCGTCTGCACATACGACAGATAAAAGACAGACATTTTTCAAAAACCATTTTATAACTTAATTACTTTTGAATTTAATTAATGAATTTACACAATATAAAGTAAATGTCTATCAAATATAAGATTATAAATGCTTACCACAATGATCTCCTTTGCTGCTTTGAGGAACTCCCACAATGCTCATTAGTGGTCTACAACACTCCATAATTGATTTGCTGCTTACTATAAATATATAATTGTATGTCTAGTATTATATCACTAATATTTTTAACATAAATTTTAACCTAAAACACGTCGAAATCCATTTGTACCTTACATTAAACAACAAAACATAAAAGTAACCTGCATGACTATATCCTACTAATCTTCCCGAAGTAGAATTCTTCTCTTCCTTTTCAAATCATATATGTGGGACAATCTTTCCTCAACTATAACTTCATCTTCTTCTTCTTCTATCACTTTTCATTTAGTTACTAGCAGTAACTAACTTTGTAGTAAATATAGCTTTCCATACAGTTTATGAGCTCAGAGATTTACTCAAGCCTATAACCTCCTCGCTGTTCTTGTAGCTGATCCTGAAGCCTACTTGAATGTAGACCGGTTGTTGTTCTAAAAACAGCTGCTTGTGTTTTGTCATTCAGAGTATGTCCTTGAGTTATAGAGTAATAGTTTTTCTACTCGTATAAGATCCGACTGAACTGCTTCCTGTCTCAGCCACTATTCCGTCCTCTAATTCCTCTACAACTGGTTCTTTTTTTAGAAAATTCTAATAGACCTTCAGTCTTTAATACCTGGACAACTTAGCAAGGTTAGCAGCAATTATCATTGTAACCGGATGTAGTTAATTATACTTCTTTCTTAAATTAGTGCATTTCCGTCTCTATTATATTACTAAATATTTATCTTCATTGAATGCATTCTTTTTTTACTTTCTCATATAACTAGTATAAAAGAAGAAAGTATTGTGATGGCGCAAAAATTTGATTTTGATGGATTTACGTGTTTCGTCATCCTATGACCGCTGCAGTTTTAGATGTCAGGGAACATTTTTAGATCTCTCGTTTACATTTTTATTTTACTTGGACCAAGTCAGCTTTGACTCTACTTGGATTGTGTAAACAGGCTATTAAACTCAACTTGGACGAGCCCCAACTTTTTTGATCAAAGTGGACTTTGATGGCAACAAAAATGGCGCCCGCCTGACAAATTATGAGAATGAGCTGTCACATCTTTGTCAAAAATGACAATGATGTGAGGTTTTGCTCAAGGTTTAAGGTCATACATCACCACTGTTTTAAAAACTTAATAAGTACACATAATCTATCTTAACTCTTAACCTCTACTTTACAGTGTATGAAAGCTCCACTATTTGGACCAAGTAAACACTATCCTTAGACCGAGTAATAAATTACGCTTGAAAGTTCCACAAACACTTGGACTAAGTGGATTTGATCAAATTTACTTGGACTAAGTATACTTGGATCGTGCAAACCAGGCTTTAAAAAACTACTTTTTGAATGTTAATAAAATTTGGAAGGTAGGTCTTAATTAGCTCACTGATGTCATTCACTTATAATAATCTCAACCTTCTTGTCTCAATTCTTCCTTTCTCACATGACTACGACCGTTTTTACTTTCTCATATAATGAGAAAGTAATGTCATGGCGCGAAAATTCTATTTTAAGATTTTGATGGATTTACAAAAGAAATATTTTTTTTAAAAAATGACTGTCTGTCGTCTGTGCAGACGCATGGAGCCTAAACTGCCGGACTGATTTTGACGAAATTTGGTATACATGTTCAGAGACATCATATCCCGCGGCGAAATCGAAAAAAAAAATTATATTAACTCCAAATTTGGGGGCGCTACCCCCCAAAAACACTGAAAAAAAAAAATTTCTCGAAAACAGTTCCGTCGATTTTGATTTAATTATTGTGAAATGTAGTTCATTTAAATATGAATCTAACGATATATAAGCCGTAATCACGGAAAAATCGAATTACTGTGAAAATAGCTTTTAACGTGGACTGAATGAGGCCGGGTTCAATTCCTTGCCGAGGATAAGTTATTTTTATGATATATTTTAATATAATGTTCAATAATAAATAAGTGTACATACGAAAACTCTAAAGCTAATAAATGGAAAACACTGGGTTAAGTAATTATGAACTCGTATATGAGAAAGTTTGTCTGAGTTGTCTCAGACCGATTTTTTAATTAATTCTCATATCTTTAAGAATTAGTCGTTCTTATATTAATTTAAACCTTCTGCTCACATTTAATTTTGCATAAAATTAAATGTGACCCTGCAGGAAATAGAAACAACTTAAATTCCTAGTGGGATCCCATTATTTTTTACTCGTGTAAGCTATGCGCCACACTAATTAAAACTATTTTAATTAATAACCGAGTGCGATGATATCGAGTATACATATACAGTAAAATTTTACCTCGGACCTTGGTTATATTAATTCAGAGGCGCTTCATTCCAATAAAGTCTAAAAATTTAAATATATATATTTATGTATATTTTATTAATAATAATTTAGAGGATTTTAATTAAAAATGTAGTACCTTTAACCTTTTTTTAAATACCAATGAAACAATATGAAAGTTTATTTTCCGTGAAAAAAAAAAAAAAAAACAATTTCAATAAATTATAGGGCATTAAGGTAGCAAATAGGATTTTTTTTATCTTTTTAAAAAATGTTTTTTTCAAATTTCATCTTAGAATAATTTTAGGGCAAATTTACTGTTTAATAAGATTACTTGGCTGATTGGCTTTTGTATAGACTGCGAAGGTGTATTGAAATATCGAGTTCTTTTCTCGTAGAAGAGTTTGATCTTTGTATAGACTGGGCCTGTAATCCACCGAACCAGTTCTTTCCCAGAATCCTTTGTTAACAAAAGTCTTTGTATACAGAGAGGGAACAATAAGGTTTGTATATTGTTAGTTGTTAGGATCTGATCAAACCTGTTACTCCGCAACCTATCTATATAACAATATTGGCTATTTCTTCGGTAAAAAACAACCTTGTTTCTCATGCAATTCTCTTTTCTTTTAATACTTACAGCAATTTTATGATTTTACGCTAATTATAATGATCTGTATGATTGTCATTGTATTATCTTTTATAATTCGATATTAATATAGGTAAAAGATTACATTTTATTGATTAACTTTTATGGTAAAAGTGTGTGGTAGCTTTAATAATGTATGTAATAATAACATTTAATAATGTTGGTTGATTTTTGGTTTGGTCGATTATTTTTATGGAACTTCTTTAATGCTCACGTCTCTTTAGTTTACGCAAATCTACTGCTATAGAAAATATACACTTTCCCCCGGGATCATTGATAAGTGGTCAATTAAATTTTATTGGTCGCACTTTTTTAATTCTCGTTATCTCTCTTACTCACGTGAATATTCGTCCAATAGGACGTGAGGAAGCTATGTGCCATATAAATTGGCAAAATGGCGGCCTTCTACTTTCTCTCATAAAGAAAAAGTAATGTAATGGCTCGAAAATTCAATTTTGAGATTTTTAATAGAATTACACGTTTTGAGATCCAAAACAAATTATTTCTCGAAAACGGCTCCGACGATTAAAATGAAAAAATTCTAAAATGCCGTTCATTTAAAAACGAATCTACTGATATAAGCAATTTTCCCGGGAAAAATTTTGTTTCTGAGAAAATAGCTTTTAATGTGGATGGAAAGAGGCCGGGTTCGATTCCCCGCCGAGGAGAAGTTATATTTTTATGATAAATTTTCAATAATAATTTAAGTAAACACGAAAACTAATAAATGGAAGAAACTGGGCTATATAATTATGAACTCGTATATGAAAAAGTTTGTCTGAGTTGTGTCGGACCGATTTTTTTTTTTACAAACAACATTAACATAATTAACTGATCAAATTTGCTCAACTTGATAACCCATACCTTATTACTGTAAAACCTGAAAATGGTGGATGGTTAAATTGACCACTTATCAATGATCCTGGGGGAAAGTGTATATTTTCTATAGCAATAGTTTTGCGTAAACCATTGACCACTTTGATTTGCAAATTTCATCTTGGTGATGTATACAGTATACAGTGTGAAGTTTATCTTCATTGGAAAAACCGCGTAATAGAAAAATACAAAAATAAATATTTCCTAAAGAAAATATTGTTAACAAAATAAAATACTGTTTCACATCCTGTGTTGTATAGAAATTAATCACGCTGACATAATATATACTAATTATTATAATGAATTATCTTATCACTGAGTTAGGAAGGAAACAATTGATAAGAGTAACTAGTCGGGTATCTGTGTGGAAGTTAAGACAATCAAACAAGTCACAAGTACTTCCCTTTCATTTGTATTTACGTCTGTCTACAGACGTCTCGTGCCCTTATCATTATGCTTACAGTCATGTCCTGTCACAATAAAACGTATCACTATTGTTTTTAATAATGAGGAAGAGAGTCTCAAATAATGATATTTCCCTACGTGTCTTTGAAATGAGGAAATCCTAAAATAGATTTTATTTTAATAAATGGAGGCTTAACTTTGCTGAACCAGTTTTGTTTTAAATTTGACATGCATGCTTAGAAAAATCATACCTGGATTCAAAGTCGAGAAGTAAATGTCAATTTCAGGGGAATTGCACCCTAAAAACCCTAAAAAAAATCGTGAGAAAAAAATATATTTCTCAAAAAACGACTTATTCAACAATTATGAATAGAAAAAGAAATTCTGCAATTTTTTTATTTTCTGTAAAAATGGAGATCATTTCTTGTATGATAACGATTTATTGTAATTAACAAATAATGAATAATAATCTTAATGATTATTTATAAATATTGTACTCTACCTTTATGACTAGAACAAAATAAAGATGGATTGGGCATTTGGACACCGCTAAAATATTTACTGATGCTGATGTTAAACATATTAAATTGCGTCTTTTTTAATCTATCCCAGAAGTGTTACAGTTCCGGCCTTCATTCTAATTGAAGAAAATCCATTAGGTCTTTTAAAACCCCACTTATATTGATAATGTTACTAACATTATTGTGTCATTGAAGCGAGCGTAAGCGAGCTTCTTACATTCAACGAAATATGCATCTTGTCTGTCTGTCTGTCTGTCTGTCTGTCTGTCTGTCTGTCTGTGTGTAACGTTTACGTGTCCGACGATAACTTGAGTAAAAGTTGGCCGATTAAGTTGAAATCTGGTATACATGTTCCTCTTACTAATACTCAGGCTAAGTTCGTTGGACAGCGTGATCCGTCCAAGAGTTCGCGCGCAACGCTCGCGTAAACGAGAGGTACAAAAATTAAATTGGAATTTCAGGACGGGAAAAGATTCTATCATCATCTACTCGATGAGACGAACATTTTTTTCAAATAACATTTTTTACTAAAACCAACAGCGACACCGCTATGACTTAATAAAGATCGCTAAAACTATTAAAGCGGACCTAAACGTTTATAATAGAGAAAACAACCTTTTTACCGTTATCTTACGTTCTAACGAAACGATTTTAATAAAACTTCATATACACCATCTAATGCACAATTGAAACAGGTATGCAAAATTTCAACTTGATACAAGCAAAATTCTTTGCGTAGTGACGAGATACATTTATAATAATTGTTTAAAAGCTACCGCGGGTGGTGATGATTGTTATAGTGGTATAGTGTATAGGTTTGTTTAGGAAGTAAAGCTTTGTACCGAGTACCCCCACTCTACCTCACAACTACCCTCTTCCACTTATCTTCAACTATGACATTCATCATGATTAATAAATTTCAATATTCAGTATTTCATTGCAATACGCTCGCTTCAATGATAGAGCCACGCGATGCCTAGTTTATAATATATATAGTTAAAATATTTATGTTTTAAAGAAATAATAATAATAATAATATTAATTTTTTTTCTTTTTATTTTGTTCCAGGTGAGTACTACGTTATCTAATAGTGATTTTTTATGTGCAATGCTTCACTGTTGTAATTGAGTAAGTGTTTATTTTCTAGAAGATTTTAATTGATTTTTTGAAATGTTACTATTTATAATCTTTTATTATTTATTATCTCCTGTTATCAAATTATGATAAAAGTAATTCAATATTTTCACTGTTGATATTGATTTCATTTTTAGTAACATCACTCCCTACTTCTTTTCCTTCCCCGTGGTTCTAGTTACTGCGTCGGGGTCTAACCTTCCACCTCAAACTCCTTCCAGGCTTGTCTACTATAACATAAAACTTCTTCCATCGGATCTCCTGCACTCATTTACTTGGTTACTCAGCTAAAATTACTTTAAAGTGTAAACATTGCCTTCTCTTCATGGTTAATTAGTCTGTGATATTATCACGCGAGTTGGGTATAAAATTAATTTAATGTACTTATCACCAGAGACGGGACGTTTATGACTTTTATTTTTCCATTTCATGACCTTTATTCTATGACTTTTATGACTTTTATTCTCCTGTTTTATGACCTCTATTTTAGAAAATCGGTTGTTTTATGACGTTTTAGCCAAAAGTATGACGTTTATTTCACTGTGAAAATTTAGTCTTTATATGAAGCGTTTCGTTATTTTGGAGGGTAAACAGTTCAAAAGAAAGATTCCAATACTTCATAAATACAGAATTATATTTACAATAAATAATAAATAATAATAATTATCAGAATGCTTCAACATTGTAAATGCACTTTCAATTGGAGTGGCACACAGCTTCCTCGCGTATACTTTAATGATTTTGGCTTTTAAAATCCATTATTGTCTCATTTATTTAATTTCCCATCAATAAAGCCTGGTTTCGAGGTCCATAGGCTCGCTGTGCTATTGAAGAGGTGGGTCAAAGAGAGAGCTGGGGGACCAAGCCACCTCCTATTCCCCTTGTCTATCTCCCTCCTAGCGTTCTCTCCATAATAAAAACTATTAATAGTTTTAGCGATCTTTAACTCTTCATAGCGGTGTCGCTGTTGGTTTTATTAAAAAATTGTATTTGTAAAAAACGTTTGTCTCATTAAATAGATGAAGTTGGATTTTCTTCCCGACCAAAAATTCCAATTTTAAATTTGAAGTTCACGTTAACGCGAGCATTGCAGGCGAACGCTTGGGTGGATAACGTTGTCCAACGAACTTGTCCTGGGTATTGGTAAAATTAATATGTGTACCAAATTTCATAAAAATCGGACTACTTTTACTCAAGTTATCGTCACACGTTTCAGGGGACGCGGACACACAGATCGATAGACAGACAGACTCGAGATCAAAAATGTTCCGTGATGTCTGAAACAGATTTCTGTCTTGGAATTTTTAAAATCAGAGACATCAAATGTTTTCGCCTTCAAAAGTGAACACAATGCTTCCGTTACCTTCGGTAAACTCGGAAGCAAAAATAATCATGTGTTGTTCTATATGCTCCAGAGTTAAATTGGAAACGAGTGGTTGGTAAAATGCTCCGAAACAAGTCTACTCTCGTTGGGGCTTTAAGAAAAACTTTCTTCACTGACGAAATCAGTTTGTTGACAGCCGGGAATTCATCCCGCACAGCTTCCGCAGCCCAATGAAGCCCATGGCTGAAGCATGTTAAATGCACAACCATGGGGTAGAGAAATTAAAAAACTAGTTACACCAGTAAAATTAATCAATTAATCAAGAAACACGAGTAAGAAATCAAATGAGCAATTAAACATTCTACTCCCTTACCATGAATATATAATACAAAATCTAAAGTTCTGGAACAACCGATTAGGAGACTGCCCAAACCAAAGGGTTTACTATTGGCTGATTGGAGAATTTATCTCAAACTTCCTGGATTCAAATGGGAGGTGTTGTTAATAGTTGTTCCAAGAAGGAGCCGATCAGGAGCTCTAGTTTGGAATTTGGGATGACCGTCGGTGCCTCTCGGCCTCTCTGGTTGTAGGTATGCATAAGCGCATTAGTTAAGTTCGAAAGTGGTCGCAGGGAATTAAGAGACTAGGCCTTTCACTAAGCTGGTGTAAGGGTTTTTTGTTCGAACTGCACTTTAACCTGGAACCGGACCACGAATGTTCAATTTAAAAATTTGCTTTAACAAAAGAAACCTTTTTTGCTAAACATTTGGCAAAAAAAGGCCATTCTATGACGTTTATTCCAAGAAATCCCTATTTTATGACGTTTATGCGTAAAAAGGCTATTTTATGACAAAATCATATGACTATGACGTTTATGACTTTTTCCCGTCTCTGCTTATCACACATCAATTACATAATATCTCACCTATTACAATTAATCAATAATGTTACAATTAAAAATAATGTTTTTAGGGGAAATCTTAAATAGTATGTTTATCTGGAGAATTTAACAAGAAGCAAAGAATTCAAATTTAATCACACTTACTCACATTCACGTAATATTTATCAGACCACACTAAACTACAAACAATACTTGTAGAATGATGTCATTCCTTAACAGATAAAAGATCGGTTTATATAAGGACATCATTCTACGACACCCTAATCATTCTATTAGGCCTAGTTTAGGATCTGTTCTCCAGAAAGGAACCATGAAATAAAATGATTTCGTTCCCAATTATTAACAAGATTGTTTTTTTTTTTGACAAGTGTCCAGCCTTGATCTAGATCAATAACGAACAATAAGAAACGCGACAAGACCCTTTTTATCTCATACTAACCGAAAAGAGAAGTTAACAAAAATCTAAAGCCTTAGTGTAGTGATAGTGATAGTGATAAGATAGACGGGATATTGTAGGATTGTTACGTTCATAACTTCTCTCTCCTGATAACTACTCACCTTGACAAGTTTAGCATTTTATCATCAACTATGCACTTCTTTAAGAATTCATATTATTATAAATACTTTTTCTTTAAGAATGCATAACATACACTAATCTTAGTCTAAGATTTTACCAAAGTTACTGCACTTTTTTTTAAAAGAATTTAAATAATATAACAACTACATTGATTCCGAGCTTACCGAAGGTAACGAAAGCTATGTGACCTTTCTTTAAAATCTTTGTTAAAAACTAAACTTCCGATTATAATGAAATTTGGATGGTAGGTCATAATTAGCAGACCATTATTTGGTCCCATATAAGTTTCAACCTTCTGTACCCATTTGTTTCTCTTCAACATGCGCACAAACATACATTTATTCACACCTATGTCTTCATAAGTACTCATCTGATTTTTATAAAATTTGAATAGTTTGTCGAAGGTAGCCTATAGATTAATTGCAACCTCTTTAAATTTTTGCTAAATTGATACTTTAATTTAAGCGTTTAATCAAAAACAATTTTGACAGACATAATAAAATGGGTGGGATTTTAATGAATTTGACAATAATAGGTTGTAAATGCATTAAATCATTAAATAATATGAAACAGGGCGCGGGGAAGCGTGCCAACCTATTGGAAGTCTATATTATCAGTCAAATTCATCAGAATCTTCTTTGAGAAATATTCTATTTTACGATTTATTAGACTTTTGGGGGAAGTTAGCACCCTTATATTCAGAGCGAATGTAAATTACTTGATTTCCCCTCGAGGTTTTTTCTGAACATGTACGCCGCCCATTTTGATCGAAATTAGTCCAGTGATTTGACTCCACGTGTCCGTTTAGCTGCAGGCCACACAACAGGACAGACAAACTTTTCTTTTTACACTGCAGACCTAAAGACATATAATCCATCAAAAACCCCGAGCGAATTTTTACGAAATTATAATTATCTTTTTATATACATCGTTACATGATAAATCCTAAAAATAAAATAAGAATCCTTTATTCCTCTAGCCTTGAACTTAGCGATATTTAAAATAAATCAATTATAAAAAATCCCTCATAAATTAAACCTATTAAAACCCATTAAAGTTATTGGCTTTAAAATTATACATAGTTTTAATGAGATTGGAACTCACTCAAAAAAGGCGAATCGTCTTTAAACAACCTCGAACTTACTTATTAAAAAAAAATAATTGGAATTAAATTAAAGTCATTACTGAATATATTAGAGTCAAAATGAAGTTAGATATTTATCGCTTTTTACAAAAAATAATTATGGATGCTTCAACCCTATTATTAATTTTTTTTTATTTCAAATGTAGGTGGTTTTTTTTGTAGGCGACTAAGCGAAAGTTAGTGTATATTTTAGTGGTTTCTTTTGTATAATCTATGCTTATAGAAATAATCGTTTTTGATTTGTTAAAAAAACCAAAAATCTATTATTTCTTTCTACAAATGCTTAGAGGACGAGAGGGAATTATAAAATATAATACATTATTATAAAGTGTGATAAAAAACAACTTTAGAACTTTGTATTGAAACAAGAATCAACTTTCAGGTTTGAAGTCAAGATAGTGTAAGATGTTTCGAGATGAGTTTCATATGAAGGAGAATCCCACGTTTCAGCTCCTTCAGGTAATATTATCAAGGTGAAAGTGAAATCTCTTAGAGAAATGATCCTGTAGATCTCTAACTTGGTAATCTTTGCCTATTAAATAATATCAAATACAGTGAAAACTCCTCTTAATAGAGACACTTCTTTAGAGTGTTACTCCCCTTATAAATAAAAAACTAAGGGGAGTAATAATCTAAAGAAGGTGTACGGAATGTTCTTCTTTAGACTGTTAATCACCTTATAAAAGAACTAAGGGAGTAACAATCTAAAGAAGGTGTACGGAATTCTAAAACAACCTCAACGTCAAATAACTCCCCAGATCCTTTATTTTTGAAATTCGTGGTATAACCGTACAAAATTCATCTTTTCGTTTCAAAATTCCCGATGCTTGTGACTGGGTTTTTCTCTGTTCTGCCTTTCTTGTTATTCAAAATTGTTTGGCAAAGGATATCACATTCTCAAGTTTAAACTAAACTGGACGATCTGTGCGAAATTCTAGCAAAACATTTCTTCGTCTAGTTGTGAGTGCTTGAAATTTAGTCTTCTAGACTCAAAAGCAATTATCAAGGAGATGACGGATGAATTAGATAGGTGAGATAGATGTCGATTTGAAATTGAAGTCCTTAATCCGTGAACAGGATGGGTTTTATAAAATTTTAACGTACGTGCATATTATACATTGCTCACTGCAAACATTGGCCAAATCTTCTTTGAAATCAATAGCTATGTTTACCTGGTGTATGTTAAAAACGATCTGAATTCGTTATCTCTCTAAGTAAACGCAACATAATTAATGTAGTTTATCTTAAGGTCGATACCCCCAAAAGTCTGCACTTATCTTATTGAAGGTACATATACACAAAACACCTTACCTGTATTGAGAGCGTATTAGGGCATGCGCAGTTTCATTTTCTCTCCTAGGAAACCTGTCACCGTACAAACATAACCCTCTTTCACAGCCATCATAATCACGTGCCAAAATCAGCTGTTTTCTAATGACGCCAGGAATTATCCAAATTTTTCACGAGAGAATTAAAATTTTCCATTCCCGTACGAACCGCGGGACGATACAAAGGAAGGTACAAATAGGATGGATTGGAACTAACCTGAAATAAACGTAGCTATCGAGGATATTAATAGGACTCCAGCACTGAACTCTTTAAATTTTTTTCTTGTATCGATTTTTCTTTGATCCAATCTGTTAATGTGTGACTACATGGTCAAGTTGACCATTTTTCTGTCTTCCCCTGTCTCAAAACGTCTTAATTTGGATAAGGTGACCACTTTTGGTTGGCCTCTTTATTGAGGTTTTACTTTACTTGTTTTATTACATTGTTCCAAAACGTGTCAGTGTTAGTAAACCAACTTTGGTTCTCAACAGCTCAATGTGAGGCCCAGTTACAAATAAATCTTTGTGTAAATCCTTGAGTATTAGTGATGGTGTCTATCCGGCATATGACTTCATAGCGTTACCCTTGAAAGTAATAGCTTCAACGCCAACAAATCCTTATAGTATATTGATTATGACATCATACCGTTATATATATATATATATATATATATATATATATATATATATATATATATATATATATATATATATATATATATATATATGCTATAAACAGATAGTTACCGTCGATACTTGGCTTGATCAAGTATATCGACGATAAGTATCTCGCTAACTTGTGGTAATAATAATAATATATACAATATAAATATATATAATATATTGAGTTTTTGGTGCCCTAAGAAGTTCGTTTTAAAATATGAGCATAGTCACGTAGACAGATATAGACTTTGAATCACTTAAAACTAATGACCTGTTGAAAATAATCTTGTTCAAGTGTCTTTAAAGAATTCCCCCCATTATTTCGAATCCTCCTCGTTACCGAGTTAAAAATACAGAAACAATGGACAGAAATGTAACAGTCTTTTAAATATTCAATTAACTTCTTTTTTTTGTCTCATTGTACAATTACCTCTTTATACTCTTATTGTTATTGATAAAATACAAAATTATTATTATTTAAAATACGTGTTTATGTATGTTAAGTGGTTTTTTTATTATAGCATTTATTATGTTATATAATTATTTATGTAATACTTCTGTTAAATATAAAACATAAAATAAAACCATTGTCGGAATACACGTTGAAATTTATAAGAAAATTTGGTGCTCAAACACATCTTACCCAGCAGGGTTTTCCAGAACCCATCAGCTTTACAAGATATCCTATCCGTGCTGCAGTTTAGGCCAATTTCTTTTTTTCCATAATATTTTCCTTCTTCAGCAGGAATACTTTAATGCGTAATAAACTAAGATTACTTTTGAAGTGTTAAAATAAAAAAGTCTCTCCACATAACATTTTTTTAAATAAAATTCAGAGCAGTTGTAATTAAATTGTAATTAAATCATTGGAAGAGGGATTGCAGTGGGTCATACCAACCTAGCAACCGGTACAAGACTCTTATCACTTACTGAGGATGGCCCTATAGTGGCTGATAGCTGCTCTGAATTTTATTAAAACATTTTACGTGGAGAGACTTTTATTTCACAACTTCATGGTGGAGGTCATCACAAACGCTTCATATCTTAACTTGCTTACTTTTCTTGACTTGATTCTCGATTAATTTTGTAAATATTTTGAGTAAATATAATAATTTTGTTTCCGAGTCTACCAAGGTACTTCCGCTATTGAAATCACTTTTGGGAGGTGACAATAATTTTTTTAGATCTTTCTAAAAAAAAATGTTGCATTGTGTCTGTTTGTCGGTCTGTGTATCCACAATCCTTGACACACGCATAACTTCCACAATTGTCATTCAATTTCAGGGATTGTGTAGGTTATGCCCTATATGCTCCCGTATGAAAGTCATTATAATTGGATTTATTGTAGCCCCTGCTCATGCGCAAACAAATATTCGTAAGACATGAATTTCTCAAAGTCTGAAGAACCTATTTTGCTCAGAATTAGTGGATGGTTACTGACCAGATTTAATCCCCCATGAATTTCTTTTCAGGCAGCCAAGTGCCACACTAATTGGCTGTCTGTTTTTTTTATTTTTAAATGGCTTTTCATAGAGTTGAAGTTGAATAGAATCGGAGGACAAGCAGCGCACCATATTGGCCACAGAATGAGTTGCTGACTAAGATTTTGCGTCTGTAATTTCTTCGCACGCTTGTACTACCCTCTGTTGTAATGACATTTTATCATTAACAAAGTACTTCACTATCATTTTTTCTTGAAATTACCCTTACAAAAGTCTAAGGGTGGTACATCTGGCGAACAAATATATCTTAGATAGCATAGAGAGGAAACCAACATATCTTACAACACGCCTGATTTTTACCTATATTTGCACCTATATCTTCAAAAGTACTCATCTGATTTTTATGATATCTGGTTGGTTTGTCGAAAGTAGACCGCAGATAGCACCAGCTTCCAGCTTAATTTCAATCATCTACGCTCTTTAACTGTTGCTTAATCGATACTTTAATTCATGTAACAAACCAAAACAATTGTGATGTATTAAAATAAAACAAAGGAAACAATTAAATAAATTAGACAATAATGGCTTGTAAAAGCATAAAATGAATGAAGTACGTAATAGGATGTGCAAGGAAGCTATGTGCCACACTAATTGACAGTTTATTTTTCCTTAGGTTATGATCAAATAATGTATATAATGTATGTTTAGCATTATCTCCTCGATTATTTGTTTATTTTTCGAAGAAGAAATATTTTGTATCTTTTCATGTTTTTTATCCGTTCATTTTACCGGCTCAATACTTACCTAATCTACTAATACCACATGTTAAATCTTCTTTACAAAGCAATTTTTTAAAGAGAAAATAAAAAAAATTCTCAAAATATGAAAAACTATTTTTATCTCATCTCACAGAAATAATATTTTCTTTAGAATAGTTCAGACAGGATATCTAGTCCAAGGTTGAGTGATTCTGTATGCACTGTTTGGTTATAACACTTTGTATTTGCATAACAGTAGCTTTTATTTATCTAGTTGTCTTCTTATGTATGTTTATTTATTGTTAGTAAGACAGTGTTGTGTAACAGAAGTTATTTATCATTATTTCACTTAGAGTGTGTTTTTGTGTTGTTAAATAACCAAGTTGCATCATTTGGTCCATATTCCAATTTCTATCAAATCTTCATTATTTATTTTATAAATTATTATTATTGCATTGCTTTTGAAGCATTGTGTACACTCTCAAGAAAAATAGTACCAGGAAGTTCTTACAGTTCAGTACAGTAGAATCTTACAGTTGGTAGCTATGTTTTCACTTTTTAGTAGCATATTTCGCCACCAGGAGTGAACAAAAAGACATATCCATTTTTGAATGTTTGTTTTCCTTAAAATAAAGAAACAAACATTTATAGATAAATTTGGATCTTTAGAAAACATTTATAGATAGATTGGGATCTTAAGAAAACATTTATAGATAGACTTAGATGCTTAGAAAACATTTATAGATAGATTTGAATGTTTAGGAAACATTTATAGATAGATTTGGATCTTTAGAAAACATTTATAGATAGATTTGGATATTTAGAAAACATTTATTGACAGATTTGGATGTTTAGAAAACATTTATAGATAGATTTGGATGTTTAGAAAACATTTATAGGTAAATTTGGATCTTTATAAAAACATTTATAGATAGATTTGGATGTTTACAAAACATTTATAGATAGACTTAGATGCTTAAAAAACATCTATAGTTATCATGAAAGAGGTGTAGTTCAATAACCAAACAACGTCTTCACACAAAAATTGTAATTTAAACAATTGACCGGTTTCGGCTGTTCTAAAGCAGCCTTCTTCAGATAATCTACAAACAAAATAATAAACTTGAACTTAAGTTATAAAAGAAAGAGAAAAATACAATAATTAATTAACACAAAATGAATCAAAAATAAAAAAAATAAATAAATAAAAATATGTGTATATAAAATTTAATATAAAATGGAAGAAAGAATGGAATGCAAAATACCTTGAGGTTATAGATAGATTTAGATCTTTTGAAAACTTTTATAGATTATTTGGATGTTTAGAAAACATGTATAGATAGAATTTGATGTTTAGAAAACATGTATAGATAGATTTGGATCTTTAGAAAACATTTATAGATAGACGTAGATGCATAAAAAACATTTATTGTTAGATGTAGATGTATAGAAAACGTTTATAGATATATTTAGAATAGATAGATTTATATGTATAGAAAATATTTATAGATATATTTAGAATATAATAGATTTAAAGTTTTAGCAAACATATGGGGTTTTAGACAACGTTTAAATTGTCTACGTTGATATTCTTGCCTGCAAAACAGCCCGCATAATGTATTCTTTAAGAGAGTATGTGTTCTGCTCTTACTGACATTAGGCTAATGAGGGGGGAAGCAGAAATGTGAAAGAGGGGTGGGGGAAAGACGAAAAAAAAAAGAAAATGTATATAAGAAAATTTCCTTTTTGTTTTTTTTAACAGGAATTTTAACTTCAGTGACCTAGATTTTGTCATGCACTTACATGATAAAAATCCATAGCTATTAGATTAAATGGAATTCGTATGTATTTATTTATTTTTTTAATGGATTAGATATCCAAGAATATGCTTAAATTAAATTTAGTATTTTTCATTTTAGTTCTGTATCACAAATAAAATTAAATAATTTCTTATTACTTATATTGTATTAATTCTTTTAGTCAATCTGTACATCAAAATTAGTTCTGGACGCTCATAATTATATATATCCTCCTCCCCAAACAATATCTAGTGATTCTAGTAGCGATGAGGATATCGCTATCCAGTATTATTATTATTATTACCACCGTTATAGAAGGAGACAAATTATATCGTTTTAAGTGCATCCTTACATCGAACAGAACATTAGTTGCAGATTTACTTTTGCTGCAAAAGAATTACTACAGGAATCGGATTCAAAAATTCTTTAAATTCTTCAATTCAAAAAGTCTGTAATTTATATATAGCACGGGAAACTTCGCCACTTCCACCACAAGTTTTAAATTGAACACTTGTTCACTCATTGTGACACGTATTAGTTAAACAAGGCACGTTTGGTAGGAAACTGAGACATTGGGAGACTAGGAGACCAGCATGCAGAGTCACCAAGTTATCGAGTCGTAGCGTCTCTGATTGATGACTCACCGTTACTGGAGTATCCCCGTCTCAGTAGCACCACCTAATTACACATGCTTTCTCTAGGTCGCCGAGTCTCCTAGTTTCAAGGATATTTACGTATCCCCGTGTGAATAGGGCCTAATGGATATTATCATTTCTATACACTAGCACTAGAGAAACAAAATGAGGTGACGCTTATCGGAAGAGCATTTTTTTGATTCAGCATTTTTGTGATTTTGGGGGTCTGATTTATCAAATTTAGATATCAACTTTATTTTCTTGATTTTTCCTTAGAGTATAACATTTATGAAAATGTATTCCTATGTTAAATTTTATCGATAATATTAATTAAAGTAAAAATAACGATAATAATTTTTTTTTTTTTTTGATTTTTAGTAATTTTTTTTGTGATATATTTTTTATTTATAATTACTGTAGCAACTGGTCGGAAAAAATGAATTGACTTGTGAAAAAGAAATATGAAAAAGAATATTCATAGTTTGAATTGAACCTCGAAAAGAAGTTGAATTAATTAGTTTTTTCTTAAGTATAGTAAGTAGTTGTTCTAAGTTCTAACTAAACAAGGCGACGGACGTCAGTTTCGTTAAAATAATAATTATAATTAAATTAAAACTAATAATTGTAATTTATATTCAAGTTAATTGATCGTATTATAATAAATAAGGGAATGGAGTAAGTAGTGTAAAGGCAGAATATTTAGAGCGAATTAGGTAAAGATATGTTATTTTGTTTCCAGAACTCTAAGATATTGTTGTTTTTTTTAGCTGCAACCGGAAGCTTGTTTTGTTTTTTTATTTCTTAGTAAGTGTGCGTAGTGTGTGTTGTTTTTATTTTCTTAGTAAGTTACTTTCTTCTATCTAAATGTCTTACGGCCATCTTGTTTGTCATGATAGTTCTGTCTTCAACCTGTATTTTTTTTACAAATCGTTTCCTAGAATATTGTATAAAACTGGAGAAATAGGTGGAAAGGTGGGTAAACGTCTGTTTAGCAAGGAGGGGGGGTATTTGTTTTCTACCTCATTTTATTCCTTCATCTTCAACGAGGTTTTCGTTTCTGAGATTTAGTTTCAGTCTGTTACGGGATTTTATAGTGTTAACATGTCGTATATTTTATAGGTGGAGTGTGGACTTGTTAGGATTTTTGCTGGTAAGATTTTTTTTACTTAAGAAGAGAAAGTATTGCGATGGCGTGAAAATTAAATTTTGAAATTTTGATGGATTTAGTACAAGTTTTGAGATTCCCTGAGTACAAAAATGTTTTTTGTTTTTTTTAAATAAAAAATGTTTGTCTGTCGTCTGAGCAGACGCTTGGAGCTTTAGCTACTCTCGGTCGCTCTTGACAAAATTGTCCGTACATGGTCAGAAAAATTATGCCCCAATGCGTATTCGAGAAATTCATTTTAGCTCTAAATATGGGGGGAGCAAACCCCAAAAATTTCTGGAAAATATTATTCCTCATAAACGGTTCTGACGATTTTTATTAACAAATTCAATTAAATGTAGTCCATTTAATTAAATTCGAATCTAATGATATAAGCCGTTTTCCTGGGAAAAATCTAGTTCCTGAGAAAATATCTTTAAACACGGACGGAGTGAGGCCGGGTTTGACTTCTCGCCGAGGATAAGTTATATTAATGATACATTTTGATGAATTGTTCAATAATAATTAAATTTACCTAAGAAAGCACGAAAAATAATAAATGGAAAACATTGGGTTAAGTAATTATGAACTCTTATGTGATAAAGTTTGTCTAAGCTATCTCGGACCGATTTTTTAAATTTATTTTAAGATTTAAATAATTTTTTAAATGTTGCTATATCTTCTTAGTTAAAAGATAATTATGTTTATGGAGATTAAATAATGGTAAATTATCTGTGATAACTATGGTCTAATAAGTGATTACTATGGTCTATGTATATCGACATCTATAGAAAGTTGCTTCAACTAGGCAAAAAAGAAAAATGACACTGGCTTAAATTAATTTTAACTCTAAAATTGGGTAAGCTACCTTCATAAAACGTGAAAAATTACCTCGAAAACGGTTTCGACGATTTTGGTAACAATTTTTTTTAAATGCAGTCAATTAAAATTTGAATATTGTTCATATATAATTATTCAATTCCAATCTACATTTGAAGCTTACGTTTACGCGAGCTATGCGTGCGAACGCTTGGGTGGATAACGTTGTTCAACGAACTCGTGCTGGTCATTGGTAAAATGAACATGTGTACCAAATTTCTACTAAATTGGTCAACATTTACTTAATTTGGTGCGTAGAATTCCGCAGGTAGATTCGTCATAAACAGCTCTGGTGAAATCCGCGTCACGAAGGGGATGAAGTCCAACGCTTTCACTACTGGAAGCATCTTCAGGGGTGGTGCATCGTGATGTTGACTCGAAGCAAACACAAGATATACCGAACACAAGATATTTCTTCGAGTCTACATCACGATGCATCATACCCCTGATGATGCTTCCAGTAGTGGAACTTTTACTTAAGTTATCGTCATCGTTCGATTTCGTGACGGTTGGTTTTTCTGATTCAATCCCGGGCTCCAGACGCTGTAACGTGCCATAAGGAACTTCGTTCCAAAAATATTTTATATTTTGAAGAAATATATGTAAATTTTACGTTTTTTATAATTTTTTTTATAAAATTGCTAAAACTTAGATGCTGTATTAAATAAAGTTATTAAAGTACAAGTTAGAAGAAATCGCTTGATTTCTAAGTAAGATAGCTTAAAAAAAAAAAAAAAAAAAAAAAAGATAGCTTAAAAACTTGATTCTAACCATAGATGACAGTCAACTAGTCTATAGTTGATATCCTATTTAGACTTCCCCCAACCTCTGCGCTATCTCTATATGGCTCTGAGTACGGTACTAGGTAGCAGGTAGCAAGCATGTTGACCTTGTCTTACTACATACCTGCACACTCAGTTATCTCAACAAAAAAAAAAAAAAAAACAAGCTTAAACTTGTTCAAACAAGTCATATAAACCTTTCGAATGATAATCCTTTAAATAATATAGTGCTTTCAAATAACTTTTGAAGCCTTGATGTGTGTTATCTCTAATCAAACTTTCTACTGTATCGTTTAAACAAGTCCCCCTCCCCCGTTATCTATTAGCTTATATAGCTATTGTATAACTTCATGAAATATTATAGTCTATGGAGTTATTATTAATCATTTTAGACGTAGCCTTTGTTGAAGATATGCTTTTTTTGTACCTTCTAATAGAACTTAAAAAGTTGAAGTTATGTCGAACACTATCCGGTTTAGATTCCAGAGAGGTGAGACATACTATAATAATTGATTAGGGTCCTTCGGAAAAAAAACAAAACAAAATGTCAATGATTATATCAGTGTTGTTTTTGAACCAATCTGTCATTCCTAATGATCATTTTACTTCTTATATCGATCTTGATTTCTTTAAGGTTTATTTTAAAAAGCGTCGTTTCTACCTTTTGACTTAGGTACTTGAATAGTTTAAATTATTATGCATTTATTTTTTTTCCTTCTATATATTACCGGTATTTAAATAATACTCTTTTTGTTTTGGCTGGACTACATATATGCCAGGCAACTGTATAAAAGCTGACATTTGTATAGGTCCTAGTACTTTTTTATTGGTGCAGGTTATTTTTATAGGTACTGGTAATTAAGTAGGATTATCAGGTTGCAATTACATGCTTCATGTTTAACTTTATTTGTTGATTGTATTATACATAATTAAAATACATTGATACAGAAAAAAATGTATTACATCAAAATACTTTAATATGTTAATGTTGCTAATTTGATGGATTTATGAACTGCCATCAAGAAATATTGATGTTACATATTTTACAAATTGAGATTATCTATATACATCTGAGTTTCCCAAACTCCTCTTTCCCTAATTTATTTACTCTTACTCGTGGATGAAATATAATTTGCTAAAATCTCTAATTAGTAATTGATTCCGACTACGCCAGAAGCATTATTAAATGTGAATTTTCCGGGAAAAGTTCGCCCCATTATACATTACACTTTGAATAATTATTCATTACTCTTTGTATAATTATACATTTGAATTATTATACATTAACTTTTTGAATAGTTATATATTACTCTTTTTAAAAATAATATATTACACCTAAGTATAGTTTAACCAAAATATGAAGCAATAATGTTCAACCCGAGTCCCGTGAGAAACAGAAATGGATATTATTTGATACCTTTTAGTCCAGGAGCTGCTCCCCCTCCCCCATTCTGTTTTTTCATGCCTATTACCAAGCTATGTCCTACAGACGAACTTAGCCGACCACATATTCTTAAAAGGTACGAAAAGATTAACTTGTACAAAATAATTCTAGCTTGATGTTAGTCAGACTTTTTTGCACGCTATCTGCTGGACTATTAACTGTAAACAGGGGATCTGCATGGCATATAATTAACAAGCTTTAGATTTAACTAACTCATAAGGAATCAGCTTAACTGTATCTCACAGCTTAGAGATAGAGAATGAGTGTGATTAGTGATTTGTGATTACCATAGTTCCGACTTGTCTGTTCAACACTAGCTAATGAATCCAGCTAATGTCTAAACACGGTATATGGAAATCCTTAACAATTGAAACATGTTTCACACTTAACCACATCAAATTGATATGTAAAGTGGCCAAATGCCTTTTCCTTTATAACCTATATTTGAATTGATCGAGACATAGAATGAAAAAACAGCGTTTTCATTCCATCCTGAAAACAAATCGAATCAATAGAGAAGTTAAGTGGGTTTATATCTGCAACAGATTTTAAACCGAATATAAAATTATTTATAGTTGTTCAGTATTTCTAAGATTTCTGTCCATTTTTTAAACTTTCCCAAGAGATGATAAGCCATCTGGTTGTGAAATGTATGTTGTTTTACTGTTTTCTACATTCGAAACATCTAAATCTAGTTACGAGATGTAATACGAGCGTCATGGTGGTAGACGAGAATACGAGAATTCAGGGCAGAGTTCTCAATCTAACACCTGCCTCCAACACATTACTCTTACCGTAACGTTCTTACGTAAATACAGACATCTTATAGGATTTTCAACACCTATAGATAGAGGATTCTCTTAAATTCCATTTTGGTTTTATTTTCTTATCCTATTTAAACTTATCGGTTATAAGTTTTAATATTTTCCCTATTCTGTGAGTTCGGACCTGTCTATATCCTCTTAGTAATTTTTTCTCACCTTCTTCGAAGGGATTTAAGGAAAAGTATATTTTATTCATTCAAATAATCCGTAACCGAGATTTCAACGAAATAATCTCTTTTGGGTAAGATCATTTGAGTTTTAGGATGACTGTCTGTCTAAGTGCATAACTCCCACAGTTCCCTTGCTAGAGAGTTGAAATTTGGTAAAAAAAATCAGTCCTTAAATTTATACTAATGCCATTATACTTTGTTATTCTGACAGCGCGGGAAAATCGAAAAAAAATAAAACGGGAGGGGAGCCAATAAGAGCTCGAGATTTTGGCGGGTAGTAGGTCGGGCCAACTAGGCAAACAAAAATATCACTGGATAACCTTAAGATAACCACCTCACCTAGTGTTATTTTTTCCCTCACAATAGGTTGGCCAATTTGAACTGTTGGATTTACAAAGTATAATGGCATGAGTATAGTTGTGCCCTCCCGGAAAAATCATCAATATAGGACTTAAGTTTCCTTATCCAGGGAACCTTAAGCTAGTTCAAGAAAACCACTTTCCTAAGTATAAACTATCAGTTGTTTTTTGAGCTTGATTCACTGTGTTAAGTTAATTTATGTTAGGCATAAAAATTTCTTATTATAAATTCTTTTGGGTTTCAAATCAATATCAGTATCATCCTATACATTAAAACTTTGTCAGGTGTTTTCAAGCAATTCTAACTTTTGATAGAATTAATTTGAAATTTTTTTTATTAAGATTTTGATTTAAATTTTTCAAAAAAGTACATTTTTAAAACTTTTTTAAATTTATTCCATGAGTAGTTAGTATTTTTTTAAAGCACCAGACAAAATTTAAATGTGGGATGATAATGGGTTCATTCATAAAATAATTTAAGACTGAAGCTGTTTTGATTCCAAATCTACAAAGGTAGCAGAAGCTTTGTGTTCCCTTTTGGGAGGTGATTACGGTTAATTCATATTGCAGAGAAATTTCCTAAAGGGTGGTTAGAGGTGGTTCGAGTTGGTTAGAGGTGGTTCTTAATCTCGGCCTGGCACCTACAATGTGAATTTACAAATTTGATTACTTTTTCCTACCAAACTTTCCTCTAGCCTGAACATATTTAGTTTCGTGTAGGATGATAATGGGTTCATTGCTAAAATAATTTGAGACTGAGACTGTTTTGCTTCCATTTGCTATATTTCAAATTAAATCCGCGTTGTGAATGATTTGAGATAATTGAACTTAGCTAAGCAATTAAACTAAGCTAAAAGAACTGAGCAATTAAAGATAATACAACAAATAACAATTAGATTTGAGTTTATCTTGCATCTCTTCTTGTTGACATCACTATTTAAAGATAGCCAATGAATCGAATCGTTCATTTCATTGAACGTGTCATTAAAATGATATCATAATTATAATAATATCATTACTCTTATAGTATTTCCCCCATTCCTCCCCTCTTGTTCCATTTTGGTTCTATTCTTCTCTTATTCCTTCTTATACATGTGGATGGTAACACACCAGGTAACCAGTTTATTAGTTAGGTGATCAGTTCAATTGGTTTCGAGTTAGGGAAAGAACGAACGTTTAATTTAATAGAAAACCGGGTCACAGATTATTTAAACACATCCGTTCACTTGAGTTCCGAGTTAGGTAAAGAATGAAGAACAAATATTTATTTAATTAAATAGAGAACCGTGTCACCAGTTCATTTCGCTGTTTAATTAGGTTCCGAATAAGGGTTAATTTAGCTGACCCGTTCGTTCAAGAACGAGCAATTTCTAATCACGATGCTTAAAACCCCCGAAAATGCAGCCAAAAGTAGAAGCAAAACGTGGTTTTCAACGGAATACCAAGAGATTTATAATTTGAAAATCAGTAAAACTTACCTAATTTCATATTGTTGTTGTTATTAATACCTAATCTGGGTAAATCTGTAGAGACCGGGGGCCACTCCTTAATAGGTTAGTTTTTAAATTGATAACATCGAGCTTTTCGATCATTTTCAATAAATATATCGATGTTCAATGGCCGCTCCGCTTATTTTCTGAAGAAAAACATCCCTCCTGCATATAGACCAGGTAGAGGTCCAAATCATAGACAAAATAACTAACCTTATAGAGTGCCCCCCAGTCTCTACAGATTAGCCCCTAATCTGAATTACCCTTTACCGTAATTCAACCTATTTATTTATTTTCAAACCCCTTTTTGTGGCTGGATATCGTCTGTCTCAAAAATCTGTTGATGGCTAAGTAAAAAATAATGGTAAAATCGGATTGTACGTGCCCCCACTTTGAGGTTAGGTGATAAAATCCCGTATATTATATTAAAAACCTTAATTTTGTATACCCTTTTCTGTACTCCAACATATTTTTAGACAAAGGGATATAAACTCTCCTATGAACAAATCATACATATATAATTTCTCTAAAATCAAGTAGGAAAAAGTACAAAAAATTTCTGGGGCACGTACAATCCGATTTACCCAAAATAATAATAAATGATTCAATAAAATTTTATTTAAAAAAGTTTCAAATCATTATTTACTTTTCTTTTAGAATGATCTCAAAAAATATATTTTGTTTAAAACTAGTTAAAGATGATTATTTATTAAAGAATAAAATAATAAAATGAATTCATATATTATTTATCAATATAAATATAATTAAAATAAGTTCGTATAAAAAATAATGTCTAAATTAAGAACAGTAAAAAGTTATATTTGGAATATTTGTACTTGAGACGTTATCATCACTAATAACTAGGTCAAGTAGGAAAAAGAAAAGAAATCTATTATTTGATTGTTCATCGTCGTCATTACATGGTAAATCTTTCTTTAATTCTCGATTTAAATTAGTTTCTTATTGAATTTTCTAATTAAAAATAGTTTTATTATCTTTAATTAGATTTGTAGAAAGTTTAAATAGTAAAGTTAGTAATTTGCTTGTAATTGTTTTTGATAAATGTATAAAAGTTAGAGGTTACATTATTTTCGTAATGAAATTATGTTTGTTTAAAGTTGTGTTTCTTGTTCTTAATTCATTTGTCAGTGTTTTAAATTAGTTGTTTATCTTTTTTTCAATTAAAGTTAGTAAGTTTGTGAAACATTTTCTCTTCAAAATAAGTGGTAGTCTTTAAAATGAGTTACGTGTTATGGATTCCAAATGAAGATACTTGAAGATTTTTTATTTGAAGAAGAAACTTCCTTTCAAATATGAATCAGCATCTTCATTTAAAGGTATTTATGGGGTGAACGTATTTGTGGGGTAAATGTATTTATGGGGTAAAGATATTTATAGGGTAAGACTGCAGGTGACCCTGCCACTTAAGGGAGGAGGTTAGAATAAAAGTAGGCTGGGCCTCACTCAAAATGAACTCTTTTAATTTGAGTAGTAATAAACGTTCCAAGGTATTAATAGAAATAACAGTTTATTTGAAATGTTGTTTATTGTTACTGATAATTTGTTTTGTTTAATCAAAACTCTTTTTGCTTCCGAGCTTATTACCGAAGGTAGCGGAAGCTATGTAATCGTTCTGAAGAACAAAAATATTTTGTCTCCGATTTCAAAAATTCCAAGACAGAAATCCGTTTCAGACATCAGGGAACATTTTTTTGGTTCCGTGTCTGTCTGTCGCTCAATTTTTGCGAACCAACACATCTTAAAATCTACTCGTATGATATTTAAATTGGGATGGTGGGTCATAATTAGCCCATTGTTGGTCCCATATAAGTTTCAACCTTCTGAGCCCATTTGTTTCTCTTCCACATGCTCACAAACATATTTATTTACACCTATATCTTCAAAAGTATTCATCTGATATTTATTAAATATGAATAATTTGTTGATAGTAGCCCGTAGATAGCACTAGATTAATTTGAACCGCCTGCCCTCTTTAACTTTTTAACATTTCCTTGTTCAAAATTGAAATTCAAATCACGATCCTAGAATTCAAACATTAGAATTCAGAATTGTAATTCTTCATTAGTTATGTTTAGGGTCCTAGGCAAATCCAAGGACCCTTATATTTTCCTGCGTGTGTCTGTCTGTCCGTTTGTCTGTCGCCTGCTCTCACAGCTACACCTTTCGTCCGATTACTTTGAAATTTGGCATATATGTGTATAGTACCTACCCTCACATTTTAAAAACAGCCACCAAAAAATTTTTTTTTAAATATTAGGGTAAAGAAACTTAAGGGTTAACAAATAATTGTTTTTTTGGAGACCGTGTGGGGTATCATATGAAAGGGTACGTTGAGCTGATTACAAAAATATATAATTTTTTGGTTATAACTTTGATAGAGGGCGAGCGTAGACGAGTTTGAAGTTGGTGTGAAAAGTGTCCCCACCCCCTTCTATCTCGCTTATGAAAAGTGCAAAAAATTCTGAAAAAAAATCCTGAACATTCTTCGACCAAAAGTAGTGTTACCATTTTTTGGAAATTTCGTAAAAATAATTATTTTTGTTTTTATTGACAAAATACGTTTTTTTTTTATAATTATGCTCTTTTGGATGTATTATAGTCCGGTTATATATATGTTTATAGTTAGTCCGGTTCACTGGCAAAAAATACTTTATCAGAAGTTTATTTATGTTTTTTGAGAATATCAGACCCATAGGATAGTTCAAAGTAGGCTTTTTAGCATTTTAAAATGCACCATCAACAGGTACTACTAAAACAGTACTGTGTTGCCTACGGACCCTCGCTGTGGGCTGACTAGCACACACTTGACATGTTTATTTATAACTATAAAAGGGTATTATTCGATCCTTTTACTATTAAAGTTCTCCCGCTGTTTAAAAATTCTGATGGCTTTCCCTTCTATTCTGCTGGGATATTTTTTGATATATTAGAATATTTTTGAATCTGAATGAGAAGATTGGTTTATCGCTGACATCTGATCATTGTTTTTTTAACTGTTCTTATACATGCTCTTGCCGACGGGTTAAGATCAGGGCCGGATTTAAAAAATTTCCGCCCCTAGGCATTATTTTTACAGCCGTCACCCCCCCTCCCCCCAAATTATACTGACAATTCATTATTTATAGACAGTTTCTGCAAAAATGTTTTTAAAAAAATGGTGTAGGCCCTACATTGTACATAGAGCCCTATTTAAAATATTTTTATAAAAAAAACTGGTGATTTCTGGTTACATAGCTACTTGGCTTTGATGTCGATTTTACGTTCTCATATAAAGAGATAGTATTTTGATGGCGCGAAAATTCAATTTTGATGGATTTACGCATTTTGATGTCCCCTGAGTCCAAAAAATGTTTGCTTGTCGTCTGTCTGTGCAGACGCCTGGAGGCTAAACTACTGGGCCGATTTGGAAGAAATTTGCCATACAAGATCAGAAAAATTATACCCCGAGTCGAAATCAAGAAATGAATGAACCTTCTAATTCTAGCTCCAAATCTCCAAATTTGGGGACGCAACCCCCAAAAATTTATATTTAAATTACTTTACAGTTTTTTTCTTGCTTTTATTGGTGAAAACTCGCCTATAAGTTCGTCAGCAGCTATCTTAGCGATAAGCCACGCGGCCGCTGCCGCCCCCTGGTGCTGCCGCCCCTAGGCATGTGCCTATAGTGCCTAGTGGGAAATCCGGCACTGGTTAAGATCAAGTCTTCCTGTTTGTCTGATATAGTTTAGTTTTTGCAGCAATTACTACGTAACTGAGGGCTTCTTTCGTTATTAAACCTCCCATATCAAAGCAAATCAAAATTGTTGATATAAAGATGGTACTGTGTAGGTATCATCGTAAAACTGTGACTTAAAGAGTTGTTAAACCACAAACACTATTGATATTTTGGTCTTGATATACGCCGAGACCAAAAGTCCAAAAACAGCGTTTTTTATCGTTATATTATGTTCTAAACGTAACGATTTTAATATAACTTTGTATAAATCAACTAAAGTACAATTGAAACAATCATGTAATATTTCAACTTAATATATAAGCAGAAGTATTTGTGTATTGAAGTGAAGTAATACATTTTATTAATAGTTAAAAAGAAGATGGCCGAGGCGTGTAAGTGTTAATAGAATAGTAAAAAGGCACCCTTCTTCCCAACTACACGAGTCTTTATTACAATCATCCTTCTTAACTTTTAACTCACTATGATTAACTATCACTTCAATGATGCCTAGTTATTTCCTTTTATTATTATTTGTTCACTTGACTAGATATTAAAGCAGACTGTCTCCTCTATCTTTTAAAGTTAATCCTTCAGAGTCAGGTAGATCTTAAGGCATGTTGCTATGACAGAGAGATAGTTGGTGGGTCCTGAAGTTTTGGCTGTTGCAATACTAAGCGATGAAACCTTGGTGAAGTAACGTTGTTATGCAGTCGTCCTTGACAGTGAAGGTGGTGTGACCTCTACATGTACAACTGTGTAGTTCTGGCAGTAGACTCTTCCCACCATCCAGTTCAAGGCCTAGGTTCAACCAACTCTCTCCCGCTGTCTTTATCTCTCATCTCCTCTAGACTTAATAACATTTGTCACATTTTACATTTTACATTTTAAAACTATCACCGCATTCTAACTTTACCTAACACTTAGAGGATAATTACTTCTTAATTGTTGTTCACTTCTATACTTTATTGAAATCAGATATGATTTTGTACTTTTTAATTTTTTTCCCTTCAAAAAACAAAACTCTTTCTACGCTATTCTAGACATCTAATTAAATATAATTTAATAAATTATTTATTCCTTTGTTTAAATAACTATTAAGGGATGTTTAGCCTGATTTACTTTGGGACAATTTTTTTATAAGGGGAGTAACAGTCTAAAGAAGAACATTCAGTACACCTTATTACTTTCTCACACATAAAGAGAAACTATTGTGATGGCGCGAAAATCCGATTTTGAGATTTTGATGGATTTACACGTTTTGAGGTCCCCCGAGTCCAGTGAAGTGGTTTTTAAAAAATGTCTGTCGCATGTGCAGACGCGTGGAGCCTAAACGTTTCTGACGATTTTGAATAAAAAAATCTAAATTGCCGTTTTTTTAAATACGAATCTAACGATATAAGCCGTTTCCCGGGAAAAATTTAGTTCCTGATAAAATATCATTAAACGCGGACGGAGAGAGACCGGGTTCGATTCCCCGCCGAGGAGAAGTTATTTTTATGATACATTTTGATGAAATGTTCAATAGTAATTAAATGTACCTAGGAAAACTCAAAAACTAATAGATGGAAAACACTGGGATAAGTAATTATAAACTCGTATATGAGAAAGTTTGTCTCAGACCGATTTTTTACAAAGAAGTGTGAAGAAAGTCTAAAGAAGTGCCATTATTTGTGTACAGTACACTGATTCTTTACTCTAGCTTAGACCTAGATTGCCCTGCTAATTTCTCTGTTTATGTGTTTTGAGAATATCAGACCATTTAAAAAAAACACATCAATAGGGTACTTACTTAAACTATACAGGGTTGCCTACTGACCCTCACTGTGTGCGCACCACACACTTGAACTGTTTATTTTACATTAAAATAATCAATATTTTTCTTTGAAAATTAAATAATTTCTGTCTATTTATTCTTTCTCCTTATAAAATTCTTCTTAGTAAAAAAACTTTTTAAAATAATTATCAATAAAGTTCTAATTAAAAATGTCTTTCAGCTTTTTTTACGGTACTTTAAGATAAGGATGGTTTAACTTTCTCCCTTTTGATTTAAGAACTTTCTTTGTTGAGAAGAAAAGTAATAGAAGATTTAAAGAAGTGAAAAGAAAAGAGGGGGGTAGAAGGTAGAAGTTTGTTATGAAATTGTGTCGCCGTACTTAGTCAACAAGGCTTGAGTGATTTCAACCGGTTAACTGTAAAGCAAACCTTTACCAGGCTTCGTTTTCAATTGTTCTCGCTTTGTTCAACTTATTTTCTTTACTTTCCGTCCCTTATTTTTCTTGTTCTCTTGGTCAAGTACGCTTTTTATTTACGCCTGTTAACTTTTATTCAGTTTTTTTTTTTCTTCTTTTCGTTTTATGTTTCTACCTTAGGTACTTTTTTAACATGAAAGAACGAAATTTTCTGTCATGCAAAAAACGACATGAAAAATGTGATCCTCAGATAGTTTTTGCTTCAGAGCTTATCGAAAGTAACGAACCATATTTAATCGTTCTAAAGAATGAAAATATTTGATGTCTCTAATTTACAAAAATTCCATGATAGTCGTCCGTTTCAGACTTCAGGGAACATTTTTGGTTCCGTGTCTGTCGCTCGGTTGCGAACCAACATATCTTAGAAACTACACGTCCGATTTGAATGAAATTTGTATGGTAGGTCATAATTAGCTCATTGCGGGTCCCATATAAGTTTGAACCTTCTGCGCTCATTTGTTTTCCTTCCACATGCGCACAAACATCCATTTATTTACACCTATATCTTCAAAAGAACTTATCTGATTTGTATGAAACTTTTATAGTTTATCAAAAGTAACCCGCAGATAGCCCCAGAATAATTTTCACCGTCTGCGCTCTTTAACTTTGGCTAAATTGATTCTTCAATTCATGTTAAAAAAAATCAAAACAATGTTGACAGATCAAAAAAACAGGGGAAACAATGAAACAAATTAAAGCAGGGTTTACACGATAAAAGTATACTTGGACCAAGTCAGTTTTGACTCTTCTTTGATGCTATTTGGATCGTGTAAACAGTGTGTCAAAGTCAACTTGGACATCCAAGTTGACTTGGATGGGTTCCATCTAAGTAGACTTTGATAATAATAAAAATGGCGCCCACCTGACAAATTATGAGAACAAGCTGTCAAAATATGACAGATGTGAGGTTGAGCTGGGTTTTGTTAACCAGAAGGTGATATATCACCACTGTTTTAAAACTTAATAAGTACAATTTAACTGGAAAGTTATAGAGAGGAAAACATTTCTCACAATTCTTAACCTCTACTTTATAGTGTATCAAAATTCCACTACTTGGACCAAGTATACTTTGATCGTGTAAACCTTACTTCAAAGTTCCACAAACACTTGGACCAAGTGGATTTGATCAAAGTGACTTGGACCAAGTATACTTGGTTCGTGTAAACCAGGCTTAAACAATAATGGCTTACATTAAGTACGTGATAGGATGCGAGGAAGCTATAACATGATGTGGTATGTGCCACACCAATTGGCAGTCTATTTTAAAATATTGTTCATTGCTATATAAATTGGTATAGCTACTATTTGCGTCCATCCGGAAGCGAATTTCAATTATGAAGGTGTATGCAGCTAATGCGACACATTGACCCCGTTTCATCCATTACATATATAGTTGTATATAAGCCCTTTGGTAGACCTGTAAGCTAAGAGCATTCGCACGACGGATTATTATTATAGTTATTAGGTTGCAGCTAATAACTTTCACAAGAATCTGGAAGAAGAATAGGTCTAGAGATCTTAAATGAGAAAGAAAAACACTCCTTGCCGTACTCAAGATAACTGAAAAACGTTCTTGGCAATGAGTTTTTCGGGGTAAGTTTTTTCTTAGCTTGAGGAGGTAAGTTAAAGTCCTCGAAGGCTCATTAAAACTTAGGAGCTCCCAGTAGTGCCTCAAGCCCCTTGCTTTCCCATTTTAAGAAAGGCGAAGTAATGTTTTCTCAACTTGTACCCGCAAGTTTCAAGGGTCTGACTCTCTAGAGAGGATACGAGGTGAAGCCCCCAATAAGACCCTGAGTCTTTTTTCGGCAAAAGTTTCACCGTACCCAAAGAGGTTATGAACTGAACTTAGAATTGAGATAAAAGTTTTTCTTAAGTAGATATTAGTTTGGTTTTTGAGTTCTCTCAAGAGACTTATCTTCTAAATGGAATTAAATATCTCTGCTAAGTTTACGATGAATTTATTATTTGACCATTGAAGACGGGCCCATAGATTGTACCCTCCAGCTTTGGACTAAAATTTTTTTCGCCTTTGAAGAGTAGATGCTCCCGAAGTGTCGAGATCCCCGCCCACCGTAAAGCCCCGTTTACACTGTGATAGTTCTCCCACGATAGAACTATGGTACTTCTTTAGATTGTTCCTCCCTTAAGTTTTTTTAAGTATATAAATGACTTTGACTAAGTAGCTTTTAAGACAAAGGGATTTTAAGTCCAACTTACTTTGGGACAAAGGATTTAACACACTTTGGCTTTATAAGAGGAGTAACAGTCTAAAGAAGAACATTCCTAACTCCTTCTTTTGATTGTTACTCCCCACTTTTGGTTTAGAATATAAATGGCTTTGATTAAACTATTAAGACTACTATTAAGACAATAAGATGTAGTCCAATGGACTATGGAACGCATTTTTGATTTATAAGGGGAGTAACAGTCTAAAGAAGAGCATTCCGTACATCTTCTTTAGTTTGTTACTCTCCTCTGTTTTTTTATAAGGGGAGTAAAAGTCTAAAGAAGTGCCAGAACTAGCATGTCAGTCAACGTCATAGAACTATCGTGGAGGTGTAAAGTCTACACGGTGAGAGTTAACATACGTCAAAACTTGTTGTCTTGTACTCAAAGTTATATCCGTATATCCTACATTTTTGACTTAAATATATCATAATATTATATTTAATACGTATACAGAAACGGAATATTCATATTGTCGAAAACAACAAAATCTGATATCAAATATGAAGTAAGCTATCATATTTGCTGCTTTTTAGATATGTTATCACGTGATATAAAAGTATAAACAAACAATAAGCCAATCATCATCTAGTATCTAGCCTGGTAGTTCTTAAATCTGCCGCGTGAGTATACTCTGACTACTGAGATAGAACACTCAGCAGACGAGATAGTGTGATGGCTGATAGTTCTATTGCGACAGAAGCTATCACGTAGTCTACACTGTGATAGTAAATGCGATAGTTGATATCATGACCACAACTATCTTAACACAGTCAATGTTAGAAGACCTAGAACTTTATTTATTGAATACATTTACATCATGTAAATGAATTTAGTCATTATCCTTTTAAATTCTCAAAATGAAATGCTTATTACTTTTAGAGATTGTTACTTGTACTGTTGTATTTAGCTTCAGTTTAGTGCTTAGCTTCTGTTTAGTAAACTTTCTTCAAATTCTTCCTTTATCTGCCTCTTACAGCTATCTAGTGTTAATAACCTTAACTACTTCGACACTTGTTCCCCCACCTTATCACTAATCCTTATCTTATTGTATGTTAGTTCCTCCTGTTACATTCTCCTCAACTCAAGACCAGATCTAATCACCTTTCTTCTCAAATAATACTCAAACTCATGTTCATGTCGAAACATTATTTTAATTTCACATGTGTTTTTAATATAATGATAATTAAAATACACTTAATTAAAACACAGGTGGTTTAATCTAATATTAATCTATAATGGTCTCAATATAAATGCAAATTACATTTAGAATGTGTTTTAATTTTAATCATTAATTGTTACTTAATAGATAATTCATACCTTACAGTCCATTTTTTCTTTATTATACGTACACACATTAGTTGTATGGTCCCTTGGGTCTCGCATAAGTTTTATGATTATTTGGGCCACATATTACTAAAAGTAAGAGAACCAGCTTTGTGCATTTATCGCCAGCTTCATACAAGGTAACCAGCATGTGCATATGCATTTTTTTGTTCCTTCTACTTCTGGAGGATTTTACTTGAAGCTCCAGAGTCTAAATCTGAAGATGTAGACCACCGTAGATGTGGGTCTATTGTCTATTCCGCAATTTCTGTGCAAATTCTGGTTAATATTTGCTGGGAGGAAATCGTCCACTTCACAAACATATACATACTAGATATGATCATCAGTCTGAAACATGTCTTAACTCCCTGGTATTCGATTCAATTTTGAACAAGGTTTCAGCAATCCCTGGAGAGTCCTATTACCAACAGGCTTCACTGTAGTTGGGGTTAGTATACCGAGCAAAACGCGTGCATACCACATATTCTGGATACGAATGCCGGGAACAAATTCGCTAAACACCTATTGGTGTGAATAGGACATCTCAAGATTCTGTTTCCCACTATATGGTGGTCACTGAACTGGTGTCGACAGGGGGTGGGGGCAGGGGGATCAGTTTCCTTAGAAAAATTATGACTCCTCTAGAAAAGTTCGGATGTGGTAGCAATCAGTTCGTACGTGTAGAGATAAGGGAATACAGCCCCCTAGTACTATGCAGTACTTCTTTAGATTGTTACATGACTAACTAAATAACTATTAAGTAAAAGGGATGTTTTATACAATGTACTTTGGGACAAAGGAATATCTCACTTCTGTATTTATAAGGGGAGTAACAGTCTGAAGGAGAACATTCCGTACACCTTCTTTAGGTTGTTACTCCCCTCTGTTTTTTTTATATGGAGAGTAACAATCTAAAGAAATGTCCTTAATACATTGCGAACTACTTTTTTTTTATAATTTTCATTTTACTCTATGAATTTGTTTTTTCCGTTCCACCATAATCGCATACTTTTTTTTATACAGAAATCAACAACAAAATTATCCGAAACTACTCAAGCATTTTATTCAGTCACGATTTTCTCAGTACTCTCGCCTCTTTCCTTTGGTCCAAGAATGTAATGTTATAGATGACTTCATTCGAAACTGATATATCAGTTATCAGTTAAAAAGAAGAAAGTAAAAATGCTGAGAAAAACGGAAATATGAATGCTTCTATTGAAGATAAGGTGGTAGTCGGGTCATGCTACTCCTTATCATTTCTGTTAACTTTATCTCACGTCACTAGTCATTCCTAGTCTTATATATATATATATATATATATATATATATATATATATATATATATATATATATATATATATATATATATTGTAATATATCCTGCTTAATGTTTAGTATTATCTTGTCACTTTCGTCTTAAAACGACTATTACCTGTCAGTCCATTTTGTTTGCTTTCCCAGTATTTAAAAACCAGGGCTCTCTAGTAGTTCTGGTTTTTGTCATAAGTCATAAAGTTAAAACATGTCTTGTCTATCATGTCTAGGACAGAGATAGTTTTATTTTGTGATATAACAGTAGTACTGTGTCCTTGTTTTTGAAAAGTATTATATTTTTTTTTTTTTCTTCAAGACTTTCAAATAGTCAGATATTGATGTGGTATGTGGTGTCACATTTTAAAAATATTGTTGCTTATATACCGATATTTAACGGAATTATCCGTTTTGCGTGTTTTCAAGTCGATTTGAGTGGTTTTTAACTGATGTCTGTCTGTGTGACGCATAACTCCGTTAGTTCTAACGGAGTTCTAACTCGAGAGTTGGAACTTGATACACAAATCAGTCTTTACATGTAGTTGTGCTGCCCAAAAAATCATAAATTTGTGACGTCATTAACCTATTTTTCTGAGTCGGCAAACATTTAAAAAAAAAAAACGTACAAAATCAAACAAATTTCCGATTGCACTGAAATTTGCACCATTTCCCACATTATTAGACAAACATTTCCCTTAAATTTCGTTTTGAAATATGCCACCATGTTGAAAATATTGACTGATTGAGCTAATATTCGCTCCACTTATGCCTATAACATAAATAAGTCGTTGGTAAAACCAAAAAAGAAACCCTTACACTTACAATTTGGCTCCTGTGTCTATTTGTCTGTCTGTCACTCTGTGTACGGTTCCAATAACTTTTGAATCAAAAGAGATAAAAATATGAAACTTTCCAGTATTGAAGATCATTTTGACGCGCACACAGGAAAAATATAGCGTACTCAAAATTATCAGCTATTCAACTTTAAAATGGCAGATAATGTCGCGCCAAAAAAAAAATATTTTTAACTTTTGAGTGGGGTATCAAATGAAAGGTATTGAAGAGTAGATTACAAAAATATATGACACTGTCACTAATGCCATTTGTCAAAAACATCTAAATGTTTTGTGTAAATATGTAAAACTATATTTTTACTGTTGCTAAAAATATTAATAAAATATGTAAAGTGTGCGGTCTGCTGGGCCAAAGAAAAAATAAGAATTGCAATTTGATGGTAACTGCGAACAACTTATAACCTTCTTTTCTTTTTAGAGCATTAGCTGTTAAGCTATTTATCCTGATGGTTCAAATACTCATATACCTATTTAATATCAGGCTGTTAAATTTTTTTAAAAATATAATATTTAAAAATAAATAAATAAAATCAGCTGTTACGTGTTATAGCTTTAACGAAGTATCACCATGTAGGCATATAAGAAAGTTTTGTTTGTTTCAATATTTACATGAATAATGTATCAAAAGATGACATAATCCTGTAAAAAATGTGATATTAATTAATAATTTGTTAAAAAAGTTTTTCTTTTTAAACTTAATTAATTTGCGCAATGTTTCGAAACTTCTTTGGGTCCTTTTCATAGCCCATATTGAATCATGAGACTGGACTGTTTAGATTAGATATTACATCATACTGAATTCGATTGAATTCAATAAGATACGAATATCAGTCCACATCTGTAGTTATTATCATGTCAGGGACAAATTGTAAATTATGACACCAAGATTAGGTACTTGAGTACTATGGACAAATTATTATTTTTTTTTTTATATACATATATATACATCTGAACGATTTTATATAATATAAAGTAAGAGATAACGGAACGGGTTGTCAAATGGATTAACTGATTGGCTTTTAAAAAGATTATCATCTCTGAAGATCTGTGGATCACTGTTAAGACCACTGTCACAGATAATCTTATTTTATTAATTGCTTTAACATTATTGTAACATTATGTTTAACATAATGTGAAATTAAACAATAAGGCAATTAAATCGTAATCGTTTTATTAACGCACCCTAATTATCTACACACCTCTAGGACAGAATTTGGATTTTGTTGGGTCTGCGTTGAAGTACTAGGTAGGGTTTACCTCTACCCCCTGTCGCTTAACACCACATATTTGTGGCAAAATATTGCAGGAGTCTGGAATTACTCCCACGGGTATTTTTAAGGAATCAAGACTTAAAACTTATTGTTTTTTAAGCTCTCCTAGTACATAAAAGGCTGCGTCAAACAAACCAGCTTTTAAGTCTTGACAAAAATAGTCTGCAACATAGTGCCAGTAGTGTGGCACATAGCTTACTCACGTCCTATTTCGTATACTTTAGTCAGTTTATGCTTTACCTACCTATTATTGTCAAATATAGTTAATATTCCCTCGTTTTTTAAATCTATATTGTTTTTTTTATATCTAAATTGTTTGGATTTTTTACATGAATTGAAGTAATTTATTTATTTATATTTAAAGACCCCAGACGGTTGAAATCAATCTGGGGCTATATGCAGGCTACTTTCGGCAAACCATTCAAATTTCATTAAAATCGGACTAAAGGTTTTTAAGATATATGTTAGTTCGCAAAACTTGAGCTTCAGACAGACCGTCACGGAACCAAAAATGTTCCCTGATGTCTGAAACGGATTTCTGTCTTGGAATTTTTATAATGGGAGACATAAAAATGTTCGTTCTTCAGAACTATCACATAGCTTCCGTTACCTTCGGTAAGCTCGGAAGCAATAATTTAGGAACTTGTCAGTTAGGAGCCCTCCCTAAAAGTTAGAGGTGGTTGGAGAACAAGCTCCAAATGACCTGTAGAAACACCCCTTTCAATATGGTAAAATTGATACACCCTGTATATTCTTCCTTATATTATATGTAAATTGTAACACATATTTAATAAATAATATATATTCAATACAGAGTGGGTCCTAACTTAACTTATTACTTAACTTTTTATTAATTTAAATGATAGTTTTTCAAAATTATTATAAATATATGAATTTTACTTTCAGTGTTTTATACTAGACTAAATTCTAAACAATTTTCAATTTATTGAAGCATCTCAAACGTAATTTTCTTTTAGAATTAACTCAATCTGAAAACTCTAGTTTTAAAATATTAATTTTAAATAGTTATTAAACGCGTAATATACTCCAACTAATATCTCTTTAATCATTGTTTTATTATAATTTAAAAACTATATATGGAAATTATCTGAAATTATAAACTCAGTTATCTAAATGTCATTTTTTATCTCCTTTAACCCTTAAGTAATCTTCAATAAAACAAAATATCGTTCTAAATATATATTATTTAAAAATTATTTAATATTTCTTTGTCTACTGTAGCATTAATAATGTTTATCAAAAGTTTTTGCATAATACTTTATGAAAAGTTATCTTAGAAAATTCTAAACTTTAATTTAGAAAGTTTTAAATTTAATTGTTTTTATACTTGCTTCTTATTTTTTAAAGTTTTTATTTTATTTTATATACTGTTCTTTATTAAAGAATTTTAGTTTAAATTAATTGTCTTTTTTTTGTTTTTAAAGTTATAAGTACATTTTCATTTTATCTTTTAAACCCATTTGAAACGGTAATCTTGTTACTAAATATTTCTCTTTTATTTAATTAAAAATGTAATTTGTAGTGTTAGCCGAACTATATTAAATTTATTGCTTCAGAGCTTAACGAAAGTACCATTATTTAACCTAAGGTAATAAATTATTGCGGAGAAACTCTTTTTTGTATTTAAATTCAAATATTTTTTTTGCGCATCGCGTGGGAAGTAGTGGGGAGGGGGGGGGGGGGGGGGGGCTGCAATTACTGTAGAGACCTGTAAACGAGCTCACACTTGGTAGTTTTGTGTAGTAAGTTCGTGTGACAGTTTTTTTTTTTGGTTTCGTTGGTAATACCAAAAAAAGAAACCCTTATAGTTTCCTTGCTATGTCTGTCTGTCCGTCTGTCGTCCGTCACTGTTTACGGTTCGAATAGATTTTGAATCAAAAGAGATAAAAACATGAAACTTTCCAGTATTAAAGATCATTTTGACGTGCACACAGGGAAAATATAGCGAACTCAATATTATGAGCTGTTCAAATTCAAAATGGCGGATAATTCCTGTCACGGGATTTTTTTTTTTTAATTTTGAGTGAGGTATCAAATGAAAGGTATTGAAGAGTAAATTACAAAAATATATAACACTTGTGGAAAGTGTTTAATTTTTCATGTAATTTTGTCAAAAAACATCAAAACATTTTTGTCCCCCCCCCCTCGCCCCTCTTTTACTAATTTCATGTTCACAATACCAAAGAAATCCTTTTTTACGGTAGACTTCACGCACAACCAATTTATATAAATACTACTTTGCCAATTTTGATGAAATTTGTATGCTATAAGATGTGCACATAAACCTATTCCATTGTAAAAAAAAAAAAAAGTTATGGCCTTATGAATCAGTTTTTTGTTTTAATGTTATTATTTTAAAACGTGATAACTGTAATATTATAAAAGTTTAATTTTGCCAAGATTTGTGGTCCCTAAATTACCCAATGAATTATGTATTTAGTAATTTAATTTTGGTTTTATATTATTATTATTTTTTTTTTTTTGTTACAGGTGAGTACTTTTTGCTGTGGTTCCTTTTCTATATATTTTAAAGAAATCAAATGTTTAAACTGCTAAGTTTCTTCAATTCGTAAGTTTCTAATAATCAATTTATTTATTGTTTCTTTGTGGTTTTATTTCTTAAAACGTTTTAAAAATAATAAAGGAGACGTTTTGATGTATATTGTTAAGTGTTTATCTCTAGCAAGTTAATTTGATTATTGTAATCTTTTATTATTTTTATGTAATGGTTTTTTGTGTCATTTAAAATTTTAATTGAATCTTTAATATGTTATTTTATCTTGTAATGGTGTAATTATTGTAAAGTAATCAACAGAATTATGTAATGTCTTGTCTCAGCTTATCTACATGCAGTGTAAAAGTGTAAAACTAAAAATAGTAAGTTACGCGTCTAGTGCGGAATGTAGCATTTTGCATGCGAGTGTGGAGTTTGCACTCGAGCGATAGTGAGGGTAGTAAAACCACACGAGCAAAGCAAAATGCAGTTTTCGCACGAGTTGCGTACCCTACTTTATCTACGATTGTTGGATTTTAATAATAAATACAGAATTATTTTCTGTTTAATAAACTTCCTGCATGTAAGTTCGTATTTTCTCTTTTGATAAAGATGACATTAATTCATTAGTTGTATTTTGTGTCGAATTAATTATTTCGGGACGCGTATTATTCTCCTCATTTTCTTCATAATCACTTAAAATCACTCATTGTTTTTCACTAAAAACTCGATTATAAACATTTGCTTTAATTAAACAAACAAACAAAACAGCAAATTAGTTTTGATAAATGTAAACAAACTCGCTAATCGTGGGTTAAGGTGAAGAATTCTTCTTTTTTACCGCACTAGGGCAGAAAAAAAGAAGAATCATGAAACGCGCATGCGCAATGAATACAAGAATGTAAAATATCACTTTCTACGCATCTAAACAGAGATATACAATGTTTATATTTCGTATCAATCGTAGATAAACCTAATTACTTATTCTTTGTATTTTTTATTTTTATTTTTTTCATGCTTTTAGTCCCCAGGCCACCGTAAGAAGTGAGTCGCTGATTGATAAAGTTTTCTTGCCTTATGGAATCGCTTATTTATGCCGTGTCCACCGCTGAATTGGGTATATGGCAACTGGGCGCTGGGCCATTTCTTTTTTTTTTTGACATGCCACATATGCCCTTCTGCAGGAACATTGAAAAGAGATAGATAAAGTTTTGATTTTCATAGGATCGTTTAATTAAATTATTTAAAAAACCGTGGTACACGTGGCCACCGATAAGAGTGGGCCGTTTGGGGTGGCCACCGCACCAAACATATCGCTCTGCGGGGACGTTGAAAAGAAAACGGCCCACTCGTATCGGTGGCCACCTTTACCACTGTTTTTGAAATAATTTAATTAAACGATCCTGTGAAAATCAAAACTTTATCTATCTCTTTTCAATGTTCCCGCAGAAGGGCAAGTTTGGCATGTCAACAAAAAATAAATGGCCCAACGCTCAGTTGCCATATACTCAATTCAGCGGTGGACACGGCATAAATAAGCGATTCCATAAGGTAAGAAAACTTTATCAATCAGCGACTCACTTCTTATGGTGGCCTGGGGACTATTTATTTTTCAAAGGAGTTCTTTTTAATTATGCTTGAATGATCAGAAATTTAATTAAATATATTATTAAAGAAATATTTAATTAGAGAAGGATGTCATGCTTGAATAATAAATTATTCTTAATGGGGAAAAGGCAGAGAGAGAAAAATTAATAAATTAAAAGAAAAAAAAAATATGCTTTCATATTAAACAAGAGATTGTGCGAATAATTTCCCTCCAAAAATGTGTGTAATATAAAAATGGGGGATTTTGCGGGAAAAATAAGACGAAGTTGAGGAAGTTGAAAAGAAGAATGGGACGCGATTAAAAAAAAAAAAAAAAAAAAAAAAAAATTACGTTGTTTTGACGCTTCGTTTCCCAAAAACCACTTCCCGTATAGAATTCCATAAAAAACATTTCACCCTTCTCTATTATTGCCCCCCAAAAAAATAAAGGATGCTTCGAGCTTCGTTTTTAGGAGGGAAAACGGGAGAAGTTTAGTGAATACTTTTTCCTCCATATAGTAGTAGACGGAGTGATTAAAGTAATAGGGGAGGGATTTAGAGGGGGGGGGGGAGCATAGAGAGGAATGTGGTTGGAGTAGGGGGGATATTTCGAGGGGGGTGTGTAGAGAGAATAGTAGAGTGGGGGGAGTAAAAGAGGAAAATCGAAAATTCGCTTTAATATCTGCAGTGGGTGTTTTGTTTATCTATTGCACTTCTTGACAATGACATTTTCTCTCTGAAGTTTTAATTGCCCCTACACCTATTGTTTCAAGAAAAAAAGGGTGAAACGTTTAAGTAATTAAAGTGAGTTTTTTTTCTTTTGATAAAAACATTTTTAATGTTTGATTTGATGTTAGTATTTTTTACTCTTTTGATGTTTGAGAAGGACATTAGTTAAATGTTGATATATTAGTGTGAAAATTACGTATTCTATTATTATTTTGTCATTACTTAGTACATTTATTTTTGACATTAATTAATTATACGTTGGAAGATTAGGTGGAACTTAAGTGCACATCCTGTAATATTTATTGGGCTTATGAAAATAGACTGCCAATTGGTGTGGCACATAGCTCCCTCGCATCCTATTACCTACTTTATTGATTTTATGATTTTACAATTCTCTATTTTGTTTAATTGCTTCCCCCGTTTTTAAATCTGTTTTGATTTTTTACACGAATTAAAATATTTATTTAGCAAAAGTTAAAGAGCGCAGAGGGTTCAAATTACTCTGGGGCTATCTGCGGGTTTACTTTCAATAAACTATAAAAGTTTCATACAAATCAGATAAGTACTTTTGAAACATAGGTGTAATATATGTTTGTGCTCATTTGGAAGAGAAACAAATAGGCGGAAGGTTGAAACTTATGTGGGACCAACAATAGGCTAATCATGATCTACCATTCAAATTTCAATAAAATCGGACAAGTAGTTTTTAAGATGTGTTGGTTCGTAAAAATTGAGTGACAGACAGACAGACATGGAACGAAAAATGTTCCCTGATGTCGGAAATGGATTCATGTCTTGGAATATTTTGAAATTTGAGACCTACAATTTTTTCGTTCTTTAGAACGATCACATAGCTTCCGTTACCTTCTGTAAACTCAATAGTTTCTGTAGAAGTAATGGTTCCGCTTAACTCTTTTATAACTCTAGGGTTTACAAAAAAAGCTTTTTATAGATTAGTTTCTGTTGCAGGAATATTTCTGTAAACTACAGTCTGTTATAACTCTAGAGTTTACACAAACAGTTCTAAATAGTATTTTTTGAAGTATGGCTCTTTTAAACTCTAGTAAAACTAATAAACTTTTTTTTAGACTTGTTTTTTGTCGTAGGACAAAACTACTAGGTTTTTCAGGTAAAGGCTATATACACATTACACATACACTTTTAGATATTTTTTGAGTTGAGGACGTGATAAAGTCTGCTATTGCTCATCCCATATAGAAGGGTCTGTTATCTTTTACCTGATAAAACTACCGAAGGCTTCTCTTTGTATAAATGACTTCCCATAATACGAGCCCTTTTTTTCAACACTGTTGATATAAAGAGAAAAAGGGCTGAAAGTAGAGTCGTAATTCAAGGACTTAATGTACTTAGCTTTATCATTTTACCTTTTAGATAGACTTTTTGGTAAATTTACGATAAGGAAATTTTTTGGGGTACTTGTAATAGTTTAAAGTTTTTTTTTTGTTTTTTTTTTAAACATATATCTTGACAAACAAAATCTTTTATTTCTAAATAGGTGGGTAGGTTTTGAGCATTACAGGGTAAACCTATAGAATCCTTGTTCGATTTCCGCTGGTGGATTACATTTTTATCATAATTCCTCCTTTCTCTATGATAATGAATAATGAATTATATTATTTAGTTTTTCCAGGCATATAAATCCATTAATATAATGTTTTTACTTTCTCAAAATGTAAAACATAAAGAGAATGGCACGAAAATTCAATTTTGAGATGTTGAGGGTTTTATATACGTTTTGAGGTCCCCTGAGTCCAAAAAAGTGGTTTTTTATGTCTGTCTGTCGTCGGTACAGACGCGTGAAGCCCCTAAACTATACTGACATCGGGTTGATGGAGTTTGGCATACAGATTCAGAAATATCATATCCCGAGGCTAAATCGAGAAAATAATTTTAGCTCTAAATTTAGGGATTCTAACGCCCAAAAAGTCTAATAAAACGTGAAAACAATTATTTCTCGAAAAATATTTTGATATAAAAAAAATCTAAAATATAGTCAATTTAAATGCGAATCTAACGATATAAGCCGTTTCCCCAGGGAAAAATTTCGTTTTTCGTGATTGTGATAAAAATCTAAAAGAAAGTAAACAACCAGCTATTTGAACAATGTTTAAATATATCTTAATATTGAGCAGTTTTATCTTAATTATCTCTGATTGAAGTCTGAATAATTTATTCTATACATAGACCTAATTCTCATCAATATTAACCCTCATTATTTTTTGTAATATTTAATTACTTTCTAAGAATTCAGAATATTATTCCGTAACGATATCCATTCAGCCTTTATGTACACTTATATTGAAAATTGGAATTAACAACAAAAAGTGATTAGGATCTAGCTTTTAATACTCCATATCATTTTTGTAACTTTGATATTTTTGTCACTTTTGAATTTTATCTTTATAAAACAATCTATCTCACTTCTATGTTTGTTATCTATTTTTTCTTTCTTTTTTGTCACTTTTTCATTTTTTCTCACTTCTATTATCCTTTCTATTTCTTTGTCAATAATATTTCTCACTTTTATGATGATTATACCTATTTGTTCTCTAGTTGTTGTTTCTTTTTTTGTTGCTTTATATTGAGTCTAATCTTTCTCTTTTTTATCACTATTTTTTTCCTTATTTTTTTCTATTCTCTATAAATTTTTTTTTATTTTTTGTTTATTATTCTTCTTTTCACTATATATCTTCTCGTATCTCACTTGTTTCTCTCTGTATATCTCATTTTATGAGATATCCTCTTCTGTACTTTTCTAGCTTTTTTTTCTTCGTTAATCTGACAGGCTTACAAAAAAAAAATCAAACACAAAAAAGCTCCTTTTTCCCTCTCCTCCCCGCTCCTTCTTCATTGTTTACCTTCCATATCAGATTTTCTCCCGAAAATGCTCGACTAAACCCGAACACTACCGAAGCTCAAAAACATTTTTTCTCCCTCTCTTCACATGATTCTTTCAAAACAATCTACCATATACTCGAGTGTTTGTTTTTGTTTAACGGCCTCTTTTTCAAAAGCTCCTTCTTTTTTATCAAGTTTTAATGAAAATACATTAAAAAAAAAGAACACTAAGGAATAAATTTAAACAATAAAACAAGCATCGCAAATGTAGGGTCGGCTCGCCAGTATTTACGCACCTTTAGTGGCATAAACACAATACACTTGGGAACCTAGTTCGCCCAATCTCGGTTCGCAAAAACCAAGTTCGCCAGTGCATGAAAGTTCAAACCATGTTCCTATTTGTATATTGGGCCTTTTGAACAAGTCAATTCCTTCCTGTTCATTAAAATTTAGGGTCTTCTTTGTTATCCTACCCCCACTCCTACCGGGCGATTTTTCGTATAAACAGAGTTGCACCTTCTACTTTTATGGTTGTCTTATAATTAACTCATATATTTTGCTTCCGAGCTTACCAAGGGTAACGGAAGCTGCGTGATCTTTCTGAAGAACGAAACATTTTTTGGTCTCCGATTTCAAAACCTGGCCATTCAAACTTGTGCAGTAAGTTCTCATTGATTAATCTCTATACATTGATTAATTACTTGCTTAAGGATTACTTGTTATCGCAGGGGTCCAGAATCAGACAATGTCCTTAGTGTACAGGCGCTGCTTAATCCTAAATTCTTTTATTTTTAAAAAAATCCTGTTTAATATTTAACAAACCTTAATAAAAATGTAATTTTTACTAAAAAATAATGCTATTATTTTGCATAAAAAACCTAAGATGATTAATGCCATCCACAAAATTGTTCTTTACGTTAATTTGTCAGGGTGGTTTGTTTTGCGGTATAAAGGATTAGTTTAGGGACCCTGAGCTGGATTTTGGGGTTTTGACCCTTTCTCCCCCCTTCCCACCATTCTACTGTGCCCTAAATTTGTATTCATTGTCTCTCGCCTTGTAAAGGTGGGGTTTAGGGTATCCCGCAGTAACCCAAAAACTTCAGACCCATTTGGAGCAGTAAAGAAAAAAATCGTTTACATAACCCTACAGCAAAAAACCCTTTTTCGATATGGAATAAATATAATAAACGGGAAAGACCACACGAATATCTTTAACAATATCAGGTCACGAGAAATTATTCGAAAAGCACATTTAGAAAATGTCAACCCTTTTGCTTCTGAGCATACCGAATATAACGGAAGCTATGTGAGATCGTTCTAAAGAGAGAATTTTATGTCTTGGATTTTTTGAAATCCGTTTCAGACGTCAGGAACATTTTTGGTTCCGTGTCTGTCCGTAGCTCAATTTTTGTGAGCCAACATATCTTAAAAACTACTCATCTGATTTTAATGAAATTCGGAAGGTAGGACACAATTTGCTCATTGTTGGTTGTTGGTCCTATATAAGTTTAAACCTTCTGAGCCTATTTGTTTCTCTTCCACGTTCGCATAAGCACACATTTATTTACACCTATATCTCTAAAAGTACTCATCTTATTTTTATGAAATTTTGATGGTCTGTCGAAAGTAGCCCGCAGATAGCCTCAGATTAATTTCAGCCGTCTGGGTTCTTTAATTTTTACTAAAATGATACTTAACTGCATATAAAAATAATAATGCGTATGATAATACTTAATTGAATATAAAATAATTCAATACAATTTTGACAGATTTAAAAAACGGGGGAGGGGGAATTGATTAAAAGTTGACAATAATAGGTTGTAAAAACATAAAATCATAAAGTATAAAAAATAGGGCGCCTATGCCACCCTAATTGGCAGACTATTTGTTTAATAAAATTGGTTCATGTGGTTTTCTCTTCCAATCATATCCTTTTTTTATTGTTGTGTTTGTCGTAGGCAATTTTCCGGTTTTGTTACCAAGTGAATGGAAAAATCCAATCAATCCTTAACCTCGTTTCTCCTGATTGTTTTTGTTTTCACCTTCACTGTTTCCACTTAAATTTCCATTTCGTCTGTCCGTCAGTTTTGCTATCGTACGGGTTTACTGTCGATGTCGTTGCGGTTTTGTACCTTTTCGCATTTTGTTTTTTCAATTGCGGCTTTTTTTTCTCTCATCTCAAAAGCAATTGTTTCTTGGTTGTATTTTTTATTCCATAAGTCAATAAAGGTATATCAGGATCTGATGTGGGTTTATTGTTATTTCATTTACTTATTTTGCTCTTCGGTTTAAAGTAACTAATATGTAAATATATTGTATGCGTGTTATGGATACCCCCCGGAGTTTGCTCAATGGACGCACCTACGTGGTATATTTATGCTATGTCTTCGGGTAGATTTGCCTTCGTGCTCAACCCTTTGGGTTAAAGAAAATAAAATTGGATTTGAATAAAGTATCAGTATTTGCATGAGAAAGTTTGGTTTCAGTTTTTCAGTCCGATTTTTTCGCTGAAAGTCATTTAAGTTGAGGGAGTATTTTTTTGCATTTTTTTTATTTCATCCACAAAGCCAGGTTAACTTAGTAGTAGCTGAAGAGGAACGTTGGTTAGCTTAGAATACCGTGAGAATATGAGATCTGATCCCTCTTGAACCATGTGATGTGCCGATCGCACATCCTTGACCATCGGATCTGATAGTCCATTTGATGTGCTCAAAACTGAAGAGGATTACCTGTCATAAGACACGCTAAAGCCGGGTAAACTCGATCCTTCGACCTCTCAGTTTACACTGACAGTTCCTCTGAAGACCGGTTAGATGTAACTGAAAAGCTGATCGGAATATACTCATTTAGGCGATCGTCCTTCTGACAGAATGTTCAATCTGAAATGGATGGTCTTCCGGATGATCGTGTGGACCCATTTGATTAGTATAGTCACAAAAATCACTGGTCCTTGTAGTTTTGTCATTTCCCGATGATCTGCTTTGGTCCACCATTGATGACTGACCACGGAGATTAAATTATTTATGACACGACTTGGTATAAAATTTGATTTTTTTAAAAAAGTAAAATCATTCATACTTTTTAGGATTGATTTACGTATAATTTAATAGATTGTTTTATATTATGTCTTTCTGAATTCTAATTTTCTTTTGCTCCCCAACGTAACAGCTTTTTGTTCATATTGTTAAATAAAAGAAACATATTGTTTTGTTCTTCTATTTTACGATTTTTTTTACCGTATCCTTTTGGAATCGAAGGTACCTTTTTTGTCGACTACAAAAAAAAACAAAAATAAACACAAGTTACCACTGTTATTGCTCCTCGAGACACATTGAGACTGTCTGAATGCATATTGAGAAGGGTGTGTGAAGGGCCTCATTACTCGGCCGTATGCATGCACAACCACGGATAACATCCTGGGCCTGACGAGCCATAGCTTGAATAGGGTGTGCCTATACTTCTAAAAACACCATACTGTTTCAACAGACCACCCTAAGAGCAAGCTACAGTAGGCAACGTAACACCACCTGCGTCCTTCCAACTATATTCTTATTCCTTATTGTTTTTTGTTTTTTTAGCATTAAAAAAAGAATTAAAAAACAGCATTAGCTTACCATTATACTTTTAAGAGTCCTTCGTTGATTCGACTTTTTTTTCTCGTTTGATAAAAATCTTGTCAAATTGAACATATTATGTCATTATGTCTCAAATAAACCCTTTTTTCTTGGGTACTCACTTTCTGTGGGCCTGTCAGCTTGCTTAGAGGATAGAGTACTATAAGATGGATTATTAAACTGGGTTTGCACCTTGAATCTTCAAATGAGGGGGGAAAAAACGAAAACAACTATTTTTCCTGCGATTTTTTGAAAAAAGCTATTGAGTAAAAAGGGTTTTGTTTTTTATTTATATAATAAAAAATCCTTGGATTGTTTTTTGATCATTTTTACGTGCACACATATACGTTGTATATATTAGACTACAACATTACTTAAGTGTGTTTTTTTTTTTTAAATAAACCATTTGTAGTCCTTAACAAAGATATTAAGTAAAGCGTGTGCGTTAATTACCTATTAATTATTCTGTTAGTTACCTACCTTCTGTTATTCTGTTAGCTACCTACCTGCTTAATTACCTATTATCTTGGCCCTTACAAATCACATATTCAAAGGGTATTGTTAAGTGAAGTGCCCAATTTAGCTCACAGATGGTACCATAATATTTTCAAACCTTTTGCGTATTAAGTTCTTCGTGCTTATCAACCCAATTTTTTGGGGAAACATTCATATTTTGATATCCATTTTATTAAAATTGATTGAATACCCATATGATCATTTATTTTCTAGTGATAAGACTTGAGGATACTATGTACCATGCTAATTGGTCGATTTGTTTGTCATTGGAGCCTTCTTTTTTATTCTTTATTCATGAAGTCTTTTAAGTTACTTTTATCTCGCATCCCTTTAAAGTCCTTATAACAAAATCTTTATGGATAAACCAATCAGTTATGTACATTACTGGTTAAGGTTTAGGTAATTTTTATTGTTATGATGATCAGATCAGTATTATACATTGTTTAAAGTTTAGGCAATTCTTATTGCTGTGTTGAACAGATCAGTTATGTACATTACTGGTTAAGGTTTAGTCAATTCTTATTGTTATGTTGATCAGATCAGTTATATGCATTACTGGTTAAATTTTAGGCAATTGGTATTGTTATGATGATCAGATCAGTTATGTAGATTTCTGGTTAAGGTTTAGGCAATTCTTATTGATCAGATCAGTAATACACATTGGTTAAAGTTTAGGCAATTCTTATTGTATTGTTATGATGATCAGATCAGTTATGGGCATTACTTGTTTAGGCTTAGGCAATTCTTTTTCCTGTGATGAACTGATCAGTTATGTACATTAATGGTTAAAGTTTAGGCAATGGTTATTGCTGTGATGGACTGGTCAGTTATGTACATTACAGGTTAAGGTTTAGGTAATTCTTATTGTTATGATGATCAGATCAGTGTTATACATTACTGGATAATGTTTAGGTAGTTCTTATTGCTGTGATGAAATGATCAGTGTTATACATTTCTGGTTAAGGTTTAGGTAATTCTTATTGTTATGATGATCAGATCAGTGTTATACATTACTGGTTAATGTTTAGGTAGTTCTTATTGCTGTGATGAAAAGATCAGTGTTATACATTTCTGGTTAAGGTTTAGGTAATTCTTATTGTTATGATGATCAGATCGGTGTTATACATTACTGGTTAATGTTTAGGTAATTTTTATTGCTGTGATGAAACGATCAGTATTATACATTAGAAAAGGTTTAGGCAATTCTTATTGCTGTGACGAACTGATCAGTTATAGTCATAAATGGATAAGGTTTAATCAATAATTCTCATGTTGGCTAATGTGTTTTTGTTGATTTGAAAGTCTGAAAAATAAATATTTTCTTACATGGGCAGTACTTACTGCATAATTAATACTTATGTTTAATTATTCTAACATTTATCATTATATTTCACAATTAGTTAGACGACTTGACGTGATCATGGGAATTACAACCTTTTTGTCCGATTTTCTATCGCGGATGTTGAAACGGTCAAGTGGCTTTTCCTCTCCAACCCCCCTGGATTTTGGATTAAACTATTAAGGTCATCTGGTGCTTTCATAAAGTCTAGAATTATGACCCTCAGACTGCAGGAGAAAGGGTGGGGGTGGTTTCCGTAACATGTTATATATTGAATCCCTGTAATAACCGTGGCCATTAGTTGCAAACATGCTGCGTTCAGCTCCCTCCCTTACTGTATGCTCTATTAGGGTTTAGAAACATGAGCATGCTCCTTGAACCGATTTTCACTTTAACCAGCAAATTCTCGCTTTTGTTCAAACAAGCAGCATATCATGTTGTCGTAGCATTGCAATCTGGGGTTTCCATTGGATTTGTTGCTCTTCCCATTCATTCTTTTTGTAGTATATGTATGGGGGGGGGGGGATACAAACTTTTATACGATGGGTAATAACAATAACTATTTCTCCCAACATTATAAATATTAACCTTTTTAAAACCGTTTGACTTTTCACTTTTTCGACTTTTATGAGGGTTAGAAATTTTAGCTTTTGTTCCAACTCGATAAAAATGGAGTAAAAAGTTCTAGGAATCTACTACAAATGCCCGTTCAGCGTTTGCCCCAATAAATCAGCGACATATCTGGACGATATGCTGCTATAAATTGTATAGCGTTAGCTCGTCGAAAGGCACCTCCTCCTCGATATCTCGTCTAACCAACGTCGCTATGACCACATCTCCATTTGGAATTGTTCTAAAATATAGAATCCAAGCGATTAATAAGAATCATTTAACTTTAGTAAAAAAAAATTAAGTAATCTTAAAGATAATTAATTTTAAGAATGAAATTATTAATTTTTCAATAAAAATTTGAACATAGGAATAGAAATAAAGAAAAACTTACTGATTGGTAGATCCTACACTGACATCCTAGACCTGATGAAATGAAGCATTAGAGAATTTAAGAGAGACATATTTTTTATTCAATGCGAAGAGGGAACTAAAGAAATATTTGTTTTTCTCCTGTATTTATTCTCTTTCAACTAGTGGGGAGGACAAGAATATGGTCATTCTAAGTTGTATGCTGAGCAAAAAACGACTAAGCCCAAACGACAATTATTGGACTTCTTGAAGGAAATCCTAACTAAAAGAGCTAACATCCCGAGGAGTAGGACAATAACAACTAGGAAAAAAACGCGCAACACGGGAGCATTTCATTTTAGTATCCTAACTCAAGAAACTGAGTGCGGAACACTGGAGTGGGTTTCACGGGACACCCGCTGTTTTGAGACTTTAGCACAATATATTTTTACTAAGAAAACCCCTTTGTGGAGTTCAGATATTCTCGCTAAGCAAAATTAGTTTAATGTTTCTTGACGGTAATTATAAACATATTAAATAAAAAGAAAATAGACTGCCAATTAGTTGTGGCACACAGCTTCCTCACATCCCATCATGTACTTTATTGTTATATTAATATTAAAATTTTTGTTATATTGTTTGTTGTGTAAAAAATATTAATAGTTTTAACGCTCTTTAACCCTTTATAGCGGTGTCACAGTTGGTTTTACTAAAAAAATGTATTTGTAAAAAATGTTTGTCTCATTGAATAGATGAAGTTAGATTTTGTTCCCGACCTAAAATTCCAATTTTAAATTTGAAGTTCACATTTACGCGAATGTTGCTCGTGAACGCTTGGACGGATAACGTTGTCCAACGGACTCGTCCTGGGCATTGGTAAAATAAACATGTCTACCATGTCTACCTAATTTTATCAAAATCGGTCGACATTTACTCAAGTTATCGTCACACTTTTCATAATTCGCGGACACACAGACCGACAGACAGACAGACACGAGACCAAAAATGTTCCCTGATGTATGAAACGGATTTCTGTCTTAGATTTTTTTTAAAATCAGAGACATGAAAGTTTTCGTTCTCAAAAGTGAACACAATGCTTTCGTTACCTTCGGTAAGCTCGGAAGCAAAATACATTAAAAATAGACTGCCAATTGGTGTGGCACATAGCTTCCTCGCATCCTATCACTTACTTTATTAATGTTATACTTTTACAAGACATTATTGTCTAATTTGTTGTTTCCGTTTTTTTAATGTATCAACATTTTTTTGATTTTTTACAATAATTAAAGTATCTATTTAGCAAAATTTAAGAAGCGCAGACGGTTGAAATTAATCTGGGGCTATCTGCGGGCTACTTTCGACGAACCATCCAAATTTCATAAAAATCAGACTAGTACTTTTGAAGATATAGGTATAAATAAATGTATGTTTGTGCGCATGTGGAAGAGAAACAAATAGGCGTAGAGGGTTGATACTTATATGGGACCAAAAATGGGCTAATTATGACCTACTATCCAAATTTCAATAAAATGAGATGAGTAGTTTTTAAGATATTAGTTCGCAAAAATTGAGTGACAGACAGACACGGGACCAAGAATGTTCCATGAGGTATGAAACGGATTTCTGTCTTGGAATTTTTGAAATTGGAGACTTAAAAAAATTTTGTTACCTTCGGTGAGCTCGAATGAAAAATGTGTCTGATTATTGTATTTTTATTAGATATACATAATTTATGCTAGTTTCAGTTTCTTAGATAGTCGGGAAGTGGGTCACATTTAAGTATGTCCCCCTTATTTTTCCTTGACAAATAGAAACTTCCTGACAAACAAGTAAAGCTTAATATACAACACTCCTTCGCGAACATATATACAAGTGTGGACTATTTAACAGTATATTACACAAGAGTACATTTCTATGAAGTCCTCTATTCGTCTGAAGATAAAAAATGTATGTGCGATTATCTTTTATTTTAAATTATCTTGAGACGTATATATTTTTTCCTTAGGGTTGAAGACGGCTTCGTGTCGATGAAGGCATGTTATATACGGCAGAATTATACGTCTTGTTATTTTTACAAGACTCCAATACTTTTGAAGTGCACCTTAAGCACCGTTATATCCTTGAAGGAAAAACAGTAAAGGTGCCTGAAAGTAACTACTCTTTTTTTAGTGCAAATTCCTTTTCCTTTTAGCATTTAACTCTTTTTTTTTTTTAAAAGAAAAGTAGGTTTAAAGAAGAATATGGAGGAATAAGAAGAAGTAGTAAATTCGTAATAAAAATATCTAATGTCAGGCTATTTGAATTTGATCGTCTATTAAGATGTAAGAAAATATTAATTTTTTATTAATTCTCTGATTCTCAAAGATGAAACGGACTTTATATGTGCCTGAAGTACTTATAATACACTTTATATAGCAAGGGGTTCAATACTTAAACTTTTAAGATCTTTTTTTAAAGCACCACTCAATTTCCAAAGCCAATTTTACTTGCGTCAGTAATTTCGTTTAAAAAAGTCTAGTAATTGTTGCTACTTGAATCTTTCGTATACCATATTCTAGTCGAATAATCTTGTTATAGTTTAAACTATAAATGATATTAGTGAGTAGAGTTTGTCAAGTGTATAATTCCATTACCTGGGTACACTTTAAATCCAACTCTCTCCACGCTATACTAGTTTTTAGAGCAGATGCGTTTTTGTAAAGATCCTTGCTTTGATATTAATTTTGTATTTTCTGAATTGATCATTTGTATTGAAATGTTTGGAACGAAGTTCCTTATGGCACGTTACAGCTTCTGGAGCCCGGGATTAAATCCGAAAAAACGACTGTCACAAAATCGAGCGATGTCGATAACTTGAGTAAATTATGACCGATTTAGTTGAAAGTTACCCATGTTCATTTTACCAATGATCAGAACGAGTTCGTTGGACAACGTTATCCACCCAAGCGTTAGCGCGCAACGCTCGCGTAAACGTAAGCTTCAAATGTAAAATTGAAATTTTAGGACGAAAAAAAATTCTAACTTCATCTATTTAATGAGACAATAGTTATTTATGCACCTAGGGAGTAAAGTAAGCCATTATTCCCTGAGCGAAAAAGTTGGTTCTTGAGGCGAAGCCGAAGGAACCATAGTCCCTAATTGACGTGTGGTACAAAAAGGTTATTCTAACCAAAATTTAAAAATATCTTGGTTCAATCAGGCACTGTTATAAGCTTAAAACAATTGACCAATCGTACCGTGGCTGGTGGGTAGTGGGGGAACGCATAGAATGGAAGAATGATGGGGAGTCTGTTCGGCAGGTGTGCCTGACGGTTAAGCGAGAAAGACGGAGAATTGGGAGACGGATAATCGAGGTTCTTCCGTATATGATAGAGCCTAGTAACGAACATAACGAGTAGAATTGAACATCATTTTAAGTTTCAAATAATAACTATAAGAAAAGCCGAGCGTTGAATCTTATCCTTTTCTAGGTAGAAGATTGTAGTTGGGAAGTCCTTCAATGCATGATGACGTCCTAGTCTAAGTATATTCTTAAAGATAATTGAGTTAGCAAGAGCGCAGTAACAAAGAAATTCTTATCATGGTCATAGGCTTCCTCGGTGAATGTCATATTAGGGTTGGTTTTTCCTCCGGAAGACTTAGAACTCCAAAAGAAATTTTTTATTACGTAGGAAGTTTTTCCCTTTCCATCTTACTTTAAGGTAAGGAGCACACCTATGGTTTCCTCGTTTATAATTCTCAAGGTAAAACCAAATGGTCGTCTTTCAAATATACTTAATGATTTCGATGGCTTCTAAAACTCTCATATCATGATTACAGTTGATAGATCAGTCAACGAAAGAATAGTTGCGAATTCATTGTGATAGGACGAAAATTCGATTTGATGGAATGACAAATTTTAAAATCCCTTTATTCTATACAAATTCCAATTTTCAAGCTCTGATGGAACGATCTATTTTTTACTAAGTTTTTATTAGCTTGCTTTCTTGTTTGTTTGTCCAGTACAAATCTTGCAATCGATTTTTAACTAACTTCCCGAGTAGCTAAACATTTGAAACTTTTAGAATAGCTCAGAACACGATGACAATGCATTATTTTAATACTTTTAGCCATCTTTCAGCAGAAATTAATTAGTTTTTAGCAAATTTTGCTGTATGGAAAGTTAGTTCGGAAAAAATCCGCAAGTTATTTTATTTGTTTTAACATATCCCATAGTATTTACAATCTTCATTTTGACGGGTTTTAAATTTGTGATTTTTTATCAAGAGGTAAACATCGAATGACAGCGAAAAGTAAACAAAGAAATAAATTAATTGACGTGTGACAACCAGTTGTTTACACTTGTGTCCTAGGTATAGGTTTAATTTTTCTGCATCTGTACTTCTTTACTTGTACACATTTTTCTTCTCCTACTGTCCCTACACAGGGGCTTATCAATGGCACGGTTTAGATTCGGTGTTGGAGAGATCCGTTGTACAAAGATTTGTCCTTTTATAGGTTTAAGATCAGCTCTCTAGATGGTTGTCCTTATTATGTGAAGTCATAAATTCGGAACTATGTATTTTTGTTTTTACTTAACATTATATATAACAATGACAATTATATTATCAACATTACATATGATTCAACAGAAAATTTAAAAACGTAGTATATAAAAATTTATTTTTATCTTGTAATTATTTAATCATAGTTCAGTTAACAAAGCTCTGATTTGGGTGTAAATCGGAAAGTTTTGACATTTGGGCTGGTTGATTATTAATATTTGAAAATAAACATAGTGAAGGCCCTACTAGTCCTGATCTATGGTCGCCATCTTCACATTTTTTTCAATTTTTACATCAAGCTTTAAACAAACAATTATTATCATAGTATTATGATATATATAGTATTATGAGCTTTAATTTTGTATAGAATCTACCTAATCGTTTTCGAGATATTTGTGAATAATTTTATATTTTTCTAAAGATGGATGTCTTAGCTATCCTCAGAATTTTCTGGACCTCCCCCTCAGAACTTTCAGGACTTTTGATGTGTTCATTTTCAAGTATCGATAAACAACCAGACCAAATATCAAACTGCCTATTTACTTCCACATTACGCCCAAATCAGAGCTTAGTTGACTGAACTATGACTGAAAAATAGATACTTAAGATCTTTTAAAATTGAATGTCATTTGCTATTTTCTATTCATCACCTATAAGCAAGAATACAGTTGTCTAGGTCTAGAGTAAGGGGATTTTTAAATTTGTAATTCTATCAAAATATAATTTTCTCCCCATCATAATACTTCCTCTATATCACTCATACGTAAAATATGAGAAAATTAATAAATTTCATTTTTATAAAAGGTTACATTACAAAAGTAAGATGAAGATAATCGAAGGAAGTATCAAGTTTTTTTAAAAAGATTGTTGCATTACTCTTGCTCCAACATCTTTTCCATTTGTCTGATAAAGTTAAACCTCCCTTGAACTACAGCACTGTCTGGCAAGTCCTGTCTCGTTTCCTTTTCACTTCTTTAACGCTAACTCATCTAGACAGGATAACCGGAGGGAGAATATACCCTTAATCCTAAAGTATAAACCTTGCCACGACAACACAACCAGACTTCTGACTATTGAAAACCTTCTTTAGACAACATTGATTCCATTTTCATTCAAGATACTAGCTTGGTTTTTTGTTCAAAAACAAGATAAAAATGAGACGTGAATGAAAAGGAAGTATTCCTTTAACAAAGAGTGACAAATATGTCACTTCTGCTTTATAACTTGTGTCTGTGGAAAGAGAGAAAGAAACTAACCTTTTTATAAGTGTAGTAGGAGATATTGAAGAAGTAAAATCAAAAGATTCTTTTCTCTATTCATATATATTTTGTCTGATCAATTCGGTGTTTTTGGGCTATCTGCAGAAGAGAGGACGATTTATGTTATATCCCATATAAACTATTAAGACAAAGGGATATTAATATTTTTATATAAGGTTTGTTCCAACCCCCCTATTTGTACCGTCCTTTGTATCGTCCCGCGGATCGTTCGGGAATCGTTTAGAACTGGTTTTATACGCCTGCGCTTATATTGTACTGTAATAAAATCATGTCAGGTTGGAACGGGTTTAGGACTATAATTCACACCGTATTAAAAACATTTAAGGAAACCTAACAGTTAGAGAACCTTCCTATTGACATTTGACTCGATTGTCTTAACTGCGCATGTCATACAAACCAGTACTTGGTATTGTCAGAGGATCGTTTGGACCGTACAGTAAACTGTTCGCAAATGATCCCTGCGCGGGTTAGAACAGCGAAACACGTACGAAACACTGTCACAAGTCGGGTTGGAACGCCTTCAATCCATTGCGCATGCCCGTGACGATCCCGCGGACGGTACACTGATTGGTTGGAAGAAACCTATTGAGTAGGAATGATGTTGTCATGACGAGTTCTTTAGACAAAAGAGATATGTATAAAAGCGATCATATTTGATAAAAACCCTCTGTTTACTGAAACCCGCTTTTTTATTTAATAAATTGAACCTCCTTACTTTAATTAACTTTTGTTAGAACTAGAGATGAGCAAAGTCGTTCTACTCATTGAATAGTTCACTAAAGTAAACCGGTTTTTCACACCTTGGCCTCATTTTGGTTCCAGTCATCTTTCTCTTTTCTTTTAATATAGCAAAACCCCAACTAAATTTGTTTAAACTATTTTTCAGCGAAAGGTTATTTTTATTGAACGTGTCACTAAATGAAACGATTCTTTATTCGCCGTTCTTATGGTCGCATTTTGGCCCAACTCATATTCTCTCCATACCCAACCTCCGGACGCTAACTTCCTCTGTTAAGCGCCTTCTGGTTCTCGTTCTTTCAATAAATAGCGCTCTGTTAGTGCGAGATCTGTTCAATCAAGACCTATATTCTTGTGACCCGTTCAATCAAGACCTATTTATTTGTGACCAGTTCTATCCAGAATCGTTCGTTTGTAGTCCGTTCATCAAGATTTATTTATTTTTGGTCCGTTCAATGTACTAATTTCTTTATGATCTGTTCAATCGACACTCATTCAATTGAAACCCATCAATTTTTGATTATTTAATTTAAGATCTGGGTCTTGGAGAGAACAAAGAACAGACGTTCAATTAAATTGGCGACCTGTTCACCGATTTATTTAGCTGAATCGTTCGTTCGTAAAGAACTTACAACGTACTAAAATCTTGGTCGTTAAAAAATGCATGGATATAAAACACAATTTGGTTAGCTTTAAAGAACTGGTTAGTTGAAACTGAACGTCGTATTTCTTCGTTCCTAGTACCGACTTTATACTGGCCCACCAGCGAACGGTTTAGAATTGAATTAACAACCTGATTGAAAATAATGAACGAATCACTAAACACTGAAATTCGGGTCATTATCCGGAATTATTTGGTTATATCAGTAATATTTTATGAGTAATGACACAGGGTGCAACCGAGTCTCTAGGGTTAATCTCAGATTTTGAATAATGAATTATACTTTCAAATCGAACTCCTAACATGATTATCTTTAGTTGCTCTTATGTGGGTTCTAGCGTTTTAGTTTCAAGATGGCGACTTAATTAAGTAATTATTTCTTGAATCAGAATTTTGAATCACTAAAAAAAACAACGAATACATTGATTTATAATAGTTTCTTTAATACCACGATTAAAAAAAATTGTAAATAAAAGGAAATATTAAAAGCACTATGTTGCTTATCCGGTGCAAACGATTTATATGAGCGTATTTCATGTTCCTCTAGGTTGATCACGCTTGTGATGAAGTCTAAATTGGTATCGACGCGAGCGAATACTCCCGGTACATTATTCCTGGCACAGCCAATGCCCCACGATGTCACTCCCCACACTTGATTGTTACAGTATAGACCACCACCGGAGTCTCCTTGGCATGCATCTGTACCTTCTGAGTATGTGCAAATGTGAGCCTCTTTCGAAACTGCGTAACCTGTCAATAAATGTCTGATAATTAGTGTGGCACATAGCTTCCTCGCATCCTATCAATGGGTCACTGGATGGGTTACTTGAGTATAACATGATAAGGAGATAGATTCAGTTTCAATTTGGACCAGATTTCTCTTTAATGATTTGTCCGTATCATATTGCGTCCGAGCTTACAGACGATAAAGGAAGCATTGATCGCTTTTCAAATGTTCTAGTTAGGAATTAGAAAAATGCATTATGACAGAAATCCTTTTTAGACATCAGGGAACATTATTGTTCGCGTGTCTGCCTGTCAGTCTCGCCGTCGTCATTTTTGTGAACCAACATAACTTAAAAACTATTCGGTCGATTTTAATTAAATTTGGATGGTAGATCATAACTAGCCCATTCTTCTGCGCATTTTGGTTTTTATCCACATGCCCACTAACTCCTATATTTTTATAAGTAAATAGAAAAGTGGGTGATTTGTTGAAGGTAGCTAACAGATAGTCCCATAGAGAGAGAGTTTTGTCCGATTTATCGGACTGATTTTTTAAAATCTTATTGTTGCACATGGAGGCCAAGTGGCGTTGAAAAGAGGAGTTGATTTCGACATAACTATATCAACTCTATTGATGCACCTATTCTACTACTTGCATTACTAATAACTAATATATTGATTGCATTTGCTCACCATGTTTAGAGAATCTCTTGATGCATATTTTGATATCTAATAGTTCAAGTTTAGTTCCGACAAGAAAAGACCTTTTCCCTCTAGGTTTTCGTGTTACTCCCCATCCAGCTACATCGCATTCCGTTTTAAGGCTCACCATCTCATCGTAGGTCTGATGGTTGGATCCTCTAAAATAACACATTAAGTTTAATCACATAAGTCAACCTATTTTTTAAAAATGAAGCCCGTATTTCATCTAACGACTTTGTTAGTCGTCATTGTACTTATTGAATGTATTTGATCAGATAGTAAGGCCGATTTGAACCCCTTAAAATTAGTTAGTTCACGTTTGTCGCGAATGCGAGGATTGGTAATGCTGTCCATGGAAATTTGACTAAGATTGGTTGGTTCTCATTTAACCAGGTTAAGCAGCATCGTGGGTGGTCAGTAGTTGGTCCGGAGTGGATGGGTGACCGCCACCTTTAGCCACACAGCTCTGGGTAAGATTCCCGGACCGGGCCCCCCGCTCAATGTCCACCCATCATTGCTTAAATTAATGGGAAGCCTCTCGTCATAGTAAGCGCTTCCAGTTTTCGGCCTGGAAACCCATGACCACTAATGGGAAGTTGCTCGTCAGAGTTAGCGCTTCCAGATTTCGGCCTAGAAACCCATTGGCCACCAATGGGATGCTGCTAATCAGAGTTAGCGCTAACCCATGGCCGACACTCTTGATTTGGATAAAAATGGAGGTGTGAGATGGTTTACCGACTAATACTTCTCACAACTAGGCATCGTGTGGCTCTATCATTGAAGCGAGCGTATTGCAAAAAATATTGAATATTGAAATTTATTAATCATGATGAATGTCATAGTTGAAGATAAGTGGAAGAGGTGTGGAGTGGGGGCACTCAGTACAAAGCTTTACTTCCTAAACAAACCTACGACTATAAGAATCTTAACCACCCGTAATAGCTTTTATAATATTATTATAAATGTATCACTTCATTACTCAAATACTACTGCTTGTATCACGTTGAAATTTTACATACTTGTTTCAATTGTACTTTAGACGATGTACATGAAGTTTTATTAAAATCGTTACGTTAGAACGTAAGATATTGGTAAAAAGGTTGTTTTCTCTATTTTAAACGTTTAGGTCCGCTTTAATAGTTTTAGCGATCTTTATTAATTCATAGCAATGTCGTTGTTGGTTTTACTAAAAAATGTTATTTGTAAACAATGTTCGTCTCATCGAATAGGTGATGATAGAATTTTTTCCCGTCCTGAAATTCCAATTTTAAATTTGAAGCTCACGCTTACGCGAGCATTGCGCGCGAACTCTTGGACGGATCACGCTGTCCAACGAACTTAGCCTGAGTATTAGTAAAAGGAAGACGTATACCAAATTTCAACTAAATCGGTCAACTTTTACTCAAGTTATCGTCGGACACGTAAACGTTACACACAGACAGACAGACAGACAGACAGACAGACAAGATGCATATTTCGTTGAATGTAAGAAGCTCGCTTACGCTCGCTTCAAATATGATGGTATCCCCCTATATCATAGCAAATTTCACATGACCCGAGTGGATATGAAAATTAAACTAATCAATATAAACTCTACTGTATTTAAGAATAATAATACCCCTTAGTCAAATTAGCTATTAAGACAAAGGAATATTATAACTTCTATGTACAGAAGTATAATAGAACCCCTTTGTTCTAATACTTACTGTCAGTAATTTTTGATAATTAAAATTTTGCCTCATGTCTCCCTATAAAAAAAGTACTTGTTTTGTCAAATTGGCGATGAAGACGTATGATAAGTCTTGTGTTTTTTTGTTAACCAGGCTTAGTGGAATCACCTTATTCCATCAGACTTCATTTTCATTATTTAAATTTTTTACGGTGAACATTAATGATGTCTTACCTCGTTGGCAATCGAGCGACATTCGCTATTGATTTGTCTACTCTGATCGGAAGCCAAATTACAGCTAAATCCATATATATGTGAATTCCATTATGAGATAAATAATCCGGGTGTACGTAAAATCTCCCCGTCGGTATTACACGTCCTCCAAATTCGCTGAAACTGTATAAAATATGAATTAGTTAGATCTGAACTGAGAACGTTAAGAACAAAATTTAAACACTAAGAACAGCATTTTAAAATGATTGAAGATTTTCCTAAGGTATCACATCCTTAGTATCGATATTAAAAAGGGATTAAGAGAGTCACATTGAGGCCGGGAAACCAACTCCGGATCTATGCCTTTCGGTGCACAAAATGCACCCCCAATCCCTGCCCCGTAAACCAATTTCATTTCTGGGCACTCCAACAACTTGTCCTAATTGGTCTGCGTCTCCAGGCGTTAAAGCCCCCCAGAATAAAAACTACAATTCACATTGGTCCGAGCTGAGCCTCAGTTCATGGTCAGGGCATGATGAGATAGTGTCAAATGGGGTTTCAATGAAGTCATTCACATTACGTTGAGTAGGGTCCGAGCTAGGGCTCAGTTCGGTGTAGTGTAAATTAACCTAATTGGCTTCAATTACATACTTTGATCCGTATCTGATAGCGTAATATGCAGGACTTAAAATTTCGAATCTGACGTTGCCCGATCCTGGTATTGTGACGCAGTGAGCTGCAGTCAAAACGTGGTTCAGGGTGATTAAAGTCCCACCGCATATTTCTCTTAAACGCCTGAAAACATCAAAATTTATTAGTTGGAATACTTTATCATTTTAAGTATAATTATCATTACCCTCTTTATATTCCAGGAAATTGCGTGCAAAAATGTGTCTGACTAACATCAAGCTAGAATTTGGTATTAAGTTAATCTTTTGGTGTCTTTTAAAAATATGTGATCGGCTAAGTTCGTCTGCAGGACATAGCTTGATAATAGGTATTTGAAAAAAAAAAATAAATAAACCGGTAGAGAGCGGCCATGTCCCTTCCATTTTGGAGGACAATATGATTTTCATGATCCTGAGTACAAAATTTGTTAGTAGATCAATAATCAAGTTGATGATAGTTTGTCACTTGATAGTTGATCACTTTGAAATATTTCAATAAATAGCCTATCAATTAATCTATTTTTATCATCATTTGATCCGTTAGGAGCACTAATATTGTTTGCCATTAAACAACTTACTAGTACTATATCGGCGAAATATAGTACTACAATGATTACAAGTGAACACCAGTCTACCTCCTATTATATTTATAAACTCCTGGAACGATATTTAAGAACGTCACATTTGGCATTTCGTTTATTGAAACTTCAGTGTGCCTATTGTCAAAATATTGTACTATAAATAAAAACCTATCGACCTCCTGTTAAATCCTAATTTCCTGACACAATATTTCAAAGCGTCACATGTTTTGCGTGACGGAACTTTCTTCTGTCCCCCAGAATCTAAAACACATCCATTTTAAAATTAAATATGAGTTGAGCATATTTACGTGTGTTGATTTTACCTTAGGACTACTATCAAAAAGGGCACTTCCTTTTGAGGTTTTGGTCTTCCACCAATAATTCTGTGATCGATATCTTCCAAATGTGTACTGGCATTCAGTCCAAGAACAAACTCATCCCATACTGCCCCGATATCTTCTTCAGTGGTGACTTTGCTATCGATTTCATTACTTCTATTGTTATTCTTGCCTCTCTTGATCGATGCTTTATCGACAGCGTTGAAACTTTGTTGATTTTGTTTGTCAGTTGTAATGCTCGTTGTGTTATTAGCTTTGATTGAATTATTGATGAAAGAAGTGTTAGTTTTCTGGTTTGTTGTACCGTTAGAATTGTCGATGATAGCAATTCTCATTTTATTTTTAGAATCACCTAATTTACTGATGATAGTAATGCTCATGTTATTGTTTGCATCGATTGAATTGTTGGATAAAGTAGGGCTCATTATATTATCGGAATTGTTGGATAAAGGAGGGCTCATTATCTTATCGGAATTGTTGGATAAAGTAGGGCTCATTATCTGATCGGATTTGATTGAATTGTTGAATAAAGTAGGGTTCATTATCTTATCGGATTTGATTGAATTGTTGAATAAAGTAGGACTCATTATCTTATCGGATTTGATTGAATTGTTGAATAAAGTAGGGCTCATTATCTTATCGGATTTGATTGAGTTGTTGAATAAAGTAGGGCTCATTATCTTATCGGATTTGATTGAATTGTTAGTGTAAAATATTGTGTAGTTTGAAGTACTCGTAGTCCCTATTATCTTATTAGGTTCAGTTGTATTGTTGATAGAAGTACTCATGGTGCTTATTTTCTTATTAGCTTGAGTTATACTAATGGTGGAAGTAATTGATGCGTTAGAATCACTAAATTGTTTGATGAAATTAGTGTTAATGTTATTTTTAGCATCGATTGAATTGTTGAATAAAGTAGGGCTCATTAGATTATCGGATTCGTTTGAATGGTTTGTGTAAAACATTTTATAATTCGAAGTAGTCGTGGTGATTATTTTCTTATTAGCTTCAGTTGTATTGTTGATAGAAGTACTCAAAATGCTCATTTTCTGATTAGCGTCAGTTGTCAGTTGCTTAAATGATGAAGTGTTTATAAAATTGGCTCGGATCTTCGCTTCATTTTGCTTGATGCCTCGTCTGAAAATGTATAGTAATTTAAATAAAAAAGTTGACATTTATAAAAATGGTTTATCCGTATGAATGACTATTTGATGTCATTACCCTACTAATCTTTGATTGACATGACCATGACTATATACATACTACATATACTAAGTACTATGTTACATATTGAATTTGTGTCTCTAAGTTGTTTAAAAACCTGTAGGAGGTTAGAAGGGTACTTTTATTACATTAGCACCCCCCCCCCCCCCCCCCTATATCTCTTTGTGTTAATAGGTATTTAGACAAAGGAATATATACAGAGTAGCATATATTCCTTAGTCTAAATTACTATTAAGACGAAGGGATATTTATTCCAATGTATCTTGGGACAAAGGAATATCACACTTGTGTACATAATTGTAATCATATCCCTTAGTCTAATCAACTATTAAGATAAAGGAATATTAAATATAAAACTGCCCCAGGAGTCTCAATATCTCAATGGAGACAAACACACAAACCTTTGAGATTTTTGTAGGGCACACTTTTGTTTAGTACCAAGGGGGGTGTTAAAGTAAAAAAGTGCCGTTAGAAGCAGTTCGAAATGATCTACTACAAAATTGGACACCGTATTCTAAGCCATAGTTCAATTATCAAGAACAGACTGCATCATCGCTACTGTCCGTGCCTGGCACACATAAAGCCAGTGGTCGATTGTCGACTCCCTCTTTTAGGGTCCCCTATGTTTTGTTCACCGGCAATTAAATGCACACGGTGCTCTTCGTGAATTAGATGGTCAGCTCCTTAAGGGATGTGGCGTCCGTCTAATTGAGGGTGCCATGTCATATGGCTGAAACGACTGCTGATGAGTCAAAATCCCGAATTCGTGTAATCCATCTACATCTACGTATAGTTTAACAAGCCATTTGGAAGGGCCTTCCAAATGCTTGGGCCAAGCAGCAACAGACGTTCCGCCACGGATATTATTATTATTTATAGATACTAGATGAAGGGGTCTTCGGTAGCCCATTCCTATCATGTGAGCTTCTCACCCATGAGATCCGGGTTCATTTCTCGATTTCGGCAAGGGAGCCCAAGTTTGATGTTAACCCATTATCGTGGTAAAGGTTGCTGCTTAAGTGAAGTGGCTTATATCCGGCTGCAGAATGCCATTTATAAGATGTATATGGATAATGGAGAAACACGCTGACCCCTTGTCATCCATTAAAGCCACGTTTACACGATCCAAGTACACATGGACCAAGTCAGTTTTAACTCTACTTTGACGCTATTTGGATCGTGTAAACAGTGTATCAAAGTCATCTTGGACATCCAAGTTGAGTTCTATCAACGTAGACTTTGATAAAAACAAAAATGGCGCCCACCTGACAAATTATGAGAACGAGGTGTTAAAAAATGACAGATGTGAGGTTAAGCTGGGATTTGTTAACCAGAAGGTGATATATCACCACTCTTTTAAAACGTACAATTTAACTGGAAAGTTCTAGAGTGAAAAACATTTCACACAATCTATCTTAACCTCTACTTTAATATGTATAAAAGTTCCACTACTTGGACCAAGTATACTTTGATCGTGTAAACCTACCTTCAAGGTTCCACAAACACTTGGACCAAATGGATTTGATCAAAGTGACTTACATAGTTTTATAAGTTATTTAGCAGATCTAAGCCACCTTAGGCTATAACGTGACGGATTATTATAATTTATGGATACAGGTATACATATAAGGATAATATTTACCTTTACCTTATTTTCTCGGATAAATTATTATATATATTTTCTTTCTCATCAAGAAACATATCATCATTTAAGTATGCCATTTCCAGTTGACTTTCGATTTTTCTTTTCTTCTTCATTCTGTTGTCGACATCCTGTTCCATTTTACTTTCGTGTGTTCTCATATTCAGCTCTGAATCGATTGAATAGTTCATCAGATTTTTGAGTCTATTTCCCACCAAGTTACATTGATCTTCAGTTGTTTTTGGTTTTAGAGTAGATTCTTTTAGATAGAAATTGTAAAATTTACTATCAACTGTGTTATCAAGATTATCCGAAGCTTCTGTGTATTTTTCGTCAAATTTATCGTCTCTTGTTATCTCTAAGGTGTTAAATTCTTTTTGGGACGTTGTCGACGCCTTATCTTCATTTCTTCCTTGGCAACATTCATCATTGCTTAAACCCTTGCTGTCGCTTCCCGTTCCCTTCTCACTCCTGTTGGCCGATTCCCCCAATTTTGATTTATCAAGCCCCTCGTCTGCAAAACTCCATTTCTCCTGACATAAAACCGATTCTGTCAAGAGCAGTACTAACGTCAATTTTACGGCTCTTCGATCTCTCACAAGCATTTTATTTTTTCCCGAACCACTGCCACTAACAACAAATTTTTTAGGATGTAATAACTGAAATGATTTATTCTTCAGGATAGATATCGTAAAATTTAGTTCTACTATTTCTAATTTATTTTGAATATAAGGAAAATGTTAATTAAGTTGTCATATATGAAAAATTTATGAAATACAATGACAAGAGATCGTGTCGTTTTATCTTGTTAAAAATTTATCTTTTTTAAAATAGTCTGCCAATTAATGTGGCACATTGCTTCCTTCCTAGTACATTAATTATGCTTTTACAACACATTAATTTCTAATATATTTAATTTTCCTCCATTTTTTTTAAATCTGTCAAAATTGTTTTGGTTTTTTGACATGGGTATAAAAGTATAAATTTAGCCAAAATCAATAAGCGAAGGCAGTTTAAACGGTACTTCTTTAGATTGTTACTCCCCTATGATATTTTAGAATATAAATGACTTTGACTAAATAACTATTAAGACTAGTCCAATATACTTTGGGACAAAGGAATACCACACTTCTGTTTTTATAAGAGGAGTAACAGTCTAAATAAGAATATTCCGTACTCCTTCTTTAGATTGTTACACCCCTCCATTGTTTTAAAAAGAGGAGCAACAGTCTAAAGAAGTGCCGTTTTAATTAATATTGGAAAATCTGTGGATTACACTTACCAAACCATCCAAATTTAAGATTTGTACTTTAAAATATATAGGTGCTAATAAAAAAAAACTAATAGGCGTAGAAAGCTTGAATCCTATATAGGACCAGCAAAAAACTAATTAAGTCTTATCCACCTACATTTCATTAAAAGCGGATGAGTAGTTTTCTAAAAATGTTTCCTAATGTCAAAAACGGATTCTTGTCTTGGAATTTTTGGATTAGGAGATATGAAACATTTTTTTTTTCTTCAGAACGATCGCATAGCTTCCGGTACCTTCGAAAAGCTCGGATGATTATAATTGGTGTCTGTTTGCAATATTGAGCTGAGCGTAACAATAAACATTTTTATTTATAACTGCTGAAACCGGATCAAAAATATTAATATTTTTAATTTTTAATTAAAAAGCATTTTTTCCCTGTTTTTTATATTTTATCCCCCCTCTTAAATGAAAATATGACAAAAGTGAACATAACAATTACAACTGTACTCTTAAAGGAGTTTTCAACGACATGCATCATGAAGGGCATATACTATTTAAATTTTTGTACCCCTTACCCCTGTGTACCAATTTGGACCATTTCAGATTTATACCTTCCTGTAGTTGGTCACTATGACCGTGCCGAATTTTTTGCGTATCGGTTCAGACGTTCAGGAGGGAGTATGTGTCAAACCAAATGCAAAGTGTAGTATAAGATATTCGCTTCGCTCAGCTCAATTATTTTAAAAGTGTATAAAAATGTAATTTAAATAACTTTAAATTACTTCATCCATCATTACACAAAATCATTAATATGTTTTATCCATGGGAATATTCATTGCTCAAATGCCCTACGTTATTGACAGACGTTTGTGCAGTGATTTAAATAATTCGATCTCCCCCCTTTTTTTTTACAATTTTTTCTCTCTCCCAATTGATGGACTCCCAATCATCGCTTTGTAGATATTTCAGCACCGGCTATTATTCATACCATATTTTTTCCATGATTTAGGTTTTTGTGCTTTTTTGTAAAAATAAAAGCAATTGCTCTTCGTTTTTGAAAAAATAAAGCGAAGAGCAGAAATAACCGGAAAATCTGTTCATGCATCAAAAACAGCTCGATTGTAAACTCGATTTACGTCGGATGTTGAACAGTTTGTAAGGCCCCGTTTTTTTTTTTTTTAGGTTTTGTTTTCAGTTTTATGGTGTATGGGTTTTGAGAATGTTTTATTTAAAGTTGGTGTTTTAAACCAATCGATATTATTGTTTATGATGTATTGCTTTTAACGTTATTTACCCCCCCCCCTCCCCTTTTTTAAATCTGTCAAAATTGTTTAGATTTTTTACACGAATTGAAGTATCAATTTTGTACAATTTAAAGATCCCAGACGTTTGAAATTATTCTGTAGCTATCTGAGGGCTACTTTCGAAACCATTCAAATTTTATAAAAATCAGATCAATACTTTTGATCTTGGTCCGAGACAACTCAGACAAACTTTCTCATATACGAGTTTATAATTACTTAGCCCAGTGTTTCCACTTATTAGTTTTTTTATTAGTTTTCACTTATTACATTTAAATATTATTAAACATTTCATCAAAATTTATCATAAAAATAACTTTTCCTGGGCGGGGAATCGAACCCGGGCTCTCTCCGTCCGCGTTTTAAGCTTTTTTTCTGAGGAACTAGATTTTCCCGGGAAAACGGCTTATATCGTTGAATTAGTATTCAAATGGACTACATTTTAGAATTTTTTAATCAAAATCGTCGGAACCGTTTTCGAGAAATATTTTTTTTTTCACGTTTTTTCAGAGTTTTTGGGGTTCTCGATTTCGCCTCGGGGTATGATTTTTCTGAACATGTATGCCAAATTTCGTCAAAATCGGCTCAGTAGTTTAGGCTCCAGGCGTCTGCACAGACGACAGACAGACAGACATTTTTAAAAAAAAACACTTTTTTGGACTCAGGGGACCTCAAAACGTGTAAATCCATCAAAATCTCAAAATCGAATTTTCGCGCCATCACAATACTTTCTCTTTATATGAGAAAGTAAAAAATGGGCGAATTATAGGGGACCAATAATGAGTTTGAAGTTATAGGTGTCAATAAATTTATCTTTGTGCGCCTGTGGAAAAGAAACAAATAGGTGCATTATATGGGGCCAACAATGGGCTAATTATGACCTCCATTATATTTTACTAAAATCGGACGAATAGATTTTAAGGTTTGTTGGTTCGCAAAAATTGAGCGATAGAGAGACCGACAGGCATACACGGTACCGAAATGAATGTTCCCTGATGTCTGAAACGGATTTCTGTCTTGGAATTTTTAAAATTGGAGACAAAAAAAATTCTCGTTCTTCAGAGTGACCACATATTATCTGTTACCTATGGTAAGTTCAGAAACAAAATTATTGTCCACTCATTTGTAGTGACAGTGTTTTAAAAATGAACGTCTATTCGTTTGTAGTGTCTGTGTCTTAAGGATTGAACATTATTTTGTTATAATGACTGTCTTAAAGAATTATTGTCTATTCTTTTGTAATGACAGTGTCTTGAAGAATGGATGTCCCTATTCGTTTATAATAAATAACTATATTAAAAACATGAACATCAATTCGTCTATAATGACTGAGTCTTTAAGAATGATCAGTTGTAATATGTATTATTTCTCTGCATTAAAGTAACAGCAAACATTGATGACGTAGCAGATCGAAACATCAAACTTTTTATCCAAGGAGATGCGTCTTCTAAAACCCATAGATTGTTATGACTGACTTCCATAACCTAGTTGATTTAAGATATATTTGATATGCAAGATATATTTGATTAGGATATTCTGCAATAGATATGGAATTCCATCTGTCAACGTTGACACTCTTGATAACTGGTCCACCTAAAGATCGCTTTGTTGGAAGCTGCTAATGTTTCTGTTAAAGATGTCCTTCTAGCTGAATTGATCTATGACCCACCAAGAGATTACGTTGTAGAGACAGAGAGCCTCTGATGTTTCCATCTTTCAAAGTTGATTTTCTGGCTAAATGCTAAATGGTCCACCTGGATCGCTTTGTTGTAAGCTGCTGAAGTTTCTGTTAAAGATGTCTTTCTAGCTGAATTGATCTACGACCCACCAAGAGATTACGTTGTAGAGACAGAGAGCCTCTGATGTTTCCATCTTTCAAAGTTGATTTACTGGCTAAATGCTAAATGGTCCACCTGAAGATCGCTTTGTTGTAAGCTGCTGAAGTTTCTGTTAAAGATATCCTTCTGAGTCAGAATGAATACAGAAGTAGAATACAGAAGTTCTGACTGTATTGACCTACGACCCACCAAAAGATCTGGAATTCCATCAGTCAACGTTGACACTCAGGCTAAATGTTCCGTCTAAAGAACGCTTTGTTTTAAGTTGCTAAAGTTTCTGTTAAAGATGTCAATCTGGCTGTATTGATCTACGGCCCACCAAGAGATTACTTAGTAGAGCCAGAGAGCATCTGATGTTTCCATCTTTCAAAGTTGATGATCGCTTTTTTGTAAGCTGCTTACGTTTTTGTTAAAGATGGTCTTCTGACTAAATTGAGCCTCCAAAAAATTACCTAATTCAGTCAAAGTTGATTTTTTGGCTTAATGACCCACTTGAAGAGCGCTTGGGTGAAAGCTGCTGAAGTTTCTCGTAAGTGGTACTTAAAAAATGTATTTCTTCTAAATTATCACAATTTTCCCGTTACCGGTTATTACGGATGAAAGAAAGATAAATGTTACACAATATGGTTTTCACAATAAATGGTTTCGACTTTATTTTTGCGCTAGCGCAAGCACGAACGCGTTTAATAACTTCTTATTCTAATTTTCTTCAGCTAAATAAGTCCATCCATATTTAATTAATGGATAACGTTACTAAAAGGCTAAGCAGTCATGTTTATGACTTCCTTTTCAATTTCAATTTTTTTAATTTTTTATCTTTTTACAAAAGAAAATAAAACAGTCTATGCTAAAACATTTCAGCGCAATGTTTTGAGGCAATTGTAAGTTTTTGAAATCTTCTTGTTTTCAAACCCACCCTGAATAGGATACAGTACTAGAGGGATGCGAAGGATAGGAGGAAAGGGAAGAATGGCAAACAGCGTTTGTTTTTATGAATTATTAATATACCGTGCCGACGACACAGAGCAAACCAACAAGAAGCTAAACGAAGAAAACCGCTGTAAATAAAAGGAGGGGTGAAAACACAACACACAACCGAATTAGCTTCCCGCTGCTTTTTATACCTTCGTCTTGTTCAACAGAAGAGTAAGCTCTTTAATCGATAACTTCTTACTGAATGAGAAAAAGTATTCGGTATTCTGTTATGATTACGTTCTGGAGGATTAATTGGAATAAAACCCGTTTCCATAGCCAAAGTTTAGTTAATGTTAATCTTGAGGAGGAAACCCCGCCAGAGATTTTGTAAATCCCGACGTTTCAAACCCATCACAATGATCATTCTCAATTTAATATTTGCGACTCAACAACTTTGCAAATGACTCTCAATCATAAGCAACTCTCTTAAGAACGATCCCTGTAATTGTTTCGAAACGTATTTCGAACCCATTACAGAGATCATTCTTAATTGAAGCGATCGTAGCGAGCTTCCTACATTCAACGAAATATGCTCTGTGTCTGTGTGTCTGAAACGTACGACGATAACTTAAAGTTTACTGCTTTTGATGAAATGTGGTACACATGTTCATTTTACCAATGCTCAGGACGAGTTCGTTTGACAACGTTGTCTACCCAAGCTTTCGCGCGCAACGCTCGCGTAAACGTGTGCTTTAAAATTAAAATTGGAATTTTAGGACGGGAAAAAATTCTATTCGACGAGACGAACATTTTTTTGCGTAGTGAAATGATACGTTTATAATAATTGTTTATAAGCTACTCCGGGTGGTTGAGAAGGAATTCAACACCATCAGATGTCACCATCCAAGTTAAGACCACGCCCGATGCTGTTTAACTTTATTGGTAGGAGAGGCCAACTGCTCTTCTCTATAAGGTACCGAGGCCGCTTCTAAATCTTAGCAGAAAACGCAGTTTTTATTGCACTTTGAAGTGATTTTGTTATTTGTCCCAACAGAAGACCGTGTAATAATTTAACTATAGCGTAAATAATAACAGACTTCTTATATTTTTTATTATTTGTTCTACTCGGAAACCGAAATTTCTTATCTGTGTCATTTCTAATTCCTCTTTTTATACCGAAGATCTTTATTAGCCCTAAGTTAAACCATGGCAATGTGCAGTTTTATTTCATTTCCAGCCATTTAACTTCGTGTTTTTCTATCTACATTATTTCATTGGCATTGTTCATAGTAAGTAAACATGACAATTTCTCTTATAATGTTCATCTAGCTTATTTTATATCAAGGTCAACTAGTTATACATTTAAATAAACATACTGTGTACATAAATTTATGTTGTTTTTTAATTTTAAACATTATTAATTGCATTTGGAAACTTTATTGTAGAATACTTAAAAACCTTGAACTTTTAAAAACTTTTCCTACAAAAGCTTTTTTATTATTTTTCGTTTATTTATCTATTTTATTTTAGATTATATATTTTTTTATCTTATCTCTTCTCTCGCTTTTTTTTTATCCTATCGTTTATTTAAAAGTCCCGCTAGGTTTTGCGGGGGTACTTGATGCAGAACCAGTGTATAAAATATGATGTATTAACTCCTATAGGACCCGCAGTCAAGCTCTGAGCTTATATAGGAGGGGTTGAATATACTTCGAGATACATTAAAGTATTTTATTTATGATACTCTCATGACTAAAACATTCAAATAGCCGATATTTCACCCAAGAAGTACCGTTAGTAACGCGATTGATGCATTATTTTTTTTATTATTCATTTATTTATTAAATGTGAAAAACTATTGTGTTAAAATCAATTAATTTTTTTTAACTATTTATTTATTTTTATTTTCTTGTGCCAACTTAGATTTAAATGAAATGCTTTTTTCTTTGCTCTTTATATTTTGAATTTATTAAAACATTTGATTTTCGTTATTGCAATTGTAATGCAGGTGTGACTAATTTTTTGTTTATTGTATAAAGATGAATATATTATTTAAAGACGAATAATCATAATGCATAATAATAATTTAGAGAAGTGTTTTTTTTTCATGTCATTATAAGAATAAATAAATAGGTGAGGCAGTTGGAGGTCGTTTAGGGTGGTTGGAGATACTTGAAGGTGGTTAGATGTATTTGGAGATGTTTCAGTGTGGTTAATGGTAGCTTGGTATGGTTTCAGGATGTGAAGGTGGTTAGTGTATTTGGAGATGGTTCAGAGTGGTTAATAGTGGCTTGGTATGGTTTCAGGATGTTGAGGATGGTCAGATGTATTGGGAGATGAGTCAAAGTGGTTAAAGGTGGCTTGGTATGGTTTCAGGATGTTGAAGGTGGTTAGATGTATTTGGAGATGGTTCAGAGTGGTAAATGGTGGCTTAGTATATGGTTTCAGGATGTTGAAGATGGACAGATGTATTGGGAGATGAGTCAAAGTGGTTAAAGGTGGCTTGGTATGGTTTCAGGATGTTGAAGGTGGTTAGATGTATTGGGAGATGGTTCAAAGTGGTTAAAGGTGGCTTGGTATGGTTTCAGGATTATAAAGGTGGTAAGATCTATTTGAAGATGGTTCAAGGTAATCAGAGATGATTTTTTGTCGTTTTTAGGTGGCTGATGAATATTATATATGTATTTTTGACATTTTCATGTTTAGGCTGTGCTACATAACTCGAAAAGCGTTAAAAAAACGTTACCCGGTGTATCAAGGAGTTAGAAAGGTATAGGAGGTGTGCAGAGTCTGTCTCCAGCTGTTGGGCCTCCCTCCAACGCACGTCATAGGGCCGAAGAAAGTCGAAAAGATTTATACGTGTGACAGGGAGTTAGGAAAGTACCGGAGGTTGCCATCAACTATCAGCCCTCTCGGCCTACCTAGTATGAAGGCATATTAACAATTCGTAGAAGGCGGGCCGGCGCCTTTGAATTCAGTCGTTTGTAATCAAGCCACAGCAGTGCCGGTGTGAAGATAAGAATAAAAATGATCTTCCATCTACTTTTATCAATTACTTGAATAAATTACTGATTTTATTTCATTTTATGTCGGTAGTTTACACAGAGCAAAAACATGAAAATGTCTCACTGTCTTGCGGACTCGTTTGCAAGAAGTATTTTATATTTTTTTTGTTGATTTGTGGTCTCTTTGGGCCGTCAAAGATTCTCTAAGGTGTTTAAATGTTTGAGGAGGTTTGAGGTTATAGATAGGATGGTTGAAGATTGGTAAAGCTGATCTAAATTATTTGGAGATGTTTAGGAGGTGCCTGGTTTGTTGATATGTCTTTATTTATTTTTACGATCTTAAATACGCAGTGTATATAAAGATAAAGTACTGTTATAGCGCAAAAATTAAAAAAAAAATATAGATTTTGATGGATTTACCATGTTTTAAGATATCTTGTAAAAAATAGATTTTTAAAAAATGTGTGTCATAGATGTGTGCAAAATCGTGGAGTCTAAACTACTTAGGTCCATTTTTGATAACATTTGGAATAAAAGTTCAGAAAGAAAAAAAATTAGCTTTAAACGTGGGAGCTAACCCTGAAATACTCTAAAAAATGAAAAAAAAAAAAAATCTCAATACGTTTTACACGATTTTGATTTTAAAAATTCTCAAATATAGCCAATATAAATACGAATCTAACCATTAAAGTAGTTTTTTCGGGGGAAATCTAGTTCCTGCGAAAATAGCTATAATTACAAAGAAGGTTGGGGGTTCGATTCCTAGCCGGGAAGGAATTATTTTATTATTCCTCATAAAGAAGATCTCCACCTAGCTACCAATACTATCGTCTTAATCCTTTAAGAAAGGAAGTGCACATTTATTTATTTATTTTTTTTTTTCATAAATCATGTAAATGTACAAACTAAATCATGAATGGTATTCCTTTGCTTTCTTCTAATGAATAAGTTCTGTTACCTGTATATTTATTTTATGTCTAATTATTTTTTTAATTTGTTTCAGGTGAGTGCTCATTTTGAATTTAAATAATATCGAATGAAATTAATTAAAGGTATTTATTAAATTAAAATAATTTGTATAAATACTCAGTTCTCGGAGAGAGATAGATGATATATAGATAGAAAATATTTGTATTTAAAGCAAATAAGCTTTATTACCAAGGGGTTTTTGCCAAAATAAATTTATATAACTAAAACGACAAACATGAAATTATAAATATACCATGAAATAATAATAAAGAGAATCAATAACATTAATTAAATGAACAATTACTCCTCCAGGATAAATGATCCAACTTGAAGAACATTTAGTACAAATTGAAAATAATAGAAATTGTTTTTATTGTTGTCTTTGTTTTTATTTGTTAATATGAAAGCAACATTAGTCATACCTCCCCATTTTCTAACTAAGTATATGCATTGGCAGAAAGGATTTTCTTTGAGGCTCATATATTGGGGAGAGAAAATTACCAAAATATGTCCTGCTGCTTGGACCCTCCCATTGATGCTCTAGGACCTAGGAATAGGAAACTTTTTTGTATTTAAATTTACCTCTAGGTGTGCAAGTTCATTCACACTTTAAAGCCAAAGCTTCAAATAATCTTCTAGAATAGAATTTTTGGTACTTCCTTTAGTTTAGTATCCCTTTAAGAGGGGATACCAAAGTAAAATAGGAGACATGAGGCTAAGCTTTAGTTGAGTTACCCCCGTAAGTATTAAGACAAAGGGATATTTAGTCCTAAGTACTTCGGGACAAATGAATAACATACTGCTGTGTATAAAAGTGATTATATCCATTAGTCTAATTAATACTAATTGACTATTAAAGCAAAGGGATATTATCCCATTTATGTACAGAAGTTTGATATTATTTTGTCTCAAAGTTATTATTATTATTATTATTATAGCTTCATCGACACTTTATTTAATAAAGCAAAAGCCTCCCTTTTTAGGGGTAATTGTGAGGTTTTCGTCTGCATAGTGCTGCTATCTTATTTGAAATTGTACTGCCTGTTTCCAGCTTTGCCTATTTGCAGTGGCCCTATGCCATAACTTTCCTATTCTTTCTGAAAATTCATCTGCCCATCTTCTTGCCGGTCTTCCTCTGTTCCTAGTCCATCCATATGGAGTCCATTCTGTGGCTATTCGAGTCCATCTTTCCGTGTCCATTCTGTACACGTGTCCAGCCCATCTCCATTTTATCTTGTGGCCTTCTTTCATTAGACTTCTCCCTCCGTATGTTCTTATTAACTCTTTATTCTTTATTTTCTCCATCTTGCTTATGCCAGTCATAGCTCTTATCATCTGGCATTGCGCGGAAACTAGCTTCTCGTCCAATTTTTGGGTTAAGGCCCAAGTCTGACTTCCATAGAGGATAGCTGGGAAAATGCAGCTTTGCAAGGTTCTTACTTTGATGTTTTCAGATACACAGCCTTTAAAGATTTTCTTAAGATGCCAGAATTTTCTCCATCCTATTTTAATCCTTCTTTTTATCTCACTATTCATTGAGTCGTGCAGAGAGATCAGCTGACCAAGATAGATATATTCCTCGACATTGTCTATCACACCTTCTTCCATCTCTAATGCATCTTGGCTTATATTTGACATTAATTTGGATTTTGTCCAGTTTACTACCAGTCCATATTTTCTGCATGTTTTTATCAAATTGTTTACCATGCCTTTCATTTCAATTTCGTTTGTAGAAAACAGAAGAACATCGTCTGCAAACCTTAGGTTGCTCAGCTTACGGCCATGAACATCAATACCTACTTCGCTCCATATTATCTCTCTAAAAGCTTTTTCTAGCACACAATTAAAAATAATGGATGAAAGCGGGCATCCTTGTTTTACGCCTCTCTCTATTTTGAACCTCTCACCATCTTTTTCTAGGGCTATGTATGCTTCGCTATTTTTATAGATTTCTTTTATCGTTTGTATATATGCTTCTTTTATTCCAGCTTCTTTGAGCGCAATCCATATCTCACTATGTTTTAATGAATCGAATGCTTTGTTGAAATCGATAAAGCACATCAATATAGGCACATTATATTCATTACATTTCTCTAATATCTGTCTCACTGTTTGAAGATGGTCGTTGGTCGAAAATCCTGGGCGAAATCCTGCTTGTTCTACTGAGTGTGACTCGTATATGTCTTTAATCATTCTTTTTTGTAGTATACCGGTGAAAAGTTTGTAAAATACTGAAGTTAGGCTGATCGGCCTATAATTATTGATCAGTTCCTTGTTTCCTTTTTTATGTATGAGTATTATTTTGCTTACTTTCCATTTGTGGGGTACCTTCCTCTCTCTGAGCATCTTATTAAATAGAGCGTGCAATGGGTTTATCAAGGCATCCATTCCGTATATAAGCAATTCATTACATATGTTATCATCTCCTGGGGCTTTGTTGGTCTTTAGTTTCTTAATGCCAGCTCTTATTTCTTCTTTCAGTATTTCAGGTTCATTTTCACTAGCCTCACTTTTATCATCTACACTTACCTCTTCACCTTTGTAAATACTTTTGTAGAAGTCAGTTGCTTCTTCTAGAATTAGTTTTCTTCGTGTTATTATACCTTTCGTTGTTTCCAGCTTATGCATCCACTGTTTGTCAACCTTTGAAAGTTCTTTTGCCACCCTTTTTGTAGACCCGTATTCATTCATAATATTGTTTATGGTCTCCTCTTCATACTTCTTGATGTCTTCTTTTATTTTCTTTCTAACTTCTTTCCTAATTAGAGTGTGTTTCCTTTTAATATCTTCTGTCTTATCTATTATTCTGTTGATATTTTCCCTTTCTTCTATTAGCTTAATTGTTTCTTTAGACAGCTTCTTGCTTCTTTTCCTCTTGTCTTCTATATTTGTAGCCTTATCTTTTTCCACTGCTTCCAAAATATTGTTAAGTATTTTGTTATAAATTACTTCTATTTTGTCTTTATCATTTATATTATTATTTTCAAACATTTCTGATAAATATCGGCTGTATTCTGTTTTATTTCCTTTTATTGTTAATTTCTTCTTGGGTTCCTTTTGTCTAATATAGTATTTTCTTGGGTCTATCTCTAGCTGCGCAATTATCAATCTGTGATCCGAGCTGAATTTTAACTCTTTTTCCACAAATAGTCTTTTAAACATGTTTATATCGCTTGATAACATAAAGTCTATCTCAAACTTGTGACCTCTGGGTGAGCACCAAGTCCATTTGTCCTCTAGCGTTCCTTCGAAGTAGGTGTTTATTACTTTAATCTGTTTGCTGTTAGCAAACTCTATAAGAGTTTCTCCTCTATTGTTTCGACTTCCTACCCCGTGTGGCCCCACTATTTCCTCTTCGTTCATTTCTCGAACGCCGACTCTCGCATTCATGTCGCCCATGATAATTACTTTGCTATATTTCTTTCTAGCTTCCTCGTATTCAGCATTTAGTTTGTTGTAGAAGTGCTCTAAGTCTTCATCTGGACAGTCTCTGGTAGGTGCATGGACTTGCACAAAGGCTAATTTGTTATTACCAAACTTGATACTTAACATAGCTAGTCTCTCGTTTATCGGCTTAAAGTCTATAATGTTCTTCTTAACCTTGTAAGAGACTAAGAAACCCACACCAAGGTTTCCTTTCTCAGCCTTCGAGTGTAGTAGGGTTAACCCTCCTTTAAGATCTGTAAAAGCTTCATAGTTCCGTCTCACTTCGGCAAGGCCTATGATGTCTAGTTCTTTTCTCTCAATAGCATATTCGAATTCTACTAATCTATCATCTGATTGAAGAGTTCTACAATTGAACGTGCCTATTATTATCTTCTTTTTCCTTTTTTTCTTTCTCCTCCTTAATTGCTATTCTTTCACTTCTTCTTCTTTTGTTCCGTTGTTTTTACCATTGTCCAAGATGATCTCTTTTTCTTTGCACTGCACCATACTGGTAGCTTGCTCTGCCTCACTGTTCCTGTCCACTGTCCTTCCACTAGTGCTGGCTAATTCTTTTTGACATAATTCAGGTTTGTTCATTATAAAGTGATCTAGATTGCCGTACCTTGCTCGTGTCGATATTTCGCTTATTACATTAGTACTACTGTGTCCACGGCCTCTTCCTCTACCTCTTTTCCTAGCCTCGGGCACTTTCTTCTTAGCATTTTCGGCTGGTGAAACTTCATTGCTTCTTGGCCTTTTGGTGTTCCGGACAGGTCCTTCATCTTCTCTCAATTCTTCTAGAGTAACCATTTTACTATCGACCATAAGTTTGTCGTACTTTATTAACACTTTGTGGCCTTTATTCTTTAGTAGTTTCTTATATTCGTTTAGTTCGATCCTCTTTTCTCTTATCTCGAGAGGCAGATCCTCTTTAATTCGAATGTTTCGATAGGCTTCACTGTCATCAAGCTTATATTTGTTACGTAGTATATCATTTTTCAGGAAGTGTGAGCCTAACGTAATTACATTTGTGTCATAAGAGTTAGAGTTGTGAGATCCAACTGGCCTGACATTGACTATGTCATATCTCCTAGCGTCGATGCCTATTTCTTTCAGAATTGTAACTATTTCATCAATAAATTCGTTTTTGTTGTAATTCGTGAGACCGAATATAACTAAATTCGACCTCCGGTTTACTTTTAGCTCTTTAGTTTCTTCTCTGCAGCCTCTTACGTCTTCAGTTAAATCTTCTACTCTTTGCTTGATTTCTTCTACATTCTTATCTAGGTTTTCTTTTAACATTTTTACGTCTGATTGTAGATTTTCTAGCATACTCATCTTCTTAAAAATGTAGTCAATCTTTTCTTCCATGGTCATTTTTATTTTATTTTCGTTTTCAGATCCCATTGCCGACATTTTTATAGTTAAAATCAACAGGTGGTATATGACTCTAATTTGACTAACTGATAGCAGTTTCGATCATTAAAAGGGTCGAATCCCTATCCGTTTAACATATAGATCGACTTTAATATAAATCGATATATTCTTAACTTAACTCGTTTCGTAACTTTCAATACTTTTATAGACTATTACTAATACGCAATTTGTATATTTGATTAATTAATATTTTCTTCGGAGATTTGCTGAAATAACACTATCACTTAACAACAACACCTTTCGGAGTACTCCCGTGCAATTTAAGCCACTTCAACTTCCAAAAAACCGTAAATAATCTCGTTAAAACTTAAGAACGATCTTATCACGAACTCAGCCAATTATAACCTCCCCTGGGAGGGAGGTCTCAAAGTACTTTGGTCTAAATATACCTTTGTCTTAATAGATAAATTAGACTAAGGAATTATTATTATTTCTCTATACTGGAGAGTTTATATTCCTTTATCTAATTTTTATACCCACCGAAGTCATTTCAATTGTGAAGGAAATAGGGGGTAGTAATAAAGTACCGAACTAAATAAGTGCCGGCGGTCATACGGATTTTAAAGCGGCGGTCATACTACACTGGTATACTAGCCGCCGCTAGCTGCTCCTGGCTGTTATCAGTCCTGAGCTTTTGGGAAAACATAGGAAGAATTTAGGAAGGGCCCGGGTCCGCCCAACCTAATTGAGGTTTTCTGTGGTTTCCCTCAATTTACTAGGAAAATGCCAGGTTGGTCCCCCATTAAGTCAGCCCACAGACTGCCTATGATACCTATTTAAACACCTATTTAAACACCTGCAAACTATCCCAACAAAAGTCCAATCAAAAATTCCCATTTCAAAAAAAAAAATAAATAAATAAAAAACAAAAATAATAATAATAAAAACAAAATAAATAAATAAATGATAAAATATTTACTCCGAAATTATCTAATATACCCTTCCACAAATGTAATTCAAAATCTCCAATCCTTTACAAAATATCAAAAAAATTATGAAAGGCACAAACTATCCCCACTCAAAATGACATTATGGCTCCGGTATACACAAAAATGTTTTGTTACTTATGCCAATAAATAACTTGTTAAAAAAAAAAAAAAATCAGTCCTGAGCAGCATAGTGTGAATCCTTGTGCTCACAACTACCAGCACCAACCAATCCATTTTAGCAGGGACTGATAAAGTTGAGTAGGTTCAACTTAACCAGCGCTGCTAGCCAACACTAACCAGCGCTGCTATCCAACAGTATCCAGCGTAGTGTGACCGCCGCTTAATACTTTTCAGTTCTTAGGTTCACTTTTATTAGTATAATTGATTGAACATCCCTTTGTCTTAATAGTTAATTAGACTAAGGCATATTATCACTTTTATGTACATAAGTGTGTTCTTACTTACAGAGGGTATCATTTCTTCATCATTTTTCCCTATAAGAGTACCCGTTTTATATGATTGACGATGAAGACGTACGATAAGTTTTTAGTCTTTAGTCGATTGTACCGCGGACAGTGTTGGATGTGTTCCGTAACATTCTGCGCAATACAAATGCACATCATCAATGTGCTGTGCATGATCAAGTCCACATGCTGACAATTTCCTATTATTAGTTGAATCTCTTATCAACGTCGAGACTTTGACAGTGCAGCTAGAAGGTTTTTTCTTGCCTGACTCCAGAGTCACATTAATGACTGCTTGATTTCCCACTAGCTAAAACCTTTATCTTTAATTTTCATCAGGGTCATCCCAACTATTGTGATGATAATCTTTGTTGGCATCATAATTAAATCAATAGAGTTTACATTTTCAATCCCTGTCAACAATGTCGAAACATTTGTTCGAACTCCTCCATAATTAAATATGTGGGATACTTGGGATTGAGCGGTTGACTAATGGTATATTGGTCATTACCCAAATTACCTTTATGTCTTGGGTTTTAGCTGCAGAATAAATTACTCTTTATCTATGGATAAAAGCTACAACATATCCAATAGATTACAGAGGGATTGGAACCCCCGAAAAAAATATGCAGTAAATCGGAAGCCTGTATAAATTGCCAACACGAAATGCACTTAACGCATTTCACCACTTTTAGGACCCTCTTGCACCCCCTCAAATTGATAAATCGTGTTCACTCAAGCATCAAAACACTCATTGATCCTTTTACAACAAAACTTTTTTGATCCTCTTAAAGCCTAAAGGACTTACTTTACTGTAAAAAGCATTCCCTACTTACTATTCTTACTTGAAAAGGGTGCTTTTTTTAAGCCAAGTACCAACTTCGTACTTACTTTTGGCACGGGATATCTTAGTCTTCTTTTTTGAGGATGGTTTCTTACCGACTTCTTTTTTTTTGTACTTTTTAACCAGAATTTTTTTTGTGTGTCCTTTAAGAAGGACTTTTCACGCTTTAAAGTCTTATTCGTTTTTCTTTTACTGCACTTTTGTCAGATTTAAGTAAGAGTGAAGTATTAAGTACTCCCCTTTTATTCCCAAAAAGTTTTGGTTTATGTTTTCATTTGGATTATTTATATATCAGCAATATGATACCGTGATTTTGCACACTGCAATAAGGGTACACAATTTGTGTTAGTGAGAGACACCAAGAGATGTGCCACGCAAGCGCGACACATAGGAACTGTTCCAACATCAGACATTACGTCAAAAAGATGTTGGCTCGGCAATACGCCATGTCCTGCATCGTTTCGTCGCGTCCGACTCATCAGGGGCCCGACAATGCCCACCCAACTCTGGACCTATACCAGATCAAGAAGATCAGATATAGGGCATTTCAGATACGAGCGTGCTCTAATACCGCCATACTTACTGTAGATTATTTATATATATATTATAGTAGCTGAAATCCGGCGTTACCAGGGGGGGGGGGTCGAAATCTAATGTAGACAGTGTCCTTCCTTTTGTTTTGAAGGTCAAATATGGAAAATTTTATGAAGCTCGTAGATTTGTACGTAAATTTATATAGTATAATATTTTTGTTTTAATCTTATTAACGTATACAAATACATAATTTCGTTTCTGTATCTATTTCACTACTATGCAATTGTCTTTAAAAGAATCAATTTTAAAATGCTTCAGCTTAAAGTGCTCTTAATTTAGAAAATTATAGAAGTTGCTCCAATTCTTTTTCAATTTCTTCCTTCGTTAAATGGATTACTATTATAATTTGAAACTAGCCAAACAAATTATAGTATAAATTGAAAACTCAATTGAACGGCGTTTTAGAAATTTCACCATTTTCCCTCACCCTTCTTCACCTCCCCTCTCCAGAACAGTTTAAGAGGTGGTAGAATAGGGAGGAAGGAATATTAATGATCAGAGAGAAAAGAGGGAGACCATAGTAACTCTCATGGTACAGTTAGTCTCTACCCTAATGGGTGACACGGAAGGGGTTCAACTCCCTAAAGGGAGGGGGTGGAATTCTGTTTGGTTTGACGGGAGACGAGTGTGTAGGCGAGCGTCACCCACAAAAGGGAGGTATGGGATGGAAGCGAGAAAACTAAGGGGAATCTGCAGCGATACACCCAGAGTTAATTAACCGAAACACTAGAGCACTCTATCGTCAGAACGTGAAGTGTATGTGGATGACGTTCTTTCTCTGTTAAAGGGTTTTTGATGTATGACGTCTAAATGCTGCTAATTGGATGGAGGTTGAGTTTGATAAAAGGGTGCTATGCTCTCTTTTATACGTGATATTACTGTTCTGTGTCTCTTTTTAAACACAATTCCCACTAATTATAGCGAGATTTTTGTTATCTTGTTCGTCTGTAATTTCACTTCCTTTTTTTTGGTCTGTCTGTGGAGATATGACAGCTCAAGTTGACTTTGATTGATTGACAACATTACTTCCACTTTCAATTAACCCTTGTTATGTGGTGTCCTTTACAGTAATATGCTTGATTTGCTACTTTGTTTGGTAGAGTTTGCCTTTTTCTTATGATAAAAATGGCTGGTCTGTCCGGCTTTGCCCGAGAAATACAGTCACCGTGAAATAATTCAAAAGAATTTATGTGAGTAAGTAAAATTGTTGGTTGATGATGATGGACCATTAAGAGTATATATACAAAGTTTTTTCGATAATTATCGGTTCTGAATTTATAAAAATAAATTCATTAAAGATATACCTATTAACAATGACTTAATATTCTTCAAAATGTAACCCTCCTGCATCAATACACCGTTGCCAGCGCTTTTCCATTGATTATTCGCCCCCTAGAAGTCGGCAATGGCAAGGCTGTTGACTGTTCAGACACCCCGTCTAAGCAGCTTGGGCAGCCTCAATGGTCTTGAAACGATGTCCTTTCTGGCTCATTTTGGAGTAGGAGGAAGTCAAATTTAGAGTGTACGGTGGTTGTGGAAGCGTTGCCACGTCGTGTTTGGCCAGTTCATCCACAATTAGTGATTTGTGACTAGGTGAATTGTGGTGATAGAGCATCCAGGTATCGGCGATCTCCCTTCGGATACAGGGGACTCTAATCCTCAAACATTTGAGCATTTATGTGTAAAATTTTGCCCATAGGCACAAACTCCTTGTGGACCACACCTTTCGCGTAAAAGAAGATGAACATAAATTTCACTCTTGATTTGCTCATGCGGGTTTTTTTTAACGGAGGAACGTCTTCCTGGTCGTTTTTAATTTTATGCCACTCAAAAACACCCGTTCTGTACATGACTTCATCCTTGTACGCATGTCAGATCATACTAAAAGTCTCAGTTGTGAATTGTTGGTACAACGCTGCTCGCTGGTTTTCTGCATCTTGACTCTTAACGCTGCATCTAAACACACTTTCACTTCGTGCTCGATCTCCACACTCCAAAAGGACGGAAGCTGCTGAGATGGATCTCCTAGCTTACATGATATCCCCCACCACCGATCCTGCCCATTGGGACCACCTTCTACTCCTTTCCATTGGTAGGAAAAAATCAGTTTCAATACGTATTTACCTTACTATATACACTCGGCAAATTCCCGTGCTTGGCTACGAACTGTGTTATTTTTATTTTAATAGGTTCTATAAACTAAGTGTAAGAAACATTAAACATTCTTTTGCTTAAAGAGAATATTAAGATAGATCAAATATAATTTGCAAAATTTCTTAATTAGTAATTGATTCGGGCTGTGGAGAAGTCTTTTTAAGTGTTAACTTTCCAAGAATAGCAGTTTTGTCCTCATATCATTTTTTGATTTTATATACCTAATCTGAGTTATAATGTTAATGACTAGAGGTCGGGGTTCGATTCCCTGTCGGATAGGGTTATGTTTTCATTTTATAATTAAATTAATATACCTTCTGTCAAAATGTTCCAGCTCATCACTCTGACACTTAATAATAATGTAGTACCAGACTTTTAAGAATAAATCTCTTATATATAGGTATTAAGCAATGTTGGTTATCTGTTCTTTGTTTTTACATTTGAAGTGTTTCTTTGTATAAGGGAAAGCATTAGTTGATGGTGAAGTAGGTTTTTAAACCTCGTCTAGATATGTTTGGTAAGTTTCTTGTTGAAATGTGAATACCTTTAGACATGAAAACGTGGAGTAGAACCGTAGTAACCTCCCCCTTGTTAGTCCTGGTACTTGATAGGGGTGGAGGGAAAAAGCACCGAACTGAATGGTTTAAAAAAAAAAAAATGCGAACGAGGGGTTGATTCAGGTTTCTTCCGCCTCTCCCCCTCCTCCCCCCCACCCCTAGACGAAACGTTTCGAGGGTTTAGCTGAAGATTCTAAACCAGACTAATGCTAATGGAGTGGAAATGGAAACGGTATGATGAGTAGAGGGTGAGTGTGCCCCCGGATTAGAAGGGTAGAAAGCTTTGGGAGGATGTGCACAGCTCGCCCCCCGTACGAAAAAAAAAAAAATAGAATAAATATCGGTAAGCATTGTGGAAAAAGTGGAAAACGGATCGTTCTAGGTAGAAATCACGATTCACTATGAGATTCGGATGATTCCATATTAAAAAATATGGAAATCGTTCGAATAAATATGGAGGGAGGGTTGGAGCGAAGCTATTATCTTTAAATATAGATATGAAATACATTGAAAATTCTCGGAGAGCATATATATATAAACAAGTATCCGTATTGGCTAATACAAACTATATGTTAGATCATATAAATAATGAACTCTATTAGAAAACAATAGCAATGTACCATATTAGATCTTATTAATAATTAATCATATTAGATCATATAAACAATGAACTTTAGTAGAACAAAATATATTAGATCATATTACAAACAACGAACCATATTAGACCATATAAATATAATTAACTCTATTAGAAAACAATAACGATGCACAATATTAGATAATATTAACAATTAATCATATAAATAATGAACTTAATTAGAACAAAAACGAAATATATTAGATCATATAAATAATTAACTCTGTTAGAAAGCAATAGCGCTGCACTACATTAGATCATAATAACAATTAAGTTAATTAGAACAACAACACAAACAAAATATATTTGATCATATTATAAACAACGAACCATATTAGATCATATGTACAAAGTATATTAGATCATATTATAAACAACGAACCATATTAGATCATATAAACAAAATATATTAGATCATATAATAAACAACGAACCATATTAGATCATATGTACAAAGTATATTAGATCATATTATAAACAACGAACCATATTAGATCATATAAACAAAATATATTAGATCATATAATAAACAACGAACCATATTAGATCATATAAACAAAATATATTAGATCATATAATAAACAACGAACCATATTAGATCATATAAAAAAATCTATTCGACAAATTTAAACATAACTTTCTTTGTGAAGGAGTTTGTGAGTTGTTGTTGACATAAGAAAACCTCTTCAATTTTTTTTTTTTTACTAGAATACCTATAAAGTTTTTAACAGCTGATTTTTTATATTTAATTTTTTTCATTTTGAGCAAAATCAAAGATATTTTCATCAAAATCTCGGAAACTAGATTTACGTAACTAGAATTTTTATATATAGTTAAATTCGTATTTAAATAGAAAACTTTTTAGAATTTTTAATCAAAATGGTCGAAACCCTTTTTTTACACTTTTTATTTGAGCTTTTTGTGGGGGTAGTGCCTTTAAATTTGAAGCAAAAATTAATAACTTGATTTCGCCGATAATATTTCTGGACATTCCAAATTTAATTGGAAACGGTCCAGCGGTTAATGGCTTCTCGTTTCTGCATAAGTGTGGGTTTAGCCTTACAGGGGTAGTATTATTTTTCACTGCAAACTGTGGTTTCTTATTTTCAATAATAATTAAATTTAAAAACGAAATACATACAATAATTACTTAATGGAAAACATTGGATGGCGAAATATTTTTTAATATGAAAAACTTTTGTGTTGAAGAATATCTTATTTTGTATTTGATTTGATTTTCTCCTCCAATTATTATTTTACTTAATTTTCCTTTAATTCATTAGTAGCTTAGTTAATTCTAAATCCTTGCAATCTTCCTTTTTATTAATTATTCCATTTTCTTACTGACTTAATTTAATTCTTCGTATCTTTTTTTGTGAATCCTCTTAGATTTTCCTAATTGATATCCTATTTCAGATCTTAGTGTTTTGTTTCTTCTTCATCTTCTCTCATTTTACATCAATTAAATAACAGCAAATCATCACTTAAAATTCAAAATTTCCCAGTCCAAAATACTTTTCAGACATCAGGGAAACATTGTTTGTCTCGTGTTTGTTTTTACTTTCTCATATAAAGAGGAAGTATTGTGAAAGGCGCGGCACTTCGATTTTGAGATTTTGATGGATTTACACGTTTTAGGGTCCCCTGAGTCCAAAAAAAGTTTTTTTTTTTTTTAAATGTCTGTCTGCCGTCTGTGCAGACGCGCGGAGCCTAAACTAATGGGCTGATTTTGACGAAATTTGGCAAACATGTTTAGAAAAATCATACTCCAACAATTTTTAGCCCTAAATTTAGGGGCGCTACCTCTCAAAAACAATAAAAAAAAACAACGTGAAAATAAATTATTTCTTGCAAACGGTTCCGACGATTTTGATTTAAAAATTCTAAAATTTAGTCTATTTAAGTACGACTTTAACGATATAAGCCGTTTTCCCGAGAAAATCTAGTTTCTTGGAAAAATAGCTTTAAATCGTGGACGGAGAGAGGCTAGGTTCGATTTCCCACCGAGGAAAAGTTATTTTTATGATCGATTTTGATGAAATGTTCAATAATAATTAAATGTACCAACGAAATCTTGAAAACTAATTAATGACAAACACTGGGCTAAGTAATTATGAACTCGTATGCGAGAAAGTTTATCTGACTTGTCTCATACCGATTTTTTCTTTTTGCTGTACGGTACTTAAAAATGGATTTTATTTGTAAGATTGTAGATCCCAGAGTATGATATAATATGCGAACTCTAATACAGAGGTTGGTGTAGCATTGCTTCTACAAACTCTACTGCTTTAGCCTCCCACAACTTTAAAGGGCAAAACCCTTAGACCTTAATTATTCTGGGTGTTACATTTCATTTTGCTAATTGTTACTGTTGCTTTCCCATTACTTGGTACTGTTCTGAGTTTATTTACATTAGAATTACGATTGTTTAGACTAATGTATTCATGGTAATTAGACTTTGATGGAGTATATTGTAAATTTAACATCAATTAGGGATGTTTCTTCAATAATATTCTTTAATTAAATTAGTTAAGAAATATTTATACAACAAAGTTGCTTACATGCTTGGAATTTGTAGGCTTTATTATGTCCTAATGATAACACATTGTATTATCATATTGATAAACTGCTACATCTTGTTTGATTTTAAGGTAAATCAAAATCCACTTCAATGTTGGTTTTAAACTCACTTGGCATCAATGTTGGTTCTCTCACGGGCTGTGACTTGGCGAGGTTGACTCGAAATGTGTCGCACCTCGAGTTGTGGGAACATACTGGGCTCGATATGGCTCGCGGGGGCTCGAGCTGTCCAAATAAGGTTCGACAGACAAGCCTCGGAGCACGAGCCTCCAGCCAGAAGAGGTTCGCCAAGTCTCAAGCCGTCAAAACCCAGCTTAATTTTATTCGACAGCCCTCAAGCCTGCGAGCACGAGCCTCCAGCCAGAAGAGGTTCGGCAAGTCACAAGCCGTGAAAACCCAGCTTAATTAGATCGTCTTGTGTGTTAAATAATCGATCGATATGCAAATAAGAAAAAAGCAAATAATTGAACCAATTAAAGCCTACGAAACAATCTTAATCTCCCCATTTTCTGATTGCTATCTGTTATCGTATCTTCAAAAGTTGCTAACTTTGCTGGAACTCTGTTACGGTACGCTTAGTCTCGTGTCCCTCATTAAGGAATTGTATGTTTCGGGAGTTGGTTGACACTTAAAGCTCTCGACTTTCTTCTCCCGCCCCACAAGACTTAAACATCGTTAAATTCTAATCTTTACTAATTGTTTGCGGGAGAAACACGGAGCAAGGGGATATAAAAGACAAGAAAGATGTCGTAACTCTCAAGTTAAATCGACTGACAAGATTCCATGCTGCAGAATCCACCTAACCCTTTTTTCTCATTAACAGTGTAACCAGAAAACAACGTTCTTTATAAACAATATAATATCCTAGACAAGCTCAATAATCATTCCTCCCCCAGTGTTGCCATAACAACTTCTCATCTTTGTGTACAAAAGCCAATTACTAGTGACTTCCAATTACTTTTGATCTCTGGAACTATAGAACCTATGACCATGAAATTTTGTTGATAGATTCCTTCTAGGCTTTAAAAGTGCTAGCTTAGAAATCTTTTAGCCATCCAATCAAATTTGATTCAAAATGGCAGTCATTTATGTGTATCAAATTCAGTCATGTCATTTACTACGTGCCCATGAGTTTTCAAAACCGTTTTAAAAACTGTTTTGGTTTCAAACCGAAAGTGTTTCCATGAGGAGTTTCCAAAACAGTTTTCACAACAATTTTGAAAAACTATAAACTCCCAGACTAGTTATAGTTGATTCAGGTTATCATATCTCTCAATCGTCATACCTACTGCGCATGTCTCAATTCTTTTTTCAATTCAAAACCCTGTTTCCATGCTATTTTGTTCAAAACATTTTTAATACGAAACCAAAGATTTGGTGTTGTCCTTGAACTCAAAACGTTTTAAAATCACCGTTTCCATGGGGGTTTGAATACCAAAACCGTTTTCAAAGCGGTTTTTCGAAACTCATGGAAACGTGGAAAATGTCTCTGAAACCAATAGCACTAGAATATTGAAATTTGGAAGTTAGGTTCTTTGTATGACCTAATCACTTTTAGTAAAAGGGTTTTCCGTTTAGCCGTTTTTATTTAAGATGGTGGCTCATATATGTATTTGAAATCAAGTTTACTTCACTCACGTAATCATCACTACTTTTTTGAAACAGCTGAAGATGAAATGATGGTCTTTAGTATGATAAGTTTAGTAATAATTAGAGGTACGGAATTTTCGTTTTTACGAAATAGACGCGAATTTATGCGAAAATCTCTTTTATTTGCGAATAGATGCGAAATGTACTTATTGATAATTTTTATTAATTATGTAACATACTTTTTATTTTTTTATTTTTTCGTCATACATCACAATCACGACTGGCTTTGCCAGTTGAAGTGTGGACGGATGAATATTTTCGTGGTGCCATCTGGCTTTGCCAAACGGTTTTGCCGCTTGGCCTTGCCAACTGGCATTGCGCGGCATGGTGTGGACGCGCCTTTAGAAGCTTTAGAATCTAATTTCATAACCCGAGGTATCACAGTATAACTAACAATTGGTGTTTTTTTTTAACGAAAAGATTTAAATCTCCCTGCAAAATAATTTATCTCCCACTCCAGTCAAGTAGTAATATAAAAGTAGTAAATATAATGTCGTCGTTACTGACAGAAGAACGACTCTAAAAGAATCAAATGTTGAAATAACAACATTATCTTTAATTAACATTAAAGGTTCATTTTAAGTGTATAAAGAAGTTGTTTTATTTCATATAATGTAGTATATGCTAATGTTGGCGAAAATTTCGAGATTATAATTTTTTAATTTGCGAAATTTCTGGTTTTTTTTATGCTAAAATTCCGTACCTCTAGTAATAATATATATTTTGGAAATTCGATCCCTAGAAATTAGTAGAAAGCATTTATTATTTCATAGTTTTGTTACTTTTATATATATATATATATATATATATATATATATATATATGTATATATATAAATAAAGTTCAGTATAAAAAGAACAACTTTTTTTTTTTAAATAAATCTAACTTTTTCCCTAATAATACCCTATAAATTCTTAAACTTCTCCTGTGTTGCCAAAACTCGAATGTATTGTAAACAATAAATTCCATAGTATACATTATTTTCTTATAACCTCTTAATTGTTTTACAACTTTTACAATAACACATTATTATAATTTAATTTAAAGTTTTTTCTTTGTTTTCTTTTTTTACCCACTTTTCCCAATAAACATCTCTAAACTTCCTATACATTTTTCTTTTTCAGTGTTGCTCAAACAAACTTTTTGAAAAATACACTACAACTTGTTTTTTTTTCCATGTTTCTCTCTTTTAACCTCTTGATCTTACAATAGACTTACTTTTATTATATTATGAAGTTTGTTCTAGAGCTCATTTAACTTTTCTCAAAGTTTTGCGAAGTGTGTTATTATTTTTGAGGATCTCTTCATCTAAGTTTGAATCCTGCTGTTCATTATGACTGTTTACTAATTTTATGGCTGTTCATTGTTGATCCCCTCATATATTTCTTATGAAAATTAATATATATATATATATATATATATATATATATATATATATATATATATATATATATATATATATATATATATATATGTAATTAAGGGAATAATTATTTTAATTGAGGGTGTATTGTTTATGTATGATCACGTCCCACTTATGAGACTTAACTCGTACATAAGCACTTGTCTTATAAGTGGCGTATGAACTTCATTTATATTAATCCATTCAAAATATGTCATACTTTTTATTATACGTGATCTTTCATAATTTTTCTTCTTTTTTTACACTTGCAAAGTACATAAAGGGTGTGAGATTCAAATTTGAAAGAAGAGCTTTAGTAAATTTCTTTCCTAAATTTATTAAATATTTTAAGCTAGTATTAAACGCTGTACATCGTTTTGAATGTTTTGAAGAGTAGGGCAATTATGTGTTAATATTACTACAAAATATCCATTCTTGAAAAAAAAATATGACCGAAATGTGGATTTGGAAAAAAGTTAATGCTTGATTTAGAGAAAAAGCTCTTTTCAGGTAGATTAAGACTGTCAATTTTTTCCCGCAAAATTATTTGTAATATCCATATTGAAGATAAATTATTTAATAAAGGAAAACAAAAAAAAAAAAAATAATAATAAAAAAAAACGGTTCTGGCGACTTCATTTTTAAATAATCTAAAATGTAATTTAATGTCTGTTTGATCAATTACTTGATCATTAAACATTAATTATATTAGTAATTAATAAAGAAAGCCAATTTCATTTTAAGACAAAAAAACAACAATACACATTATTTATTATAACTGTCACATACATGTTTGTTTATATAAAGACAGTGTTTACATAATTTAAAAAACAAAATAAAATAAAATATTAAATAAATTAAATATAACTTTCTCAACATCCTTTCTTTCTTAATAAAAGAAAATTAAATATATAAACTAAGCTGAGAACAGAAACAAAGTTTAAGATTGATACCTACAAGGTTTTTTAATTTTAGACCGATCTCTCAAGTCATAACGTTTAGGAGGCTCTATACTTGTAGTAACAGGCGTAGATGGCTGAGAAGAGTGAGAGGTTGATCCAGATGCTTCACTCTGATTGACTGCAGCCGATGATGCAGCATCACTTTTCACTCTGATTAAATGCTCTCTAGTTCTTCTGTACGATGGACCTTCTTCAGATTGAATCACGTATGACCTAGGAGCATCCAAACATTTTTTTAATGTTCCTTTTTTCCACTTGTTATTTTTCCTAAAGAGCACTTTATCCTTTTCTTTTACAAGTGTTAAGTTTCTAGCTGTTCTATTATACCAGTCACTTTGCTTACGATGCATTACATTCTGTTTAAGTTTAAGTTCTGAAGGTTTAACTACAGTTGGTTTCAGATGACCTTCAGTCTTAATCATATCATCTCTAAGCCTCCTACTCATAAGAATCTGTGCAGGAGACAAGTTCAGTCCAGCAATAGGAGTGTTCCTATAATCTAACATCAACTCGTGTATACTACATTTTGTTAATTCTGATTTCTTTAACATCTTCTTAGTTGATTTAACAGCTGATTCTGCCTGCCCATTACTTCTTGGAAAGTTAGGGCTTGAAGTCACCAATACTATATCATGACGTTCCAAGTAATTTTTAAACTCTATACTGTTAAAGGGAACATTGTCGCTTATAATCTTCTCTGGGTATCCATGGTAAGAAAATATTACTTTTAATTTATTAATTATTTCCTGAACAGATTTGTTTCTTATAGGCAATAGCTCAAGCCACTTTGAAGTGTAATCTACAACTACTAGATAACTTTTACCATTATAATCTAGTATATCCATTCCAAGTTTTCTCCACGGTAATTCTGGTACGGAGTGATTAATCAAAGGCATCTTGCAGTTCTGAGGTCTTAATTGTTGGCATACTTCACAGTTTAGGATCATTTCTTTTATATCTTGTGACATACCAGGCCAGTACAAGGATTCTTTAATTTTGAGTTTAGTTCTAGTGATACCTTGGTGACCTTCATGGGCTGTTTTTAGAATAACTGACTGAAATGACAAAGGAATCACTAAACGATCTTCATAAAAAATTAATTCATCGTAAATTGTTAAAAAATCTTTCAGGGCAAAAAATTTATTCTCTGCCGATGACAAGTAATTCTTATCTGGCCATCCATTCTTTAAATAATTCATAATTTTGTTTAATACTTTATCTTCTTTAGTCATCTTTTTTAGTTCATTCAATCTATGTTCTGAAATAGGGAGTTTTCTTTTTACTTCATGTATTACAAAGTTTAGTTCTAAGTCTTCTTGGCCAGTAGTTTTTAATGCAGCTCGAGATAAAGCATCTGCTATTAGCATATCTTTACCCGGTAAGTAGGTTATTTTTACGTCATATTTCATGATACGTAAGTACATTCTTTGTAATCTACTTGGTATTTTACTAAATTCTTTATTTTGTATACATACCAACGGATTGTGATCAGTCTGTAGAATCACATGTCTACCATAAATAAAATAATGCCATTTCTCTAATGCGAAGACTATAGCCAAACATTCTTTTTCTATTACTGCATACCTTTTTTCAGTAAGAGTCAATGTTCTCGAGGCATAAGCCACTGGTTTTCCATCTTGTATCAGCACTGCCCCTAATCCTTCATTACAAGCATCCGTCTGAATATAAAATTGAGATTTTTCATTACAATGAGATAAAGTTGGAGCTTGACTTATTAACAATTTCAACAGGTTAACAGCTTTATTATGTTCGTCAGTCCATTTCCAATCTGATGAATTTTTCGTAAGTTCCCTCAGTGGAGCTGATACCTGAGAGAGATTGGGTATGAATTTACCCAAATATTTTACTATACCCAGTAATCTTAATAATTCCTTATTATTTTCGGGGTTTTTCATTTTTACAATAGCCTCAGTCCGTTTAGGATCGACTTGAACCCCTTCTTTAGAGACTATATGCCCAAGTAGTTTTACTTTTTTACATTTATATTGAAATTTGGATGGATTGAAAGTTATACCGTTATCTTTGGCTCTTTTCAGTACGGCCGTCACTGTAGCTTCATGATCTTCTTCAGAAGTCGCTATAAAAATATCATCAATATATATCTTTACTCCTTTTATATCACTAAAGGTTTCCATATTCTTCTTTTGAAATGCTTCACTATCTATTTTGATCCCATAAGGCAATCTTAAATAGCGAAATTTCCCAAACGGAGTGCTAAAAGATAACATTTTTGACGTTTCATCATCTAATACTACTTGATGAAAACTTTCTTTCATATCTAATAAAGTATAACACGATGTACCATCTAAATCACTTAATATTTCATCTTGAGTAGGAATATGATACTTATCTTGTACAATAAACTCATTAAGATACCTTGGATCTAAACATATTCTTAAATTTTTATCTGGTTTTTCAGCTATAACCAATGGATGAGACCAATCAGTCGGGACATTCATAGGTTTAATAACTTTTTCTTTAACTAGCCTATCTAAGGATTCTTTAACTCTTGGCAATAAGGATTTTGGAATTTTTCTTTCAGGAAATATTCGTGGCACAGTATTTTCTTTTAGTTTAATATGGTATGGCTGACCAGGGAATTTACCAATACCTTCAAAAACCGGTTTAAACTTTCTTATAAGATCTTCTTTAGTTTGAATTTTACCTTGTTGAACCGTGTCTATTCTTTTAATTAAATCAAATTTAATGCTTGATGTTAAACCTAAAATAGGTTTAGACGGAACATCCATTATTGTATATTGTACACCAAAATATTTTCCTCTTATCAAAGTTTTAAGGCTTATTTTTCCTAAAGATTTTAATTTATGATTACCGAAGGCAACAATATTGTCATTTGTAGACCTCATCGTTGGTATCTTACCGTTAAATATATTTTTTAGTATTTTTAAAGGAATAATATTTATGTCTGCTCCGGAATCAATTTTAAATCTAATCGGAGTATCATTTATCCAAGCTGTTTGTACCCAATGTTTCTTTACCTCGTGATTACAAACTTCATTTATATGTAACTTCTCTTCAGTATCAGAACTCTCATCCGATCCAGAATTTCTCTTCTCTGTACTATAATTCTTTTTATATTTTCTATTATTCTTTTGATTTTTTCGTGAACACCCTATTGAAAAATGATTTTTAAAACCACAGAAAGAGCAAGTTTTCCCATAGGCAGGACATTGAGCTCTCACATGTTCCTGACCACATTTAAAACATTTATAAGAATTATTACTAGCACGAGGGTACGAGTTAGATTTGCTATGTGGACCTCTAATTAAGTCTAATTATTGACAGGACCATCTTCTTTATTTTTCATCTCGTGTAATTGGTTCTTAACAACTTCATGATTTAAGAAAGTTTTGAACGCTTTTTCTAAAGTTAAATCTTCTTCTGATAATAGTTTACTTCTCAAAGCATCGTCATTAGTTTCTATAACGATTTTATCACGGACCATATTGTCCTTTTCTTTGAATTCGCAAGATTCGGCTAAATTTTTTAATGCCGTAATAAACTGAGTAGCATTTTGATTACATTCTTGTTTATATTTGTAAAACTTAAATCTTTCAAAAACTACATTCTTTTTAGGTTCAAAATGCGCATCAAAATGTTTTACAACACTGTCAAATGTTTCTTTATCATCTTTGAAAGTTTTATAGATAGCTAAGGATTCTTTACCCATTAAATTTAACAATGTCGCAATCTTTACTGTTTCGTCATCTTTGTTCAATTTAGACGCTATCATATAAATATAAAACTCATCATACCAATTTCTCCATTCTTTAGCCATATTACTGCTGCTAAAATTGACACAATTCGGAGTTCTGATGTCTCTAGACATTGTTATTAATTTTATTTCGATAAATAATACTTGAAAAGAAAAACAAAACATCATACCAAATAAATCTTGTTGTGGGATGAACTATTATATCTTATTTACATCTGACACCATGTTTGATCAATTACTTGATCATTAAACATTAATTATATTAGTAATTAATAAAGAAAGCCAATTTCATTTTAAGACAAAAAACAACAATACACATTATTTATTATAACTGTCACATACATGTTTGTTTATATAAAGACAGTGTTTACATAATTTAAAAAACAAAATAAAATAAAATATTAAATAAATTAAATATAACTTTCTCAACAATGTCCAAAATATTAAAGGAAAAAATCGATCTGAAACAATACAGACAAACTTCCTCATATACAAGTTCATAATTACTTAGTCCAGTGTTTTCCATTAATTAGATTTCGTGTTTTCGTTGGTACATTTAATTATTATTGAATATTTCATCAAAATTTATTATAAAAATTAGGTGATTTAGCAGGTGATTTTGAAAAGATGAAGAAGTAATTCTATTTTTTTAACTAAACACTACCCACATAGACCTAAAGAAAGAATTTCTATATAAATATTAATAATTATAGTGGGTAATTAGAATTCATATAAAAATAACTTCTCCTCGGTGGGGAATCGAAGCCGGTCTCTCTCCTTCCGCGTTTAAAGCTATTTTTTCTGGAACTACATTTATTCCGGTAAAATGGCTTATATCGTTAGATTCGTATTTAAATGGACTACATTTTAGAAATTTTTTAAATTAAAATCGTCTGAACCGTTTTCGTGAAATATTTTTATTTCGCGTTTTTTGGGGGTAGCGCCTCCCAAATTTGGAGCTCTAGTAGTTTAGGCTCCACGCGTCTGCACAGACGATAGACGATGGACTGACAATTTTTTAAAAACCATTTTTTTGGACTCAAGGGACTTCAAAACGTGTAAATCCATCAAAATCAAATTTTCGTGCCATCACAATACTTTGCGTCATTTTTATATAAGAAAGTAACAAATATAATGAAAATCGCAAACGAAGTGTAAACAATTACTAGTTACATTTCTTTGATGTAAATTAAATTTGATACTACGGAATTTAGATTCAGTATTACTATTTTTTATAAGAAAGTTTCGTTAGAATTTTTCGGGTTTCTTTCGTGAAACCAAAAAAAGAAACCCTTATCGTTTCGTTTCTGTGTCGGTCTGTCTGCCAGTCATTACAGTTCCAATAACGTTTGAATCAAAAGAGATAAAAACATGAAACTTTCCAGTATTAAGCTTTATTTTCCTAGACACCACGACTCTAGCGATAGACGCTCAGCGATAGTCACTGGGCGACTATCGCTGAGCTATAAAGAATTTTATGTTCATAATACCAAAGAAACCTTTCTTACGTGAGATTTCACGCACAACCAATTTATTTTATATTAAACTGATCAAGTATATGTTTATTTTAGATTTCTTATTGAATAATAAATCGGTGTCATTGGGATTTCATTTTTGATATTTTTTAATAGAAGGAGTTTGAAAAGTTAATATATTATCTCTTCAAGCCAATAAGAAGCGTGAGATTTACGCAGGAATTTCTTCTTTCCTTGAAGAAGAATAATACCGGAAAAAAAAGGTTTAATATAATATCATGTTTTATTCATGAAACATACCACCCCTCTCTACTTCTTCATTGTAATTTCAGTCCAATATAAGCCTTCTTCGGCCTACCCCAGGGAAGAAAGAAGCAGGAAATAATTCTAAGTTCCTACTTTAAGCAGGGTAAAGCATTGCTTGGGTCTTCAGGTTGTGAATAGGGTGATGGCTTAAGGTTGAAGATTCCTCAAAGAATTTTCATTCCAATCTCTTCGAGTTTTATTTGTTTATTCTGATTTTCAAAATGATGGTTTGACATTGTTTTTTTTTTAAAGGGGTGGTTTGGAGAAGTGAAAAAGTTTTATTATTATTTTTTTGTGAATACCCATGATTACCATAGTCTATAAAGCTATAAAGTCATCTTAAAAAGAGTTTCTTTTATATTACTTTAAGTTTAAAAGATAAAGTCACAAAAGGAAGTAAAAAAATAAACTTACTTTTTTAATAAAAGTTGATCAAAAGTAAAAGAGAAATAAAGTGGATCAAAAATTGGAAGAGAGAATTAGAATAAACTAAGATTATCTTTATTTTTGTTTTATTTGTTATTTCTAAAGTGAAATAATAAGAATAAATCTCTTAAACGTGTCATAACGGCAACATTCTAGTCAAGTAATTTAGTCGAGTGGCGAGTAGATTAGTAACTAAAAGTGTCTGAATGGTAACATTCTAGTCAAGTAATTTAGTCGAGTGTCGAGTAGATTAGTAACTAACCGTATCTGAACGGCAACATTCTAGTCAAGTAATTTAGTCGAGTGGCGAGTATATTAGTAACTAAACGTTCTGAACGGTAACATTCTCAATTCATTTCACTTTATTTTTTCGGGCGAGTAGAAATTGGTATCCTTATACGTTGAATTTGTGACTGTACTTTCATTAACAGAAAATTAAAACAATTTTCAGTCATTCTTAAATTCCAAAGTATTCTTTAGGATCTTTTAATGCTAATTCTTTGAGAAGAGAAGTAGTACCTTCTAATTCATCCTTTCTCTGAATCCATTTTCGTATCCATAATTTTTTACTTTCTCATATAAAGAGAAAGTATAGTGAGGGCGGGAAAATTCGATTTTGAGATTTTGATGGTTTTTCACGTTTTGAGGTCCCCTGAGTCCAAAAAAGCGGTTTTTATAAAATGGCTTTCTGTCGTCTGTGCAGACGCCTGGAGCCTAAACTAATGGACAAATTTTGACGAAATTTGGCAAAATCATAACTCGAGGTGAAATCGAGAAATGAATTTTAGCCCCAAATATGGGGGTGCTACCCCCCAAAAACTCTGAAAAAAAATTATTTCTCGAAAACGGTTCCGACGATTTTTATTAAAAAATTCTAAACTGTGAGTTAACTTAAATACAAATCTAACGATATAAGCCGATATCCTGGGAAAAATCTAGTTCCTGAGAAAAAAACTGGAGATGGAGAGAGGCCAGGTTCGATTCTTCGCCAAGGAGAAGTTATTTTTATGATAAATTTTGCTACGAAAACTTATAAATGGAGACATTAGGCTTAGTTCTTGTGAACTCGTATATGAGAAAGTTTGTCTGAGTTGTCTCGGACCGATTTTTTGCTTTTGACATACTAATTTCTTCTACAAATTATCTAAAATACACATTGCACTAAGCTTTATTAGCTTATTTACTTTGTTGCGTTGCGTGTACTTGCATCTTGCAAGTACACTAAACTACAAATGTACTGAACAGTTTAGTAATGTGCAAGTGCGAACGATTTTTGGTGAGTTGCTACTAGCTCAGTTACTAAATTACTCGCCACTCGACTAAATTACTTGTCAAATGCGAACAAGGCTTAAAAAAACCTTGAATGATATTCTCTATGTTAGTTAACTTTTAAATGTTTATTGAAGATTACCGAATGTTTGCTGAAATGGTATTCCTCAAACTGAGATTTCATTGCCTTCACAGGGAAACCCTAATTAACATTTATGTGAAAGTCAAATTGAAAAGGAATGAAGGAAGCAATTAGGGGGAAGGAAAAAAGAAGAAGGATATTGACCCTATTCTTTATTGTTAGTGGCCATCAACTTTGTGGTTTATGGGGTACGAAAGCCCTCTTTTTTGGGGGCTTGGTGTGTTTCTCTTGATGGGCCTGTTGAAATTGATGCTTGGTCTGTACAAACTTTTCAATATCCCTTCGATAGGCCGGGGTGTTTTTCCTTCGCTGAAGGAAGAATGTTTACGGCCCTTTTCTTGTATTAGCCTACCCCCTCTCGCTTTTATATGAGGACATCATGAGGGTTCGGTAAGCGTCCCTTCGCTTTGAAAAGCCCTTACATAAGGATTGTTAATAATCCTTCAGGACCTCTTGCTAGGGGGTTGTCCCTTTCGAATTCTCTCGCAGGTCCTGTGAGGTCTTTAAGTGAAACCTCTTGGGCATATCGATCAAGATATCTAGGGTTATCTATCTCCGTGGCCCTTATGCCCTTCAGTTCCAGACTTTATGCCTGTTGTCTCGTGTCGCCTCATGGAATTCGCAATAACGGAAGACAGATGTTGTCTCTGAACCCCCTCGACGGAGCTCGATGGCATCTCGGTATTATTTTGTCCTATTGTCCAGGTAACTTCCGCATTCACACTGCATTTCTCAGCCTTTACAAGTTGCTTTAATATGGCCTTTATACACTAACACTCAGACAAATATATATATACAGAGTGATCCAAAAGTTCGGAAACGGCTTAATATCTCTGGTTATAACTAAGATATTAAGTTTCGGTTTGCGGGTATATTTATTATTTATAAAAAACTACATTTTTGGTGGGTAATCTTTTTTTCCGCCATATTGGATTCAACTTTAAAATTTTAAATTGGAACACCCATAAAGTGATACATTTTTGGAAAGATCTTAAAAGAAGAAAACATTTGCCGCAAACCCGAGCTTTCTATCTACTTTTAATCGGTTCGAGAAACTCAGACTAACTTTCTCATAATAATCTTGGTCCCAGGTCCCAGAAAACATAAATGTAATATTAAATATTTATTGATTTAAGCTGGCTTCAATGAAAACCTATTCGCAATGCTTAGTTAATTTATTATGGGTTCAACAAGTGGTTGTTTACTTTTTTTTTTCGATTTTCAACTAAATCAGATTTATTTTCATAATTATCTCGGAAACTATGACTTGAGAACTAATTATAATTTCTGGGATTTGGGACCGAGATTATATGAGAAAATTATTCTGAGTTGTCTCTAACCGATTTGTTTTATCTCTAACTAAACTATTGAAAATATGGAAAAAGAAAAAAATATACTTTGAGTGTCCGCCATTTTTGAACGGGAGAAGATAGAAAGCTCGGGTTTGCGACAAATATTTACTTTTTTTAAGACCTTTCCAAAAACGTATTACTTTATAGGTGTTCCAATTTAAAATTTTAAAGTTGAATCCAATATGGCGGAAATAATGATTGTCCACCAAAAAAGTAGTTTTGTATAAATTATATAGATAACCGCAAACCGGAACTTAATATCTCAATTATAACCGGAGATATTAAGCGGTTTCCGAACTTTTTTATGAATTTTATTTTTATGATTTTTATGAAATATGGATGTTTTGTCAAAAGTAGCCTGCAGATAGCCCCAGATTAATTTCATGTTAAAAAATCAGGGGGGAAATTAAATAAATTTGACAATAATGGTCTGTAAAAGCACAAAATCATTAAAGTTCGGAATAGGACGCGAGGAAGCTATGTGCCACACTAATTGACGAGGTATTTTCCTTGGTTTGATCCTCTATTTGTTCAACATTTTTTATTGACCATAAATGTGGTTAATCACTCGTTATTGATCCACAACGGCCATTATATCGGTATGAAATATAACATTGATAGGTCCATAAACCTTCCCATGAGTTACGAGTCTACCTTTAATGTTTATTGACTTAATATCTTGCTAACGATTCCCCCATAAATAGATTTTATTGTATAATAAATCACATTTTTTCCCATGGTACCAATACCTCTTCAATATTTAATACTTTTGTACGATCCAATGGAAAATAATGTCTTCTTTTTTTATGTCTTTAATGTTCTTTTTTTATGTGGTCATAATGAACATTTAAAAATTTAACTGAAAAACATTCTTATATTTGTTTGATAGTATTTGCATTTAATAATGTTGTTTTATGATAAGTGGTTTGTTTAACCCATAAATTAGTGTAATTTTGATTGTATTTTACTTTTTGAACAAGCTTTTATTTAACTTGCAATGTTTGTATGTGTGTTCGTGTCAAACCTTGCAACTGAATTTTAAAGCAGTTATTGAACCGATTGAATTAAAATTTTGTATACACGTTTAGTTTGGATGACAATGCATGGTTAGCTAAGTGACGTCATTTACTAAATCCAATATGGCGGACAGCACATGATAGTGGACTAGTTATTTTTTAAGCACGCCCCATGATATGGGTATCAAATGAAAGGGTTTGCTGAGAAGAATACGAATAAAAGCTTTTTTAAAAAATGTTTTGTAAAATTAATTTATTTAATTTGAAAGGTTTTTTTTACTATCACTATTAAATTTTTTAAAATTAAAATTTGAAATATATACATTGTAATCTATCAGTTAGGTTAGGATATCGTGACTATCTTCAACCGCTTGAGATGTGAATACATTTTATGCATATCTACTACGCTTGCATTATTCTCCTAGTGTATAATTTAAATAATTTTACGATCTTAGTGTTTAGAAGTTCATAGTGTTGCATTACTTATTTACTTATTTTACTTAATTTACCTATATTGAACTGTATCCTTTTTAATTCTTGTTATTCTATGTTTTACGTTAATCTTTTGTTAATCTTTTTGCTCATCTATCTATTTATAATGTCGCTGTGTGAGAGTGCCTATCTTGTGGTATATAAAATTACTGTAGAGGACTCTATAAATTATAATAAATAAATAAATAAATTACTGTGATGTCTTGATTCTCTCGTAATTTCATTATTACCATGGTATTATTAGTTCTAACCAATTTTTAAAAGATAATAATATTACGATTGCATCTGGAAGGTCGTAAGTTCAAATATTTATAGTTTAATCTATCTATTTCGAAAGAAACTAAAGTGGCGGATTTCGTGACAATAAAATTCTATTTATTGAGCCACATAGGTACGACAGTAATGAAACTTAGTTTCCAACATAAAATAGTTCTATTAAAAATTAATAAATTAATTTGCTATAAGTACAAAAACCGTATTTTTACGTTTAATAAACTCAGTATTAAACTTTTTTTTAATAATTTGATTTGACTAAAATAGGAAAAAAGATAAAAAAAAAAATTAAACCATCCAGGTAAAACCAGTCCGTAGGATCACCACAATTTTTACTGCAAATATCTGGTAAACTTTAGAGTTATCAAGAAATTTACAGGGCGTTTTTTATAGACAACTTGTTGAAGGTCAAAACGTATATAGCCACCCCCATTTTGAATTAAAATGTCAGATTACAAAATTATTTTATAGAACATGTTTGTGTCATAAGAAGTAACTCAAAGTTCCTCATAAATGGCCGTCATCTTGAAAATGAGTAAATTTTATAGTCCAGTAGATGGCGTGGAAAAATTTTTCTGACTAATATCAAAATAGAATTTTGTGTACAAGTTAATATTTTAGTGCCTTTTAAGAATATGTGTCTGTTCAAGTTCGTCTGCGGGACATTGCTTGATAATAGGCATTTAAAAAAGACAAACGGGTGGAGAGCGGCCATGTCCCGCCAATTATGGTGGACAATGTGATTTTCATGATCCTGAGCTCAAGATTAGTTATTAAACCAAAAATCTAGTTCATGTTAGTTCGTCCATGAGTTAGTTAGTGAAATATTACTCCAAATCAAAGTGGTCACCTATCAAGTGACAAATTAACATCAACTTTATTTTCGGTCTACTAACTAATTTTATACTCAGGATCATAAACATCACATTGTCCACCTCATTTGGTGGAAGGTGGCCGCTCTCCACCTGGTTTTTTTTTTTTTTTTTTTTCAAATGCCTATTGCCAAGCTTTGTCCCGACTTTGATGAGCCAATCACATATTCTTAAAAGGCACTAAAAGATTAACTTATACTCAAAATTCTAGCTTGATGTTAGTCAGACACTTTTTTGCACGCTATCTCCTGGACTATTCGGTAATGAAACGATACCATTATTTTTTACAAACAAAATTAAAGGTCTATGAGCTTTAATTTTGTATATAATACCTTTTTGTAAACCTAATATTTTGCGAGTGGTCTTAGTTCTCTTCTAAACTTTTTTTATTCATGTATTGATGATTAATTATGCTATGTATCAAAACATTCCGATGGTGTTTCATTCAATATGTCCAAATCAGAGCTTTGTTGACTGAAATATTCCATCTAGTCCCATTGTCTTAAGATCTTTTTCTTTCTAATGCAGCTATATTTCCTTTTGTCTACCTCTATTTCTCACTCCATTCACATGCATTACCTTGAGGCAGTTTTCAAAGCATGCTTCATTCTCTCCACATACCCCAACCATGTTACTCTTCTGGCTTTTACAAATCTCGCTAAATCTTCCTTTTTCGCCATTTCCATAACTAGCCTTATAATTATCATAAGAAATGATCACCAAAACTTCCCTGCACAAATCCCCCAAGACTCATTATTAAGATTGCATTCATTTTACACCTGAAAATGTTTACGATCTGAAAATCCAGTAGAGTTGAAGAAACCATATTTCTTTTTTTCCCCTCTCTCAAAACTTTTGTTCTTTTCTCGGTAGCTCGAATGTCATTATGATTTATATACTTGTATACCAAGCCAAAATAAAAAAAAACAAAAACATACTTTTAACAAAAGAAAAACAACAAGAGGGTTGAAACTCCTACTTACCCTTCCCTTAGACCTGTGTCTTGCAATTCTCTATCACCGTAGAACAACACCAAGGGGTTGATTTACCAAGTAAGGTACGAGAGGAAGAAAAGGGAGGACGGAATTTCTCTCGCACAAAAATAAGAACAAGAAAGAAAGAAGAGAAATATTCATCTGGAAAAGAAGAGGGAGGAAATTTTAGATGCAGAAAAGCCTACACGTGGAAAATATGAGTTATTATTTATTTTTTCTTTGTTTCTTTCTTTTACCTGTTTCAAATTATTGATGTAACATTTTCTAATTGGATAGATGATGTCTGATAGCTTTGAATGATTGTTTTTTAGTTGTTGTTGTTGTTAGATTTTTTTTTTTTTTTTTTTTTATTAAGAAGAGACGAATCTACAAGAAAATTAACATTTTTTGGCTAATTCGTAATGCACGTGCCAGAGGAATTTCCTAAAGAGTGGTTAGAGGTGGTTCGAGGTGGTTAGAGATGGTTTGGTTAGTGGTGGTTCAAGATGGTTAGAGGTGGTTAGAAGTGGTTAGAGATGGTTAGAGGTGGTTAGTGGTGGTAAGAGGTGGTTAGTGATGGTTATAGGTGGTTAGTGGTGGTTAGAGGGGGTTAGAGGTGGTTAGTGGTGGTTAGAAGTGGTTAGAGGTCGCTCTAAATCTTGGCCTGGCACGTACAATACGAATTTACCTTGTATATGATTCTTATTGCAGTGGGGGTCTGAAGTAAAAAATTAAAAGCTCACTTTTGCGATATTTCGACTCCTCGTCGGGGTCATTTTTAGGCTGAAAACCACATTTATTGTCAGTATCTCCAGTAAATTTGCTATATTAAAGTGCCGTCTATATCTACCTCACTAGAAGATTACTATATAATCCTGTTGTTGCTAAAAACAATTATTTTTCTCTATCCTAGGTGACTATTGTCAATCTGAAATAATTACTTTCTGTTTTAGGGGTGGTCCATGTTAAATATTATTCCGTTCTTTTGGATACTAATGATTTTGTACTTATAGTTTGGAATGTTTGATTTTTTTTTCTAAAATTCAATAGCTATTCTATGATTGTCACTTTTTGTAACTGTGTTAAACTTCCAAATATTTTTTTTTTTAAATTAAAATAACTTTTACTTTACCCACAATACAACTTCTCAAGGCATGTCTGTGATAATTTGATTAATTTAAATCATTAATCCAGAGTAATTATGTGTGGTATATTTGTGTGTAGCTGGCCTAGTATAACATAAACATTGCATATTTATAAATGACATTTGGTTGAATGCTTGAAATGTAATAATGTAATGTAAGAAAATGATTTTTATTTAAGGAAAAGCAAAAATGAAAAAAAAAAAGAACATAAAATTGAATGTTGAAGGGTGAAGGGTGAGGACGAGAATGAAGGGCCCTTACCAATAGTACAAAAGTGATGGGAGGCCCTGAAGAATGGACAATGAAAAAAAAATCGATCAAGAGTAATTATTTTTTTTCAAGATGTACAAAACTTTTTTTTGAAGGACATGGTGGGGTTGGATCTTTTGAAATGTTACTCTCCTGTATGATTGAAAAGTTTTCAGATGAATAAGAGATGAGAGTTGATAGAAAATGATGATGATAACAATCTATTGAGATAGATGATGAAGAAGTGTGTAGTACAACCATTTTTTTAATGATGGTTGTTTGGCTTACTGGTGGATGTTCTTTTGAATTATATTCTGTTACTAGTGTTATGATCTCCGAAGATTTCTTGATGATGTTTGTGCACTAGTGCAACATTGGTTTCAATTGAGGATGTACTAATTGTCTTCTCGTTCGTTGTGTTAATTATAATGGGCTATTGGAGGGAACACGAATGTTGTTTATGACTTCTGTTTCTTCTCTACAATAATTCTATGGTTTAGCTTTTTTTACTACTTCCGTTTGTTAGCAGTAGATCAAGTTAATATTTTTTTGCATTGAGTATAAAAGTCAATGTTTTAAGAATAGTTTAATTGTTTTTATTTCCTGTTTTGTAGATACTTTATAAAAATTGAGACAATGTAAGGCGTACAAATAAATATTCTTCCTCAACAGTATTGCAACACAATTTGAAGTATAGAAGTATTGCAACACAATTTGCGAAGCATAGTAGGATTGCAACACAATTTGACAAGCTTAGCAATATTGCAACACAATCTGTGTAGCAGTATTGCAACTCCATTTATCGAAATTGATGCATTATTTTAGGCTACACTTGTCTACTGTATAGACATAGACTGCAGACGAAATGTTTTGACCCAGTGAATAGGTACTGCAGTCTAGGTCCAGTAGTATTGCAACATCATTTGCCTAGTTTTGACTCCGTGAATGTTGCAGTATAGTAGTATTTCAAAAACACAAGTTTTAGCAAAATTGCAACGTCATTTGACAAGTATAGTAACGTTAAAACACGCTTATAACATTAAAGCACTATTTGACAAATATATAATAGTAGCTTTGCTATACCATTTGACAAGTAGTATAGTATATTGCAACACCATTTATCAAAATTTATCCATTATTTTAGGCTCCACTTGTCCATTGTACATAGACTGCAGACGACATTTTACGACTCAGTGAATACGGCAGTGTAGTAGTATTTCAACACTATTTGACAAGTTTTAGCAGTATTGCAGCGTCTTTTGACAATATAGTAACATTAAAACACTATATTTAACAATTATACATAGTAGCTTTGCAATACCATTTGACAAGTATTGTAGTATTGTTGTAACTCCATTTATCGAAATTGATCCAGTAGAGTTGTTTTAGGCTCCACGTGTGCGCAGTACTTAGACTTTAGACGAAATTTTTTTACTTGTGTCAATTTGTATTACTTTAACCAATGTTGCTGTAATGTTAGTACTTATATCATTAAAACTTTTATCATTTCCTTCACGCTAATCCATTCTTACGTTTCACCCTTCACCATTTCTTTGTCTTCTCCTCTAGTAAGCCCAATTCTATTCCTTCCTTTGCCTTCAGGAAGGATGGTTTTCACGCCAAAAAATCTTCCTATCTCTCTTTGGACCCTTGACTTGCGGTCGAGTTGGCTCATTGTATCCAGGATGAAGTAGACTGGTCCTGAGCGACTTTAAGAGCACGACAACAAAGCGAGTTTTCTCAACCCCTCTTCGACCTCTACACCAATTTCCTTTACTCTAAAAATCCTTCTTTCCCTTTAAAAGGATCCTTTGAAAACGAGGACTTCCTCCGCTATCTCTTAGTATCCTGCAAAGTGGAGGAGGGTGTTTTCGGTCCTTCCATCTCCATTCCATCCCCTTTCTGCTTTTCTTTTCTTCCTTGATCCTTATAAGCTAAACTTGGACCTTCGACCCAATCTTTCGGGTGTCCGAAAATTCATCCTTGGAGTTATACCTAGCTCGTTCCTCATTGAATTATCTTATCTGACATTAGATTTTCCCTGACCTTTAACTAAGTTTGAAGACCTCGAAGGGATTTTCCCTTGACCCAATCTCCTTTAAGGTATCCTTATCTCTTGAACTTCTTCCCTTTTGACGTTCTGGTATCCTCTTCATGTCCTTTCTTCCTGTCCGGATATTAAATTCTACTTTATTATCTACGTCAAAATGCCAGTACTTTCTTTACCCTCCTTTTTATTTTTCTTTAAACCATCTTTCTCAAATGAATTGTAACAAATCAATTTCGCGGATAATTTATTTCTTGTTATTAGATTTTTCTTCTACCTCTGATATTTCCAGTTAAATGAACATGGTTACATTGAATGTGTTATTGAAATGGATATCTGTCAGCTCAATCTGAAAAATAATAATAACATCCAGAGAAATCATAAAATAGATCTAAATTGAATAAAACAGGTGTTCTGCCGCAATTTCTTTAAATGTATTTCTCTTACACGGTTACACGGTTTTATTTTAATACTGCAATTAATTAGGTTTTGATGAATTTCATTATTGTTACACTTGTACTCTTTTCCATATGTAATAATTCTGTTTCCTATGTAATACCTCGTTTTTTTTATGTTCGTTTTTATTTTAAGTAAAACTTAATTTAGTATTCATGTATTCATTCGGCATTATTTCTTATACTCTTGATCTATGTTCAAGCTGAAAAAAATGATGAACTTTTACTTAAATATCTAACACAAATCTACGTTGAACGTAGATTTTTCCCGCACCAAGATCTTCAATGGACTGTATATTGACTATCCATTATATCAAATACCTACGACCTTTGTGACCGTCCTTCATCCTGGTTTCTTCAATTTTGAGCGTACAACATTCTCATTCACCGTAGCTTTTTTCAGAAGTCTTTGATGTCATTATGCCCATAAAGAATTAATGTTGACGTTTCGTCGGGTTAATCCATCGATGACATATTTGTTGCAACACTTGCGCAGGTTGCAGGTTCAACTTGGGCTTGAGAAGAGACCTCCAACATCTTATAAAGGTAATCATGGCATAATTCTTTATAGTCCCCAGGCCACCATAAGAAGTGAGTCGCTGATTCATAAAGTTTTCTTACCTTATGGAATCGCTTATTTATGCCGTGTCCACCGATGAATTGAGTATATGGCAACTGGGCGCTGGGCCATTTCTTTTTTGTTGACATGTGCCAAACTTGCCCTTCTGCGGTAACATTGAAAAGAGCTAGATAAAGTTTTGATTTTCACAGGATCGTTTATTTAAATTATTTCAAAAACAGTGGTACACGTGGCCACCGATAAGAGTGGGCCGTTTGGGGTGGCCACCGCCCCAAACATATCTCTCTGGGGGGACGTTGATAAGAAAACGGCCCACTCGTATCGGTGGCCACCTTTACCAATGTTTTTGAAATAATTTAATTAAATGATCCTGTGAAAATCAAAACTTTATCTATCTCTTTTCAATGTTCCCGCAGAAGGGCAAGTTTGGCATGTCAACAAAAAAGAAATGGCCCAGCCCCCAGTTGCCATATACTCAATTCATCGGTGGACACGGCATAAATAAGCGATTCCATAAGGTAAGAAAACTTTATCAATCAGCGACTCACTTCTTATGGTGGCCTGTGGACTATTAAGGCCTTTCTTGCAGAAACGAAGTTCCTTGTGGATTTCCTTTTGGCAAACTCAGGTGTAAAAGATCATCCTTAATCGAGTCTATGATCTCGATATCTTCTTTAATATCCGATCATTCACAAAGGAGACTGCGAAATCCTCAAAATCTTGAACCCAAATTTTAATATTTTCAGTCGCCGAATTCCCTGCGATTCGGTGTGTGATTCTTCTTTCTTAAACGTCATTTAATCTCAAATGTTTTCTCTGGATCTCGTACCTGTACGATTTTTTAAAACATCGTGTACGAAAGGAGTAGAACAGGAATTTTAATTTACAATAGATTTAGTATGAGTGTTAGCAGGGTTATTTTTTGGAAGGATGTTGTGGCTTTTCTTAAAACAAAAAATGACCTCCAGTCTAATAATAAGGACCTTTTTCTTACCTTCAGTCTTGCAGTTGCGTCTTCTAAGCTCGTTTTTTTTGTTCTTCTGCACTCATATTTTTTTGGTCCGACATAAAAATTTCTCCGTCACCCTCACTAATTTTAAAGGTCACACAAAACAGTTAGTCCAAGAACTAAATTCAACTCAGCAAACATGAAAAGAGGCAATCAAATTGACACAACAAAATGTTTTTATCCCACTTCAGACACCAAATTTGTGTAGATAAAGACAGTTTACTTAAAATCTATGTCAAATCTAAAAAATCTATATCTAAGATGTAATAAATGCACAACAATCTAGATCTCAATCTATGCACTCAACTCAATCAACCAAATAATAAGCAGTACAACTGGATCAACAATCAATCAAATTTCAACATGAAACGTGCTCTAACCTCTATAATATGCCCTTCTCTAATCTTAAGCCCAACCACATTTATTCTAAAATTTACTCTCAACTCAGCCCTATATATATACTATAGAATGTAACAAAAAATTTAAAAATTTGATGTAAATTTAAAGTGCATACAAAAGTGGTTTGAAGTTGTCCCTATTTATTGTATACTTTCTTCATATTATTATTTTTTATCTTATCTTTTCTAAATGACCCAACAAAGAAGGGAAGAGAAAGTAAAATGTATATTGTTTTTTGAATGATAGGGGGAAATTTTCGAAAAAACTTAATATTATGTAAAATATATGATGTTTTATGTCCTCATAAATTATTGGAAAAGGGCCCTAATTATTTCCGAATTTTGATTAGAAGAAAGGGAAAGAGAATAACAATTATTCAAAACATCATTTCCCTTCCTGCGCTTTTGTCCCTTTTCACGGATAGGGTTAAACTCACTCAAGGGACGATACGGAACAGTGTATCTTCCCAAATTAATATTTTTTCCCTTCCGAAAATCCAATAAATCATAATCCTGTTTTAATTTGCGGTGAAAACTCCTCTCTCGTTTTTTTGGGAGGGGGAGGGAAGGGCTACGGGACTGGGAAATATAAGAATAAAGTAATATCGCGTTGGAGATACATCATTATTACATCCGTTGCGGTTTAAACCGAGGTAGATAATAATCATCTCGTAATAAATCAAATATAAATCAATATTTTCCTCGTGTTTATCAGTTTTTCATTTGGAATTTTTCAAAATCAATTAAGATCGTAAAAACAGTGTATTTGAGATAGAGAAATGTATGAAATGAATGTTTTATTTAATATATTCAAATTCTCTTGTAATTCTCCAAATTCAAAAACATATAATGACATTTATTTGAAACATTATGTATTTTAAAACCATTAATTTAATTGCGTTTCACTGGTTTTAATTACATATAAAAAACAACTATGAAGACTTGCTTTTATTAAATGATTTTATAAAATAATAACTATGTAGAAATATATTATTATGTAAAAAAAAAATACATTATAAAATAATACATTCGTGACTAATTAACTCAGTGGCGCAAAAGCATGTGGATGCTCCATTTCTCTTGTACATGATCACAAACATCCATTTTTTTACACCAATATCTTCAAAAGTACTCATATGATATTTTGTGAAATTTGGATAATTTCTCCAAAGTAGCCCCTAATTATTTACAACCGTCTGCGCTCTTTAAATCCTGCCAAATTGATACTTTAATTCATTTAAGAATTATTAAAAAAAAAAAATTGGAAAATTTAAAAAAACGGGGGAAATTAAATAAATTGGCACTTTTTTACTTTAGCACCACCCTTGGTTCTAATCAATAATTTGCCCGACAAAAGTCTCAAAGGTTTGTGTGTTTGTCTCTCCAAAGATATTGAGATTCCTGGGACAGTTTTTTTATTCTATTTTAAGATTGAGTCTTATCATGTGTAAAACTAAATCTTATACAGAAAACTGAAGGACAATATGAGTTCTACAGTTTTCTTAGCGTATAAATATAATTTTAATATTCCTTTGTCTTTATAGTTTATTACACTAAGGAATATTATCACATTTATATACACAAGTGTGACATTCCTTTGTCCCAAGGTACAGTGGATTGAATATCCCTTTGTTTTAATAGTAATTTAGACTAAGGAATATAGAACTTTCCTTTGTCTAAATAACTACCTATTGAGACAACGGGATATAGGGGTGTGCTTAAGTAAAAAAGAATCAATAAATTTGACAATGATAGATTGTAATAGCATTAAATCAATAAAATATACGAAATCAGGATGCGAGGAAGCTATGTTTCACACTAATTGGCAGACTATTTTTGTCAACAACTCAACATTTTCTCGATATTGTGATTGGATTTTCACTTGTTCAAGCGAAGAAATAAAACATTTTAGGATATAGGTAATAATTTATTTTAATATATTCAGGTCTTGACGCTCTTACTGGAAGCTTTACCCCTTCTGTTTCTCCCTACCTTCATACATACTTACCCCACTTAAACATATTACATTGCATACATATTTCATGTTTAGCATGAGCTAAAAGATATGAGGAGGAATGGGGCAAGAATACCAGAAAACATACCTTTTACACAATACATATGACTTTTCGATTAAAATTGTAAACCATTTTTCAGGGTTAAGCTTGTATGATTTATTAATATGATTAATTTAATTAACTTAATTACTTTTTATCAATTTTGCTTTTAATTTAATAAAACCGTCCATTTGTGGTTTTAACCTTAATTACAAATTTGATAAAGAGAAAGAATATTTTTAGCTATAAATAATCTGTTATCAGTTTGTGGAATTTTTAATATTTGAACTTGAAATTAATGCTAATAACCTTTTGCGTATTTAATGTTTATAAATTATTATTTAAGTGAAGATTAACATTTGTTATTTTCGGAGTTAAAGTTTGAAAATTGTATGTAGATAAGAAGAATATGAAAAACTACTGCAAAAGTTTATTTTGTCATTTTATGTTGCTGGTTTTGTCATTCGACAAGATAAACTGTTATGTAGTTTTAATTAACCGGCTCTTTATTTTGCTCTTAAGAGCTTCTGCCGGAATAAGTTTTCAGATAAAAAGCATTTCTTTAGTTAATATAAGTTATGCTTTCACGGAGGATAGGAAAATTTTGTGAAACTCAATCCAAATTTTAGATTGAAAATGTTTTTATAAAGGAATACGATTCACTGAATTGACCTTAGAGTCAATAGGTTTTTATTAACCCAATCCGGATGTAGAATGAAATGTTTTCATGAAGAAATACGATTCACTGCATTGGTCTTTGAATAAAAACGTTTATAAAACACAATCCTGATCCAGAATTAAAATGATTTCTTGAATAAAAACGATTTCCTGAATTGCCAAAACGTTTTAAAATCGAGTTTTTCGGCATTTTTCAATCTTTTGTTAAACGTTACAACTGATGTTTAGTTATTGTATTTAAATTTACTACAGTTTTTATCTTCCGAGCTTACTGAAGGTTACGGAAGTTATGTGATTGTTCTGAAGAACGAAATTTTTTTTATGTGTCCGATTTCAAAAATTCCAGGACAGACATTACTTCATATTAATTAGGCTTAAGAACTTTAACAAAATTTAAATAGAAAAACTGAAATTTGTCAGCAAATACTACCTTTATAAAAAAGATTATTTCAATGTCATCTTAATAAAAATGAAAAATTCTACAAATCCTTCAATCAAAGTCTAAAATGCTTGTGTTTTGTAGGATAAAGAAAACCTGTTATATTTACTTCACCTAGTTTATTTAAGCTTTGTGCAACGTAGGTCCATGCAAACCGAAGAAGAAGACCAACAAGATTAAAGATAAGCTAGCGTAATCTCTTATCATTACAAGGGTCCAGTTTAGCCAAGGAACTAAAGACAATTTGCTCTAAGGACCCCACTGGAAACAAGGATGCATTACTCCGCTTCATCATTATTTGTCTGCGTCCAAAACTGTCCACCCCTCTGTCTCCCACCAACTCTTAATTTATTTCACTGAATAACCATCAGAGATTTAGTACTAAATGGACGTTGGAATTAAAATTAAGATTTTCTTGTTATTCTTTATGTTGTTATTAATATGGTTCAAAATCACTTGATACTAATGAAATATTGTTGAACTTACTTATAGCCGATAAAACAACCAAAAAGTCAATAAAACGAGAAAATGTTTATGAGTTTATTGTCAATAAACCACAAATATCTAAATGTTTAATACTGATCATTACACTAAGTAATAGTAAAATTAATGAGTTCATTGTCAAATAAACCACAAATATCTAAATGTTTAATACTGATCATTACACTAAGGAAGAGTAAAATTAATGAGTTCATTGTCAAATAAACCACAATAAGCTAATGTTTAATACTGATTACACTAAGGAAGAGTAAAAGTAATGAGTTCATTGTCAAATAAACCACAATAGTCTAATGTTTAATACTGATTACACTAAAGAATAGTAAAATTAATGAGTTCATTGTCAAAAAAAAACCACAATAATCGAATCATACCCTCTTAAAGTCGAATTTTAGTGCCATTACAGTACTTTCTCATTTCAAGAGGAAGTAAACCCTTAACTTTTTTTTCGGATATTTGTGGCAGCTATTTTGAAAATAATAAGTCACATTCTTTTTATGTTATCTCTTTGGCTTATCAAGAGTTTTAAAAAATGCCATAAGTTAAAGATTAAACCTTTTTATAACACCGTTATTTCGGCTATATTTGATTTCAAATTGCCTGCAATGAATTATAATGACGTAATTATCGATACATTCTCTTTTCCTAATCTTAAAGACCTTAAAATCTTTGTATGATATTGTTTTGTTACGCTGATTAAAAACTTTATGTTTTGTCATTTGCCATATTGGCCCATCATCAAAATATTAAGTGTGGAATTTCTAAAATCTATACAGTTGTCACAAATGCTGAAATGCACCTTTGTGCCAAATTGCATTAAAATCGGTCAATTTTTACGCCAGCTATCGTGACTAAAACTAAGTTCCCAGTCTCCGAAATGAACTCACTACGTTCGTAATTTTTTCTAATTTAAAAGCAGACTTCATTCATACATGTGCTTTTACTATTGTCTTTTTTTTTTTAAAAAAAAGACCATTTTTCATATTATAAACTATTGCTTTTTATTGTCTTTCAATTTTCATATTTTTAATGCAAAAAATAGGAGGGGTTGGACTCGGTTGGAGCAAGCATAAAAAAAAAAAAAAAAATCTCCCTATTGAAAAAAGATACACTTTTTCTTGAAGCTGATAATCTTGCATTTTCTTGTGTTTTTTTTCCTCTTTCCCATTTGGGAATTGAAAATACATACGACGACTTGATTCCACCACTCCACCTCCCCCTCCCCCTCAATGATATTCTATACCTTGCAAAGTAAGAAAGGGGGAGGGTAAGATAGCTTCCGGGGATGAAGGAAATTCAGGATATACTTATAAAATTTCACACTGAAAAAAAGATTTTAAAAGAGTGGAAAACGATTTTCTTCCCCCACTTTTATATCCTTCCTGAGTACGTTCCCCTACAACGGTTAAGTGTTGGAATTATTCTTTCTTATGTATTCACTGAAATTTCTAATCTTCAGTAATAGTCTATGGATGAAGAAAATATTATATTAAGAATTAAAATAACATATTTATTATATGTATTATATGCATTGATAAAACATAAATATTATCGTAAACAGTACTTTACTAAATATGATTTTTGTTATGACTTCTCATATGATTTTGTCACAAGCTAATTTATAACTGTCTACACGGTATGATTTTCTATACGATATGTCATACAGAAAATCATACCCAAAATCTTCGTAATGGCGTCAGTTATAAGTTATAAGTTATAACTGACGAGCCATTACGAAGATTATAACTTATAAGGAATAGCAATTGTCATATTTTTCGTGTGATTTATCAAAATATGGGGTAGGTTCTTTTTAGGCTTCTTTTACAAAGTAAAGGTTACTCTTCACTTGTTTGTTTTGTTTTTAAAGTAATTTTTTTTGTTTCCTTTAAACTAAAAAATCTTAAACATAAAAGAGATTTTTGCATGATTTGGTCACAAGGCAAAATCTCATTGTGTAAAGTGGCCATTTAATGAAATAATGTTCGAATGTAATGTTAAATCTAGCTTATAACTTATTGTTGAAAACTGTCCTAATAATTTTTTTCTTTATTTTTCAGGTGAGTAACTTTATGCAGATTTCTTTTATTTCATTTTGGCTTGAGTTTGGTTCATGTTGGTAAGTAATTTAATCAAACTTTAATAATTACTTAAATATATAAATAAAAATGTATTTTATACATTTTGTATAAATATTAGTTAGAGCGCCGTACCGGCAATATGGAGACCAGTGGTTCAATCCCCGGTGCCGGAGCCTATTTTTCCCTGTCTGTTCCCCATCTTTAATTATAATTTGCTGTTGTGTAATACATATATATATATATATATATATATATATATATATATATATATATATATATATATATATATATATATATATATATATATATATATATTATGTAATAATGATTTAAACCTCTGTTTCAACTCCTACAGACGCCTCTTCTATTTTATATTTCTTAGTCAGATTTAAACCTCGGTCTCAACGCCACTAGACTTTTCTATTTATCGTTTTTACCGTCAACTTGTGAACAATAGTGGTTAAACCGGCTTTCTACAAAAAAACCTTTAGTAGAATAAGAATTCGTAATCAAGTGACGGCGCTGCTATACTAAACAAGAATTCAAGTTCTAATATTTATTTTAAATATTATTTTTATATTTCACTTTAAAGAAAGAAAATGAAACATAAAAGCTGTTTTGTAAACTTTGGTGTTGTTCAAGGATTTAGATTCTACCCTAACTGAAATTTAATAATGTCCGAATCCATTGTACCGTTCCTTTTTCCTAATTTTCTTTTTCCCTTTTAGAAAAAGCCCCAGGGTTTTCCCTTTTTCTCACCGGGAGCTGCTTGTTCTTCACTGTTAGTTTCCAAGGGCCTCCAGATTTACCTCTTGTTGAAATAAGGGCGTGGAGGGGTGTTATTTCAAATTGAACCGATATATCCTAGTTAAGGCTCCCTGCAATTCTCTTCAGGTCTAGTTTCTGACCCTGACCCTTTGAGCTTCTAAGTCTGGAAAGGGCCTTTTCGTTCTGTATCTCTAGGCTATTCTTTGAAGCTTGAGCCCTTCTTTACCATCTCTATCACTAGGCTATCCTTTCAAGTCTGTATTCTTTCCCTTCTTCATCTCTAATTTTCTATTAAAAACAGCAAGCTCTCTCGTACAATTTTGAATTTTCATCTTTAATAAATTTCATTCCTTTATGAGCCTCTAATTTATTATTCAATTTATGGTTCTTTCCCCAGGATATCCTTTTAGTTACAAGCCAGTCCTCTCTTTATCTCTAACATTAGTTCCAGTTTTGCTTCTAAACTTATAAAGAAGGAAACGTCATCATTGATTTTTCTTTTGTTTAAAACCTTCATCCTTTGTTTAAATTCTCAATTATTCTAAAGCTTCTGTTTTTGCTTTCGAGCTTACCAAAGATGTAACTGAAGCATTAAAATAAAATCTGTATATAAGTAATTAGATAGCTGTAAAGGTGTAGAAAAAATGCGTAGATCACAAAAGCATTACGAGATAACTTCAACTTTATTATAAATTCATCTTCAGTCGTTACAAACTTTTTGACATTTTTATGTTTAGGCTATGGAACATACCTCAAATAGCGTTATGTTACCTAAAAACTCAGAAAAGTGTGACAGGGATTCAGAAGCCTATAGGAGGTTTGCAATCCAGTCTACAGCTGTAGGACCTTCCCCTACCGCGGACTCGAAGGTATCCGAGGACGGGCCGTGTAGGTTCGGCTGCCTTCGGTTCTACCCCACTCTATAGCCTACTAGCCCAGCGCTCTTCTACTCTACTACACTTAGTATAGTAAAGTCTAGTCTAGAGCAGCAGTTCTCAACCCACGTACCCCTTTTTGTGGAATTAACTGTGGGTATCCTCTAAAAACAACCCCTTATTTTTACAAATACTATTTACATTAAATGAAGTGTTGTTACACTACTGCTAATATTGCAACATCGTAGAAACAGCTGTAAATAGGTCATTTACTTTACTTACGCACATTTTCAATTGAAATCCAGCCTGTAGTCGCTAACACAATTTAAAATTCTATCTCCATTAGAGAGAGTCAAAATTGGGAGTCATTACAATTTAAAAAATATAAACATATACATATATAAAATTAATTCATCTCAAGCATTATAACAATGAACTTACTTACACTTAGATAACAATACAATAAAAACGAATAAATAAATAATGTGACTGAAAGCAGTCTAAGACTGCTTTCAGTCCTCCAGTTTTGATGGTCCCATATTTATGTTGAATAAAATGTCGGTCATTTAATATCAAATAAAATATTATAAGCGAAAATTGAACATACTGCAAAAATTGAAACAGGCGCAAAAAACCATACTTCCAATTCCCAGTGGGACCTCATTGTTTTATACTTAGGTGGCCATTCATCCAATGATAGGACGCGATAGGAAGCTATGTGCTTAGTGCCGCACATAGCTTCCTCGCCTCCTACATTTTCAGAAATATATTTTATATTACGAGTATATTAACATTGGGCGACTTATGTAATTAATTACTTAACATTTTAAAACTACTCATTTGATTATAATTGCATTTATGCGGTATATTATTGTTTATGTACTGTATATAGATAGTCCTACATTACAACCCTCTGCGACCATTGCTTACTCTGTATTCAGATAAGCTTGTGTGTAATTACCTGCTTAATTAACAATTGTCTTGATCCTTACAAATCGCATATACGAAAGGCTTTGTATATAGTTATAATGTCCAAATTAGCTTACAACAATAATTGCTATAATTAGCTTACAATAAGTGCTATTGTAGTTTCATGATCCTATAGTTCCAGACATTTCGAGGTGCGTCGTTCGTCGCCGTCGGGACACTAAATAAATAAAATAAATTGCCATTTATTGCAAATATAAAACAAATTAAAATACAAAACTTTTAAATAAATTGAAAATTAGATTTAAATATAAACTAAAGATCTTTCTTATTGCAAATCGGCAATATGCCGTGGTATCGAATAGTAGGGAGACTACTAGATTATATAAATGATGGTTTTCTCATATGAACTTTCGAAATATAAGACGCGAATAAGCTATGTGCCACATTATATTAGTTGTTCTTTCTCTTCAAACAATAATTATATAATACTTTTTACTTCCGAGCTTACCGAAGGTAGCGGAAGCTAAGTGATCTCATGTCTCCGATATAAAAAATTCCAAGACAGAAATGCGTTTTAGACATCAGGGAACATTTTTGGTTCCGTGTCTGTCTGTCAGAATGTCTGTTGGTCTGTCGCTCAATTTTCGCGAACCAACATATATCTGAAAAATCTACACGTTCGAGTTTCAATCTTATGCGCCCATTTGTTACTCTGTAAAATGCGAACAATCATACATTTATTTACAGAAATATCTTCAGTAAGTACTCATCTTATGAAATTTGCTTTTTATGAAATTTGGAAGTTTTGTCGAAAGTAGACCGTAGATAGCACCAGATTAATTTCAAGTCTGTGCTCTTTAACTTTTGCTTAATTGATGATTTAAGTTATGTAAAATATCAAAATAATTTTGACATTAAAAAATCGAGGAAAACAATTAAACAAATTAGACAATAATGGCTTGTAAATGCATAAAATCAATAAAGTACGTGATAGGATACGTGGAAGCTATGTGCCACACTAATTGGAAATTTATTTTTCTTATTTTTTTTTATTTTGTATTGTCTTCCTTATCTTACCCCACTTAAATATAGAAAATACAATCTTTTATCTTTGTATTTATCTTTAAAATTCTGTTTAATTTTCCCTTCTAAATTTCAAATCTTCTCCAGCTAATTGTCTAATTAACTTTTATCTTCCCCTTCTTTTTTTTAATTTTCTTTGGATGGACCAATTCCATCTAATTTCGAATAGAATCAGAAAAAGAAAATTAAGTTCTGATTGAATACTTTCTAATGAAAATGAATCGAGAGTCGAATAAAAGTAAAAAAGTAAAAAGGAACTAACGTAGAAACGAGAGAGTAAAAAGAAGTTTATTTTTAACTTTAAAAAACTTCGATCTTTTAAATTAAGAAAGTCTTGAGGTACTATATATATATATATATATATATATATATATATATATATATATATATATATATATATATATATATATATATCGTTCTAACTTTTTATTTTATTTTAGTTTTTAATTCTATTTCTGGATAAAAAAAGGGTTTATTGATTTCCTGATTTCCACCCAATTCTAAACTTTCTTTCATTCAACTAATAAATTTAAATTGTTTTCACTATTATGTTTGGAAATTATTATTTTATTATTTTTTTTTTTTGTGTGTTTACTTACTTATATAATTAGTCCATAATAATGATAATAAGATTGATTTATTTGATTTAATCATATTACAACACAATTTATAGATATTTCTATTTGATTATACAAATAATTAAATGTAAATATACAAAAATAAAGTTTTTTTTACAGTACATATGTAGGTGCCGCCTCTCACCGGAATTAATAAATTAATTTTAAACTTTAAAATTTAGGGGTAGCTGTCCCTAAAAACTCTTTATTATGTTTATTTACAGGTATTTAGAATACTTCCTTCAATTGTTCGATTTTCTATGTTCTTATTACTAGGCATAATACAAAAGCGTAATAAAATAAATATTGAATATTAATAAAATAGTTAGGTAGTTATGATGAGTTGATAGTTTTAGAGGATGATTGTAGTAAAGAGCCGTGTAATGAGGAAACATGACTATTCCTTAATCCTCACTCCCCGGCCTACTTGATTTAAACTATTATAAAATGTATCACTTCACTTCACAAAAACTTCTGCTTGTATCCGGTTGATTTTTTTTATCCGTGTTTCAATAGAACATTAGATGATTCAAGTGAAGTTTTATTAATATCATTGATGAAAACGTTGTTTTCTCTATGTTAAACGTTTAGGTCTGCTTTAAAAGTTTTAACGATCTATATCACTTTATAGCGGTGTCGCTGTTGGTTATACTAAAAAATTGTATGTGTTAAAAATGTTAGTCTCATCGAATAGTTCATGATGGAATCTTTTCTCGTCCTGAAATTCCCATTTTACATTTGAAACTTACGTTTACGCGAGCGTTGCGCGTGAACTCTTAAACGGATAACGCTGTCCAACGAACTTGACTGAGCATTAGTAAAAGAAACATGTATACCAAATTTCAAGTAAATCGGTCAACTTTTACTCAAGTTATCATCGAACATGTAAACAGACAGACAGACAGGATGCATATTTTGTTTAATGTTAAAAATTCGCTTACTGTCGCGTTAATTAGTTCTTCATTTATTGATAATAAAATCTAACCTATAACGCACTTGAGGAAAAATAAAAATATAATAAATAAATCATTTTAAAATATATTTAGTGGTAAGATTCTTCCCCAATTTACAGGTTATTAAAGCATAATTTCTTAAAGATTTCATCTTGGAAAAAGTTTTATATTAAGCTCCTTTCCTCTATACTTTTTGGACTTTGTTCTTTACCTAATTAATTTTTGTTGCCTTCTTTATAATACTGTTTGTCTAAAGACTTTCACGGGACTTTGCCTCTTATCCTGTTTTATTATGCGCGGCCTCGATAATCTTAAAATCTCAGCTTTACACACTTATTTATATCTTTACTTTAGCCTCCTGCCTGAAAACGGCTTTTAACTAACTTATAATTTATCATAAAATTCCAAGTATGTTTCTTTACTTTAAGTGATTGTAATAAAATTTAGAAACCATTTTTGTTGCCGATACAAAATATTTAGTGACCAGAACTAAAATTATATCTTATTTTTAGCAATACCTACTGTTGTCTAGTTCTGTACATTCTATATAGTAGACATTTATTACAGTTATAAAATCATTAGAATTCTATAAATTTTTTACTTCCGAGCATACCGAAGTTAAGGAAAGCTATGTGATCGTTCTGAAGAACGAAAATATTTTATGTCTCCGATTTCAAAAATTCCATGCCAGAAATCCGTTTCAGAAATCAGAAAACATTTTTGGTTCCGTGTCTGTCTGCCTGTCTGTAACTCAATTTTTGCGAATAAACATATCTTACAAACTTACTCATCTGATTTTATTGAAATTTGGATGGTAGGTCATAATTAGCCCCTTGTTGGTGTTGGTGCTATATTAGTTTCAACCTTCTGCGTCCATTTGTTTCTTTTCAAAATGCGCACAAATAGGTATACATTCATAAAAACATCTATATCATCAAAAAGTACTCATTTGATTTTTATAAAATTTGAGTGGTTTGTCGAAAGTAGCCCGCAGATGGCCCTAGATTAATTTCAACCGTCTACGCTCCTGATATATTGCTAAATTTAAACTTTAATTAATGTAAAAAATTTCGTCACTTTTAAAAAACGAGGGACAATTAATTAAATTTAACAAAAATAGGTTTTAATAGTATAAAATTAATGATTTTAGTATAGTATTCTTTTGATTTTTATGAAATTTGAATGTTTTGTCGACAGTAGCCTGCAGATAGCCCCAGATTAATTTCAACGGCCTGTACTCTTTAAATTTTGCTAAATTGATACCTTAATTAATGTAATAAATCATAACAATTTGGCAGTTTTAATAAACGGGGGAAAATTGACTAAATTTGACAATAATAGGTTTTAATAGTATAAAATCATTAAAATTACAAAATAGAAAGCGAGGAAGCTATGTGCCACACTAATTGGCAGAGAATTTTTTATATATTTCTCCTAAACTGGATATTTTTTAACGAAAAGGACTTGTTCATTTAAATTTGCGCCATCGCAATAAATGTTTCGACTTACTATACTATAATATATGGTAGCACATATATAATGATACTTCTTTAGATTGTTACTCTCGTATGTTTTGTTCGAATATAAATAACTTTGACTGAATAACTATTAAGACAATGGGATGTTTAGTTCAATGAACTTAAGGACAAAGGAATATCAAACTTCTGTTTTTATAAGGGGAGTAACAATCTAAAGAAGAACATTTAATAAGCACCTTCTTTAGATTGTTGTCCCCTCTGTTTTTTAAATAAGGGGAGTAACCATCTAAAGAAGTGCCCATATAACAATATATTCTAAGTAGACAAAGTTATTGTGATGGCCAAATTTAACTAAATAGGTCCGTTTCCTAAAACCACAATTTTTTATTGAAACTATTCTAAAATAAATATTTATTTTTAGGAACAATATTAGATGGAGATATTTACAATTCCTCTGAACACCCTTTATTTACACATCCCTTTTGTATTATCACTTACCAAGATATCAATCATACTTCGATGATAGCTTCATATCATATGCCAAACTTTTAATAATAATAATTATATATGTATATATATATATATATATATATATATATATATATATATATATATATATATATATATATATATATATATATTGGTTGTGGTTGTAACATATTACTTGTTATATATCATTTGGACCCTACGCAGGTCCCCTCCTTACCCTGGCTGTTCTATGGCTTGTAGGGTCGCCACGAGATGAAATATTGCCTTGTTATCGGCACCATAATGTTTTATTAGACTTCAGTTAGGCTTTATTTATATATTTTTTTTTTATACAGTTATAAATTATATTTTTTTGTTATAAACAATGATTATGGGATGAAGTTGCAAAGGAGAATAAGAATTGAAGTGATGTCCGTGCGCTATATCTTAGATATATTTATGCTGTCACTTTCCCTATATTATTCTTCTGCTGGAAGCCAGTATACTGGAATTTTCAAAGTTAGCCTTAGGTTGGTGAAACATTTTTTATGTTATAAGTAACTTAGATGTTGTACTCTTTCTTACTTTCTCGTATAAAGAGAAAGTATTGTGATGGCGTAAAAATTCGATTTTGACATTTTGATGGGTTTACACGTTTTGAGGTCACCTGAGTCCAAAAAATTAGTTTTTAAAAAATGTCTGTCTGTCGTCTGTGCAGACGCGTGGAGCCAAAACTACTGGGCCGATTTTGACAAAATTGGGCATAAATGTTCAGAAAAAGCATTCCCCCAAGCGAAATCGAGAAATGAATTTTAGCCCTAAATTTAGGGGCGCTACTCCCCAAACAATAATTAAAAAAACGTGAAAAAAATCATTTCTCGAAATCGGTTTCGACGATTTTTATTAAAAAATTCTAAAATGTAGTCCTTTTTAATACGAATTTAACGAATTTAAACGGCTCATTTTAACCGGGAAAAATCTAGTTTCGGAGAAAATAGCTTTAAACACGGATATAGAGAGGCCGTGTTCGATTTCCTTCCGAGAAGTTATTTTTATGAAACATTTTGATTAAATGTTCAATATAATAATTAAATGGACCGACGAAAACTAATAAATGGAAAACACAGGGCTCGTGTTATGAGAAAGTTTGTCTGAGTTGTCTTGGACCGATTTTTTTACTTCATAGCTTCAGGGATGTTACTCTTAATTAGTTTCTTTTCAGTCCCCCCCCCCCCTTGCTTTACCTTTTAGGATTCAAATTGATATTTATTATTACTGGGTACTTGTGTCCTACGAAGAAGCTTTTATTAAACATTTTTGGATTTAAATTCACTATTATTATGTGTATGAAAGAGTTTTTAAAATACTCATTCTTCACACTAGAATTTTTAATCTTTAACTGGTGAAATTTCATCTTGTATAGTTAATTATTATCTAGTCATCATATTTTTTTTTTTTTTTTTTAAAAAACTTTAGTAGTATTCGTGATAAAAAAGAAATCACGTTAAAGCAATTTATTCTCAAAGGATTTTTTTTTTAAATTAATATAAAAGCGTATAATTATTCTTTTTTGAGATTCCATCACGTAGATGTAAATCGTGGCTTTGCTGCGAGTTGAATTGTTTACCAAGCATTCCATCGTAGCTTACTAAGTTTACCGCCTTGTTACTTGTCTGGGCCTTGTCTCTTTGTACGATAACCGTGAAGTCTGAGAGCGTGGAATACTGTTCCTGAGTAACGAGTTGATTTAAATGCGTCGAGCGTTGTTCATCTACGTGCTTTATAGTCTTACGCTGACTTACTCCAAACTCCATTCATTTACTTTTTTTTTCATTGATATTAACGCTTTTAAAAATAAATCTTCTTTGACTTAGTAAATTTTGAATGAACGCAAAGTCCAATTAGTTTGGCACACAGCTTTCTCGCGTCCTAATTCGTATACTTTAATACTTTTACAACTTATTATCGTCAAATTTATTTAATTCTTATTACTGGGTACTAATCTACCTTCGAGAAATTCTTATTAAAGATATATAGTTGTAAATAAATGTATGTTAGTGGGCCTGTGGAAGAGAAACAAATGGTCTCAGACGGTTGAAACTTATATGGGACTAACAATGGGCTAGTGACCTACCATCCAAATTTCAATAAAATTAGACTAGTTGTATGTATATATAATATGTTAGTTCGCAAAAATTGAGCGATAGACAGACAAGGAACTAAAAAAGTTTATCAATAGTTCATGCTTTGGTTTCATGCTTTTACAACCTATTATTGTCAATTTTATTTAATTATTATTACTGGGTACTTGTATACCTAGAAATTCTTATTGAAGATATAGTTGTAAATAAATTTTATGTTTGTGGACATGTGGAAGAGAAACAAATGGGCTCAGAAGGTTAAAACTTCTATAGGACCAACAATCTAAATTTAGTCACCTACTATACCTAGGGCTAGTGACCTGCTATCTAAATTTTAATACTATTAGACCATTAGTATATAAGGTATGTTAGTTTGCAAAAAGTGAGTAATAGACTTACAAGGAACTAAACATTTTCCCTGATGTCTTAAACAGATTTCTGTCTTGGAAGTTTTGAAATTGGAGACCTACGGAATTTTCGTTTTTCAGAACGATCACATAGCTTCCGTTACCTTCGGTAAGCACGTAAGCAGTATAGATGTACTAAAAACATATTTACAAAAATAAATTTCATAAAAATAATGTGACCTACACTGGGATTTGAAAGTGTAGTTCGTACACATTGGATCGGTTTCAATTTCCTGTGGATCGAATTTTTTTATTTTTTTTATTATCAATTGTGACCAGAAGATTGAAATCTAAATAAACACTAGCTAGGAGCTACCATGGGCGTATCCAGCTAAGAAAGGAAGGGGGGGGGGACAGTTTTCTGAATTTTACTTCTTTCACGGGGGAAGGGTAGTCGAGAAAGGGGGTGTAGTGCTATTTAATATGTTTCAATAGTTTGACGAGGATGAGATGCAAACTTTCTAACTATAGCTTCCATTAATTGCTCCTTGTTAACGAAATCCTATTGTCGAATTGTCGGTGAAAGCATAACATAGCTTAGAGAGTTATTCATATATTGCTTCAAATTAATGTGGTCACGTATCAAGTGGCAAACTAACATCTATTTGATTTTCGATCTACTAACTAATTTTGTACTCAGGATCATGAGAATCACATTGTCGACCATAATTGGCAGGGCATGGTCGCTCTCCACTGGTTTGTTTTTTCTATGTCCCCGCAGACGAACTTATCCTACCACATATTCTTAAAAGGCACTTAAATATTTACTTACACACAAAATTCTAGCATGATGTTAGTCAGACACTTTTTTGCACGCTATCTCGTGGACTATAAATATTTCTTTAAGATTTAAAAAAAAAAAAAATTGTAGAGGTGAAGCAATAAAAAAGAAAATAATTTATTAATAATATAAATTATGAACTCCAACCTTATTCTAATCTAAATTTTAGAAAGCAAGGCATCGCTGTAATTTTCTTGTGTATATATAAGCAAGACATATTATAATAAGGGCTTAAATTGGAGCAAAAGGGTATCTTTTCAATTTTATTCTTATATATTATGTGCATGGATAAAAAAAAATAATAATGAACTCTTTATACATTAGGTCGTAATAGAGGAGAATTTTTTCTTTTGTCACATTTTAATCTGCAAGCGGTCTAGAGACTAATATTCTTAAAGATAATAATAATACCGGTGAAAAGTTCTTTTGTTTCGTAAAATCTCTTTTTATTAAAAAAGAAAAAAAAAAACTGACACCACTGTTATATTATTGTTAGGTGAAAGCGGAAAGGGATTACTAATTAATTTATTTTATAGTATAAAAAAAAGGGAAAATATATTATGATTTCCTTTTACTCGTATATTTTAAAAATAAAAATATTTAATAGTTAAAATTTATACGTTTATCAAGATAAAAGAAATAATTATCGTTTAGTTTGAAAATGAAAATATTTAATTGTAAAATTTTATAAAAATATAAAAGAAATAATTATTTTTGTGCGTTTATTTTAAAGAGTTGATTTAAAAAAATGAAAATTTCTCTTTTGTTCTGGAAATTATTTTTTAATACATTGTAAAATTTGTGCTTCTTTTACAATTTGTATTATACACTTTTTGATTCGAGCTTACCGTATTTAACAGAAGCTATTTGATTTTTCTGAAGAACGAAAAATTATTGTCTCCGATTTTAAAACATCCAAGACTACAATTCATAATTAGCACATTATTGGTCCCATATACGTTTCCTGTGGCATTTCCAGCGGCTAGGTCTGCGGGGGAGGGGCACAATCTAAGTCAGTTTAGATTGAGGGGGGGGGGGGGGGGGGGGTATTCGTACTGGTAACCAGAAAAGGGAACTACTTATTCAATAAAGCATCTGCCCCCCCCCCCCCCCCCCCCCCCCAAAAAGTACAACTAATAAACCAAAAAAATCTCTGCCCCAGGTAACAACAACTGTTTTAGAACGTATTCGTTAGAATATGTTATGCTGATGCTTACTGCAGTACAATATATTACTGTAAGTCGTGGGCGTCGTCAAAAATAGGTTGTTAAAGAATTAATCATTAAAGTATAAGAAATAGCACGTGAGGAAGCTATATGCCACACTAATCAGCAGACTAATTCGTGAAATTTTACAATTTTATTCTTTTTTAATCGAAAAAATGTCACTCTTCTTTTAAAACCCTGTAAAAATTGTTTTGATTTTTACATGAATTAAAGTCGGTATTAAAGACAGTTGAAATTAATCTGGTGCTATTTGCAGTCTACTTTCGACTAATAATCCAAATCAGATGATTACTTTTGAAGATATATGCGTCAATTGTATTTTTGTGCGCATGTGAAAGAAAAACAAATGGGCCCAAGAAGTTTTCAACTTATATGGGATCAACAATGGGCCATCCAAATTTCATTAAAATCGGACGAGTAGTTTTTAATATATATGTTAGTTCGCAAAAATTGAGCGAAGCACAGACCGACAGACAGACACGGAACCATAAATGTTCCCAGGTGTCTGAAACGTATTTCTGTCTTGGAATTTCTGAAATCGGAGACAAAAAAATTACGTTGCCTTTGGTGAGCTCGAAAGTATAAAATAAATCAAATGGAATATTATCAAAATTAAATAAATAAAAGACAGTAAAAGTTCTTTTTATAAAAATACGTATATTTACTTAACCATTATTTAAAAAGACATTCCGAAAAGCAAAAATTCAAAATTATATTATATGTATATAATTTATGTAAAATTAAAGAAAAGCAAAAAAAAGTAATTTATGGTTATTTCATTCAAGTAGACATTTCGTTGACAGTCACTTGTTTCTTTGTATGTTTTTTAAAAGAAGGAACAAACTAGGTATTTTTCGAGGACGAGAAAAAAAAGGATTTATTTTTAGCTTACAAAAAAAGACTGGAAGGGGGGACTTTAAATTAAGAGTGGAGGGGGCTTAAAGTAAACAAATTTCAGCGTATTTGTCCCCTGTCCAAAGCCGAGGGAGTTTGTTTTTTCTGAAAGAAATTGGGCGAAAGGGGATTTTTTTTTCTCTCTTTTTAGAGGATTGGGGTGGGGGGGGGGATGAAAGAGAGGAGTAGGAGAGGGAGTAAAGAGATATTTGATCTTTTTTATATTAAATTTGGGGTGTGGGAATTGTTTTGTTTTTTATAAAGCTTGTGAATAAATATGTGAAAAGACAGTGAAGTTCCACGATGAAAGAATTGAAAGTAAAAAAGTTTATTTCCGGGTCAATTAAATGTATTTTTATTTACTTTTGATTCGTACATCCGTTATATTGTAAGAAGAGATAAAAAGGCAGAAGAAAATTAATGTAAAAATAAAGGTGCATGTGCAAATCAAAAGAAGCAATATTAATTAAAATCCACGTCTCTATTTTATCTCTAATTTTGAGCATTTTTTTGCGAACTTCTATAAGGTAACAAAAACATTGATTTTTTTATCTTGAGCCTAAATTTCTTGAGACCATAAAATGTCCACGTTTTCATTCTCAATTGTTATACAATGTTTTTAGTTTTTTAGCTTGATAATGATCTAAGGAGGGGTTGAAATATCGCCAGAGAAATAAAAAATAATGAACGCTTAAAGGTTTATATTTATATATATAAAGTACCCATTAGACTATTAGACCATTGAAGGAGAAGATTCACTTTTTTGAAAAATGTTTATATAACATTTTTTTGAAAAATGTTTATATAACATTTTTTTGAAAAATTTTTATAGAGTGTAATACATGCAACTTCTGTTTCCGAGCTAACTGAAGGTAGCGGGGTTGCATCGTGTTCATTTTAAATCTCCAAATTACCTTTTTTTCCCCTCGTAAATACGCATTGTTCACCAGGAATAATCTATGCATATAAAATTATTGTTTTGTCTGCACAATAGTCAGAATTGCGAAATCTAAATCTAATCTCTAAAATAGTTCTGATGATTTCTATTTAAAAAAAAAATCGAAAATTTAGTCCATTTAAATATGAATTTAACGATATAAGCCCGATTTTTTACCTAACATTTTTCCCGTGAAAAATCTTGTTCCTGAGAAAATGGTTTAAACGTGGACGGAGAGAGGCCGGGTTCGATTTCCCGACGAGGAGTTGTTATTTTTATGTTTAATTTTGATACAATGTCCAATAATAATTAAAGGTACATACTTACGAAAACTCGAAAACTAATAAATGGAAAACTCTGGGCTAAGTAATTATGAACTCGTATATAAGAAAGGTTGTTTGAGTTGTCTCGGACCGATTTTGCTTCCGAGCTTACCGAAGGTAACGGAAGCTATGTGATCGTTCTGAAGAACTAAAAATGTTTAGGTCTCCGATTTTAAAAATTCCAAGACAGAAATCCGTTTCAGACATCAGGGATCATTTTTGGTTCCGTGTCTGTCTGTCGTTCAATTTTTGCGAACCAACGTATCTTAAAAACTACACGTCCAATTTTAATGAAATTTGGGTGGTAGGTCATGAGTAGCCCATTGTTGGTCCCATATAAGTTTTAATCTTCTGCGCTCATTTGTTTTTCTTCCACATGCACACAAACATACATTAATTTACACCTATAGCTTCAAAAGTACTTATCTGATTCGTATGAAACTTTTATAGTTTATCGAAAGTAGCCCGCAGATAGCCCCAGATTAATTTGAACCGTCTGCGATCTTTAACTTTTGCTTAATTGATACTTCAATTCAAGTATAAAATCAAAACAATTTTGACAGATTAAAAAAACGGTGGAAACAATTAAACAAATTAAACAATAATGGCTAGTAAATGCATAAAATATAAAATTAATTATGTACGTGATAGGATGCGAGGAAGCTATGTGCCATACCAATTGGCAGTCTACTTTATTAATATATAATTATGAATAATTAAAAGTTAGCGTTTTGCAAGTGCTCATGAAAAATATTTTTAATAAGTTGTTTCTATTTTTTTCCAAAGCTATGTTTAGAGAAATTAAACAATAATGGGCGCCTCTTTAGATTGTTACTCCCCTTATAGATAAAACAGAGAGGAGTAACAGTCTAAAGAAGGTGTATGGAATGTTCTTCTTTAGACCGTTACTCCCCTTATAAAAACAGAAGTGTGATATTCCTTTGTCCCAAAGTACATTGGACTAAACATCCCTTTGTCTTAATAGTTGTTTAGTCAAAGTCATTTATATTCTAAAAAAAAGATAGGGGAGTAACAATCTAAAGAAATACCCAATAATGGATTGTAAAAGTAAACATCCATACAAAATTTGTGATAGGATTTGAGGAAGCCATATCCCACAGTAATTGGCACACTATTTATAAAGGAAATCATCCGATTTTGATGAAGTTTGGATGGTTCGTCGAAAGTAGCTCGAAGCAACCTTCTAAGGACATTTAATACTTAACATTAGTGCATGCGACCACACTGGAGGAAATGGAAATAGGCTCAAACAACCTCAGTTTCGATTCCCACTGGGGTTACATTTTTTTATGGCATTTTGTTTATGCTCACATAAGTTTTAGTGAAGGTCGCTGAATGTTTCAGCCACCCTACATAGGAGGAAACTATTTCTACAGATTCCTTCATTTTCCACCTTGAATGCATTTCCTTATCCCTTGGTATCACAAAATCAAGTTTGATTCTCCTAGCTCAGATGAATTTATCTTCCTTCAAATATTAAAGTATCATAAATAAACTCTTTATCATTGGTTAATAATACGTTTGAATAATGATATCTTATCTAATTCAGAATTCTCTTCATTTTTAATGCTTCAAAAAAAGGTAATTAATTTCTTACTTTCAACCCTGGACCGTTAATCCCTTGAAAAATTATTTTAAATAAACCATCCCCTCCCTCGTAAGTTAAAAGTTCAAAACTCCCTTCGTTTAAAATTAATTCACCTTAATTCCTAAGGGTGCGGAAAAACTGGGAGGGGAAAAAAGGTATTAACTTTTAAAAGATTTACCTAAAAAGCTAATTTAGATGGTGAAATTAGTAAAATGGCCGTGAAACGAAGACGCGAAATTAACAGAAACAAACCCTGAGCCAAAAATAAAGCTATTAAGAGCTAGCAATCATTCTAATACTCTCTTAACTGTGAAAATAGCAATTCCTTGGATCTTCTTTAAAGAATTTCAGTCTTCTTAAAAGAATTTGAGGAATTTAAGAACCCACAAGCAACAACACCCTATTTCTTATCACTCTTAGAAGATAAAAGAAATTGAGAAGAATTGAAGAGGAAAGTGAGAATAATTTGTCTATCTTCCTTTTTTTACAGGAATAAATAGCCTTTTATAAGAAGAGAGAGGCGATTTTTAAAGTGCTTTTTCCTAAAACGAGTGGGGGTAAGGAAGGAATTGACTTAAGGAGTGGGGAGAGTAAGTGTTGGAATTAAAAAGGGTAACTTTAGAAGTCAATGAATTGGAGTCAATCTACATTCTATTTGTTTGATGCCCACTATTTTTCTTACTAAGAAACTGTGACTGTGAGAATAAAGAAAGAAGGTTATTGATTTGTTTTATTTAGTGTATCGATGTATACTGTATCGATATACTGTCATTTGTATCCTCTTAAACCTCGTCCAGGCTGTTGAACCGAAGAGAGGAAACAACCCGAGCATTGGTCTCTGCGCATGCCCAGTCTGAGATGCGCAGGCGCGCTTTTGACTACTGGGCATGCGCACAGACCGATGCTAGGCTCGTGTCCTCTGTTCGGTTCGACAGTCTGGATGAGGCTTTTTTGCTATGGGTTTTGCTTTAAAAATAATTAAATCTTAACCATCTAATTCGATAGAATTTACTTCTTCTTTTTACTCATATATAAAGCTGGGTCAACACCATTAAAAATGTACGTTGTGTGGGTTTTTCTTTTGAATATGTGGCGTGCGTATGTGGCAGTGACGTTCTGACACACTAGGTCATACACAAGCATTTTTTCCCGCACGACATGCACGTGAACCATCCTATGTCGACTTTCTCGCGAACATCAAAGGAATTGGCGACGTACAGGATATGAGTGTGGATGTGGGATGTGTACCTTTGTGTCAAATTAAAAATGTTTTAGTTGCAAGATATCATTCCCACACACAGTCGGAGAAGGTGCATACAGCGCGCACAACACGTAAATTTATTAACTGTGTGTTAAATTTTAAAGTTTTTGAAAAATACTAATCCAGGAGATAGCGTGCAAAAAAGTATCTGACTAACATCAAGCTAATTTTGTGTAGAAGTAAATGTTTAGGTGTCTTTTAAGAATATGTGGTCGGCTAAATTCGTCTGCGGGACATAGCTTGGCAATAGGCATTTAAAAAAAAAAACGGTGGAGAGCGGCCATGTCCCTCCTTTTTTGGGGCAATACGATTTTCATGATCCTGAGTACTAACTTAGTTAGTTGACCAAAAATCAAGATGATTGTACTCTGTTACTTAATAGGTGACTTCTTTGATTTGTAGTAATATATTACTAACTTTAACTTATTAAGTGACGAACTATCATCAACTTGATTTTTGGTCTACTAACTAATTTCGTACTCAGTATTATGAAAATCATATTGTCCACCGAAAAGGGTGGGACATGGCCGTTCTCCACCGGTTTGTTTTTTTCAAATACCTATTGCTAATATATGTCCCGCAAACGAACTTAGCCGACCACATTTTCTTTAAAGGCACCAAAAGATTAACTTTTACACAAAATGCCAGCTTGATGTTAGTCAGACACTTTTTTGCACGCTATATACTGGACATTAGTAAAAGTAACAAATCTCCAATTTAAAAGTAGATAACAGAAACATTTAAAAATAAAAATACTATAGATGTTATTAGAAGTATCATCGTTAAGCTAAAGCATAATTAAGATGCCTTAATGTGAATGTTAATTGATAAACAATGTTTGGTTCGTTATAGCAAATAAAGACTAAAGATGAACTAACAATATGTCGTAATAATATACTATTGATTATTTTCTTGTAAAGGCTTGGAAACAAAACAATTTTGGCATTTCATTTAAATTACTTGGCCTACAGAATAATGGTAAACATAGCCACTGATCCCTAGCATGAGCCCCATGTGGAGCTCGAGGTGAAGGCTAATTATCTTATAAATAATTAATCTGTGGCACGCACAGCCTATGCAAGGATTAGGGCATTCGAATGGGTTTATACTAGCATGTAATGGGTGACGGGATGACGGATGACACAGGATTGGCATTCATCTGTGTAGACCTTATAATTGACATTCCCAACTGGATCGACATTAGACATCATTGAGGCAATTAGAACATTAACAATTTAAGTATGGATTATGTTTTGATGCTAGAAATATGATCACATTGCTGAGCATCAAAGAATGGTCGATGAATAAAAATACTCTGCAAATTAGTGTGGCACATAGCTTCCTCGCGTCTTAGTTTGTGTACTTAAATGATTTTATGCTTGTACAAGCCATTATTGTCTCATTTGTTTCCCCCGTTTTTTTTAATCTGTCAAATATTGTTTTGATTTTTTTCATGAATTAAAGAATCAATTTAGTAAAAGTTAAAGAGCGTTGACAGTTCAAATTACTTTGGAGCTATCTGCGGGTTTCTTTCGACAAACCATCCCAATTTCATACAAATCAGATAAGTACTTTTGAAGCTATAGGTGTAAATACATGTATGTTTGTGCGCATGTGGAAGAGAATCAAATAAGCGCAGAAGGTTGAAACTTGCATGGGACTAACAATGAACTAATTATAACCTCCCTTACAAATTTCATTAAAAACAGACGTGTATAGTTTTTAAGATACGTTGGTTCGCAAAAATTGAGTGACAGACAGACAGATCGACAGATAGACACGGAACCAAAAATGTTCCCTGATGTCTGAAACGGATCTGTCTTGGAATTTTTGGTAAATCGGAGTCAAAATATTTTCGTTCTTTAGAACGATCACATGGCTTCCGTTACCTTCGGTAAGCTCGGAAGCAATATCAAGAAATTGTTTTTTTTGGCATAATTTTTCAGATCTTTAATGATGCTCAAGTTTTTTGTACCATAAATCTCCTCCAAATACTCGGACTTTTCCAAACTAATTTTTAGTTTTTACTTTTCCTAACCTTCTCCGAAGGCATAAAGGAAAAGTATTGTAATCACCCAAAAAATCCGAAACCCAGATTTCAACGGAATTATCCGTTTTGGGTGTTTTTAAGACGATTAGAGTGGTTTTTAGCTGGTGTCAGTCTGTGTCACGCATAACTCCCACAGTTTTTAATCTAGAGAGTTGAAGCTTAATACAAAAATCAGTCCTTACACGTAGTTGTACTGCCCGGAAAATCTACATTTTCCGCCATCTTGAACCCAGTTTTCTGAGTCAGCAAAAATTTAAAAAAAATCGTAAAAAATTGAAAAGTGTTATGATAGAGTTGAAATTTGGTTCGAATGTACCACTCTGTATGTCAAACAAATCCACCAAATTTAATTTTGATATTGGCCGCCATTTTTATCGATTTTTTAATTTTGAAACTTTGATGGTTAATAATACCAAAAGTGTAAATACGTTTTTGCCATATAGCACATCTTTGAAACCCTTAAAAAATAAGGAACAAATATAAAAATACCCGATGAAATTCCATTAATTAGTTTAAAAGTTATAAGCGAACATAATTATTAATTAGTGCGATACTTAAGTTTGTTTACCTCTGTCAAAATACCGCCAAAATTCAAATAATTGAAATAAAATAAATAAAAATGTATAATTCTTTTTTAAAAATTATAATGAGCTGGAGAGTCCAATTTAGTGGCCTCTTAATTATGTGAGGAAAAGTTCCGAGGTACCAAGTACCCGATTTTTTTTTTTTTTTTCTTTTTGTAATAATATTGTCAAGTGCATATCATTTTCAAATAATGTATACGAAAATCTATCATTGTCATAGCATTTAACGTGTATCAAAAATGGTTATATTAAAATTATGGTCACCCTCAGATGGCACAATAGATGGGGAGTGAAAGGGTTTGAAGAATTATTATTATGTGAGACGGTTCATCGGGTTCTGAAAACCGCCTCCAACGCTTAACCGAACCAATTTGAGAAATCGTATTGTATTGTTTGAAGAAAATGGTTGCTTTCAGGCCTTTTGTGGTGGTAGAAGCCTGCGACAATTTCAGGACCCACCCCCTAAAATTGGGGATGGAGTTGCTAACGATCGAATTGTGGAGACCGGGGTCTCCTATTATGTTGCCAGGAAGGTTTCTGGTCTGAATAGCCAACCCTTGTAGCCTTAATGAGGGTGACCTAGAATCCTCAGATTCACTTAATATTGTGTAAAAAAATCTGCCATTCTCCTCTCCCCTCTAGCATTCGAATATGAAAAAGAACGTAATATATACATGCATAATTTAAGTTTTGTCTGTATATTAGTCAGAATTGCACAATGTTTGGGTACTTTTTCATTCGATACATACCGAAAACCGAATTCAGCCTTAACTTTTTTCGTGCATGTATGTACCTATGTGTGTCTGTCGCTACCAGTTCCGACTTTATAGGCGCAAAACTGGCTAAACGAAATCGATTAATTTTTTTGTCAGAGGTGAGTGCAAACATGTTGCGCATGTTGTAGTCTTGGTTTCAACTGAAAATATTGAGTAAAACCAAAGTTGTTAACAGTTTTATAAAAAACTAGCTTTCACCCCGCACTCCGCGTGGGGCTCGCGCTAGGTATTAGTGGCATTTAGGCCTAGCAATTAAATGAAGGGCCTATATAGTTTTGTTTCCAAAGCCTTCTAGAAATAATATCAGGACTATAGTATACATCATTCATTCCGTTATTAAGAATATAATACTCTCCAAATCGTAGTTTGGAGTCTATCTATATATTTAAATAATAAAAAATAGAAACTAAGTAATATAGTAATAAATAAAAATGCTAAAAAAGGTATAATAAATAAGAAAATAAACGTATCAAAACCAATTAGGCTGGAAAGTCATTGAACAATTATCAACTGTGATGGTGCATTGATTTAATTACCTGTCTCTTTTCTGAATACGGTAGTTGCACCAGTAAATATTTAATAACTCTAGTTCTGTAAAAATTAATAAAATAATAAATATTCGATTTAAAGAACATTATGTGTGAGGTTTAAGAACCCCAATTAGAAATTAAATTGGGCAACAATTGCGGACGACATTAGAGCTCAAAGTCAAAATGTTTTTAAAAAAATATCTAATTTAGCTCTATTTAAGGTAGAACAGATGGAGGTACGACAAAATGTCATAGGACCAAAGTTGTAGGATCTTTTAAAATCAGTTACCGCTGGTGCTATCTGCTTTTCGATACGACTTCCATTTTTTTTTAAACAATTCTGACTTTTCCTGTCGGTTTGGGCCAATTTCCGACCAAACGCAAATAACCGCGAGTCTTTAGGTGGTCTAGAAGTACCCAAACATTTTGATTAGCGAGTCTCTGGGTTTAGGTTATGGTGGGTCAACAGAAACGGTAAATTATAATCTCCTTCACTGTCAACCTAATTTGTTTAGGTTATTATTTTTATACAATTGTTACTAACTCTGGTTCTACTCAATATTTTTCGATGAAACCAAGCCTACAAATTGCGCAACATGTTTGCGCTCACCTCTGAAAAAAAAATAATGGATTTTGCTTAGCCAGTTTTGTGCCTATAAAGTTTGACTGGGGCGACAGACACACATATACGAACAAAGTTAAGGCCGGATTCGCTTTTCGGAAAGCATAAAATGAAAAAGTATCCAAATAATTTTCAATTCTGACTAATGTACAGACAAAACTTTAATTTTATATTTAAAGATATAACCTAAAAATTAGGTTGACTAAGTGTATATTAAGAACAATACCCACTGACTTGCTAATCAAAAATACCGGGATTACTTCTTACAATACAAAAATATTGTATGTGAATTACTTCTTCTGTGAAGAAGTAATTCACGGGATTACTTCTTATCATAATTATCATTATTAGTTGTTATTAGGTATGTAACATAAATTGTATAGTAATTAAATTTAATTAGCTAGATATTTAGTGTTTGAAGTATAAATTAACACAAAATGCATTAATGTCAAATGTCATCATAATGTAAAAATTTAATATTGTTCTACATTAATACAAATGTAGTTGAACATGTAATTGGTGTATGAAATACTCCTCGAAAAATGTTATATTCAGCAAAAAAAAGAAGTATAAAATAGTGCATATCACGAAATTAAATAAGGTTTTTCCTAATTAACATTGTAGTAACCTTGAATTTTATCTTTTTTAATACTGTTCTCAAAATCCTCATCTAATTAAAAATCCTTTCTTTTGTTTTTGTTTTTTTAAAAAAAAGGATTAAATTTGTTTTTTTATACATCCAAGGTTTTGTTTCACGGTTGGAGGGTCAGGTACAAAAATAAATTCTCTTTGCACGAGATAAGATCGATTTGCCTTCACTTTGTCTCAGGTCAGGGATAAAGAGATAAGGATGAGAGGAAGGAGTGGGGGATGACCCTGGTCCGTTCCCTCTGCCCTCTACTCTACCTCACATGTTAACTATCTTGTTTCCTTCTATTTAAATAACAAAGTTGTTAATTATTGTAAATAACATTTTGATTTAAATATTACTGCGTATAATATGATATAATAATATTTATATGTGTATGTGTTATTTAGTATTATATTATGGTTTCCGTGTCTGTCTGTCTATTCAACGCATTTTTGTGAACCAACATATCTTGAAATTTGAGTGGTAGTTTTTATTTATCGAACATAAAAAATAATATATTAATAATTTATAAACTACATTTATATATTATTACTCCCGAGCTTACCGAAGGTAACGGAAGCTATATGATCTTCCTAAAGAACGAAAATATTTTAGGTCTCCAATTTCAAAAATTCCAAGACAGAAATCCGTTTCAGACATCAGAGAACATTTTTGGTTCGGTTTCTGTCTGTCGGTCGATTTTTGCGAACCAACATATCTTATAAACTACTCGTCCGATTTTAATGAAATTTGTATGGTAGTTCATAACTAGTCCATTGTTGGTCCCGTATAAGTTTCAAATTTCTGCGCTCATTGCTTTCTCTTCCAATTGCACACTATGTTTTTTCTTTTTTTTTTTTTTTCTTTTTCTTTGTAGTTTTAGTCCAGTTCAACAGCTTATTAGGTCATTACAGGACGAGGGTTATGCACACTATGTTGTTTTTATTAACACATATATATATTTCTTTAATGAATTTGTATGGTTTTGTATTAATGTTGCCCGTAGATTGTACCATAATAATTTTAATCGTCTAACGTTCATTAAATTTAGCTAAATGGATACTTTTATTCGTGTAAAAAATCAAAACAATTTTGAATGATATTAAAAAGTGGGAAAGAAAATTTAATATGTTGTAAAAAAAATGTTGTAGCTGTGCCACACTAATTGGTAGTCTCTTTTCTAACATGCACGTATCCCACTTAATTATTTACGTTGCTTATTAGATATTCAAAGTGATGAATAACTATTCCTTAGCAATTCCTGTACTGTATTAAATTGGTTAATAGTTTTAAGTGGATTGCCCACGGTGACTTCATGTTATCCATCACTATATTATGTTGTTTTAAAAGAAGTTTGGCACACCGAAGTTAATTGCTAGCTGTTATGTCATTAATTATTTTTAATTATGTTCATTAAAATTAATGAGTTGTTTTATGGTTTGTTTCAGGTAAGTGGCTTAATTCAATAACTCGGAGATATTTTGTGCTGTTAATGGGTAATGTAATATTTTTGTATTCTATTAAGAATTGAGAGTTTTGTAAATAACTCCTAGCTCGGTAACTGGTAATATATACTTTTTGTAAACTGCATTCACAGTGTTAGTTTAATATAGTCTTTATACACTAACACAAGGTAAAATATTTGTTATGTCTTATATAAAATATCGTATATATTCACACAAACTTTAGCCTAATCGCGAGGTTCATGCTAGGAGTTAGTGGCTGTACCATAGAGCTAATATATTTAATAACCATGTAGGCCAAAAAGTCATTAGATGAAATACCTTATAGTTTATTATTTTATTATAGTCCAGGAGATAGCGTGCAAAACAGTGTCTAACTAACATCAAGCTGGAATTTTGTGTATAAGTAAAGCTTTTGGTGCCTTTTAAGAATATATGGTCGGCTAAGTTCGTCTGCGGGACATAGCTTGGCAGTAGGCATTTGAAAGAAACAAACTAGTGGCGAGCGGCCGTATCCCCCCTTTTTGGTGGACAATGTGATTTTCATGATCCTGAGTACGAAATTAGTTAGTAGACCAAAAATCAAGTTGATGGTAGTTTGTTACTTAATATGTGACCTCTTTGATTTGGAGTAATATTTGACTAACTAACCTATTAAGTGACAGACTACCATCATCTTGATTATTGGTCTACTAACTAAATTCGTACTCAGGATCATTAAAATCACATTGTCAACCATAATGTGTGGGACATGGGCGCTCTCCACCGGTTTGTTTCATTCGAATGATCGACCACATCACACGTCTTAAAAGACACCAAAAGATTTACTTATACACAATTCTAGCTTGACGCTAGTCAGACACATTTTTGCTCGCTTTCTCCTGGACTATCATGGACTATTAGTTCTATTATTGGGATGGGCTAATCTATATTTTTCTGTCTTCTTCGTTCTTTCTAAAAGAGATATGGGCCAGCTGGTCTTAATAAAACCGGACTAAATTTCCTTCCTCGGTCTCATTATCTTTCTGTGAGATATTGCGCTGTCAGACTAAATTTATATCGGCAATATCTATCCCTGTACTTTGCGTTGGGGTAACTTACGATCTATCTAACTGCCAAATTTCATTGAAATCGGTCAATCCGTACTTAATTTATGCTCCACCAAAGAGACAAAGAAACAGACGTATTTTAACTTAATCTTCATAAATCGACGTAAAACTGCAAAATACTAGTCTAATCTAAGAAATGTATTAACAAAAGTACGATTTTATGTATATGTATTTAGGTATATGTGTATGTAAACAGTTGTTTGTACTTTACACTAAGTTCAAAGAAATGGAAAGGGCCCTGTTTGAGAAAAAAAGACAAATGTTCAGTAAGGGTGCCTAAAAATACCTTACATGGGATGCTTGATTTAGAGTATATTCAGCAAAAAGGGAGGGGGGGGGGGCGTTAGGGACTTGGGTCAAAAAACTGTTTACTTTGAGTACTTCACCGGACTTAGGACCAGGTTAGATCTTTAAGTTTACTTACTTCAAAAACATGAATCACTGAACCTAAAGGCGTTTTTTTTTAGCCCTTTTCCCAACTAAAAGGGTGAATCCGTCCTGAAAAATATCTCGAGTGTGGTAGATATAGCTTTACACAGTGTCAGAGGAGAACTAAAAGGGCATTTTAAGAGGGAGTTCTCTTAAGGGCGTAAGGCAAAACTGTCAGATGGTTTTTTCCCCCCTTTTGCATCAGAACTAAGCTCCTGACGTTTGAGATACTCCCAAAAAGCGTAGCTCTGGTGATTTTTTTTTTTTTTTCGACGGTAGGTATGGAAAGGTTTTTTTAAGGGGGGAGACAAAACAGAATAAAATATATAGTATATAGAGTTTTAGCGTTAAGATGGAGTAAAAAGAAAAAGGGGAGTCAACTGTTGCGGAACTAACTTGTGAGAAACATAGGGGTAAAAGGAATAAGAAATAAAAGAATAGATTTTGAAAATAATGAATAGTGGAAAGCAAAAATAGAACTTCTTTTAAATAATAATTCTCTTTTAGATGTTATGTTATTTCGTTTCGAATCAAGTCTTCTGTAGAAAACTATTTATACTGAGAGAAATTCAAAGAGTTTATTTTGATCATTTTATATTTTGAAACACAATGGCGTATCTATACTCGTATATAAAGGGTGTATCAATTTCAGAAGACCATATTCAAAGGGGAGTTTCTATAGGTCATTTGGAGCAATAAAGTTCATAAAAGCTATACCTCAACAGTTCGATTCTCAACAGTATATAGGAGCAATAAGCAAAAATAGAGTGTGTTAAAATTAATTTATCTTTACCCCTAAAAATTTACAATAAATAAGAAAAATGTTAATGTAGGAACAATAAATATGTAATCTTAAGAAAGATCAGGAAGTTTCTTATAAAATGATGAATGTTCTAGTTGACGTTTTGACTATTTAGTGTGATCCAGAGCTGTTTGTCAACAGAAAATAAATTTAATTTTTTTTTTAATAATTATTTTTAGCCTAAATAACGCTGTGATCCTATTGAGAGAAGGCGTACCAAGTCTAGATAAGTTGGCCCTATAATAATGATTTATTTTCAAATTAGATAAAAAGTTAGTACAAAAAGTTTCAAGTTATTTTTTTTATTTATTTATTTTGCTTCCGAGCTTACCGAAGGTAACGGAAGCATTGTGTTCACTTTTGAAAACGAAAAACTTTTATGCCTCCGATTTTAAAAATTCCAAGACAGAAATCCGTTTCAGACATCAGGGAACATTTTTGGTCTCGTGTCTGTCTGTCTGTCGGTCTGTGTCCGCGAATTATGAAACGTGCGACGATAACTTGAGTAAATGTCGACCGATTTTGATGAAATTTGGTAGACATGTTCATTTTACCAATACCCAGGACGAGTTCGTTGGACAACGTTATCCGTCCAAGCGTTCACGAGCAACTCTCGCGTAAATGTGAACTTAATATTTAAAATTGGAATTTTAGGTCGGGGAAAAAATCTAACTTCATCTATTCAATGAGACAAACATTTTTTTCAAATACAATTTTTTAGTAAAACCAACAGCCGTTATGAAGTGTTAAAGATCGCTAAAACTATTAATAGTTTTTACACAATAAACAATAATTTTAATGTTAATATAACAATAAAGTACATGATATGATGCGAGGAAGCTATGTGCCACACTAATTGGCAGTCTATTTTTTTATATATTTTTTTTATAGGTATTAAAATAATAATTGTTGAGGGCCCTATATAAGTAAGTGTTAATCACCTAAAGATAGGTGCCCCGCCATGTTACACTTTATTTAAAAAACTATTATTTATTTCTTGACAATATAATTTTTTTTATTTCTGAAGATTAAGATTTTTCCCAAATATTAATAATGTTAATAATATTATTATGATTTATGTATGATTATTAATATTACTCACTATTTTTAACTTTATTATTTTTCTTTATTTATTCATTCTTTATATTTTATTTTGATTAAACCGATAACAATATATTTTATTTATTAGCTTTAAAATTATAACAAAATCTTCAAACTCTTAATGGGGTGAACAAAACATTGTTGTAAATGAAACTATATAATGTTTTTAGCTGGTTTAGGGCTTAATAGTGATCATTTACATATTCTTTCATAAATTCATCACTAATAACACCTTCGCCAGAGCTGCAAGCAGGGCAGTTTTTCTTTTCCAGCAATGATCTATTCGCCCACTTAAAGTTGGAAAATTTTTAAGTATTTGATATCGTTTTAAAGCTTATTAATAGGCTTATTGATAGCGCATTCTTATCTTAACTTTGTACCAATTTCTCTCAATAAGATCATAGCGATATTTGGACTCAAATTTTTGATTTAAAAAAATCTATTTATTTTGTTTTCAAACCGCTCTTAATAGTCAAAAAGTCAACCAGAACATTCATGACAACGATTGAAACAAGTATGTAAAATTTGTCCCTTACACAAGCAGACATTTTTTTTGTGAGGTTAAGCGATACATGTGTAATATAATAATATTTAAGGTGGTTGAAATTCTTATTAGGGTGCAATTATAGAGGTTAATCTAGGAAGGTGAGTTTGGAACAAAAACCCCCACTCCACTACCCTCTTCCACTTATCTTCATCCACGACAGTCATCATTATCTATTTTCTTAATATTCAATATTCACCCAATGGAACAGTGATTTCAAAACGTTTTGAGTTCAAGGTCACAACAGCAATCTTTGGTTTCGTATTGAAACTGTTTTGAACAAAAATAGCATGGGAACGGGTATTGAATTAAAAACAGAATTGAGACATGCGCAGTAGGTATGATGAACAGACATATTGAGAACCTGACTTAACTATAACTAGTCTGGGAGTTTATAGTTTTCAAAATTTTTGTGGAAACTGTTTTGGAAACTCCTCATGGAAACACTTTTGGTTTGAAACCAAAACAGTTTTCAAAACGGTTTTAATAATTCATTAAACGTAGTAATTGATAGAGCCCTCGATTCTTAGTACAGATCAATTTAAAAGGATAGAGAAGTTAAATTTTGTTTTTAAAGTTTAAATGTAGCCTTCTACGGCCATAGTCTAATAATTATACTTGTTTTTCCTCTTTTCAATTAGGCCTGAAATATATTTCTGATTTAAGCATTAATTATTGGATGAAATTAATTATTGAGCATGAAAATTGGTTGAAAATACCGCTGATTCTAACTGTAGGAGGCTAAAGAGGGTTCACAAGTTATGACAAAGTTGCCTACTTGGTTTCAGTAATCCTTCCTCACCCCTTTTGCCTCATCCCTCGTGCCCCAAATACTAAATCCTCAATTTCAGAGTAGGTTTACCCCAGACCTCTATCTCCTTCTGAACAGTTTAAGGGGGGTCGCTTTTGGTCTTACTTGATACAGATCCATCCTCTACCCCAAAATCCCCTTCTGTTTGAGATGGAAGGGGTCTTCATATCATCCACTTTCTTAGAGACTAAAGACCCCTATTCATAGGGGTGAAGAGTACACTTTTTGTTTTAACCCCTATGCCTTAAACCTATACTTTTTTGACCCTTAAATTAGTATTTTAAGGGACGAAAGAAGGAAAGAGGGCTATTAAAGTTTTTAGTTAATTTTCAAAGAAAATTAAGCTATTACAAAGGCTTCAAAATTTTAGTAATGCGGATTTTTGAAACTTCTCCATGGAAATTCGTTTTAGACCATTCTTAATCAATTCCTGAAATTTAACATTTTTATTTATGTTTTTATGTATGTATATATCTATGTGTCACTCCAGACGAAAACTCACACGATGATGCACTTAAAAAATCCAAACAAATTTTAAAATGTCCAAAATATCAAAAGAAAGGATGAGTTCGTTGGCCAGAATTTTTGGAGTTCATTTAAGGGTAACATTTTGACAATTTAGGGTCAAAAATAGCAGAAAAACGTGTTTTTTCCATTTTACCCCCCTCTTAAATGAAAATATGACACAAGTATACATAACAACAATTACTGTATTCTTAAAGAGCTTTCCAACGACATGCATCTTGAAGGGTATATACTATTTTGACTTTTGTACCCTCCAACCCCCATTTTTTTTTCACCCATCCAAATTCTAAACCAACATTTTCCTATATTATCATAAGCCAGTATACGCAGATTTCTTTGAAAATTCGCTCATTAATTCATGGTGCATGACTGGTCTTTTTTAAAAATAAATAAAACACTTTTGATTACTTAAGTGGCTAATTTTGATTACTTTTACTTTTGAGGGCGTTTTCACTTAACAGAAGGTACTCTGGATTCCCTTTCTCCATGCTCTGCGATCCTGCAAAGACTTTGATAATTTGATAATTGTTTAATTAGCTAATTAAACTAAATAAGAATATTAAGAAGTGTTTGCGCTTAATAATAAGCAGAATATTCATAGCGGAAGAAAACAAACACGTAATTCATGTATACAATGCGGGTTTAGCTAAACAACTAATCTGCAGGGACTTATATTGCATGTGGATGTATCATCTACATTCTACACATTATATGCTTTTATTAATTTATTGATGAATTATAAAAAGCGTAAGGTAATCGTTTGCATTCCACTCAACTGGCCCAGAAGATTTAAATTTTCCTTAAAATCCTATAGGCACTGTTTTAATTTGATTTTTTTAAAGAAAAAGAAATTCACGACCCTAAGTTGATAGAGTTCTGAAGAGCGAAACATTTTTATGTCTCGGATTTTCAAAATTCCAAGACAGTAATCCGTTTCAGACATCAGGGAACATTTTTTGTTCCGTGTCTGTCTGTTGCTCAGTTAAATTGCTCAGTTAAATTCTGTTAAATTGAAATTTAAAAATTATTTTCATGAGCCCATTCAACCTATCAATTTTAACAAAAAATACTACAAAATAACATCTTAATTTAAAATCTTATAAACATTAAATCATATCCTAAAAACTACTTATCCGATTTTATTTAAATTTAGATGGTAGGTCATATAATTAGCCTATTGTTGGTCCCAAATAAGTTTCAGCCTTATGCGCCCATTTGTTTCTCTTATACATGCGCACAAACATGCATTTATTTACACCTATATCTTCAAAAGTACTCTTTTGATTTTTATGGAATTTATTAGATGGTTTGTAAAAAGTTGTCCTCAGATAGCTCCAGTTAAATTTCATCTGTCTGCGCTCTTCAAATGTTGCTAAATGAATACTTTAATTTTTGTCAAAAATTAAAAAAAGACAAATTTAAAAAAAACGGGGGAAAATTAAATAAATTCGACAAAAATGGGTTGTAAAAGATTAAATCATTAAAAAATACGAAATAGGCTGTGAGGAAGCTATGTGCCTCACTAATTGGCCGACAATTTTTGGTTCTTTCACATTACCAAAACAATTATAGTTTTGCCAGAAATGTGTGGACAAAAACATAAATACCAAATATGCATTGGTCCAAGTCCATATCCAAGTCCTAATATCCATTGGTACAAGTGGTTAAACATTTAAAAGTTTTTCAAACTTATCTTTGAAATGACGCAAAATCCTTTAAATTAATGCCTTTTTTAAAATATATATATATATATATATATATATATATATATATAGAATTTAGGTGGTTTTTAACAAGACCAAAATTTTCTCTTGAAAAATAAAGTTGAAGAAAAAAAAAAAATAAAAATAAGGAAACAAAATTTTCCTTTTAAAGGGTCTTTTGAAAAGGGTTTTAAGACTAATAGAGAGTCAATGAAATTATAAGGGATGAAAAACCAGGGGTTGAAGTTCGTAGTGTCTTTGATGCTTAGAGGATTATGTAGAGAAGGGTTGTCTTTTTACTGATTCTTCAAAGGAAATTCAATAAGACCACAGTAAGATGTTTCTTTAAGGATTCAAATTTACTAAATTGAAGAATAAAAATAAGGAAAAATGGTTAACGATTAAATAAATTTAGTTCTTTTAATTCTAATTAAATTATTAGAGCGTCTTTCTGTAATCTATACGGTAGGAGTACGATTAGAGTTAACTGTGACTGCTCAAGTGCTCAGGTTGGGCAACCTATGTTAGAGAAATAAGCCGCTTAAGCGGTTATCCTGAGGCCTATGTTCCTCCGCTAGTTATATTTTTGTTTGTCTAGTTGGCTTCACCTTCTAGATCAAAGGTCTCCAAACTTTTTAGCCTAAGGGCCACACTTAGGAACTAAGTCCCAAGACCTAGCTCATCATACCAAGTTACCGTAGTTTTGAATTACGGGCAAATTTTGGAATTGGGACTAGTCGGTTCCATGGCTTTAGGGCGGGGGGATGAACGCCGCTACTTTCGGTTATTTTATAATGATTCAGCGAGTTTATTGAAGAGATTCGATAAATTATTTACACTGCAGTACATGGCAGTGTTAGCTTAGCTGCGGATAAGTTCTACTCAGATTTTTTGAGTTTCGAGCTATAGTCGAAATTTTCTGTCCAACAATTGACTGAATATACACTTAGTCAACCTAATTTTTAGGTTATATCTTTATGTATAAAATTAAAGTGTTGTCTGTACATTGGTCAGAATTGAAAAATTTTTGGATACTTTTTCATTTTATACATTCTGAAAACCGAATCCGGCCTTAACTTTTTTCGTGTATGTGTGGATGTCTGTCGCCTCAGTCAAACTTTATAGGCGCAAAACTGGCTTAGCGGAATCGATTAATTTTTTCCAGAGGTGAGCGCAAACATGTTGCGCAATTTGTAGGCTTGGTTTCATCGAAAAATGTTAAGTAGAACCAAAGTTATTAACAATTGAATAAAAATAATAACCTAAACAAATTAGGTTGACAGTGAAGGAGATTATAATTTACCGTTTCTGTTGACCCGCCATAACCAAAACCCACAGACTCGCTAATCAAAATGTTTGGGTACTTGTAGACCACCTAAAGACTCGCGGTTATTTGCGTTTGGTCGGAAATTGGCCCAACCCGACTGGAAAAGTCCGAAATGTTTAAAATAATAGAAGTCGTATCGAAAACAGATAACTGATTTTTCTGAGCGGTAACTGATTTACAAAGATCCTACAACTTTGGTTAGAGGTGGCTAGAGATAGATGTTAAAAACATCTGATTATTATTTTGTATGATTTTACTAAGGTTATAAATTTTACTGTGTAGGTAATCAAAATAATCTATGGCGGACCGGATTAGTGGAGCTCGCGGACCGGTAATTGGAGACCCCTGTTCTAGATAACAAAATTCTAAGCTCTCATTGGTCTTTCCTTTTTTGCTTTGATTTTCCCAACTGCCAGAATTAACTCTAATTGTAATCCTACTATAGAATTGAAGCAAATATATTGTATTTAACTGGTTTTATATATTTATGTTATTAGAAATACTATATCAATACTAATAATAGCTTGTTTGTTTTAATTTTAACTTAGTGTGAGTATTATGCAGAATTATTAGCTAAAAAAAAAATGGATGAGCCATTAGCAATTGCTTTTAGTAGAGAAGGTATTGTGGGTAACCATATTACAGAAACTATATTTTGGCTCACCAGTATATTCGATCTTGAACCAAATATATACTTCAAAGCAATATATATTTTTTATTATAACTTCATTTAGAAAGAGAAACAGAAACATTAATTTCCTCAATAATAACAAAAAAAAAAACAATCCCAATTTAATTCTTCTTTTACGAGGAAAAATTGTTTTTAAAACTCTGTGAGTTAAGTTGATACAATAAAATAAAGATAAGAAAAATAAAATCAAAAAATCAAAAAATCAAAAAGTAAAGGAAACAAAAATAATGTTATGAAACATTTTCACGACAAATTTAAGGTATATGAGAAAAGAGAGATCTAGCGATAAAAGTACTCGGAATACTTTTAGAACAGGGAAAGTATAGTTTAGTAGAAAAGTAAAAGGTAATATTGGTGGGAAAGTTTTTCCTTTATATACAGCCCCCTTGGGAAAGGGGTTAGAAATTTTCACGGGAAAACGATTTTATCTTAAATAAATAATTGTATAAAATAAATTTTTAAAAAAATGTTAACAAAATAACATCTTAAAATCTACTCGTCCGATTTGAATGACATTAATAGGTCATAATTAGCCCATTGTTGGTCCCATATAAATTTCAACCTTTTGCGCCCATTTTTTTCTCTTCCATATGCGTACAAACATACATTTATTTACACCTTTATCTTCAAAAGTACTCATCTAATTTGTATGAAATTTAGGTTGTTTGTTAAAAGTACCCCGCAGATAGCACCATATTAATTTCAACTGTCTGCACTCAACTTTGATAAAAAAAATCAAAACAATTTTGACCTATTAAAAAAAAAGTGGAAATAATTTAATAAATAAGACCATATTGGCTTGTGTAAGCATTAAATCCATAAAGTATGTGATATGATGCAAAGAAGCTATGTGCCACACTACTTTTATTAGCATGTATGTCTTTAAAAGTACTTATAAGTATATTTATATACTTATAATTACTTTTATTATATAGTACTTATAAGTATATGAGTCTTGACTTATTTCTTTACACAAGTGTTGTTTTTTTTTGGATCAGTACTTTCTTCTAATGCTTGAAAGTTTGTTCATTTCTATTGGGAAATTTAATTTTGAATTGTTTTCTCCTTTTCCGGGCTCTGAAGCTTACAATTTGGACACTGTGAACTTTAAAACGGGAAAAAGCAATCATAATCAAAAAATCGATCATTCTTACCATCTCAATACTTTCTTTTTATATACATATACAATGTAAGATGTTATATGAGAAAGTAAAAATAACTGATTTGCATTTATTTAATCTAAAGGCAAATTTTTCAAGATTGCACTACACTTAAAACTTAAAATTCTTGATTCTAAAATCTAAAATAAACTTAATGAAAAACTAGAAAAGCGAGGGGGTTTTCCTCATAAAAGAACTCTTGAAGAATCTCTTTAAAATTCCAAGATAAAGAGTTCTAAGAAAACAAAGCTCTTTTGAGGGGGTTTGAAAACTTGATTTAAAAGTTAAAGCATCTTTTGTGCGATTGAAAGTTTCAAAAAGTTTACACGAGTAAACTTCGTAAAGCTATTCTTTGACTGATTTCAATTTCTATGAGGAATGAGGAGATGAAATGGACAAAAAAAAGCTTTTGTAAAAAAAAGTCCTTTTGTAAAATGTAAAGGTAACTTTTGAGGGATATAAACGTAAATTGATTTTTTTTTGGGAGGATTTATTGTGTTTTCTATTTTGTAAAGTTATTTCTTATTGGTTTTGAAACTCTTCGAAAAAAACAGTTCTTGTTGTGTGCAAATTGTAAAAGTTTTTTGAATTTCATTTAGATTTTTCGCTTGAGGTCCATTTTTTAAAGAAAATACCGGAAGCGATTTCTTATCCATTGAGTCTAAATATAATCCATGGTGTTGTTCTTATGACGTATTGTGATTGCACAAAAATTCAATGTTAACTAAATAACTTTCGATGTAAACTACCTGTCGGGATAGTTAGTGTTTTGTGGGTTTGTTTGTCTATCGATAACTGGCGTAACAAATTGATTGATTTGAACGAAATTTGGCACATAGGGCATATTATAATTTGTGACAACTGTCTCATTTTTTGAAAATTCCGCACTAAATATTTTTAAGATGGCGGACTAAAGACTAAACAGAAAAGTTTTAGTCACCATTACATGTTATTAATCAATTTAAAGGTCTTAAAGTGTAGAAAAATAATATAAAGTTATTAATATTTCACTCTTAATATTTTCAAGATGGCGGCCAATATGACGGACGACTAAACATAAAGATTGTAGTAAGCATGATATGTTGTAGTGTTAGAGGTTTTGAAGAGTAGGAAAAGAATATGTAACTATTACTACGAAATTTCCATTCTATGCCGGCATTTTAAAAACAAATTTAGCTGAAATGGAGGTTTCCAATAAAAGTTAATGGTTATATAGTATGTCACATTCCATTTTAAACACCTTTTCAGGTAGATTAAGACTATGTAAGTTTTTACCCGCTAAATGTATCTTGGTAGCCATATTGAAAAAAACATATATGACCGAGTTAAGAACAAACTTTTTTTTCTATGCACTTTTTTTTGTTATTTATGAACAGCATCAGTAGTTTAATTAAATTTGACATTACTGAACGAGCGTAGTGAGTTCTTCATTTCAGAAAAGGCTATGAAAAGTTTGTGTGTGTGTTTGATTGTCTAACGATAACTGGAGTAAAAATTGATCGATTTTAAGGAAATTTGGCACATAGGGGCAAATTTGGCACATATAATTTGTGACAACTGTATAGTTTTTGGGAATTCCACACTAAATATTTTTAAGGTAGTGGCTAATATGGACAACTAAACAAAAGGTTTTTTAGTCAGCATGGCATGTTTTATATCGCTTAAAATGTCGAAGAGTAGGAAAAGAATATGTAACCATTACTACAAAATTTCCATTCTTTTCCAGCATTTTAAGGCACTTCTTTAGATTGTTACTCAACCAGTAACTTATAAAACAGAGGGGAGTAACAATCTAAAGAATGTGTACGATATGTTCTTCTGTAGACTGTTACTCCCCTTATAAAAACAGAAGTTTAATAATCCTTTGTCCCAAAGTATAGTGGACTTAACATCCCTTTGTCTAAATATTTATTTAGTCAAAGTAATTTATATTCTAAAAAACATAGGGGAGTAACAATCTAAAGAAGTACCCATTTTAGAAACAAATATGGCCGAAATGGGGGGTTTTCAACATAAGTGAAAGGTTATATAGCATGTCACAAACCATTTTAAAGCTCTTTTCAGGTAGAATTAGTCTATGTAAGTTTTTACCCGTAAAAATGTGTCCTGGGTAGCCATATTGGAATTTTTTCTACGCGAGTTCATTATGCGCCGCAATACTCACATTTGGGTTACCTAAGTTTCAAAACCCCTCATCCTGTTAAGGAAGTTTTGAATTATTAACAAAAGAATAGTTTTTTAGAATGATCACCAAGATTCTTTTACCTTCAGTAAGCTCGGAAGCAATAATAAAGAAGTAAATACAATTACATAACAAAATTATGCCTACAAGTGCAAACTTAAATTAAATTTATTACTACAAACTTTTGATTAAAATTTATTTCATTTTTTTTTTTGTTTATTGTTCTAAAAAGAAAGAAAAATCCAACACAATTTTCTCCTTTTGTTTTTCATGCTTCGGTGTGATGTTCGAAAGAACTAGAAAAAGTGAGAGGAAAACACAGTTTTAGAACACAAAAAACAATTTTCCAAAAGCCTTGTTTTTGGGTTTGGGGAATGAAAACAAAAAAAAAACTTTAGTACGAGGATGTGTGTTCTACAGTTTTGTGGGCGACCCAAATAAAAAGAATTATTGCTTCTGCCGGGGAAGCAAAAAATATGAGAGAGGGGGTTGGTTGAAAATTGGTTTTTGGGACATTTTTAGAACGTTTACAATCTAAGGGGGTGTTAGTAGTTTTAAAATGGGGGTGAGAAATATCTATTTTATGTGCAGTAACTTTTACTAACTAGTTTTATTTTTCTAATTTATTGTTTTTACCGCAAAACCTGAGATTATTTTTGTACCTGGATTTTTATAGAATTATTATTATTTTTTTTTTTTAAACTTTTTGTTTCTCTGTCCCTTGTTATTATTTTTTCATGATTCTGAGCTCAATCAGATTATTATGAGGGAGATTAATAATATTGTTTAGTTATAAATTAGTTTAATTAAATTATATTTTGCTTCAGAGCGTATCGAAGGTAACAAAAGCATTTTGATCATACTAAAAAGTTCTTTTTATTTCCTCAAATTCTATTATTTTTTTTCTTTATTCTATGTATATCTATAAACCTTATTATTTTCAATTTTCCTTACTAGTACTTAAAAATTTCAGCATTAATTATTAAAGTCCAGGAGGTAGCGTGCGAAAAAGTGTCTGACTAACATAAAACTAGAATTTTGTGTACAAGTTCTTTAAGTGCCTTTTAAGAATATGTGGTCGGCTAAGTTCGCCGTCGGGACATAGCTTGGTAATAAGCAGTTGAAAACAACAAGCCAACTGAGAGCGGCCACGTACCGCCAATTATGGTGAACATTGTGATTTTCATGATCCTGAGTAAAATATTAGTTAGTAGACCGTAAATCAAGTTGATATTAGTTTGTCCCTTGATAGGTTAGTTATTAAATAAAATTACTCCAAATCAAAGTGGTCACCAATTAAAGAACAAACTAACATGAGATTAGTAGCATTTAGATATAAAAACTTATTTCGGTTAATCATCAACACACATTTAGCATTTAAAGAACTAACGTTGAAGAGCATTTTGGTCAAAGTAATTATTTTTTCTTACTAAGCTACAGAGCTAGCAGTGTTATGTTACTTAAGGTCTCGCCACCTCACACAATTTTCCTCTTCTTTTTCTGTCCATTGTTTTTCTTTTCCATCCTTTGACCTCAATTTTCTTGAGAAAGGTCTTAACTTAGTCTATCCATCTTTCTCAGTCATTCTTTTAAACTTATTTCTCCAGTACGTTCTTTACAGCTACTTTTCTGTCCTTTTTACTGGCATGCGTTGGATTTGTTCCAGCCATCTCAAACGGCTACTTTTAATCTTCTTTCTCCAGGATGTTCTTTACAGCTTTTTTCAGTCCTGTTCTCTGGCATGCGTTGGATTTGTTCCAGCCATCTCAAACGGCTACTTTTAATCTTCTTTCTCCAGGACGTTTTTTACAGTTTTTTTCTGTTCTGTTCTCTGGCATGCGTTGGATTTGTTCCAGCCATCTCAGATGCCTACTTTTAATCTTCTTCTTCCAGGACGTTCTTTACAGCTCTACTTTTCTGTCCTGTTATCTGCCATGCGTTGGACTTGTTCCATCAATCTCAAACGCCTACCTTTAATCATAGCCACAACCTTTGGTCTTCCATATAATATATACCCTTCTGAATTATTGCTGATCCTCCAAATATACCCTATTTGCATTATCAGCTTCCAACCTATTAGTGGGTCATCTTTAGTGTCTTTAATTAGTAAAAAAGAAAGTATACGCTTATAAAATAAAACCCTATGTATTAATTAACAATAAACTGAACTTATTAATTTTTTTAAAAAATATTCTTTGTGATTTTGCAAGGTTTTAAGTTCAATTCCTTTTTTCTAAATAATGATATGAATGAGGGTGACTATCATCACTAAAGCTTTTGTCTTTTACAATGCTTTGTTTCAAATAGTTAATTAGGAGAATGCTTGTGCTTGAAGGGTTCTTTGCTTGTTAGTGTTTCTATATTTAGCCCTTCGGTGCACTGATTTCAGCCTTTTGTTCCTTCTCCTAGGTCCTTTTACTTTTTTAAGAAAGAAAATTTCAAAATGATAAGCCAAGGGACAGCAGACTGACTCATCGAGTTCTATTTTATAATTAATACAGTATTGAATTACCATTTCATAATTCAAAATGGTTTGAGTGAAAAAAGATGTTTTATTCTGACCAACATTTTTTTGCTCTGAGCTTATCGAACGTAACAGATGTGTCGGTTATTATTTTTGTGATCATATCTTAAAAACTACTTGTCCGATTTTGATGAAATTTGGATGGTATATTAAAATTAGCTCAAATATAGTAATTTCAATCTTCTATTCAGATTCCTTCCTCTCAAAATTCTACTTAATAATCAAACTTCTCGTTTCAACTCAAATTATCCTATTACATATACTAAATTTTATATTCATATGAGCCGTTAAGCCTGTGGCAACTGGCTTAATTTTATATTTAAAAAAAAAGTAAAATTAAGTAAATTAATTTAGATATATATTTAGATAAGTTATTATATCTATTTGAAGACCAACAAATCAAAACAAACATTTATTATAATTGGAATAAAAATGGGGTTGCCTTAGCTTAGTAATAACAAATAATTTCGAGGTGAGTCTTCGCCAACGGGACTCTACTCGATTATATAAATTATGACCATTTTTCCTGTGTGACCCAAGGAAACTATGTTTCTCGCTTGTTGAATGGCTTTTTTTTTATAAATAACAACTAATTTTAGCAACCCTACTATATTAATAGCATTAGTTAATACGTTAAAACATTGGTGCATAATATTATTTGTTATTTTTAAATTACAATAGAATTTTAATTCCTATTTTACAATTACGTAGATTCTTTATTTTCATTATGAGTCATATATATTCTTAGGCATATATACATCCAATTAATTAGTGTATTTGACAGTTAGGATTAATGCTATTTAAAATCCGCATAATGTAGGATTTGGGTGGTATTATTGATTAGTCCCGTACTTAAGGTATTTGCATTTTGAGTGATACAGGGAATCACAGGGAGGGATCTAACTGGAGCATGTTGTGTATAGGATCAGTTCCATCTAAGGCTAGCTGGATGTGTTGAGGCTTAATGTGTTACATCTGAAATCTAGATATGGGCCTTGTGTGTAAAAGGACTTATGCAGTATTAATTTTGAGGCTACAATGGGCCCTTTTCAGCCCTTCGCTAGGGATTGTGTTACATGTAGACCAACCCTATAAGTTCTGCCCTTAAAGTTACCTATGTAGAAACCTCCCTACGCTTATATTTTCCAATTTATTGACCTGGAAGTAGGTTTGGAGTTTACACTGTTAAGCCACATTTGTCCAAATCCCTAAAGGGTCATTTTGTTTTTTGTCTATTGGGTTATAACTATGCTTATTAGTTATAATTAAGCTTACTTACTATTAGTTTGTAATGACTAAGCTTACCACTGTTATTATACCCTTAGTTATTTTCAGTTTGGTATGACAGTTGTTGTTAGTTAGTAATGACTACGCGTATCACTATTATTATTTATTATATGCTTAGTTATCATTAATTAGGTATGACAACGCTTGTCAGTTGTTGTTAGTTAGTAATGACTACGCGTATCACTATTATTATTTATTATATGCTTAGTTATCATTAGTTAGGTATGACAACGCTTGTCAGTTGTTGTTAGTTAGTAATGACTACGCTTATCACTATTATTATTTATTATATGCTTAGTTATCATTAGTTAGGTATGACAACGCTTGTCAGTTGTTGTTAGTTAGTAATGACTACGCGTATCACTATTATTATTTATTATATGCTTAGTTATCATTAGTTAGGTATGACAACGCTTGTCAGTTGTTGTTAGTTAGTAATGACTACGCTTATCACTATTATTATTTATTGTATGCTTAGTTATTTTTAGTATGGTATGACGACGCTTGTCAGTTGTTGTTAGTTAGTAATGACTACGCGTATCACTATTATTATTTATTGTATGCTTAGTTATTATTAGTTAGGTATGACAACGCTTGTCAGTTGTTGTTAGTCAGTAATAACTACGCTTATCACTATTATTATACGCTTAGTTATTTTTAGTATGGTATGACGACGCTTGTCAGTTGTTGTTAGTTAGTAATGACTATATGCTTATCACTATTATTACGCTTAGTTATTAGTTCATTTATTGCTAGTCACTCTTCTATTGTGCTCAGTAATTCAGTACTGTCATCCCATACCACACGTTCTTCATGATACACCACATGTTCTGCTACCTTGGAGCGTCCTTTAATGTTCTTTGATAAAACATAATGGTACTCGCCCTAATTTTTGTACGACTTAATTTTTGGAGAAATGCATAGACCCTGCATTCTTTTGTATTTTCTACTTTCATTTTTTTGCTTGATCTTTTGTGAGTTCTGTGCGTGGAATTAGGGTTGGTCTTTACTTTGAAGTTTTCAATTCTACTATTTTCAAACAAAAAGTGGTGCTTGTAACTTTCGAGAATTCCTTGAATCCTTTTTCTTGAGGTTTTCATTCATATAAATGCATGCATACCCCCCCCCCCCTTAAATTCCCCTTATCTTACAAGTACCACCTTAAACTCTTCTCGCTGAGTGAATTCAGTTATATTTAACTCTCTGGTATTAATGACAGCTTGGAGTTTAATCTTCTTCTAGTGACCAGAATTTCTTTTGAATTTATTTAGTTTAAACAGAACCTTAGTTTAAATTAGAGTTTGAACCTTCATCTTAATTTATATTAGATCCTTTGGAACCAAAATCGTTTAAACCAGGATCTTTTAAAACAAAGTTGAAGCCAGAATATTAGTTTTAATTAAATCCTTTGGAACCAAAATCGTTTAAACCAGGATCTTTTAAAACAAAGTTGAAGCCAGAATATTAGTTTTAATTAGATCCTTTGGGACCAGATTCGTTTAAATCAGGATCTTCTAAATTAGAGAATCTTAATTTAAATTTGATCCTTTGGAACTGAAATCGTTTAAACTTGAATTTTCTAAATTAGAGTTTGAACCAGAATCTTTGTTTGAATTAGATCCTTTGGAACCAAAATAGTTTAAACCAGAATCTTGGTGTTTTGAAATAACTTAAGATGTATTCTTTATTTGATAGTGCTGTGGTAGCACCACATAGCAATTTAAAAATTCTATAATAATAAATATTAAGAAAGACAAATTTTTCCGCGAGCACTAGCACTATAATTTTCTACATCTGACAAAATAACAACTGAGTGGAATTTCAAACAAAAAATTACTTATAATTTTCAGTTAAACCATGGAGGTAGGGTAGCCACAGTGCTATATTTCTTTGTTGCTGTTGAATGTTGCAGGATGTCTGTTGTTATCCCTATACTTTTTAATATATTATGTATGACCAACTCTTCATTCTTTCTTTTCAAATATAATCTCCCTGTATCATATATACCTCTTGTTACTCGTATGAAAAATCTATCAACTTGTAGCCTCGAGCTATGTCGCTCTTAAGGAGGTAGAGACAAGATACGATCCTGAGTTCTTTGTCCTAACTATAGTCCTTTTCGCTTTCTTTCCCCACGTCATATTTTTGGCTCGAGGCATCTCTATCCCTTACCATCCCTTCTTAGACTATTCCATCATTGTCTGCTACTGAAAGGGCGTCAAGATAACCTCTCCAGACCTTTTATGGGCGTGAACTTGATGACTGATGACGTCTAAGTCGTTTTTCCCCCTTTACCTTCCACTTTTTTCCCCCGCCCTTCATCTTTGTCCTTATAGTCTTCGGTGTCATTCCAACCTATTGAATCCCATTCTCTATCTGACATAAGGGCTCCCACCTTTGCCCTTTTTTCTCTGGTATTCTCCTGTCAAAGTAAGTTTTGGATTTTTGTCATCAGATCTCTCATCATTCTTCATCATCTACTTGACTTACTTCCCTTATTTATTTCGACTCTTATATCATATTTTGACACCCAATATCTAAATAGCTATCTCATCAATCCAAACAGCATTTTGAAAATGTTGGGGAATTCATACCTGATTTAAATATTTCACTATTTCTAGTATAAGCATCATAACCATTACACTCTTTCATAAAAAAGGAATTTATGATTTTTTCATGGATCTGTCTTTTGTTTCCTTATAACTTCAGTTTTGCTTAACTTAAAATAACAAGACAAGGTCTAAATTGTTAAACTCAGTAAGTACTCATTGTTAAAGTACTAAATTGTTAAACAGACGCAGAAGGTCAAAATTAATGTGAGAACAACTGTGGTGCTAATTATGACATATCATACAAATTTCATTAGAGTAGAACGAGTTGTTTTTTTAAGACACGGTGGTTCGCAAATATTTTGGGCGTACTTAAAAAATAACTAGTCCGCCATCTTGGGCTGGCCACCCATATTGGACATATATTGGATTTAGAATGACGTCACTTAGCTAACCATGCATTTTCATCCAAACTAAACGTGTATGCCAAATTTCAATTCAATCGGTTAAGGATAACTGCTTTAAAATTCAGTTCCAAGATTCGACCCGAGCATACAAACACTGCAAGTTAAATGAAAGCTTGTAAAAAAAAAAAAAAATATTAAAAAATATTTTTAAAAACAAGCTTTTATTTGTATTCTTCTCAGCAAACCCTTTAATTTGATACCCATATCATGAGCGTGCTTAAAAAATAACTAGTCCGCCATAATGGATTTAGAATGACGTCACTTAGCTAACCATGCATTGTCATCCAAACTAAACGTGTATGCAAAATTTTAATTCAATCGGTTGAGGATAACTGCTTTAACATTCAGTTGCAATAAAAGCTTGTAAAAATAGAATTGACACACACGAGATCAATGATGCCCCTGATGTCTGAAACAGATGTCATTTTATAGGAGTGTTTTTCTTTAATTTGGAGACATTTCGTTCTTTAGAATATTCACAATCTCTGAAGACACATTAATGCAACATTGCAACTCTCCCTAAACTAATGTCCAAACTCCAATGTATCTGGCGATGATTCGAGTCCCAGAGAAGTTACACTTTTGTCACTCTGATGATCACATTGACTAGATTACTAGATCTTCTGCTTTTTTAATAAGCTAAAGTTTTGTTGAGTGAAAAAGGAAAATTTAATTTTAACTACTTTAGCTTATTGGTAAAGTATTTGCTGCATTTTAAAAGCTGCAGTAAGCAGTTTGTCTGTAGGGTTTCTAAGAAATCTTGTTTACCCCTGCAAGTTATTACCTTCGGTTATGAGGATTGGAATATTGACATGTCTGGTTTGTATGTTAGCGGTTCTGTTTGAACCTGTCGATATTTCAATAGCTTTATCATCCCTATATACCCTTAGCTTTATTGCACTTCTAAGTTTGGTCCTTTCATCTCTTCCCTTCTATATAGACTATAGATCATACAAGGAAGTTTCCCCCAACTGTCTTCAGAGTCGAAGCCCTTTCCTCCTAGAATTCCAATATCTTCTTATTTCCTTTCAAAGCAATCACCCTTGCCTTGTTCACCTACCCCCTTTGCCAATCCTTTCCCTTGGTATTACCCTTTTTGCATTTCTATGGAGGAGGAGGTCTATGGTAATATCTCCTAGGATGTCGGGCTGCTTTCGACCGCAGGCATCAAGGACACACCCTTCCTCACCGGTTTCACCCTTGTCCTTTAATTTTCTGATTGGAAAATTCCTATTCGGTGGGCGGTGAAGGGGTGCCCGAAGGTTCCCCTTATTCAACTCCTGCCTACCTCATATTTAGCATTTTCAATCACGGGTTTTCACCTTAATATTAGATAAGGGAGGAGGAACTAATACGTTCGACAGGGAAGTGATAAAATTCCAATCTCAAAAGTTTTTTTTTTTTCAATCAAAACTGTTTAAGCATATAAAACGAATGAGTGTAATTATGTTTTTGGTAATAAAATATAACTTGACGGATTATTATTGTCTATTGGAATCCGGTCTGTACTTCTAATATAAATATTTTCAGTTCAAAATTGTATGCAGAAAAGTGAATATAATGCATAGAAATTTGACGAATGCCAAATTAGTGATTCATTTTGGCAAAAGAGAACAATTTTTTGGACTTAAGTGGCCCTGAAAAAGTGTAAATACATCAAACTTTCAAAATAGAATTTATACGCAAAGTATCACAATACTTTCTCTTGAAGGCATCCCCGGTGAACGAAATGGCTATTCTTTGGGGTCTTAGAGGAAGTTTTACTCTTAACGAAAGTGTTCCTATGAAAATGGGTCCGGAACAGATACTGACCATAGACGACCATCTTTCACCCTGGAATGTAATAGTAGTTTAATTTGATGAGCAGGGTTTGACCCTTAACCTTTCACGCTCGTATATGATGGTGATAGGTACCCCATCCCCCATCCTTCAGCAGAGCTTACACTGGTTGGTAACACCTGCCAGTGTAGCAGTAGAAGTCCTTTTGAGCATACACTCGTTTTCTGGTAAATTCCCGACAAAGCTACTTGTTCCTACTAGCTTATTTTTCATAAAATGTTCTTATATCTTACTTAAAAAAATTAATAATAAGTTCTTAATTGTTTATAAAAGTCTAGTTTCAACGCAAAAAATTTCTTTTCTACGCATGTTAGTCGAATCGACGAAGGTTCTACTGAACCTTCGTTACTATTAATTACTCTTCTAACCATCCAATTACCATTAGCATTCCAGGGTTAAAACTCTCAAAAACTAAGCTTCTTAACATAAAAGCATCTTAGAAGCAAACCTTGAAGAGTATAAAATTTTGCCAAATGTTCAGCAAAATTTTAAAGTAACTATGTTCCTGTCAACAAAAATGTAATTTATGAAACAAAGCCATAGAAGAGGAAACATCTGCTGAAAATCAGGGTGTCTAGTTCGACGTAGAATTCAATGGTCCCAGGCAAGGTTTGCTTTAAGGCTTTTTATGGCTCCAAGCTTTGTTTAAACTATATAAACTATAAGCTTTGTTTAAACTATATAAACTATAAGCTTTGTTTAAACTATATAAACTATAAGCTTTGTTTAAACTATATAAACTATAAGCTTTGTTTAAACTATATAAACTATAAGCTTTGTTTAAACTATATAAACTATAAGCTTTGTTTAAACTATATAAACTATAAGCTTTGTTTAAACTATAAAAACTATAAGCTTTGTTTAAACTATATAAACTATAAGCTTTGTTTAAACTATATAAACTATAAGCTTTGTTTAAACTATATAAACTATAAGCTTTGTTTAAACTATATAAACTATAAGCTTTGTTTAAACTATATAAACTATAAGCTTTGTTTAATCTATATAAACTATAATGAACTATATAAGGATGAACATCAAAAACCAATGCTTGTTGTGAATATCTCGAATATGAAGCTGTTCCCCAACCATGTTTGTAGAAACTTTTTCGTTTAGTGTCAAATTTCCAATAAGATCCCAAAGTCTGACTTTTTAGTCGGAGACAGCTTGCATCTAAAAATTGCCTAATAGATTTTTCTTTACTTTATTTCAAAACTTATATATTAAAAATAAATGGTAAGATCATTCTGCCTATCTTCTTTAACTTTTGAGTAAAATTTTATTTTTGTTAAATTTTCCTTTCTTATTTAATTTGTTGTGTCTTTTAGTATGATTAAATGTAAATTTGTGTATCTTCTTCTATTATTGAAAAACACGATAAAAGATACATTTTTATAACTTTTTTCCGTGTTGGAAGATTCCTACCTAAATCTTTACGCTTGATTCATTTCCATTTGTAAATTTATGCCGGAGGGTGAATTGAGGTTAAGTTATACAGTTAAGGGATTCCTATGGAGAGAGGCTCCCCTTTTTGATCTTGGATTTACACCCTTATGTTTTCGATATTTTCAAAGTCTTATGTATCGTCTGTGTGCAACTCAGAAGGGATCATTACGTATTCCACTGAGTGTTCTGTACCTTCGTCGCCGAGTCTGTACTTTGCTGTATGAATATGTTATCACTGGGGCGGCATTATCCCGGGACCTTCTATGTAATCTGTTATTCGTAAGCTTGTGGTTTTTTACTCCGTTCTTTTTCTCTTTTGATTCCATTTTTTTTTTATTTTTGAAGGAATGTGTATATTGTGAAAAGGAATAATTATATACACCACATTGCCTAGGATTTTGATAATTTTAAATACGGTGGAGCTATCTATAATGAGGGAGACCGAGGCAGGTTGAAAGAATCACGGATCTGGGTTGAAACTTAGTGCAAGTTGAAATATGGTGCAGGTGAATCGTGGGACAAGTTAAATCATGGTGCTGGTGAAATATGGGGCAAGTTGAAACGTGTTGCAGGTGAAATATGGGGCAAGTTAAATCATGGTGTAGGTGAAACATGGGGCAAGTTGAAACATGTTACATGCGAAACTTGAAGCAAGTTAAATCATGGTGCAGGTGACACAAGGGGGCAAAGTTAAAGCAGTGCGATTTTTGCAACAAATAACTACAAACCGGTGGATGTCTCAGAAGTAAAGTGTTAATACAATCTCTTTACCCATGCTCTTTAGCCTCATGACACTAGTCTAGATGCAGCTCTATATCTTTTTGGTTATTTCTACCTTCAGGACCTATATTTAGAAATATTTTTCAATTTCATCCGTTCATCACTATTAAATTGTAATTCAGTGTAACACTCTGCAGTGAATAATTACTTGCTATATATTATTTCTTTATCAATTGTCAATATTCTTTTAAGAATCCATGTGTTTGAAAGCTTAGTTGGAACCCAGTTCCTCCTCCTGTCACCTTGGGGCTGGTACTGTCTCTAGACGTATCTCAGCCGCGGGCCTACACGGCTGACTTCACTGTAGGGTAGAGCAACCTCTAGTACCCCGCATCATACGCATGCTTATTCCATCCTTAATAGATTTGGAGATTCTGACTTATGAACTAATTCTTTTAATAGACGTATGAACCAAAGCAACACATAAATGACTGGAATAAAACCTACATTTTATCCAAAATGGAATTATCGATGACTGAAGAGAAGAGAATATTACAATTTGGGTTATATACACTAATTAATTACTATTAGGATTACCTGGAATCTCATTAATACAGTCCGCTCTTTCCCCTCCAGCGTCGTCGGTTCCAGCAAAGGGCCGTCTATTCTTTTGTGTGTCAATTTTTAAGGTGTGTACAGCTCACGGAGACACGTGTGTCTATTATTAATTTATTAAGGTTTATACAGCTGATCACATCATCTATTACACCTATAGTTGTTTAAGAACTTTGGTAGGGACTTAGCCTTCCACTGATTGTTTCTCCCCCGTTTATTATTATTATTACACATATAAAACACAGTATGATGAAGAGCAAAGAATTCTTTTTTTGTCTAAAAGATTATGAAAATCGTAACTTTAAATATTACGACTCTCTCTTTCATCCACAAACCGATAACTTTTATTTTATTTTCCTTCCCAACAATCGTCGACCCTTTTCCCATTCTTTTCAAATTGTCTTTTCAGCCATTTTCTTAACCATCTCGCACTTCCACCCTTGGACCAATGTTCAATTTGTGATGTCAATGAAATTTTAGGGGTTTTTTTGGAAGAGGTTTGGGTTGAGGGTGGTGCGTTGAAACCGTCCCTTTTCTCTTTGCCCTTATTCGATCTAAAAACTTCAGCTACCGTTCTTTATAAGGGAAGTTGCCTTTAGAAAAGTGGTGAGTTGCCCTCCCTCTCTATGCAACATATTTCTCCGCCTCCCTTAGCCCATCTTTTGTGTTATGACGCAAGAAATAAAGGGAGGGGATAGAAAGGAAAAGTTGCCAAAAAGTGAAATTCACTCTAAGTTACCTAGGTTAGGAGAAAGGGCTTTTTTCGGTTGTGCCCTTTCTCAAGTTCCATCCAATTGTTTCCCCCCCTTTCCCCTTCAGTTATATAAGGGCATATCTTTTATACGAACAACCCTTCTCATTTCTTGCCCAACACCCACCCCATTTTTCCTCCCCCCACCCTTCCCCTACTTTCATCGAAGTTAAATAAAATATTCGAAAAAGAACCCCCCTCCCCCTCCCCACTCCAAACCAGTTCCGGAAAAACAAAACTGAAGAAATTTACATAAATATTACCTCCAATATAAAAGTTTGTTTTTATACATTTTTATTCTAAACACAAATATGTAAAGAAAAATAAATTGTGGTAACATCATATTCCGTAAACTGTATTGAACAATTCAGAAATAAATTAACATTGTTTGAAATATACAATGCGTTACTCATAATTTAATTGTAAAATTATCATTTTATATATTCTACATAGCTCCAATCAGGATAACCTAATAAAAAATATAATAACCCTTAGTTCAATTTCATTTGAAAGGATTAAGCCTGCCAATGAGCTTAATGAACCACTTTATATGTAATGAATTAATGAATGATACGGTGTTAGAGCATATATCTGCATCATTTTTGTAAATCGTATAATTGGCATTTATAATTGGTCAAAAATAGATTGTCGGAGTTGGGTATTGAACAAGGATCCCCCTTTTTTCAAAGCACGAATGATAGCAATAAGGGAGGAAGGATGGACCTAAGATAACTACAGTTTGTGCCAAATAAGTCTTAGTGCGTTGACAGCGGGGGAAAGTTAAAGAAAATGGGTTTGGTAGCCAATGGGAGCTCAGGATTTTAAAACCCTATATCCTATTGGCTCCCACTCTATTTGTTTTACTTTCCCCTTCTGTCAACCACTAACACTCATTTGGCACAAACTCTAATGCAAAGTCAAAATGTAATTATCGTCAGTCAAAGTCTACGAATAATGCTTCTCATTTTCTTCTACAACTAAATGAGGTGCAATGTGGTCAAAATGTAATTGGTTAATACCCTATATTTTATCACTTGCAAGGAATTTCTTTATTAAAATTGATAAACGTGTGTTTAATAGTGATAGAAATTTTAAGGTGTGAATAAAAAATTTTCTACGACGGATTTGTAAAATTGATTATTATTGGTTGTTCTAGTTATTAAACTGACTGAAGATAACCTTTTAGGGTTGAAATGTTTGTTATAAACTGTTATTTTTTATTCACACCTTGAAATTTCTTTATGTAAATAACTATTAACACAAAGGGATATTTAATCCAAAAAACTTAGGAATAAAGGAACATCTATCTTCTATATGTGTAAAGGTGATAATATCCCTTAGTCTAATGAACTATTGAGACAAGGGAATATTTACTCAATAAAGTTCTTTGGAGTTATTAACAAAGTAAATAATACTATTTAATAGTTATTACCTTGCTATTTGTCCTACAAGATCTTCTATATTTCTCTTGTGCTCACGAGTAAAGCTTGATATTCTTGATTTATGGATGGTTTTACCCACTCTTGCGGTTTGTTCATGAATTATTTCAACATGGTCTTTCTCCCGAGATTACTTCCTTACTGAGACTCCCTAAGACCCTAAGGTTTAACATTTCCTTGTGGTCGCCTTGTATTTTAGTACTTTGGTCTCTCTATACTAAAAGATGTAGTCCAGAAGGTTTACCACTACTCTCTTTTACGACTCCTGTGTCCCAGAAAGAGCTTAAATCATTTCTGAAATTTTTCCTTTTTTTCATTATTGTATCTGCAGATCTTATTCTTTACATTTCTCTTGTAGCATCACTCATAAGTCAGTGGTATTATGATTTTATATTTATTGGAGAGTATTTAAAAGTCAAAAAGTTTTGCAACATCGATTTTGTAGATAATTAAAAGAAATATCAAAAATTTTACTACAAAATATTGAAAAATTGCTTGCATACGAGTCTGCAAGACAGTGAGACATTTTTATGTAACGCTTTTTGGTGTCGTTTTTTGGTAAAGCTTATCGAGTATATGTGCTAGAGTAAAGACATGAAAATGTAAAAAAAACGGCCCAGCAGATTCTTGCGTTTGTAAATTAGGAATTTAATCGAACATATGTAGTGCACGATGAAAGAAAGTACTTTTATTCTTTTCCAGTTTATTAAGAAGTAATCTTTTAGCTTCGTCACCCATATTTTTATAATAAATGCTAAAAATTATAGTACCTATAACAAAAATTAAATATAATAAAGCAAAAAATAAATTTAAAAAAATTGTATTAAAGGGCTAAGGGCCAGACGGAATGATGGACGGAGTCCTATATGGTATATAATATATTCTATATCTATATACAGTATATTCTACACGTCTTGGGACGGAGTGTGATAGGGATGGAGGAGAGGGTGTAAAGATAACTAATGTTATCTTTATTGCTTATAACATGTAGTCTATGTAGTTGCAATATTCAAATAAAATAAATAAAAAAGAATTCAATTAAATTTTTTAATCCATTATTTATCTCCGAGTTAAGCAAATGTATAAAAATATTTCAAAACGTTGCGTTGATTAAATATTCAATTAAATTGTTTGATCCATTTTATATAACTATGTAGCATTGCTCTCTGTTAGAGGCGAACATACGAGTATATTCTGCAGAGTAGAAGTAATCGAGGCGTTAATGGAAAACCCGTGTAAAATTGAATGTTTTAAACTTCCTTCCCTAATTGAAAGTGTAAAACGACGGAGGTGGTGTTAATTGGTGCCCCACTCAATTTAATCATTATCACGGCTTTATTAACAACACCAATTTATTTATATTAATTCATATTATACAAATATTATTTTTTGATAGCTTATTATATATGTATATAAAATGGAATAAAAAGATAATTAGCGGCCTGTGGATGTCTGAGATAGGTTGAAATCCGTGTAGAGAGATAGAATCACTCTAGCATAGAGTAAAGATCTGTATAAAGTATAGATTGAGTGAGAAAGACATCCAAGTTTGTTAAGGATGAAATTTAGGCATATGTTTTGCCCCTTTAAGGCATTTAAAATAGACATTTTATAAACTGAAATTTCCTCCTCTTTTTAACGGTATCTCTATTTTAGCTCTACCATAATTATTTTAGGAGCAGTGATCAATTTTTTAGAGTAAAATGGTTGTACCTTGGAAAATAACAAAAACAAAAAAATATTGTGACGAAACTATTGAGAATTGACCCATGGTATATATGTATGTATAATATTTTTTTGTTGCAAATGATGGCTAGAATCTGCCCTTTTCGTTTGTTACATCTTCGACCAAACACCCTGTATAATGTACTCAGAGTAAAGATCTATATATATAATGTATAGACTGAATGAGCTAAAGATACCCTAGGGAGTTAAGGATCTTTGTAAAGATATACCACTAACTTAGCGCATACAGAGTAAAGATCTGTATAAAGTAAAGACTGTGTGAGCTAAATACATTTACTGTAGTCAAAGATATATTATTACTGTAGTATATAATATTTAGTGTAAAGATCTTTGTAAAATGTAAGGTAATAGATAATTGAACTAAAGATATTCTAGACAGTTACGGATAGATATTAAGAGATAATTCCTCTGTAGCATAGAGTAAAGATCTATATAAACTATAGATTTAGGTAACTAAAGATGAACAATGGGTGTTCCAAAATAAAAAAATGTTTTCACACTTAGATTTTCAGAAATTTCTCGGCGTTGTCTGCAGTACCTAGACCAGAACGGACTCGCTTGAAAACAGTGGGTTGACAAAACAATTAATGTTTGTAGATTCTACTCGTATTACATTTTGAAAAATGAAATATATATTATTGAAGTCCGACTTAATAATTATTTAAAGTGTCTATTTTATTTGGGACACTCGACACTCTGTATTTACGATTATATATTATTAACCTCTTAGTAAATAATCACCTCCCTAGGATATAACGTAACCTTTGTATCTTATTTTGATAGATCTTTTATTAATCCCCTACCTAACTTCATCTCCTGGGTCGGATTTAAGTTTGTATTTATAAATTTGCAAGTATTCACACGAAAGTTCTCAGATCCTGTAAATGTAACATCGCTGCTATGTCCACCATATTCACCAAAGTATGTAGATATCGTCCTTTTCGACAGGAGTCTGCTACGTATACTTATTACATTTTCCTTTCGCTGCACATTCTAAGCCATCAACATTTTTTTCTCACTTTATGAAGGAAACCACAAAAAGACTAATTGCAAGTAATAATCTTCCCTAGTTCTTTGGCTTCATACTGCAGTTTTATCACCTCATTAAACCTTTCCAGTAGTACCCCATAAAATCGCCATGAATGTAGTCTCAAGAGATCTCAACTAAAGCATCGGCTTCAATTATTGTTGAGGTGGTTTCATCAATGTCATTAGCAATTTGATTCAAACTTTTCAAAATGCCTTTTCTGTTTTCACTTACAACTCGGCAGGCGTCGTGACGAAAAGGCCATTGAGTCTTGAATAGATTTGGTCGTTGTAAAGGACATTTTTTATTTAGGATAACGCATCTGTGTGTTAAGGCATTCAAGAAATTAAAAAGTTCCTGAAATCAACAATAATTACGCACACCAATAAACTGTATAAAAGAAAACGGTAATGGTTCTTACCACCTTAACTCAGTATAAACATTTTCTTTATTTGATCATTTTTTTTTTGAAGCGTACGCCCTCTAGGATTTTTCGCCCCTAGACTCAGGGTCTAGGCCTAGGGGGCGTTGTGGTAAGTCCAGCCCTGCCCCATCCTGCACCCCCTCTTCATTGATTTTTAATAATAAAAGAGAATACTTGAATTAAGTAAATTTGATCACAATATTTTAATAAAATGTATATGTTAACAAAGCCTTTACTTTATCTTCTTTTATTCAAACAAGAGTTGGTCGAATTTACTTAATATTTTTAAGCTTTTTACCTCATAAGAAACTCTCTACGAAAAGTAAGTCGCTATACTTGTTTATTTTTTGGCAAGGTAGAGGTTTTTTTTCTCTTATTTTTTCTTAAATTTATTTCTACGAGTACCTTAAGGGTTGTTCTTTAGAAGCGAAAGAAAGAAAAATCTAGAAGAGAAGTAAAGCCGACGCGGGGAAAAATGTTTACTGGAGAGCGAAATGTTATTCGACAGGGTTCCGGTGTGCCTACATTTTCCACTGTTCCCTCATTTTCCTCTCTGTTCCGAGAGCTTTTCTTATATTTTGTTCCTTACCTCTTCCCTTTCCCTTCATACTGAGAAACCCTTTTTTTACCTTTCACCCACTTTTGAAGTGTAACCTTGTTTTGAACCACACAATTTTTACCTACTCTATTTACATTCTTATTGTTTCTTTATATTTCCCGTTGACATCTTCTCTTTATTTTTTTTTTAATTTGTATCCAGTTTTTATTTCATTTTATTACACACTTATTTATATTTTATATCTTAAATCTAATTATTATCTCTTTTTTAACTTTCTGATGGATGTAGTATACACAGTAGAGTTTCGCTAATCCGGGTTTGATGGGACCGGACCCTCTCCGGATAACCGAAAGTTCGGATTAATCAGAATCAGTTTTAAAATGTCTTTAAAACAAGTTGTATGAGTGTAAAACTACTAAAATCGGCATTCTTACCGATAATCCGAACCAACTTATTCGTTCAGGGAATATTGGCTAGAAAAACTTATGATTTTGGATTAGTTTAGAGAGACTAAAGTAAGTCTTTTCTTCCCCGAACTCAATAAGTAGGGAGAACAAGTAAAACCAGGGAGAAAAAGAAGGATTGCCAACTTAATTATTTTATAAATAGAAGAGAATGAATGGCTAATGTAGTGAAGTTGTTGAACTCAGGTTGGTGACACTGCTTTTTCGACCTTGTTTATCATTGGTTAAACCTGCATCTTAAAATAACCTTCTATTTGAGTTTAAATGCAATTCTTAATTGTTTTTAATATTGAATCTCTTATTAGGGTTTTGTAGATACTTCTCAAAACCCTTATACCGAGGGTGATGTGTCCGTCCGTCCGTCGCTCTTTGGTTCATAGGGCCCGAACCGTTTAAGCGAAAGTACTGAAATTTGAAACACTGGTGCAACTTTTTGACCCAACCACAGGAAAAATATACAGAAGTTCATGATTAGATTTGCGCATGCGCAATTCGAAAAAATGTGGTAAACTCAAATATTTATATTTTTTTTAATTTTTGAGTAGGTTATCAAATAAAAGCTGCTGAAGAGTAGGACTCAAATATATATATGATTTTTTAAATGTTGCATTCCTTATTGGTTAAATAAATCAAAATATACCCCAAAAAAAATTCCCCCCCCCAACCACTATAGATTGGCTGGTGCTAAAATTTCGAAATAATTCATTCTAATACCTTATAGTGGGGCGATGATATTTCCGGGAGTTCATTCCCAGGTTTTAAAAATTACCAATTTTGTGTGCGAAAATTTGGAGTGCGCCCAAAATTTTATTTTTTAAAAATTTTGAGTTGGGTATCAAATGAAAGCTGCTGAAGAGTAGGATACAAATATATATTTGCTTTTTTAAATTTTTAATTCTTTATTGGTTTTATAAGTCAAAATATACCCCCAAAAAATCCCCCCCCCCAAATTTTATATAATAGCTGGTCCTAAAATTTTGAAATGATTCATGGTTACACCGTATGGTTGGGCGATGAAAATTTCCTAAAAAATGTAATTTATCTTGTCGTTATTACCTATAAAAAACATTGTGACCTCCCGGGGGATCGAACCCGGGACCCTTAGGATCGAAGAAAAAAAATCATAATTACATAACGGGTATGCTTAATCATCTACAAAACCCTAAAAAGTACTTACTTGGACGCAAGTACTTCCCTGTGATTTTATTATCTGCTATTAAAAATTTTTTTAAATAATAAAAATAAAAACTGTGTAATGGATGAAGATGCGTTTTCTCCCTACTGGAGATAAAATATTGTATATTTACTTCGGGAGTAAAGTGCTATAATTCCCCTCGCGATAATTATCTCCCTCGGCTGCGCCTCGGGATTTTGGGTCCATGTTCGGCTTCGCCTCAAGAACCAACTAATTCGCTCAGGGAATAATGGCTTACTTTACTCCCTAGGTGCATAAATAACTATTAACTTCTGCTTTCTTTTACATGATTCATTTTCCTCTTATACTATCTCTATTTCTAGCTTCATTCTTTTGTTCGCTTTTCTAAATTTTAACTAACTCTTCTATTATTTCTCTTTACCTTTTTCATTTTTTATGCCACAACTGTACCCTTGTTTTCTTCTTTTTCTGCTCCGAGCTTTCCATCTTGTTCCTTTTCCCTTCTCAAATCCACCTCCACGCTTTTAGACTTGTACTTCAACCCGTCTAGCTCTAAATTTTCTCCACCTAAGATTTGTTTTCTCTAGCCGTTTTGGCTTTTTCCTATTTCCTCCATTCCTTGCCTCAGTGATGTAAGTATACTACCTTCCTTACTTTCACCCTGACCTATATTTCTCATGCATAAACATTTCTTTGTTTCTTCACCAAATATATAAGGTAGGAAAACCTTTCTCAAATGAAGACAAAAAAGAATCCTTTTTTTCTCTTTCCGAATTTTTAAAGAGAATAAACAACCATTTGTTTCTTGGAAGAATTTCTCGCATATTAGATCTTCATCTCTATAAATCCACTTCTACTTCTCGACCGACATAAGTATCAAGCAAATATACACGTTTTATAAAAATGTATTCCCGTTTTAACCTTCTTTCCGAAAATAACTTAAAATTTGTTTCAGTCAAGCTCTGAATTACAATGTTCCGTTGTACATATATAATTTTATTATTAAGTAACACTCATTCTTACTTTATGCTTGTTATTTTAAGAAGAATCAAAATTTTAATTTATTATAACTAGGCATCGCGTGGCTCTATCATTGAAGCGAGCGTATGGCATTGAAAAACAGAATATTGAAATTAAATCATGATGAATGTCATAGTTGAAGATAAGTGGAAGAGGGCTGTATGGAGTGGAGTGGGGGCACTCGGTACAAAGCTCACCTTCCTAGATAAACCTATACACTACAAGAATCTTAACCACCCGCCAGTAGATTTAAACAATTATTATAAATGTATCACTTCATTACTCAAATACTACTGCTTGTATCAAGTTGAAATTTTACATACTTGTTTCAATTGTACTTTAGACGATGTATATGAATTTTTATTAAAATCGATACGTTAGAACGTAAGATATCGGTGAAAAGGTTGTTTTATCAATTTTAAACGTTTAGGTCCGTTTTAATAGTTTTAGCGATCTTTATTAATTCATAGCGGTGTCGTTGTTGGTTTTACTAAAATATGCTATTTGAAAAAAATGTTCGTCTCATCGAATAGATGGTGATAGAATCTTTTCCCGTCCTGAAATTCCAATTTAATTTTTGAACCTCTCGTTTACGCGAGCGTTGCGCGCGAACTGTTGGACGGATCACGCTGTCCAACGAACTTAGCCTGAGTATTAGTAAAAGGAACATGGAACTAAAAAGGTCAACTTTTACTCAAGTTATCGTCGGACACGTAAACGTTACACACAGACAGACAGACAGACAGACAGACAAGATGAATATTTCGTTAAATGTAAGAAGCTCGCTTACGCTCGCTTTAATTATAGTTAGTGTTCAGTAAACACAAACAAATTTTAATTTGTTATTATTATATTAAGTGCGTCATAGAGTGTTATTACTGAAAAGAAAAAGATTCACGAGGTCGAGGGTTCAATCCCTAGCCGCGATCCTCTGATTTATATGGCTCACTAATGATCACACTAGTGATCATATGGTAGAAGCGGTACATTGTGAACATTTTTAAAATAAACTAAAGTTGGACATAAACGCTTTTTTTGCAATTCTGAACCACATTTTTTGTATATAATATTTTTCGATACTCCCAAAGAATTGTTTACACTTTTCTTTTTTTTTATATGTTCCAAAAATTGAACACCCTGTACGAAAGATCAAGAAAAAAGTTTTTTTAAGAACAAGCTGGAGTTTCTAAAAAAAAATGCATTTTTCTCGAAAGCGTACCAACAAACAAATGTCTTCTCTTCGGAACTCTGTCGTAGGACGCACGGTTTATACTTACTCGTATATTATAATATAATATATTATGTTTGATGTTATTATAATATAATATGTTATGTAGTATATTATGTTTTAAATAATTTGTATTTATATTAATTTATTTTCTTTTTTTGTGTTTCAGGTGAGTGGCTTACCTGATTTATAAAGATATATATGACGAGGAATTGTGGTAACTTTTTATTTATTTATTTATATTAAACAAGGATCCTTATACATTCCTGGGCTTGTCTGTCTGTTCGTTTTTCTATCTGTAAAGCTGCTCATCTCCGAAAAGACCCGACACAAAAAAATTGAAATTTTGCAGTTATGTGTAGTAACCCAATTACAGGAAAATTATATGGAAGCAACAAAAAGTTGTCCCTCAAAAACTAGGGGTTGAAGTTTATGGGGCTGGAATTTCTTGTTAAACGGAAATGAGTCATGTGGGGGGGGGGGGGGGGGAGTTAAATGAAAGAGGGTACTGTTAGTGTGCTCAAAGCACACACTTCTCACAGTACTTCTCTGGCTACAGTTCTGTGCTCAAGTACGTAAGTCGCCAATTTATTGTATACTAGCTGGTGGCCAACTTCGTACCATAACAGTCAATGAATATCATATTAACTTTAGCTAAACTTAATTTAGTATTTATTAACATATTAGCTGATCCGACAAACGTTGTCCTGTCTTACCTATAAATATTCAATTCAAACAGGAATATTTAAAAAAAAAAAAAAAAGTCCTGTATTTTCCTATTTTACCCTCTCCTAAATGAAAATAGGACAAACATGTCCTTAACAACAATTACTGTACTCTTAAAGAGCTTTTCAAAGATATGCATCATGAAGGGTTTTCATTACTTTGACATTTGTACCCCGTACTCCTGTATACCAAAATTTAAAAATGAAAGTTTGTCTGTCTGTATGTCTCTTATGCCTACCTAAACCGGGCACTTCTTTAAATTGTCACTCCCCTTATAAAAAAACGGAGGGGAGAAACAATCTAAAGAAGGTGTACGGAATGTTCTTCTTTAGACTGTTACTCCCATTATAAAAAGAGAAGTGGGATATTCCTTTGTCACAAAGTACATTGGACTAAACATCCCTTTGTCTTAATAGTTATTGAAGCGAGCGTAAGCGAGCTTCTTACATTCAACGAAATATGCATCTTGTCTGTCTGTCAGTAACGTTTACGCGTGTGACGATAACTTGAGTAAAAGTTGACCGATTTAGTTGAAATTTGGTATACATGAACTTCTTACTAATACTCAGGCTAAGTTCGTTGGACAGCGTGATCCGTCCAAGAGTTCGCGCGCAATGCTCGCGTAAACGTGAGCTTTAAATTTAAAATTGGAATTTCAGGACGGAAAAAACTTCTATCATCACCTACTCGATGAGACGAACATTTTTTACTAATAACATTTTTCAGTAAAACCAACAACGACACTGCTATGATTTAATAAAGATCGCTAAAACTATTAAAGCGGACCTAAACGTTTAAAATAGAGAAAACAACCTTTTTACCGATATCTTATGTTCTAACGTAACGATATTAATAAAACTTCATGTACATCGTCTAAAGTACAATTGAAACAAGTATGTAAAATTTCAACTTGATAGCAGTAGTATTTGAGTAATGAAGTGATACATTTATAATATTAGTTTAAAAGCTATTCCGGGTGTTTAAGATTCTTATAGTCGTTTTGTGTGTAGGTTTGTTTAGGAAGTAAAGCTTTGTACCGAGTACCCCCACTCTACCCCACACTACCCTCTTCCACTTATCTTCAACTATGACATTCATCATGATTAACAAATTTCAATATTCAGTATTTTATTGCAATACGCTCGCTTCAATGTTAGAGCCACGCGATGCCTAGTTTAGTGAAAGTCAAAAGTCATTTATATTCTTAAAAAAACATTGGGGAGTAACAATCTAAAGATGTACCCTAAACCGTTCAAACGATTGTTTCGGAGCGGTAGTTAAACAATATGAAATTCACACATTCAGCGAAACGACGAGCGCGTCATCTATCAGAACATAGTTTTACTAAATCAGATACCCTCCATGCTTTCAACCATTCCCCAAAGTTTCATCGCAATCGGATGAACAGTTTAGGAAGGCATAAGAGACAGACAGACAGACAAACATTCATTTTCATTTATATAGATTAAATAAACATTTGATTATAAGAATTGATTTAAGAGTTATAAATTAATATTAGTTGTAACGAGTCTAGCCGCAATTTTTATTTTTCATTATCGAAGTATGAGAAAGTTTGTAGATTTATTTCTTTTTTACGTTAGTGGTAAGGATTACTTGAAGTAGAGGACGAGGGTTGAATTCAATGTTTTGTGTTTTTGGCTCTATTTCACCTCCCCCTATAAGGGGTGTAAGGGGGGGGGGGGGAGGTGTTTTTAGTTAGATGGCTCCATGCCAAAGCCTTTTTCTTTCCTCCACGTGGCTTCGATCCTCGTATATCGGCTAAGTTAGCGTTAACAGCTTCAAGCCAAGATTCTTGGCAGGAGGACAGTGTTACCCGCAGTGATTGCTCTCTGTTTAACTGGATGTAAGCACACTATCACTATTATCTATCTTCTCATTCACTTATCATTTTTCCTATGATAGAGAAAGTGTTATTTTCCCACTATCAACAAAACATTCCGTATCATCTTATCACTTTCATTATTATCTTTCTTTTATAGTTGTTTCTTTCTTTTTGTGACAGATGTTTTGAAAATGTTACTATGAGGTCTGTCCTTTCCCCATCTTTCTGACATTTTTATAAATGTTTTATTCAACATTGAAAACATTATTATTACGACTAATCTGTTGCTTTGATTGTTTGCTTCAGAAGACTCCTAACATGAACCAGACATTGTTAAATAAATGATTCTGGATTTATAAAAAGGAAAATATATTTTAAAAAGTATTTATATAAACAAGATCAAATAGTTAAAAAGAACCTTCTACTTACCACCATTTCAGCTAAACACCTTTACTTTTTAACTCCTTACTATCCTTACCAACCTTGTTTCTTACCACTTTACTATCCTTACCACCCTTATTTCTTACCACTTTACTATCCTTACCACCCTTTTTTCTTACCAATTTACGATCCTTACCACCCTTATTTCTTACTACCTTACTATCCTTACCACCCTTATTTCTTACCACTTTACTATTTATCTTTTTTGTCTGTTTACTACCTGATCATCTTTACTTATCGAATAAACACCACAACTTATATCATACCACCATTATCTCTTTACATTGTTAGTCCTTGCCTCCTTACTATCCTTACAGTTATCTTTATAAAACCTTTATCCTTACCACCCTTATCTCTTACCACCTTACTACTATTGTATACTGTATATGGGCCTGTTTCTTTTCTACTTACCACTTTATTACCGTACCTCCTTATTGCTTCCGAGCTTATCGAAGGTAACTGAAGCTATTTGGTTAATCTGAAGAGCGAATTATTTTTATGTCTCCGATTTTAAAAATCCCAAGACAAAAATCCGTTTCAGGCATCAGGGAACACTTTTGGTCCTGTGTCTGTCTGTCGGTTTGTCCATCGCTGAAATTTTTCGAACCAACATACTTTAAAAGCTACTCGTCCGATTTTAATGAAATTCGGATGGTAGGTCATACCATGGGCTAATGCCCATTGTTAGTCCCATATAAGTTTCAACCTTCTGCGCCCATTTGTTTCTCTTCCACTCGCGTACAAACATACTTTTTTTTACACCTATATCTTCTCAAGTACTTATCTGATTTTTATGAAATTTGGATGGTTTGTCAAAAGTAGCCCGCAGGTAGCCCCAGATTAATTTCAACCGTCTGTGCTCTTTAAATATTGCTTAATTGATACGTTACTTTAAGTAAAAAAATCAAAACAATCTTGACCGTTTTAAATAATTGGGGGGGGGGGGGATTTAATAAATTTGACAATAATGGTCTGTTAAAAAGCATGAAATCATTGAAGTATACGAAATACGATGTGAGGAAGCTATGTGCCACACTAATTGGCAGAATATCTTCTTTACTTTTTTTTCTCTCCTTAATAAAATGATCTTTTATTTTGCACCCTTCTTTAAATAAAAATGTTCGAATAATTATAAGAAAATTGAAAATTTTCTTATTAAATTGAAAATTTTCTATTATATTTAATATAATTTTATAAAAAGAAATAAAACCCTAAAAAGGCCAATTTCAGACAAGAAATTAATCTACAAAAATCTTCTTTACTTATTAAATAAACTCCTTCACACCTAATGTCTTGGTCATTTATTTTTCTCTTATCTCTTTATCACATATTCATCTAACCTCTATGCACCTATTTATCTAACCTCTACGCACCTATTCATCTAACCTCTATTCACCTATTCATCTAACCTCTATTCACCTATTCATCCAACCTACGCTTCACCTTCTAGTAACCTTTCAATAATAGCGCATCAACTTCTTACAGGTATGAAGTCAAGTGACTTCATTTTCCTCTCACCTTCCTACAATATTGTACCCTTACCTACTTATCATCTTTACTTCTAACCTTCTTCCCACATTTACCTGGTACATCTTTAACTCCTCTGCCCCCTTATCTTTAACCTAATTAAGCACCTTAACCTTTTACAACCTTGCCACCCTTTTACCTTCCTTCTTACTAATACTTCTTCTTACTACCACCATCAATTCTTATCTCCTTACTTCTCACCTACTTAAAAATCTTAACTTCTTGTCACTTTTTCCTCTTACCTTACTCCAATTTTAATGTTGCCTGCCTATCACCCGTTTTGTTCCTTCTCACTCCGTTTTTCCTCTCTTGAATTCTTATACTTCCCTAAAACCATTCCCTATTAGTCCTTGTCACTTTTTCCTCTTATGTACTTACCACTTCTACATCTAACCATTATCTCTGATATGCCTTCTTTGGTAGGATTAGCATCATTACCTTTATTACTGCAATTTCAATCATAACACCATCTTCACAAGTTCTTACCTACGCCAACTTTTACCTCACGCATTACTGCTTATAATGCTCGGCTATCTTTTATGTCCTCTTACTATCTGTTCCTCTCTTTCAAAATCACTTAACACACCACTCTGACCGCATTACTTGGGTAAGACATTTTCCTCCAGACCCCTTAGGGGTAGCTTCTCAGACCCTATCCATTTTTTTTTTTTATAATTAAAAAGTAATATATTATTAATGATAAAATATTTTTTAAAATGTTTTATTATTTCTATTAAAAATGAAGCTTACTTTTCCATTAAGTTGACGAAATTAGGATAAGGAAAGAAAGAAGGTTACCTTATAAGATGAGATAGAGAAGAAGTAAAAGTTTCGGCTATTCCCCTCCATTACCGGTAATCATAAATCCTCGGGTAATTTCCCCCCTAGATAATTCTTTACTCTCTGCATTCACCCCATTTTTTTCGTCCCTTTAAAACTTTCTTCATATTTTTTTTTTTTTTTTTTTTTTTTCTCTCGACTTCGTGACTTAGATAATACTTTGGCATCATATTTTTTTTTTTTATTTTATATTTTTTCGTTTTTATTTAGTTATATTTGCTAAAAATATAAATAACTTCAAATGTCCTATTGTGAAAAGATTATATATATATATATATATATATATATATATATATATATATATATATATATATATATATATATATATATATATCAGCAATGTACACATGTCTCACTACACAAATTGTGTATATATATATATATATATATATATATATATATATATATATATATATATATATATATATATATGTAAGTATGTATATAAATTTATTTTATAAAGTACTACGTTTTATTTTTTGTATAAAATTAAGAAACATGACGTGTATATATATAACAATTATACAAATAACTTTTCCTGTGTCCATTGTTTTTCGAATGTACTTGGAGACTTGCAGGAAACAATTGTTTTAAGTGGTATAATTATTTTCATATAGTTACAATTTTAAGCCTCCATTTCCAGAATGGAGTTTTATAATAATAATAGAAATATTCTCTGACTTGTCTATCTTAGCCTGTTTTTTTAATGGTTTATTTAAAAATAGAAATGTATTAATTTATGTACAATGAACTATAATAACAGCACTGCAACAGCTATGGTTTATTTGCTGTAAAGATAGAAGTGGAAAAAGAGAAAACTGATCTAAATGCCTCCATGATATGGGCCCAAGAGGGACTTGATCTCGAATTAAGTGTCAATTTTATTAACTTGGATTAAATTACATTATAAACAATTCCCTTGAAAATTATCCTTGATATCAGTCAGTCTTAGAAATCAAGGGATTATAGAAAATCTCTGAAGTAAACTCCTCCTGAAGATCTCTGTCTATGTAAGCCTAAGGATTTCATCAAATCTCTGACACTGTCTCCTTCGGAAGATCTAGACTTATTAAACTCTGTTTACGGTGGAAGCCTAGGGATTCATAATATCTTTGTCACTGTCTGCTCCGGAAGATCTAGACTTATTAGACTCTGTCTGTGGAAGCCTAGGGATTCATAATATCTTTGACACTGTCTGCTCCCGAAGATCTAGACTTATTAGACTCTGTCTGTGGAAGCCTAGGGATTCATAATATCTTTGACACTGTCTCCTCCGGAAGATCTAGACTTATTAGACTCTGTCTGTGGATGCCTAGGGATTAATAATATCTTTGACACTGTCTCCTCCGGAAGATCTAGACTTATTATACTCTTCTTTCTGTGGAAGCCTAGGGATTTATAATATCTCTGACGCATTCTTCTCAAGATTCAGACTTACTCTCTAGCGTACGCCTAATTCTGGCTAATGTTTATTTTAGCATGCAATTAAACGATAAATAATAATGGAAGAGTTGAAGACCTGTACTCAACTATCGTGAAAATCGTAAGGTCTACTGAGTGGTCGGTTTTGTTGGTAGAAACCGCTGCGGTTATTGAATGGTTTAGTTCGGTCTAAAGTCAAGACCCCTTTTCTCCCGACCAATAGGCTGTTTTTCAAGCAATTTAAAAGGGTAGTTGGTTTCGCCTTGAGATCTAACCAACATTTCTCCTGTCCCATTTCAAGGGAAGCCCGTTTCCCAGCGGTTTTTACAGCCCTTTACGCCTTAAGGTCTTGCCGCACTTTGCAAACCCCAAGAACCCTTTTCTCAAACGTCCCTTTTCTAGTGCGGGGAGGTTCAATATGGTTGCGGGTTTGTGCCTGCCTCAAGACAAATATATTTCACGGAAAGGTGGTTTTGTGGTGTATTTTAGATCCTCTCGTCTCGCTTGAGATACCATCGTCTGATTGCTTCCTATTTCTCTCTTTACTTTTCAGTCTAATAATAATATATATATATTTGAGATTTTATTTACTTTCATGCCAACAGTAGAAGGTAATTACAAATACATAGGGATCAACTGCTTACCTCATTTATTAATGGGACCAAGTTTAACCTTGTTGTGAAGTGTTGAAGGTTTGAATTCGAGAAAAGTAACAAATTATGACATCGAGTTGCTATGTAAAGTCGTGTAATAACACAATAGCGTGTTATTAGTCTGTTATTTCGTGTGGCACATAGCTTTCTCTCGCCCTATTAGACGAATGGTCACATGGATATTAATAAAATTGATGAGAATTGAAAGTTTTGGTTTTTTTTAGTTCTGTTTCGATTTCCAGTGTAGCAACATTTATTTTTATTCTATGTTAAATGTGCACAGTTTAAAATTAATATGAGTCAATTTTTAGGTTACTTTCGTAAATCTTCCAATTTTATTCAATCCCAATAGGACAAGTGGTTTTCAACATGGTGGTTCGCAAAATTGTTTACCAATAACTGAGTACTTTTAAAGATATATGGGATGATAAAAAAAGTCCAGTCAGGCGCCATGACTTAATGAGCGAATTTTCAAAGAAATCTGTGTATTATTGGCTTATGATAATATAGAAAAATTTTGGTTTAGAATTTGGATGGGTGACAAAAAAATTGGTACGGGGTATAATAGTCAAAATAGTATATACACCCTTCAAGATGCATGTCGTTGGAAAGCTCTTTAAGAGTACAGTAATTGTTGTTATGGACTTTTTTGTCATCTTTTCATATAAGAGGGGGGTAAAATGGAAAAAACACGTTTTTATGCTATTTGTGACCCTAAATTGTAAAAATTTGACCTCTAAATGAACTCCAAAAATTCTGGCCAACGAACTCATCCCTTTCTTTTGATATTATTGAAATTTTAAAATTTGTTTGAACTTTTTAAGTGCATCCTAGGGTGAGATATCGTCTGGAGAGACACATATATACATTCATAAAAAAAAGTGTTAAATTTCAGGAATCGATTCAGAATGGTCTAAAATGGATTTCTATGGAGAAAATTTAAAATATTCGCATTACAAACATTTTGAAGCCATTGCAATAGTTGAATTTTCTTAAGAAAATTCGCTAACAAAATTTGTTGGCGAGAAGTGCGGGAAGAGAAAACAATGAGCGCGCAGAAGGTGATCTTTACATGTGACCAATAATGGGCAAATTAAGACCTACCATACAAATATGGTCGCAAAAATTACGACCCACACACAGACGTGAGACCCTAATGTCTGTTTAGGTATTTTTTAATTCGGAGGAGTAAATATTTTTATTATTTCTGTTTTACAGTATTTTAACACAACTTAGTTTACATAATTTACACACAGTTCGGTTAAAAGTATTTTAACAGTTATTAACTGTGTCTAGTTTGCAGTATTTTAACACAGTTTACTTAATAGGACGTAACAGTTTAGTTCACTATAATTTAGCATATTTTAGTTTACAGTTGTTTAACACGGTTTTTCAACAGAATACTGTATTTACAATATACCGTATATGTATATCGTATATGTATGTATATAACAAGGCACGACTGTTAACCTTTAGTTTGTTGCTTGTTCCAGTTATTCCCAGTTCCCTTTAATCGTTATCAGTAGAATGACGTTAACTGATGAAGTAATTTGAAAATTCAATTTAGATCTATATTTCATCAAAAAAAAAAAAAAAAGAAATGCGTAACATTTGAAAAATGGTTTGGAAGATAAAAGATATTCTGCAATGTTGTTTCTGGTTGCACATAAATTATTAGGATGTGTAATGGCTTAGAGAGCAGTAAACGAGATTCTAATGGTTATTTCACTCTCACTTGCCTATTGAATTAAAGATGCTGCGAGAGATTTCTACCTCCACAAACTTTTCCTAGTTCTTGCTTAGACTTGAAAATAATGCATTCCTTTCCGCTCGATACTGATGAGAGATTTAGCTTGAATTTCAAACGCAGCGGTTTTTTGGTTGAATTTTAAATGCTGTTGTTTGTTGTTGTTAAATTATGTTTCAGAACTTACTGTAAATAACTGGGGCACTGTGATCATTCTGAAGAACGAATTTCTTTTATCTCCAAATTCAAAAATTCCTTGACAGAAATCCGTTTTAAATTATAAGGAAACACTTTTAGCCTCGTGTCTGTGTTTTGTTCAAACAGTTTTAGCAAACCAACATGTCTTAAAAACAACTCGTTTGATTCGAATGAAATTTAAACGGTTTGTCGAATGTAGCCCACATATTGTCTCAAACTACGTCTGCGATATTGCTGTCTTATATTGCTTAAATATATTATGATTGATTCAATTGGGAATCAAAACAGATCCAATTCTCTCAAGATGCCTTTGGATCTTTTGGAATTGGAAATGGAATTTTAAAACCAACGTGTCAAATGTTAATTATGTAATCCGTCCAATATTATAGGCTGTACACGTCTGCACAGACTATAGACAAACATTTAATATAGTCTAGTGGCACATAGCTTCCTATTTCTTGTACTTAAATGATTTTACCACCTACTTTTGTCAAATTTATGGCACTTTTTAACTTTAGCACCCCCCTTGGTTCTTAACAATAGTCAGCCCTACAAAAGTCTTTAAGGTTTGTGTGTTTGCCTCCCCAAGACACTGAGACTCCTGGGGAAGTTTTATATTTAATATTCCTTTATCTTAATAGTTGATTACTCTAAGGGGTATGATCACAATTATATACACGAGTCTGATATTCCTTTGTCTCGAGGTACATTGGAATAAATATCCTTTCGTCTAAATAGTAATTTAGACTAAGGAATATATCCTACTCTATCATATGTACCTTTGTTTAAATAACTATTAACACAAAGGGATATAGGGGGGCACTAAAGTAAAAAAGTACCACATTTATTTTATTTTCTCTCCTTTTTTTTTTAAATCTGTCAAAATTGTTTTGATTTTTCACGTGAATTAAAGTATCACCAATTTAGCAATATTTAAAGACCGCAGATGTTTGAAATTAATCTGGGGCTATTTGCGGGCTACTTTCGACAAATCAAATTTCATAAAAATCTAATGAGTATACTTTTGAAGATATAGGTGTAAAAATAAATGTAAGTTTGTGTGCGGAAGAAAGAACAAATGGGCTCAGAAGGTTGATACTTACATGGGAATAATACTTATATGGGATAATTATGACCTACCATCCAAATTTCTTTATAATTAATCAGTGGCGGTGATTGTACTTTGGAAGTGCGGGGGCGAGCCTGCCACACCAGGGGAGGGGTACGGAATACCCCCACCAAAAAGGAAAATTTTTAAAATCTAGGTGCAAAATGATGAGTTTTAAGAGTATTTGAGGCTAATTTTCTAGATGGTTCATGCTTTGTTTGAAATTTAATAGTTTCTTAAATAAAGTTTAAACAAAATTTGTTGTCACGTTTTTAATAAGTTTAGAAGTTTTAACAGCATCATAGTGGGCACAAAAGGTGAATTAAAGTTATTAAAAAATTATTAAGTTACATTTTCCCAGACAGTGGGGGGGGGGGGGAGCAAATCGCCTTTACTGTAACTAACGAGTAGTTTAAGATGTGTTGGTTTGTAAAAATTGAGCGACAGACCTCTCTGACTGACACGGAACCAAAAATTTTCCCTGATGTCTGAAACGGATTTCTGTCTTGGAATTTTTGAAATCAGAGACATAATAAATTTTCGTTTCAGAACGATCACATAGCTTCCGATACCTTGGGTAAGCTCGGAAGCAAAAACACAGTTTTGGACATGAGGGACCTTAAAACTTATAAATATATCAAAATATTATGTTTTTGCAGTCGCAATACTTTCTTTATATGCGTGATATATGAGAAAGTAACAAACAAGTTAAAGAAAAGAAAAATATGGTGAAGCAAACTCGAGGTTTTATTCAAGTTGGGGCTGTTAAGGGCTCTAGGACAAGACCGATGCTGTTTATAATAGACCTTAATGTTTTCCAATGGTTAAAAGGAAGAAAGATGGAGGGGATCTCTTTAAAGATCTGCCTTTAATGTTTGAGGCACTCGTTGTGAAAAACCAACCCTCTTGGGATATCTATGAGGAAGCGGTTGAAGAACGGGGAAAAAAGAAGCCTGCGTCTAATGTATGGTTACCAGACCAGACAATTACTCCTTCAAGTGAAGTGAATCCATTGAGGGTTGCTTGCAATCCAGAGGAGAAGCAGCCAAAAATTATATTCCCTCTCCTTCTTCCTTTTTACGTAACTTCTACTTCTTCTTGATTCTTCTATCCTGTTTTTATCTTATGATTCTTCTTTTTTTTTTAATACTAAACGTTTCAGAGAAGCTATTATGATTAGGAAAAAGGGCATTAGGAATGTCCGAATTGAAAGGGAGAAGGAAATACTTAATGATGTTTCTGGATGTAATGGATTGCAGTAGGTCTAAAAGATAAAGGTTTCTTACTGATAGTGTTGGAGCGTTGTCGAGAAATAAGCGTACGTGCATTCGCCCATAAGAACTTTCACAACATCTGGCCAAATTATTGTAACCATTGTCTAGTGGTGTCGTTTCTTACGTGGAACGTGTTAGAATCGAACAACGCCAAAATTATTGTGATCTCTGATTTTTTTTTGGCTAAAGTGCCTCTTGAATGATCTCTTCTCTTGGCCGTTTTTAGCCGCTGTCGTTCTTTTAATAACTGTATACTGTTAACTCCTGTAATAACTCCAAATACTGCCTTCTCTTATTTAGGGGTCGGATCATTTGTTACCCCTTCATTTGAGTTCCTGCCTGTTTAGGATCCTGTGTATTTGTCACCCGCTCATTTGTGATCCTGCTTATTCAGGTAGGATCTGGTTAATTTGTGACTCGCTCATTTGAGATCCTGCTTATTTAGGTAGAATCTTGTTTATTTGTGACTCACTTATTTGAGATCCTGCTTATTTAGGTAGAATCTGGTAAATTTGTGACTCGCTCATTTGAGATCCTGCTTATTTAGGTAGAATCTGGTTAATTTGTGACTCGTTCATTTGAGATCCTGGTTATTTAGGTAGAATCTGGTTAATTTGTGACTCGTTCATTTGAGATCCTGGTTATTTAGGTAGAATCTGGTTAATTTGTGACTCGCTCATTTGAGATCCTGCATTCTTGAGATCTGGCTTATTTAAGATTCTATTTTTTTATTCAGGGAAAGAACGACCGTTTACTTGAACAAAGTTGACGGCACTGGGTACCATCTTGCATTATCGTGTAATTTGGCATTTGATCTTCAATTTCAGGAAAAATTGTAGTTAACACATCTTCAATTGTTGTTATAACTCTCCTCCCACTTACAACCCTTCCCCCCCCCCCTCAACCATATGATCATCTACTCTATCAAAACTATAATACCAGAAACGATAACTATCCGGACAACGTATTTTTTTAAGACCCTAATTCAAACTGTCATCGCATAACTTTCACCCAATAGTTTGAAGTTATAGATATGAAATTTAAAGTATAGAAGAATGTAGTTATCAAACCCGCAAACCCCATATCTCTATCTATTGCAGAAGCTGGAGCTATAAGTGTTCAAAAAAGTGCGTTTTTTTTTTTTTTTTTGCGCACCCTGTATGTAATGGATGAGACGGGCTTAGTAAGCAGTAATACTATTTTAATGCATAGCAGTAATGGTGACTTTTGAGCACTTCATTGCGAATTTAAAGAAAAAATTGAAACCTATCCAAGACTATAATTTGAGACATAAGGGAAACATTTTTTTATAAAGTGGTTACAATTCAATTGCTGCTCAAATGCTGCTGTCAAAAGCAACTTCAACAAGTGCCATCAAACTTAATTACATTTTTAAATCAAGGTTTCCAACATATGTTTACACAGCTGCTGTTTACGCAGGGATAATTCACTTAGTGGCAATAAATTATTTGTAAATTTTTCTGATATTGAAATCTTTATTGGTCCATAATCTATAAAAAGAAGTAATTAATAACTAAAGAACATAATAAGGGAATGAAAAGATTTCTTTTACACTTTTTTGAATTGGTTTCTTCTTGAATATTCTTATAAATGATTTACATCCTTTAAAGATACAATATATATATTTACCCGAAATACTCGTCCCCTTTTTTTACCCCGTCAATTTTCTAATAAAATTGGATTCTTTCCCCTCTACCTTCGCCCCTAACTTTCTCTTAGTATTTTGGTATAAGAGGATAATTTCAATAAAGTAAATAAAGTAAAGATGAATTATACCGAAGGAGCTTTATAAAAAGGGCTGAGCTCTTAAGTAGTAAAAGAAGGGAGAAGGCGAAGTCGTGGATACGGAAGGGTGAAGGTATACGAATATCGTAAATATTCCTTAGTCGATCGTTTAAAGGCCGTTTCAAGACCTGAGTTTGCTTAACAGGTTTAGTAGACTGGAAAATATGTAGCCCTATAATTTTATTTTTTCAAGAATAAAATTGCCATCGTATTGAAGGATAAAATGAGAGATTTTTATTTTTTTTAGTGGAAGTATAAAAAATCGGATTATTCTCATAAAGAATATTATTTTATTTTATGTTTTTTTCAGATGTTTTAATAAGGCTAATGTATTTATTAACATTATTCACAAGTGGATCATCTATTAAAGAAAATAATCATTCTTTACGTAAAAGCCCCCTACACATGATTGTGGTGGCATGACAAGCCTGGGTATTTTTGCAGACCTATCCGGTGACCATATGGTGTGTAGGGAGACTAACAGGTCGTTTCGACGACCGTACGCCGTATGAACAAGTAATGACTTCTTCAATACGTTTTCAGCCAAACCTAAAAGCAAATAGTGTGGAAGTCAGACGTCTGGTACGGCCCCGGTTTACACAATACACATGCGCTAATCTACCCCCTCCCTCTTCCATCACTCTCACTTAGGTTATACGGGAAGTTTAAGTTGCCGCGGCGATTGACCGTACCATAAAGTAAGGATGCACCAATGCACACATCACATGCATGATCACATGGATGCATGATCACATCTGGGCTTATACAATTATTTCTAATGAATGACACGGGATTGGCGTGTTGCTTCATCAGTTATATTAAACTGCATAAAATAATGCGTGTGGCATTTGCAATTGGATTGACGTCACTTCATTTATATCACGATGGTTCAACACCTAAGGATCTTTTAACCGAAGTCATGAATCGAACTTAGATCTTATTATTGCCTGTCAAACACTTATAGCAAAGTAAGCTGCATAGCTATTTCATAGAATTGACGAATATAATACATCAGAGCAAACTTGATGGGCTAAAAATTGATTTTTGAAAAAACCTAGAGCTACCAGGGTCATGATAAAAAAGAAAGAGACAAATTTAACAGGATTTATTTGATGTATTGTCAAGAGGTTAATGAACAACGTTCTTGCAAACTCTCATGGTCTCGCATGAAACCAGGGTTTTTTATTGTGACATACGACATACCTGATGATGTTTCGAATCCCAGGGAGGTGAGACATATTTTACACTGATGATCATATATCAAGTGGATGTGTTAAGTGGCGATCCCCTACCGTCCTGTATTAAATAGGTTTATGTAACAGGTTTGATCAATGGACACCTAAGTGAACTATTATATTGTCCTTGGGTGTTAAACCCAGACCCTGAAATTGGGGAAAGGAGGGAATGTTCAGGGATGTATGAATTGATAATAGATGTGTACTAAACTTCATAACATACAATAACTTTTTCATTTGGAATTGTTATGGTTAAATTTAATTATCATTGAACATTTTACCATAGGTTTCTCTATATGATCATGTTCATAGCCGAATATAGACAACCACTTTTAAAAGCACATCAAACACTATCAGCTTAACTGCAATGGAGCGTTGCGACCAATCGAATGGACTTCTAGTTTGTCGCGCCACTGTGTCACGCTACCTAAAACCACTTAAGTTTCCTCACAGACGGTGCAATTTCGGGTCTGATGCTGCGCCATTAAGGCACGGTTTTTCCATGAGAATCGTGGTCCAACATATCGTGTCCACACTCAATTTCTTTATGAGATTGTCCCTTTCGTGGTTTAATCTATTATATGATGACGTTTTCTTTCCCTTTATTATTTTCTGAAATCTATGTAGTATGTAGGTATATCTACGTAAAACCATTTTTTCTCTCTAATTTTCATGATACCGTAGAAAAACAAATAATGCTCAGTTTTGACCCACATTATTTTTATTTTAATCAATAAAAAAAAGGAAGCCTTAATGTTGTAAGAAAGAAAAATAGCCTTAAAAATAAATTCAACCAGATGAATGGGTTGGTTGAAAATAAATGCTTCAATTCCTTGGGTATAAATCCGAGGAAAACCTAGGTTCTAAAGCAAAATCCCTTTTAAGGTAAATTATTAGGTATAAAAAAACTGCTGTGTAGGTTGCTAGGTTAAGGTAGTTCTGGACAGAAGGGCTATTTGTTTTTTTTCTGAGGCCCCTTTTAAGGGCGTAAAGAAGGTAATAAAAATAACAAAAAAGGTTTTTTCTTCTTGAAGTAGAAGGGAGAAGCGTAGCCCTTGGTCTGTGTTGTTAAAGGGTTATTTTGTATAGCCCTTAAGCCGGGTTCCCACGGGGAGTGAAGACTCTACAGTGCCACGCTAGAGTAAATACTCTTGTGACCCACGCCTGGAGGGGGAAGAAGAGTGAAACTAGCGGAGAACAGTGGAGAGTTCACACAGGGTAGTGCTCACGCTTCTCAGTTTATCCCAGGGAGCCAACCATGAACGAGCTTCTCGTAGAAAAGCGAGCTTCTCTAAAATCTCTATTTTTATAATTTGAACAGCTCGAATCATTTAAAAGTGACTCACTGGAATACAACTTTAGAAACTTCATAGTTTCACCGTCTTGCAATTTAAGAATACGAACCTACGCCGAAGGCTCAGACATAGTTACCTTCTACCTTTTAAAACAACGTGAAGAATATAGTATAATATCACGCATACTATATCAAGAAATATATTATAGAATTATAGTATAATAATATAGTATAATATCACGCATACTATAACAAGAAATATAATATAGTATAATAATATAGTCTAAATATAGTATAATATCACGCAAACCAACAAGAAATATAATAATCTGGTATAATATATAATATAGTTCATATAGCATAATAATATAGTGTATAATATAATATTGTATAAATATAGTATAATATATAAAATTAAAATAGTATAATATATAATAAGTAATAATAAAACAAGCAAAGGTTAAAGGTTTTAGCTGCGGGTGGAGGAGAGATAAAAAAAAACAAAGTGTTGCCTCTATGAATTGGCTGGCAACAGGAGTATTCACTCCTGAAAATTAAACAGGTTTGATTTGGAGAGTGAGCGGTAGTGAACTATCCTCACTCCCGGTGACGTCAGAGGAGAGTTCACTGCGACGCGTTCAGATGGGGCGAGTCCACTCTACAGTGAGCCACTCTAGAGTCTTCACTCCCCGTGGGAACCCGGCTTTACACACTGATGTTTCCGTATCCTTATTTTACTGCTATGATAAAGTTTCTCTTGTATTTCTTTACTCAAATCCTTTGACTTGATCCTTCTTTCATATTCCTTCGATTTATTTTGTTTTGGCTTTTTGATTTAAAGTTTGGAAAATGTTGAGTACATGACTTGTTTTGCCTGTCCTAAAGTACAATTGTAAGCATTTTATGTTTAAGAAGGTATTAATAAAGGATCTCATGCATACTATTCTTTATAATTGAGGATACCATGCAAGCTATTCCTTATAATTAAGAATACCATGCAAGCTATTCCTTATAATTAAGGATACCATGCAAGTTATTCCTTATAATTAAGGATACCATGCAAGCTATTCCTTATAAATAGGTATGCAGATCAAATCACTGAACCAATTTTGATAAGGTAAAAGGTTATTTTATCTTTAGGTTTTCTTCCAATCATTGAAATTATTTAACTGATTACTTATTTTGGTGTCCAAGCTTACTGAAGGTAACGGAAGCGATCCTTCCTCTACACTCTACGGTTTGCACACAATTGTGAAGACGTGAAAATTTGATTTTGAGATTGAGATGGCTTTAGACGTTTTGAGGTCCCCTGAGTCTAAAAAAAAGTTTTTAAAAAATTTCTGTCTGTCGTCTGTGCAGATGTGTGGAGCCTAAACAACTGAGCTGATTTATTGACGGAATTTAGCATACTTGTTCAAGAAAAATCATACCCCGAAGTGAAATAGAGAAATTAATTTTAGCTCCAATTTTGGAGACGCTACCCAAAGAACTATAAAAAACTTTAAAATAATTATTCTTGAAAACGGTTCTGACGATCTTAATTTCAAAAATTCTGAAATGTAGTCCATTTAAGCGGCCCATACACTACTCGGGCATTGCATGGCGAGCAAGCACGCTGTGCCAAAAACAGATGGAACGTGCCTGTGTGTGGAGGTCTCCGTGCATAGCACGTCCCTCAATGCGTGGCGCGATGGCAATCAAGACGTGTTTGATTTTGGGCGCGCCATGCCATCTGGCGCTGTGCCAACATGCTAGTGTATGGGCTAGTCTCGCGCCACGTGCTGAGAGGGCAACATCTTTTGAAGTTACATTTCGTTCGCTAGCAGCAAGAGATTCTTGTTTGAATTTTTTGAGAATGAGTGATACATCAGTTTTTCTTTCTCCCAATTTCTTGCCTTTGTTTATTACCTCTTATAGAAATTACCATTGTTTGTGGCAAATTAGTGTAAGGAATATTCAAGTAAAAATTTAAAACAAAATGCGTAACCTAGATCTAGTGCATGTTTTTCGCGTAAGTCTTTCAGAAGTCAGAATACTTAACTTTCTACTTCAACCAATTTTTAGTCCATGTTTTCCTCCTCTTCCACATCTCCTTGCTATCTTCATGTTCATGTATCGCGCCAATGAACAAAACTGCTAAAGCTTTATTTTTCGTTACTACAGGCATAACTGGTCGCATTCACTAAAAGATCACAGTTTGAAAAATGACTTCTAGCAACTGCATTTACAATGTTTGGCGCACGGCGCGCCAAAATAAAAAAAAATGGCACGGCATGCAATGCACGTTTAGTGCATGGACCGCTTAAATACGAATCTAACGATATAAACATATTTCCCGGGAAAAATCTAGTTCCTGAGAAAATAGCTTTATAGGTGAATGGATGAGGCCGGGTTCGATTCCCCGCCGAGGAGAAGTTATTTTTATGATAAAATTTTGATTTAATGTTTAAAAATAATTAAATTTACCTAAGAAAACTCGAAAACTAATAACTGGAAATCAGTATGATAAGTAAATAAACTCGTTTGTAAGAAAGTTTGTCTGAGTTGTCTCAGACGGATATTTTATTGCTATGTGTTTTTTAAGTTATTATTAACAGTGTATGTTGTTAAAACCTCTAAATACCAATACATATATTTTGATTCAAACATTCTTATCTTTGTGTATGCTCAGTACCTTACATGTTTTACTGGGTGGTTTCCCTAAAGGCATGTAAAAGCCCAATATATTTTATATTTGTTGTTAAATCAGTAGTGTTTGATATGATTTCTCTCTTGCTTAAAGTACAAAGGGTTCCTCCCCCCCCCCCCCCCCCCCTGAGGAGGAGGGGGGGGGGGTTCCTCCCTTTGGTAAGACGATGTTGACTTTACAGCTAAAATTGTGTTTGCTCTTGCTTGGTTTTTTTCTCCTCCGGTGTTTGCCTCCTCCCGAACGTACACTTTACCTCCTCCCTCATATTCTGATATGAGATAGGGGAGATAGGGCTACTTGTATTGATATTGCTTTATTTTACCCCCTCCAAAACTTTACTTGGTTTTTTTTTTTAATAAAGAAAGTAAAAAAAGATGTACACAGCAATTTTGTTGTAAAGGATTTGGTATTGCACTTTTTTACTTTTTTGTAGTTTATTTCTACCTTTGACATATTACCTGAGTATATAGGGAGGAAATAATACAATGACAAAAACTATTTTGATATTGTGGTGGCTTTATGCTTTAACATTTTAAGATTCTTAAGATGTAGGGTTAATTTAATATCCGGAAGGCCTGTTAGTTTAGATTGATCAGCCCTTCTGAATCGTTTGGTTTTACCACCCTCGCTGTCGCTCGGGTGCAAACTCCACACTCGCATGCAAAATGTTACTTTCCGCACTAGACGCGTAATTTACTATTACATATTTATTTATAAATGGAATAATATAAACATAATGCTGTCTACAAATAATTCGGAAGGCCCGTCTGAATGCCAGTTGCTTAAGCATGTTTATAATCTGGATGCCAGCACAGTCGCTACTGACCGACCGAAATATACTCACTCTGGAGACCGGCCTTTAGAAGGTTTGTTCAGTCTAAACTGACAGGCCTACCGGATCGTGTGTACTCGGCAGAAGGCAATACAATAATTTACATTTACACTCAAGGTTTGATTTAATTCTGTTGTTTTGTTCCTCCATCCCTAAATATTTTGTGTGATGGTGGAAATAATGCGTATCTGCAAACTTGATAAAGTAACTTCATTTGATTGAAGAAAGACAGTTTAAGGATTAATCTTGGAGCGCAGGCTGGGCCCAACATTTGTCTGTAAAGGGATTAAGATAACTGCGTTAGCTTGGTTGCGTGGTGGGTGCATATTAATAAACTCCAGCTGCAGACTCACGGAAAAGCAACGTTAAATACTGATTTTCTAGACGGTTGCTTTCAGCAAAGTAAAGGGGAAGGACTTATAGCCCCTTGCTTCAGGCTGTAAACCATCTTCGTCGTCATTTTATAGCAAGAGGTAACTCTCCCCTCGACAAACCCTTTTCTTAATTGAAAACCTAATAAACGTGCAGGAAGGAAGTTGTGGTTTTACCAGAAACCCTTCCTGGACTCGAGACTTAGGACCCAGACGGTTTTGAACGTTTTAAATGCTTAATGACTTAGGGTCAAGGATACTCGGGTATATAGGATACCTCAGGTCTTCCCCTAACAGCATCTTATGTTTTCGGAAAGGGGTTCCTTGTGCATCTTCGAGGGTTTTGTGAACTCTAGGGGTCTTCTTCGTGGGTAAAAGCGTCCCTGGTGTAATCTACCCACTGTTAATTCCTGCATAATGAATTTAACCTTGAAGAGGGTTGTATCTTTAAAGCTAAGGAGGGTGGAAGTTTTCCTTGATACTGCTAAATTGGAATTTGCGACCTTCCGAAGAAGAAGAAATTAGGGGAAGAGGTACGAAAGCAGGAAGAAGAAAACTATCTCGTTCTCAGAGAATAAATTGTAAGTTGGAAAGATATTTTTCGGACAGTCCGAAACAAGGTGGGGGATGTTGAACCCTCAAATAACTAAGGTTAACAGATGCGTTAGGTCCGGGATTCGGGATTCGGGATTGAGAAAGACCTTTTCGAGTAACAAGCTAGAAATTCACTCCTAACTTACGTAACTTAGTTTCTCTCAACCAACAAGTTCACAATGGAAACTTTTCCAACGCCCCCCTTAAAATGGAAACTTTGTGTTGGTTCTCTTCGAGTTTCACCGAGACGAACCCCTCGTACATTTTCGACTTGACCTCCTGTACTCCCTCGTTGTTAAATCACTTCTTGGGGGGATAAAGTTTTAGGTGAAGTTTAATGAAGGGTATATCTTTCAAGTTCTGAGCTGAATTGAGAATTGATCATTCTCTCGCCCTTTTTAATAAGATACCGCAATTTCCGCACGACAACCAATAGGGTTTTTTGATGATCTAGAAAAAGTTTGTACGTCATCTTTGTCACTTCAAATAATTTATCAAACTTGATCTTTTTCATATCTGCGATAAAATTATTCTCATTTAAACTTTGTATTATTGCAATTCTTAATTAAAATATAATTTTGGATCTTTATCCTCTCTTTCATTATGGTTAATTAAGTTTATATTAGTTACTCTCTGAGTTTAACTTTATAATTATTTAGTATTTACTTTTATTCTATAAATAAATTTTAATTAAATAAGTTCTACCGCGTGAGTAAGTTAAATTAACTGATAATTGATTGTTGTGACTGAGACTTTTTGGTACCACTTTATATTTATGACTAGAGAGGTTGATGGAAAGTAACACAACAATATTGTCACTACAATTTTATATAAACCCACCCAGAAAAAATAAAAAAAATATGTGTTTCAAGGTGGTTAGAGGAGGTTAGAGGGGGGTTAGAGATGATTCAAGGTGGTTCGAGGTGGTTAGAGATGGTTCAAAGTGGATGGAGGTGGTTAGAGATGGTTCAAGGTGGTTGGAGGTGGTTAGAAATGGTATAAAGTGGATGGAGGTGGTTATAGATGGTTCAAGGTGGTTGGAGGTGGTTCAAGGTGGTTAGAGGTGGTTCAAAGTGGTTGTCACCTTGAATCAATTAAAAAAATATATATATATATTTAAAATTAATAATTTAAAAAAATATAATTTAAAATGTTTTCCAATAAATTTATTGAAGGAGGTTTTCTCCTCTATCCGTATCCAACCTTAATTAATGACGAAACCAACTACTTAGTTGTGTTAATGTGACTTTTTCACTTTTTCCTCTTATACCAGTCAGGATTATGTCCCGGGGGCAAACTAAGAGTCTTAAATATACCCTAATTGTTAGTTGGGTAACTAATAAAGTACTGAAACTATAGGGATAACTAAAACAACTTTAGCTTACCCGTTTGAGTTTCTCTTGATCTGCTTCCCGATGTGAATCAAAATAATAAGTTACTACTTTTGTATTGTAGCTTTATGCAGTCTTGTGTCAGAGAAAGGGTTTAAAGACAGTAAAAGCTATCTCTGTGTTTTCTCTCAAAATCTTCTTTTCCTTCAGCGTAAGATTCTGAAGATCTTTTTGGTTTGCAGGTGTTCTGCTCTTTCCTGCTCTTCCACTCTGATTACTCCATTTCCTAATACTCTTGAGAATCATTCTCTTCTATCTTTATAAGTCTATTTTTTTTTCCTTTTTCTTTGCTGTCCTGTATACTATCATGAAGTCAAAGCCGGGTTTTTTTGACTCTTTATTTTATTTTATTTCTCTCAGACAAACTTTTTTTCTTTTCTTTTTACGGATGTATCTCTCTTTTTTCTTCATCTTTTTTTGTACCTTTGGTTTGGAAAAATTTATTTGATTTCATGACTTTTGTTTTGGACGAATGAACGAAAATAAAATAAAAGAAACCAATGAGAAGCTTAAATCTAACCAATTTTTTATTGTTGAATTTTATCAATTCTTTTTATTTCTAATCATAGTCTAATTATAGTATAATTCTAGTATGTATTTAAAGAAAATGTGAATTTTTTAAAAAAAAAATTACTTAATTGTTTTTTAGGCTTGAAAGTATTAAATTTTTTTTTAAAGTATTAGATTTTTTATGAAAATATTAAAAACAGGCAGGAAAGTAATTGAAACAGTCAGAGAAATATTTAATATTATTATATTAGGCAGGAAAAGTACAGTGTTTACCAGTGCGTGTCATAACATTTGTTTTGTTTTGTGTTAATAGTTTTATTTTAATTTAGTTTATTTCTTGTTTAATTACAAAGCAATGTTATATTATTTATGTATTAATAATATTATTATTTTTTAAAAGTTTAAAAATGATAAACTGAAAAAGGAACTGAAATTTGAATTGTAGGTCTTTGAATAATTTATCTCGAGTAAAAAGTGGCAACACTGGAGCATGACTTGTTTTGGTTTGAGTTTTTGATGATTGATCTCAAACTAACTCTTCTACCTAAGCTTCCATTTTTTATCTAAATAGCGTGAGCAGATAAAATATTGAATGCAAAAAGGCAGCAAATGAATCTTGTTAATTTTCATAGCCTGTCCTCGCCATCGGCTCGGAGGCTAACTTAATCACTCGTCAGTAAAATTACATTTTGCTGCCTAGTTACATAAATAACTCAATTGCCAATTTTTGTGGTACATTACTTACGTCCTATTTTAAGACGAATGACCATATTAGATATAGATCTGTTTTGATAACCAGTTAGGTCACACTTATTCTTACGGGATATTAAATTTGCCCTGGATGTTGGAATTGTTTAGGCTACAACTTTCGACAAACCATCTAAATTTCGCCCGTCCACTTCTTTCTCGATCTTCCAATTTTTCTTGATCTTTGCGGATTCCACTCCAAGGCTTTTCACTATATTGTCTTCTTGTTCCCTTAGTGTATAGAGCCACTCCAGTCCCATTTCCGTTCTTAGCTTTTTCCCACCTGTCTTTACTTGGATAATATCCCAAAGATCGGCCAAAAGATCTTCAACATTCTTCGCAAACAACAATTAATAGTAGCTGATTTTCTATCCATTTCGTCATCTTCCACGTTTCCCAACCTTAAAGAGAACAGATTTTACATAATGGTTTTATTACATTATCTATTTATCAGCAAGTTTTCTCTTATCTTTTTATATTGTCTTTATTACATTGTCTTAATAGTTAATAACTGACAAATATCTGCAGTTGATTCTATCAAGATCTCTTTCTCATATCCCTATTATTTTTTAACTAACAAGGGTTCATTAGCAGACACATTAACCAGTTTTTCCCTTCTCCACCTTGGGTCTGTTTCCATAAATTCCCTTCCTCTATTTACTGCTTTTCTTATGTACATATCTCATTGCGATTTGTTAATACATTTTCTGTATATTAAACTAACTATATTGTTTGTTTTTTCTGTTTACAGCCCTTAGTAAGGACGACGAGGATGTCAGTAAATCTACCAAAGGATCGAAGCTGCCGTTCAACGGATATTCCGATGAATTTCTAGATAGACTTGAGCCTAACGGAAACATACCAAATCCAGATAAAAACATGAAGTTTGGTGAGTCTATTTCTTTTGTATTTATTGTGTAACTATGATTATATAATAACCTAATTACCTTATCTTAACTTTATCTTAGAGCGTAGGCTTTCGCGGTTATTGTCACAACGGAGTTATAGGTCTTCCGTTAATGACCGCCTCAAAGTGGATCCATGTTCCATGAGTTTAAGGGTCAGAATATCACATAACCCTTATTCTTCAAAAGCAAATGTCACTTAACACATCATGTGAACTGGGGTACCGATATATACCCTTCATCAAAGTGTAATACTACATGTTTGGGTAAATCTCGTGCTATACACTCTGATAAAGGAGGAATATCGTTTAGTCACAAGTAGTTTTAACTAATTTACCATTATCTTATTTTTAATAAATTATTATCAATGTCTCATATAAACATTCTACAATTAATAATCTGGTTGTGAAGCGAGGCTTTCTGTAATATTTACAGAACAAATAAATAAAAACAAATAAAAATGGATTCGTATTATAATATGTATTTCTAATTGAAAGCATATCACCTTTGCTTTATGTTTTGTTTTAAGTTTACCATTTTCTCTAAGCAATCAACTATTTACAAGAAGTTAGTTTTTTTGCTTATTATTTTCTTCGTGCAGGTTGAATTCCCAATCCAATTTCAAGACGAAATAGGCTTTTCTAAAAGTAAGATCTCGATTAAGGAGAAGGAAAAAAAAATGTCAAGCTTTTCTTTTTTTCTTTGACAGATTTCTTTCGTTTTCTTCCTACTTCTTCTTGTGACATGACTTTAATCCTACGTCTCTCATGGAAAAAAAGCTTTATTTTTGCTGTAGTGAGCTTATTCAAGGAGGGCGGTATAGAAACTGTGTTTCTCTGGTTTGGGGGGAGGGGGGTTCAGACGGTGTAGGATTGAGGAAGGGAGTTGACGCCAATCTCAATCATTATCAATCACGATAAAAATCCTTCCTCATTCTCTCCTTTATCCTCTTTTCTTGTTTCTTTTTCTCTGATTGTTTGGGTGGATCACACATGGGGAGAAGGTATAGTAAGGGGGGAGATCCTTAATATAGCAAAGGAAGCAGATGGCCTTGAGAAGGGAGAACTGTGATTTGAATGTAGAGGAAATTCAACTGGACATTAACCTAAGACTGCTATGGTGACGTAATATACACCTTGACACGATGCTAGAGTTTAAATATTCATCATAATGGGATTGGGCATCGTATAAGATTGGATTGGAGATCGTATAAGAGATTATTATTAGGTAATAATCCATGATGGTGACGCATTATAGCCCATGGAAAGCTTAAAGATGGAAAGGCCTGCCAAATGGCTTAAACAACAATACATGGTTACTGGCGATGGATGTGGAAAAATGAAGTAGTTTGTTCTACGCCTCAGAGGGCTTCAAAAAACGCTGTATATAAGCCATGGGTCAAATCTTAACCGTTCTCCCACAAAGTCAAATATTTTTTAAGATTGCATACCTTTACTTATAAAAACACTTATTGCTCCAAAAGTATAAAAGCTAGAACAAAATGTTTGATTTCGTTATAAAGATGACAACATTTTCTACAAGGAAAGTGTCATACATATTAATTTTGAGTTGAAAACTGAAATTATATAAATTTTATTTTTAAGAAAAAAAATTTTTATGTGGTTCAATAACTAAACCACCCATTATTAGGGGGTATTTTTTATAGTGAACTCCGCTGAAAGTAAAAAAGAAATATGTTTATTGTTGCTTTTGTTGACAACAATAAAAAAAGGTGAGAATACTAAACCAATCTTGCATTTTTGATATTAAAAAAAAGAAGATTGGTTTAGTGTTTAGTATACTCACCTATAAGTCAACACTAGTTTATGATTTTATTCAACTATACCTTGTCTTAAATGACTTTGTTCATAAGACTCAAAGTCTTGCTAACATTTGTTAGGAAATGCAAATGTTTTATTAGAATTTATTTTAAATTTAGTAAGCCAATGAAAATCGGGATTAAAGAAAGACAGTTCTCCTTTAAAAGTAACTTTATTGTAAGAATCAATTCTTCAACCATTAGTGGTCAGTGGCGGCGAACTAGTAGAAATGCCTAAGAGAAAAGAATCAGTGGTGGATTGGAGACAGAGGTTGGGCTCTGACCAAATAGTGGTTGAATGCCGGCGTCGTACAATAAAGTTTCTTTTAGTGCAGGGACGTCTTTCATTAATCTCTTTCAAGCGCCCCTAATTTTTAGGCTCGACAAAGAGGGGGGGGGGGGGGGGGGGCGAGGGGCTACTTTTCGAAGCCCCAAGAGTTGCTGATGAGCAAATAAAAAAAGGTCGACTTTTCGATTTTCGCTTCCTTTTTTCCCTTCTTACAAGATTTTGGCGCCTCTCCAAAACCGGCGCTCGCTCTGGGCAGCCTAGTCTGCCCATTTGCAGATTAGGGCCTATACACTACTTATCTAGACGAAGCCATTAACATATATAATTTTAAAATATATTTTCTATTACATAAAAAATTCTTTCTCTTAATATTTTTGATAGGTTATAAATATTGTGATTAGGTATAACGTATTTATGCAGAAATATGCTAAATATAAAGTTCTGTTTTAAGTTAAGATCTCGAATTGTCTAAACTCAATTAAAGTAAAATAATGCTGATTAGTATTTAATTGAAAAAATAACTAATAAATTGGTAGTGCGTGAAGTCTCACGTAAAAAGGGTTTCGTTGGTGTTGTAAACATGAAAGTAGTTGGGGGGGGGGGGGGGGAATTTCGATGTTTTTTGACAAAATTGCGGGAAAAATTAAACGCTTTCTACAAGTGTTATATATTTTTGGAATCTACTCTTTAATACCTTTCACTTGATACCTCACTCAAAATTTAAAAAAAATATTTTTTTCCCCGTGACATCAATCAGCCGCCATCTTGGATTCCCAGTTAATCCGACCAAGTTGCCATTCTTATTTTTTCTTTGGCCCATCAGACCACACATTTTGCATATTTTTCTATATTTTTAGTAAGAGCGGAAATTCGATTTTAGGGGGGGGGGACACGCAAATTTCGATGTTTTTTGACAAAATGGCGCCGAAAATTGAACAATTTCCCCAAGTGATATATATATTTGTAATCTACTCTTCAATACCTTTCATTTGATACCCTACCCAAAATTTAAAAAAAATATTTATTTTCGTGTGACATGAATTATCCGCCATCTTGGATTCCCAGTAAATCAGATCAAATTGCTAATCTTATTTTTTCTATGGCCTACCAGACCACACATTTTGCATATTTTTCTATATTTTTAGTATGAGCGGAAATACGATTTTAAGGGGGGGGACACGCAAAATTTTGATGTTTTTTGACAAAATGGCGCCAAAAATTGAACACTTTCCCTAAGTGATATATATATTTGTAATCTACTCTTTAATACCTTTCATTTGATACCCCACTTAAAATTTTAAAAAAATATTTTTTTCGCATTACGTGAGTTATCCGCCATTTTGGATTTGAACAGCTGATAATTTTGAGTTCGCTATATTTTTCCTGTGTGCGCGTCAAAACGATCTTTAATATTGGAAAGTTTCACGTTTCTATCTCTTTTTATTCAAAAGTTATTGGAACCGTACAGAGTGACAGACAGACAGACACATGGACGAAACTATAAGGGTTTCTTTTTTTGGTTTTACCAACGAAACCCTAAAAAAGAAGATATATAAAATTGGTTATATATTAAATATAAATTCGTTGAACCAATATTCTTTTATTTATTTTCTCAATTAATATTGTAATTTTTTAACCTTAAGTGTTAAAAAATTTCTGCCAAAAGTTTGGATGGTTGGGAAAAAAAAACAACCTTTGATTTACATAAAGAATAATCAATTGTTTAACGATGAAGGGTGGGAGCAGATTCAGAAAAGGAATAGGAAGAAAAGAAGGAAGACAAAAAAAAATCCTCATTTCCATTTGCAAATGAGATGATTTTCCTCTATATACTTGGAAGTCAGTAGTGCAAACGATTTTATGAAGAAAGACACAGTCAACCGTAGCAATGATTTATTTTGAATTGAAAATACACCGCTCCAAAAAGGAATGGTAAGGTGAAGAGAGTGTGATGAAAAGGAAACACAAGAGGGTGGGGATGAATGAGAAATTGAAGAGGTTTAGGAACTCTGGTAGATGAAGGGATGAAATCGTCTCCCTTTGAGCTACACCAACTAAAAAGGGACTTTTTGAAAAAGGGGTGCGTTTTCTCCGAAATTCAATCACCGAGTTCATTCTCAGAAAAGGAATTTTACCACCCTTGTATTTGTAAAGGGTGTGGGGAAGTTTCTCGAGAGTGGTCACCGCAACCCTTTAAAAAGGGGAGTGTTTTGGACAAACTAAAATCAATTAGGTTCTAATGAAAATCTTTTTTAAAGCATCCGATGAAATGGTGTCGTTGAGGAAAAACTGCTTCGACGAAATGACAAATTGTCTTCAGATTTTCAATTGAGGTTTAAGTCAGAGACTTATTGAAAGATGCTTGGATGAGGATTCTGAAGACTTAAGCCAAAAGGGATTTGTGGTCAATCGTAAAGTTTCTTATTGAGGGCTGAATTGTCGATTGTACTATCTCCCCTCGTTGTACTGAGAGTTTTGTTCTTAAGCTCTTAATTCTTCTCTTTTGATTAATTAACCCAAGCTGCCAACATCTAAATTTAATTTAATTATTAATCTTTCAGTGAATGAACAAAAGATATCTTTAGACTTTCATTAACTTGTATTATCCTGTAGATTATATTTATTGGAGAGCTTCTAAGAAGCAGTAAAATAAAGCTACTTTTAATGAAATAAATGTTTTTTTTTTAATCTTAATCCAATAAATTGCTTATCTACAAAATCACAAGTCTTATCTATACTAACTCTGCTCTTTCTCATTTGCTTCCGAGCTTACCGAAGGTAACGGAAGCTATGTAATCGTACTTAAAAACGAAAATTTTACATATCTCCGATGTCAAAAAATCAAAGACAGAAATGCGTTTCACACATCAGGGAACATATCTGTCTGTCGCTCAATTTTTTCAAACCAATATTATATATCTTAAAAACTACTCATTACTCATCCGGTTTGAATGAAGTTTGGTTGTTCAGAAAAATCAGCTTAAATTTTAGCTCCAAATTTGCGGTGCTATCCCCAAAAGACTTTATTTCTCGAAAATGGTTTCGACGGTTTTGATTAAAAAAAATTCTAAAATGTAGCCCATTTAAATACGAATCCAACGATATATTCCTGGGAAAAATATAGTTCCAAATATAGCTTTAAACTTGGACTGAGAGAGGCCGGGTTCTCCGCCGAGGAGAAGGTATTTTTATGATAGATATTTTCCTTAGTAATAAGTGACAAGGTTCTTGACCAAGACATTGAATATTAGACCTCAAATTAGATTTTGTTCTTTTTGTAACCTTTTATTAACTCAATATTGTTATTGTTGTATTGTTTTTGCATAAAACTAACTACATTTGTTAATTAAAAGATTGGCGTTCTCAATAATTTATCTTGTTTTAATATTAATTAATATCGGACCTTATGTTGCCTTGATCTTATTAAGTTAATAATAGTTACCCAGTTAAGAATTCATCTAAACATTCCTCGACTGACTATTATATTACGTATGTCCGGAGTATATACTGCAATGGGGGTATATACTGAAAATGTTTATTATTTTATACTACAAATTTAATAAATTTGAAAATAAGTTTATAATAAAAAAGTCCAGTCATGCACCATGACTTAATGAGCGAATTTTCAAAGAAATCTGCGTTTTATTGGCTTATGATAATATAGGAAAATTTTGGTTTAGAATTTGCTCGGGTGAAAAAAAAAATTGGTACACAGGGGTACGGGGTACAAAAGTCAAAATAGTATTTACCCTTCAAGATGCATGTCGTTGGAAAGCTCTTTAAGAGTACAGTAATTGTTGTTATTTACACTTTTATCATATTTTCACATAAAAGGGGGGTAAAATGGAAAAAACACGTTTTTTGACCCTATGTGGTCAAAATTTGACTCCTAAATGGACTCCAATAATTCTGGCCAACGAACTCATCCTTTCTTTTGATATTATTGACATTTTAAAATTTGTTTGAAATTTTTAAGTGCATCCTAAGGGGAGATATCGTCTGGAGTGACACATATATACATATATACATACATACATAAAAAAAAGTGTTAAATTTTAGGAATCGATTCAGAATGGTCTAAAACGGATTTCCATGGAAAAATTTTTCAAAAATTCGCATTACAAAAATTTTGAGGCCATTGCAATAGCGTAATTTTCTTTGAAAATTCGCTAAAAGAAAAATGAAGACGGATATAAATATATAAAGTTAAACCCTTCTTATCTATATTTTTTCGTTTTTATTTTATTGCTCGTCCATAAACCACTTTAACTTTGAACTTTCAGCACCAATTATAAACTTTTCACATTATTCACACAACTTCCCATTCCCTCTATTTTTCTTTTCCTTTCTTTCAAAACAAACCAACAAGTTTTGGCAACAGCAATTCCTCTTTGAACAGAGACAAAATATGATATTTCTTTTTGAATTTATTTTTACGGAACAGTGGACAAGAAGAAGAGATATTATATGACAAAGAGTGAGAGGAAAAAAGAATGTAAGTTAATAAAGTAGACGGTGAAAAGTAAATAAAGATGAACTAGAGAGAAAAGAGTGAAGAACGATATATGTATAATTTAAAAGAGATATCAAGAGAAAGAGGAAAACTTAGAAGATAAGGAAGAGAAGAATAACAAAGACTTAAGCGTTTAAGGATAGAGGAGAGAAATAAATAGTCAGAGACAAAGTTAGTGACGGAGATAAGTAGTTATTAAGTGGCAACTATAAGTAGAAGAGATGAAGTATGTGATAAGACAGAATATAGATAACAAGAGAGAAAAATAACTCACAGACATAAACAAAGATAAATTAAAGGATCGGAATGGAATAAAGTCCTCATGGAAGAGAAAAAACTAAAGAAACTAACTTAAATTAAAGAAAAGTGTTAGATAATTATGAATTATTAACAAACTGCAAGTGGAAGACAGTAAAGACCCTGAAAAAAGAGAAATATAATACATAATATAGTTTTTGAATAATTAACAAATCAATTGTAAGAACATAAAAAACCCTGATAGAAGAGAAATATAATAACAATTATTATGAATGATTAACAAATGAATTACATTTGTTGACGTTAGAAATGAATTACATTTGTTGACGTTAGAACATAGAGAAACTTGAACAAAGATAAATATAGCAATAATTATTATTAATGATTAACAAATCAATTTTATGAACATTAAGATTCAGTGCCAAATTGATAAGTGTGAAGATGACGAAGAAAGGTACACTTAGAATGAGTCTTATGATAAGATATTTATGAATGTAATATAATAATAAAGAGATAGAACTGAAGAAGTTATGCTAACTGAGAATGAGAATAATGATTGGAAATTGATGAATGTAATGAGACATAGGTAGAACTAAAGAAGATAAATAAACTGAGAATGAGAATAAGGATTTAAAAATAGAGAATGAATGATACATAGATAGAACTAAAGAAGATAAATAAACTGAGAATGAGAATAAGGATGTAAAAATAATGAATGAATGATACATAGATAGAACTAAAGAATATATATGCACTGAGAATGAGAATAAGGATTAATGAGGATAAGAAAATAATGAATGAACGACTCATAGATCGAACTAAAGAAGATATATAAACTGAGAATAAGAAAAATTATTTAAAATTGTCGAATGTAATAACCCATAAATAAAACTAATGAAGATAAATTAATGGAGAATGAGAATAGTGATTGGAAACTAATAAATGAATGACACATAGATAGAAGTGAGTAAGAAGAAGAATATTGGAAGTAACTAAAATACAAACAAATTAGGACATTAAGGATCGGAAACAAAATGAATCGCTTGAATATAGGAGTGAGGTTATTTGATAATCAAGGAGCAAATAAATAAATGACGATGGTGATGAGAATTGGAAAGAAATAAGAGAAGAATAAGGTAAGTCAGATAAGTCACAGAGAAATAATAATCAAATGAAACTTAACTTTAATTAATAAATAATTAATGAATGAATGAAAGTAGATTTCAAGGATATTGTTTATTTTACTACGTTTTTATTAGCTTGCTTTCTTGTTTGTTTGTTTGTTTGTCTGTCCGGTACAAATCTGGCAATCGATTTCTAACTAACTTCCCGAATAGCTAGACATTTGAAACTTTTAGCATAGCTCAGGACACGATGACAATGCATTATTTTAATACTTTTAGCCATCTTTCAGCAGAATTTAATTGGTTTTCAGCAAATTTTGCTGTACGGAAAGTTAGTTCGGAAAAAATCCGCAAGTTATTTTATTTGTTTTGCCATATCCCATATTTACGCAATCTTCATTTTGACGGGTCTCAAATTTGTGATACATAAACATTGAATGACAGCAAAACAGGAAATATCGATTATATTATTTATATTATTTCAAATATATCGATGGCACGCTTTAGATTTAGTGTTAGGGAGATCCGTTGTACAAAGATTTGTCCTTTTATAGGTTTATGATCAGCTCTCTAGATGGTTGTCATTTATGTGAAGTAAATAAATTCAGAACTATTTTTTTTTCACTAACATTATATATTATATAACAGTAACAATTATATTATCAACATTACATACGATTCAACAGAAAATTTAAAAACGTAGTATATAAAAAGTTCTTTTTATCTTGAAATTATTTCTATGTGATAAAAAAACTAACGAGGCACAGTAGCATACAGTTAAAACTTTAAAAGAATCAAGAGAGAGAAAAAAAATAGAAATGGTAAATGGTGTTATTGCAAGATGAGAATTTATTTTTAACAAAAAAGATCTAACTGTTGATTTATATTAAGACTTGGTTTATTATATCCGTAATAAGAAGGGGAAAAAGCAAGATAAAAATATAATGAAAATGTTAAAAAAAAAAAAAAAACTCGAGTAAATAGAAATTTAGGAATGGGACAAGTTGATAAGAGTTAGATAATTAAGAAGAGCCAGAGGGAGAGGAAATAACGAATTATAAGAGAAGGTTTGCGACTAAAGTTAATTATTCGTTTGAGTACTAAAAGTTAAAAACTTGGTAGTCAAGAGAATACTTTTTGCTTTTATATTTAAAAAAAGACTAATTTTCGGTCTAAGTCATGGGACAAGTATAAAAAGGAAAGTTTTTTTTTAAAAAAGAAAGAAAATAATAGGCTGCCAATTAGTGTGGCACATAGCTTCCTCGCATTCTATCACGAACTTGATTTACGATCACGAATGATTTTATGCTTTTACAAGCCATTATTGTCTAATTTATTTAATTGTTTCCCACTTTTTGATTCCGAGCTTACCAAAGGTAACGGAAGCTATGTGATTGTTCCGAAGAAAAAAGAAATATTATGCCTTCGATTTTCAAAAATTCTAAGACAGATCCGTTTCAGACATCAGGGAACATTTATGGTTCCGTGTCTATCTGTCGGTCTGTCTGTCTCTCTGTATATCTGTCTGTCTGTCGGACTGTCGCTCAATTTTTGCGAACCAACTTATCTTAAAAACTACGCATCCGATTTTATTGAAATTTGTATGGTAGGTCATAATTAGCTCATTGTTGGTCCTATATAAGTTTCAACCTTTTGCGCATATTTGTTTCTCTTCCACATGCGCACAAACTTACATTTATTGACACCTTTAGCTTCAAAGTACTTGTATGAAACTTGAATAGTTTATATAGAAAGTAACCCGCAGATAGCCCCAGATTAATTTGAACCGTCTGCGCTCTTTAACTTTTGCTAAATTGATACTTTAATGCATGTAAAAAATCAAAACAATTTTGACAGATTAAAAAAACGGGGGAAACAGTTAAACGAATTATACAATAATGGCTTTTAAAAGCAACAAATCAATAAAGTTCGTTATAGGATGTGAGGAAGCTATGTGCCAACCCCAATTGGCAGTCTATTTTTTTATTATGTCAAAATTGTTTTGATTTTTTGTCAATTTAGCAAAAGTTACACGAATTAAAGGGTACTTCTGACAAACCATCCAAATTTCATAAAAATCAGATGAGTACTTTTGACGATATAGGTGTAAATTCATGTATGTTTGTGGATATGTGGAAGAAAAACAAATGGGCCCAGAAGGTTGAAACTTATATGGGACCAACAATGGGCTAATTATATCCTACCATCCATATTTCATTAAAATCAGACGAGTAATTTTTAAGATATGTTGATTCGCAAAAAATGAGCGACAGACTGACAAGGAACCAATAATGATTCCTGATGTCTGAAACGGATTTCTGTCTTGGAATTTTTAAAATCGGTGATATGCAAAATTTTAGTTTTTCAAAACGATCACATAGCTTCTGTTACATTTGGTGAGCTCAAAAGCAAAAATAATAAAAATTAGCAATAATAATTTAAGGGTAGAGATTCTCTGTAAATCCCATTTTGCAATACTCTACGCTGATTTGTAGAATATATACTCAATCTATATTCTGTATGATTTTTCTCCCCTTCACTTTATCATCCTGTTCATCAATATCAATCAAATTAGACCAATCAGTTCAAACCCCTGATGTGTTTTGATTTTTTTTGATGATGATAAATTATATAGAAACTCCGCACTCACGAATCTAGAGGGGTTGGAACTTGGTAACAGATTTTGATGGTGTGATCCATCTGTTCTGATAAAGGGACCATATAAGTATTCCTTAACTATTTGTTTCATTATGAACTAGCGCTCTGAAATTCTATCCATCAGATGGGTAGTATGTACTCAAATCGAATACTTTATTTAACTTCCATTTAATTGAATATTTCCATAACCCATAATTTTAATTGAACGATTGTACTGATAAAGAGTGTTGAATCATTAGAAGCTTGTCAATAGATTCCTGATAAAAGATTCCGTTTACCAAATCACGGTGACGTAGTGACTCTAGCTTCTTTGATTCTATAAATTAATTAAAATTATTATAAAAAATACGTGTGGTGTCGTGGGACACCCGTTAGGAACGAAGTCCCTTACACTTTTCATTAAATATAAATTATAAAATCATACTGCTAAGTATGCGATGCTAACTACTTATACATGACGGAGTTAGAAAAGAGACAAAATTAAAAGTAACTAACGATTTATACTTGAGTGAGTTAAAGCAAAATTTAAAAAAACATTTTTTTATCATTGAAGCGAGCGATTTGCAATAAATAAGTATTGCATATTGTAAAAAAAGTTAATTATGTGTAGATAGTTGAAGTGGACGGTTGTAGTACTGTCCTCTTCCCTATCTATCCGGCCTACTCGATATAAAATATAATATATATCACTTCACTACACAAAAACTTCTGCTTAAATCAGGTAAACATTTTATATACTTGCTTCAATTGTAATTTTGACGATGTGTAAGAAGTTTTATTAAAATCCTTACATTAGAACGTAAGATATCGGTAATAGTACATTACGCGTCGAGTGCAGAAAGTAGCATTTTGCATGCGAGTGTGGAGTTTGCACCCGAGCAATAGGCGAGGGTAGTAAAACCACACGAGCAATACAAAATGCCGTTTTCGCACGAGTTGCGTACCGTACTTTATCTACGATTGTTAGATTTAAATAATAAATATAGAAAAAAATAAACTTGCTGTATGTAAGTTCGTATCTCTTCTTGATAAAGATGGCATTAATTCTTGAGTTGTATTTTTTGCCAAATTAATTATTTCTGGAGGAGTATTATTCTCCACATTTTCGTCTAAGTCACTTGATTCACTCATTGTTTTTCACTAAAAACTCTATATAAATACTTACTTTAATTAAAGAACAGCAAATTAGTTTTGTTAAATGTAAACAAACTCGCTAGTCGTGCGTAAAGCTGGAGGATTCCTCTTCTTTACCGCCCTAGGTGGAAGCTTATGTTTACGCGAGCGTTGCGCGCGAACGCTTAAGCGAATTGCGTTGTGCAACGAACTCGTCTTGGGCATTGGTAAAATGAACATGTGTACCAAATTTCAACTAAATCGGTCAACTTTTACTCAAGTTATCGTCATTTGTCGATTTTTCGTGACGGTTGGTTTTGTGACGGTCGTGTTTTTCGGATTCACTCCCGGGCTCCAGACGCTGTAACGTGCCTAAAGAAACTTCTTCCCAAATACATCTATCTTTATGTTTTAACCTTTTTTTCAATAGAAATTAAATCCATGTAAACTTCTTTTTAATTTTTTAATGTTGTCAAAAGGTTTTACATATGAGAAAACTTTTAACCTGCAACATTCGCTCTCTCTTCACTGGAAAAACCAATTTCATTAAAATGACAGGATAATAAAATATCCCATTTAAAGGTAACAATCCCTCGTAATATGTTTCAAATATTTTATCAATTAATATTTGTGATACATATTTTTTAAAAAAAAATCGATTTGATCTTAGAGTTAAAGCTAGCAATTTCAATCTTTTGATTTCCTGCATGTTAGTGTAAACTTTCATCGGTGAAAGCATCGGGAAAGCTGATAAAGGTGGAAAGTGTGAACTGTACAATGAAAGTTTTAACTCTACAAAGACACAATGAGGGAAGTGTGTACTGTACAATTATAGTTTTAACTCTACAAAGACACAATGAGGAAAGTGTGTACTGTACAATTAAAGTTTTAACTCTACAAAGACACAATGAGACTAGTGTTAACTGTACAATGAAAGTTTTAACTCTACAAAGACACAATGAGACTAGTGTTAACTGTACAATGAAAGTTTTAACTCTACAAAGACACAATGAGACAAGTGTTAACTGTACAATGAAAGTTTTAACTCTACAAAGACACAATGAGGAAAGTGTGAACTGTACAATGAAAGTTTTAACTCTACAAAGACACAATGAGGAAAGTGTGTACTGTACAATGAAAGTTTTAACTGTACAAAGACACAATGAGGAAAGTGTGTACTGTACAATTAAAGTTTTAACTCTACAAAGACACGATGAGACAAGTGTTAACTGTACAATGAAAGTTTTAACTCTACAAAGACACAATGAGGAAAGTGTGTACTGTACAATGAAAGTTTTAACTCTACAAAGACACAATGAGACAAGTGTTAACTGTACAATGAAAGTTTTAACTCTACAAAGACACAATGAGGAAAGTGTGAACTGTACAATGAAAGTTTTAACTCTGCAATGACACAATGAGGCAAGTGTGAACTGTACAAGTTTGAATAAACATTTTATATTTCTTTCTATTCTCGCATATTCTTTTGCAAGTATCTATATTTTTTTTAGTATTTTTTCGATACTGCGGATATATTAAACATACACACTCACTTACATTTTGAAAGCACAAGCTCGCTCTTTTTTTTCTTACGAATCCGTGAATTTTTTCCCCACTGTTTTTTCTGACAATGCGTGATTCTTTTCTATTTTTTCAATATTATATATATTTTTTTATCGTAAGTCGCATTCTCTTGTGGTTTTTCTGCTTGTCTCCCCCCTTCTTATTTACTAAACGAAAAAGAGTAAGATCTTTTTGGTCACGTTTTACATTTTATCTTGCGACTTTTTTTATTTTCTTTCTTGCTTCGTTCTTTTCTCATATTATTTATGTTTTTCAAATGTTGCTGTTGTTAAGTACATAGTTTGATTTATTTTCGCGGTTTTTCCTCAGAATTTTTATCTTTTTTTAATTTTTTTATTATTATTTTCATTTTTTGCTGTTCCCAACTTAACGAAGGTAGAATAATTATGCTCATTCTGGACGTATACTAATTTCAGCCATTTTGTATCCATTAAATATTGAATAAAATAAATGTGATCCCGCTAGCAATTGAAACAGGTTCAAAACATACTTTCAGCCATACTTTTTAATTCCTAGGGAGGTCACATTTATTTTCTTCACATTAATTTCAATCTTCTGCGCACATTGCTTCCCTGCGTTTTCACTACTAATGATAGTATGGGTATCAATTCGTGCACACATTTTGGTGCATATTCTGAGAGGAAAATCCTTTTGAACGATTTTTTATAAATAAATGTTAATAAAATAGATAGTTATGGGGGAAATTCGGCCTTATTATGTACTGTGCTGAGCAAATTTTAGCTTTCAAGAATATTTTGGCCTAAATATGTATACATTTGAATATTTACTCCTACTACTTACTTGTATATTTGTACTGAAGCATTTATATGAAGATATAAAATCTTTTTCAAATGTGTGAATCTGAGCGAACGGGAGTGCGCAAGGCTAAGTTCCAATAAGCAATGCAGTGTATCTTTTCTTGAAGAAATTCACCCGGTTTTTCTCACCCTCATATCTCTGCTTCCTCTTTAACGATGGGCTTTTGAAATTTGAAACATAGATTAGGCATAAGTAGCTTAGAACACTGTACAAAATTTAGCCATAAACATCAGTATTATGTGTAATCACATAAGACTTGTGTGGGTAATGGGAAGGAGAGAACTCAGAAGAAAAGGAAAAAGTTCAGGACCCCCACCCAAAAAGTCCGTATTTAAATGGACTACATTTTAGAATTTTTTAATCAAAATCGTCGGAACCGTTTTCGAGAAATATTTTGTTTTCACGTTTTTTCAGAGTTTTTGGGGGGGTAGCGCTCCCAAATTTGGAGCTAAAATTAATTTCTCGATTTCGCCTCGGGTTATGATTTTTCTGAACATGTAGGTATGCCAAATTTCGTCAAAATCGGCCTAGTAGTTTAGGCTTCATGCGTCTGCACAGACAGACGACAGACGGACAGACATTTTTTAAAAATCACTTTTTTGAACTCAAGGGACCTCAAAACGTGTAAATCCATCAAAATCGAATTTTCGCGCCATCACAATACTTTCTCTTTATATGAGAAAGTAAAAAAGAGCTGACTTTGCCAAAAAGTAGATATCACTACTTTAATAGGCTGATTATTTTGGGAGAGGATCTGGAACTTTGCCCTTTTTTTAAATTATTATTTAATAAAATTAACTCTTTTTGTGTTGGTCATATCTGACAATTATTAAGATCTTTTTTTTTCTTATTTCTTCATTTTCTTTTTGCTAGCTGGAAAAAAAATTGGTTTGGTTAAAACTTGTGTACTTTTACGTTATAGGGAGGCAAACGTGGCATTTGTAAGGGTGCATATACACGATGAGAGAGGATAAGGGTCTAAAGGTCCTTCTTAGTAATTCAGCGAAGGGCGAAGTAAGGATGTCTTCCCATCCTTATACCTTCTCATATGTGAAGGGTCAGAAGTAAGGGGTGGATCTAGATGTCCTTCATCAATAGTTGATGACACGTTCGTCAAGAATTGATGATTCAATTTACTTGAAATCTAACACTACCTCTGTTTTTATATGAGGATAGGGTAAAACCTCTTGTACCTTTTCAAAATCTTATTATCTTTTTCTCTTACTTCAACATGATATTCTTTACCAAAAAGAAGTTACCAATTGAGAAGGAAATAACTAGAATGAGATGGTGTAAACATGTTATTTCAGTGAGGTAAAACATGTTTCATACTGATGATATCATCGGGTAGATAATTAAAGTGGCCTAAATAATAATCCCCGTCCTGTAATGACCTAAGCTGTTGATCGGGGCTTTAAAAAGAAAAATAATACCAATGAATGTACATTTTCTACTTATTTTAATTAAAGGAGAGAATTCGTTTTAGAGAAAATGGTACACGATTATATAATATAATCCTTAGTATAAATTATTATTACCCTAGCTACTTTTTTTTGTTAGCTTCCTTATTTGTTTATTAATTGACTCGTTATCTTGTTTAATTGTTGAGTTGCTTATTTGTTAGCTAACTCGTTATCGTTTTATTTGTAAGCTTGTTTATTAGTTGACTCGCTATCTTTGTTTTATTGATAGGTTGTTTATTAGTTGACTCGTTATCTTGTCTTATTGTTAGCTTGTTTATTAGTTGACTCGATATCTTGTTTTATTGTTAGCTTGTTTATTAGTTGATTCGTTACCTTGTCTTATTGTTAGCTTGTTTATTAGTTGACTCGCTATCTTTGTTTTATTGATAGGTTGTTTATTAGTTGACTCGTTATCTTGTTTATTAGTTGACTCGATATCTTGTTTTATTGTTAGCTTGTTTATTAGTTTATTCGTTACCTTGTCTTATTGTTAGCTTGTTAATTAGTTGATTCGTTACCTTGTTTTATTGTTAGCTTGTTTATTAGTTGACTCGCTATCTTTGTTTTATTGATAGGTTGTTTACTAGCTGACTCGTTATCTTGTCTTATTGTTAGCTTGTTTATTAGTTGACTCGATATCTTGTTTTATTGTTAGCTTGTTTATTAGTTTATTCGTTACCTTGTCTTATTGTTAGCTTGTTTATTAGGTGATTTGTTACCTTGTCTTATTGTTAGCTTGTTTATTAGTTGACTCGCTATCTTGTTTTATTGTTAGCTTGTTTATTAGTTGATTCGTTACCTTGTTTTATTGTTAGCTTGTTTATTAGTTGATTCTTTACCTTGTCTTATTGTTAGCTTGTTTATTAGTTGACTCGTTATCTTGTTTAATTGTTGAGTTGCTTATTTGTTAGCTAACTCGTTATCGTTTTATTTGTAAGCTTGTTTATTAGTTGACTCGCTATCTTTGTTTTATTAATAGGTTGTTTATTAGTTGATTCTTTACCTTGTTTTATTGTTAGCTTGTTTATTAGTTGATTCGTTACCTTGTCTTATTGTTAGCTTGTTTATTAGTTGATTCGTTACCTTGTTTTATTGTTAGCTTGTTTATTAGTTGATTCGTTACCTTGTCTTATTGTTAGATTGTTTATTAGTTGACTCGTTACCTTGTTTTATTGTTAGCTTGTTTATTAGTTGACTCGTTACCTTGTTTTATTGTTAGCTTGTTTATTAGTTGATTCGTTACCTCGTCTTATTGTTAGCTTGTTTATTAGTTGACTCGCTATCTTGTTTTATTGTTAGCTTGTTTATTAGTTGATTCGTTACCTCGTCTTATTGTTAGCTTGTTTATTAGTTGACTCGCTATCTTGTTTTATTGTTAGCTTTTTTATTAGTTGACTCGTTATCTTTTGTTATTGTTAGGTTGCTTACTTATTAGCTAACTCATTATCGTTTTATTGTTTGCTTGCTTATTGTTTGCGCTTTTTTTTAAACACCTACATTTGGGGACCGGCGTAGCTGAGAGGTCACTATACTTGCAGCTCTCAGCTTTAAGTCGTCACTTAAAACAAACTAATTACTTTCAAACTTCCCATGTTATATTTGTATGTACCATGAAAAACTTTTTACATTTTATCTTGAATAGTTTTTTTATTTACTTTTTTAAAAAAAGCTTCTCTGCCGTACACTGTTCTAATATTTCTAATTCCTGTGTTTCCAGAATTTTTTTATACATAGAGAATTAAATCAAAAGGCTCTCCTCCCCCCCCCCCCCCCCCGCATGAAAACTTAAAACGTAATTTAATTTGGTTCTTTAAATAGATGTAATTTGGTCTAGCGTGACATTTCAGCTTGATATTTACTTGAAAGGGTTCCGTACAGTACAATTATTTTCCCTAGTGTCGTTTGTTCTTGGTTTTTTTCATAAAGTCAACCTGTAATTCACCTGACAGTGTGATTAGGTTTGAATAATTGACTACGGTTTTTCTTTCGTTCTAAATATAGATAAATGTTAAGTTTTCTATTTTTTCTCGTCTTTTAGGGTTGGTATTTATTCGGATCGTCTTTCTTTTAAGTTAAGAATTGATTTTTCCCAATAAATTATTATAATAATAAGTGTTTTATATTATTTTTTTAGAAGTTATTTTTAAGTGATACATTTTTTAGTCAATTTTTTCTATTTTTCAATATTTTTTTTTTTACTAATTTTCACGGTTTATCATTTCGTTGTTTGGAATAGTCTGTCTATTATTGTGGCATGTAATTTCTTCACGTTCTATTATTGGACGAATAGTTTATAATAAATTGTTATAAGACGAATGGTTATAATACGAATGATTATAACACGAATGGTTATAAAATCATGTGACACCTCTGAGAATTGAGAGTTTGGTTGTTTGACTAGATTCGATTTCCAGCACTCACATTTAATTTTATTCAAAATGTGGATACCCATCCACATTTATAATTAGCCCATTGTTAAGTTTCAACCTTCTGCGCCATGAGAAAGTAAAATATTTGAGGACTATTCTCATTAAAAATATGTCCATCAGAAAGTCATTTCGTCTCTCTTTTTTCGAGTTATCCAAGGTTATATTAATATTTTCATTTAGGCAAAAAAATAATTAAGTTAATCTGGTACGTAGTCTCTATATCGACCCGTGCACTTTTACTCACTCGGCTGGGGGTAAAGTGTAAAAGTGGGTTACATATAAAGAGGGGGGTCGTTAGGATCGGGTGTTGGGTGTTAGGCTTGAAAAACAGAGTTTGGGGCTAAAATTTGACTTAGATTAGGATCTGGGCGTGGTTCGATCCGCTTCCGTATCTATACTCTGTTTGATAAGTTTTCGTCTTTATTTAGGCTGATATAGAGACCTCTGCAATCTTCTTTTCATTCTAATAAAAACATTATCTCCTAATTATTCTGGCTCCTTCGTGTCCTATTATTGGATGAATCATCACATGAATTTAAAATAAAGTATAATGAGGCAGATAAAGGGATAATGCGATTGATGAGATAAATAAAGTATAATGAGACACATAAAAGGATAATGAAATAAGTGAAATAAATTCAATATAATGATACAGATAAATAGATAATATAATAGATAGATTATAATGAGAGAAAGGGTTAATGAAATTGATGAGATAAATAAAGTATAATGAGATATATAAAGGGATAATATGATAGATAAAGTATAATAACATAGATAAAAGGATAATAAAATAGATGAGATACATAGAGGGATAATAAGATAGATAATGTATAATGAAATAGATAAATAAATAATGAAATAGATGAGGTAAATAAAGTTTAATGAGACACATAAAGGGATAGTAAGATAGATAAAATAATGTATAATGAGATAGAGAAAGGGATAATGAAATAGATAAGATAAATAAAGTATAATGAGATATATAAAGGGATATGATAGATAAAATATAGTAACATAGATAAAAGTAAAATAAAATAGATGAGATAAATAAAGTTTGAGATACAAAAAGGGATAATAAGATAGATAAAGAGAAAGAGTTATAATAGATAAGGGATAATGAGATAGACGAGATAAATAAAGCATAATGAGAGAAATAAAGGAGGGAGATAAATGAAGTATAATGAGACAGATAAAGAGATAATGAGATTGTGATAAATACAGAATAATGAGACAGATAAATTAGTAATGAGATAAATAAAGCATATTGAGACAAATAAAGGAGAGAAATAAATGAAGTATAATGAGACAGATAGAGGAATAATGAGATTGTGATAAATACAGTATAATGAGACAGATAGGGGAATAATGACATTGTGATAAATACAGTATAATGAGACAGATAGAGGAATAATGAGATTGTGATAAATACAGTATAATGAGGCAGATAGGGGAATAATGAGATTGTGATAAATACAGTATAATGAGACAGATAGAGGAATAATGAGATTGTGATAAATACAGTATAATGAGACAGATAGGGGAATAATGAGATTGTGATAAATACAGTATAATGAGACAGATAGAGGAATAATGAGATTGTGATAAATACAGTATAATGAGACAGATAGAGGAATAATGAGATTGTGATAAATACAGTATAATGAGACAGATAGAGGAATAATGAGATTGTGATAAATACAGTATAATGAGACAGATAGGGGAATAATGAGATTGTGATAAATACAGTATAATGAGACAGATAGAGGAATAATGAGATTGTGATAAATACAGTATAATGAGACAGATAGGGGAATAATGAGATTGTGATAAATACAGTATAATGAGACAGATAGAGGAATAATGAGATTGTGATAAATACAGTATAATGAGACAGATAGGGGAATAATGAGATTGATTTAATAAATACAGTATAATGAGACAGATAAAGGGACAATGAGATTAAAACAGTGTAATAAGACAGATAAAGGGGAGGGTAATGAGATGAATGAGATAAATACACCTTAATGAGACAGATAAAGGGATAATGAGATTAAAACAGTGTAATAAGACAGATAAAGGGGAGGGTAATGAGATGAATGAGATAAATACACCTTAATGAGACAGATAAAGGGATAATGAGATTAAAACAGTGTAATAAGACAGATAAAGGGGAGGGTAATGAGATGAATGAGATAAATACACCTTAATGAGACAGATAAAGGGATAATGAGATTAATACAGTGTAATAAGACAGATAAAGGGGAGGGTAATGAGATGAATGAGATAAATACACCTTAATGAGACATAAAGGGATAATGAGATTAAAACAGTGTAATAAGACAGATAAAGGGGAGGGTAATGAGATTAATGAGATAAATACACCTTAATGAGACAGATAGAATAGAATAGAATAGAATAGAATATTCTTTATTAAATAACCAATTTAAACTCAGATATAATACGTCATTACTCATTACAATTTAGGCAATTCACAATATACAATAAATCACATAATAAATTACTGGGAATAAACTAAATAAATTAACAGAAATTTAAAAAAAATACACTACAAAAACTCTGACACACGATAACAACATTTCAAAAATAACAATTTTTTTAAATGCCTTTTAAATTGATTAAAAGGTAGCTTTTTTATTTCAGAAGGTACTGTATTAAAGCATTGCAGGCTCATGTTATGTGGTGAGAATTTGTGCAAATTGGTTCTGCAGAAAGGTAAAACTAAGTTTTCTTTATTCCTCGAATTAAAGTGTTGGATGTCCGAAAATTTTGAAAAGTTGGAAAGGTTCTTTTTAACAAATATGCAAGATTCTGCGATGAATATACTGGGAAAAGTTAAGATATTATATTGCTTAAAATATTCTTTGCAGGAGGTCCTATTGTTTAGATGAAAAATCGTCCTAATTATCCTCTTTTGCATTGTGAAAATTCTTTTCGATTCAGGTTTATTGCCCCATACCAAAATGTTGTATGACAAGAAGGGGTAAACTAAACCGTAATATGCAGTTATTAAAGTCTCTGTGCAATTATACCTCCTTAAATTTCTAATTATGAAGAAAGCGCATTTTAATTTTCTTAATAAGGAATTAGCGTGTTCCCTGAAATTAAATTTTTCATCAATCAATACTCCAAGGAATTTAAACGCTTCCTGTTTAACTAGACTAGTAGAACAAATCATGACGTTTGGGCACTTATACATTTTAATTTTACTAAAAATAACAAAAACACTTTTAGATACATTTATAACTAGCTGATTGGTTGAGCACCATTCATAGAAAGCCTTGGACAGATTATTAAGATACAGCTCAAGTTCATCGGCAGTTCTCGCTACTACTAGAACTGAAGTATCGTCAGCATATAGTACTATACGGCAAGTTGGACACACCTTTTTTAAAAATTCAGGTAAGTCATTAATAAATATTAGGAATAATAACGGGCCTAAAATGCTTCCCTGAGGTACGCCTATATTACTATGTTGAAGCGTTGAGTGAGCACTATTTACAAGTACACTGAACGATCTGTTTACTAAAAAGGAATTGATAAGATCAAGTAAATGGCCTCTTACACCTGACCTAAAGAGTTTAACCAGTAAAATAGAGTGGGATACCAGGTCAAAAGCTTTTGATAAATCGAAGAAAAGGCCGGCTACATGCAAGCGTTGGTCTATAGACTTTGAGATTTCTTCGACGGAAGCAACGGTAGCTGAAGCTGTGGAACGGTTTGGTAGAAAGCCGTGTTGCTCCTTTGCAAATATATTGTGGTTTGTAAAAAACTTTATTAGTCTTTGGTGAATAATTCTTTCGAAAATTTTAGAAAAGCAACTCAAAAGAGAAATCGGACGGTAATTATTGGGTGACTGCTTATCACCATTTTTAAAAACAGGTATAACAATCGAGTGTTTTAAGATGGACGGGAAGAAACCGGATGAAATACAATTCTGAATGACATGCAGGAGAACTTCTAACATAACTTGATAACAACTTTTAAGTACTAAAATCGGGACTTCGTCGAAGCCACATGACTTTTTATTTTTAAACATTGATATTGTCTTGGTAAGTTCAAAAGAAGTGAGATCATGAAAGTAGAAAGATTCCATTAAAGAGCGTTGAGTGGTATTACTAGGGATACTAATTACATTACTATTAACTGTTTTGGCAAGTTCATTAGGGATTTCAGAGAAATGTGTCGTAAAACAGTCTGCAACTCCCTGAGGGTCTCTTATTATAGATTTAGTCGAAGTAAGGGATAAATTCTCTTTATTAAGAACTTGTGAATTTAGTCCAAACTTAATTAACTTCCAACAGTCTTTCATTTTGTTATTAGATGCATCCAAAAATTTTCGTATATAGGATGATTTTGCTAGTAATAATTCCTTTTTCAATGATAAAGGGATAATGAGATTGTTGAGATAAATATAGTATAATAAGAGATAAATGAGTAATGAGATAAATACAGTATAATGAGACAGATAAAGGGATAATGAGATTGATGAGATAAATATAGTATAATAAGAGATAAATGAGTAATGAGATAAATACAGTATAATGAGACAGATAAAGGGATAATGAGATTGATGAGATAAATATAGTATAATAAGAGATAAATGAGTAATGAGATAAATACAGAATTATAAGACAGATAAAGTGATAAAGAGATTGATGAGATAAATATTATAGTATAATAAGAGATAAATGAGTAAAGATAAATACAGTATAATGAGACAGATAAAGGGATAATGAGATTGATGAGATAAATATAGTATAATAAGAGATAAATGAGTAATGAGGTAAATACAGTATAATGAGACATATAAAGGGATAATGAGATTGATGAGATAAATATAGTATAATGAGACAGAAACAGAGAATAATAAGGTAAATACAGTATAATGAGACTGATAAAGGGATGTTGAGATAAATACCCTATAATAAGACAGATAAAGGGATAATGAGATAAATAAAGTATAACAAGACAAATAAAGATATATAGGTGAAATAAATAATGTATTATGAAATAGATTTCACTAAATATGTACAAGAGGAAGCAATATGTGCAAATAAGGTTGAAAATAATTAACTATTAATAATCTGTGGGCTTACCTGTACACACCTGTATAGGCTTACCTGATGTACACGCTGTCATCAAATTTCATCATAATTCTCAAAATAAGTTTTTTTTTTGTTTTTTTTAAAAATGCTGACATCCATATTAGTTTCCATAAAACTTATGTGACTCTTCTGGAAATCGAAAGGCCTTTTATTTATATGTATATTATATATTACTTTTATTTAAATTTATATTATGTATATAAAAATATAGACATTGCAGCCTCCCCTTTAAATAGAATATGTACCAGTAAAACGTTAATTTATTTCTTATGAAAAGGCAAAATCCGTTTTAAAAAGGAGAAATATTTTTTTTTTTTTTCCGAGTTACAAAAAGGAATCCCGGAAATGAAAAGGTAGTTCAAAGAGGCGATTTTCGGATTGATTTTTTTCATGAAAAAGGAAAAAAAGTCGTTTAAGGAAATGTATAGAATTTCATTTACTTCGATGCTTTAAACTTGTATATTATATGTTATGTAGGATTGTATATACAAGCGGTTTTTATCGATAAGCGTTTTTTGAGGATTTAGTGCGACGTAAACGATTCTTAAGGTAGTCAGTCGTATTGACTTTTATTTCGTAAAATCTGCGCAAAGAGAAGATTTATTTTATAATATGATAAAAATATGTTAAGAGCTTCTTACGAACTTAAAAGTTCTTTTTAGAGTTGGGTAGATTATTAAGCATATATACGTTATTATATTATGAGATAACATTTTTTTATTTCTCCATCTTGCTCTATATGAAAATAATATAATATAAACAAATTTAGGTGGAAGGCCCCCCAAGAAACAAGCAACAAAATAAAAGGTTCCCTGTTTTGATCCCCCGGGAGATCACAAATGTTTTTTTATTGGTAATAACAACAAGGTAAATTTCATTTTTATCGGAAAGTTTTCATTACCCTATATTAAGGTATTTGCACGAATTATTTCAAAATTGTATTACTACATATTTACCTTAATCGCCAAGAAATGCAGTGTATAAATACTTGAAATTTTAATAGGGGGGATCGGGACAGGTTTGATAAATGATAAATAGGTCAAATTAAAACAAGGGGAAAGTTAAAACATAGTAAAAGTTGAAACAGGGTAAGTTGAGACATAGGGTAAGGTGAAGAATCGGGAAAGTTGAAATATGCGGAAAGTTTAAACATGGGGCAAGTTAAAACAATGCGAATATTTTAAGAAATAAATTGAAATTGGTAGATGTCTAATAAATAAAGTGTGTGGTACAACCAATTTCTATAATCCCCAGATGTTTCATGTCACTTCTCTAAAACCAACTACACTTTTCATACAATTTAAAACATTTTTTGATCAAATTTCTTCATCTTTCTTAGGACAGATGATTTCTCATAGTCTAAAGAGCTGTTGATATGTCAAAATGTACCAAGATAAATTCTCGACACTTCTTTAGACTGTAACTCCCCTTAAAAAAGCAACAGAATTGTAACAACCTAAAGAATGTGTACGGAATGTTCATCTTCAGACTGTTACTCCCCTTATAAGAAACAGAATTACTCCCTTCTGTTTTGTTTATATGGGGAGTAACAGTCTAAAGAAGGTGAACGGAAGTTTCTTCTTTAGACTGTTACTCCCCTTATAATAAAACAGAGGTGAGTAACAATCTAAAGAAGGTGTTCAGAATGTTCTTCTTTAGACTGTTATTCCCCTTATAAAAAAAAAAGAATTACTCCCTTCTGTTTTGTTTATATGGGGAGTAACAGTCTAAAGAAGGTGAACGGAAGTTTCTTCTTTAGACTGTTACTCCCCTTATAATAAAACAGAGGTGAGTAACAATCTAAAGAAGGTGTTCAGAATGTTCTTCTTTAGACTGTTATTCCCCTTATAAAAAAAAAAAATTACTCCCTTCTGTTTTTTTTAAGGGGAGTATCAGTTCAAAGAAGGTGAACGGAATGTTCTTCTTTAGACTTTTACTCCCCTTATAAAAAAACCAGAAGGGAGTAACAATCTAAAGAAGGTGAATGGAATGTTCTTCTTTAGACTGTTACTCCCCTTATAAAAACAGTATTGTAATATTCCTTTGTCCCTATGTACATTGGACTAAACATCACTTTGTCTTAGTAATTTAGACAAAAGAATGTACAAATAATTATATCCATTTATATTCTAAAAAAGCATAAGAGTGTAGCAATTAAAGAAGATGTACGGAATGTTTTTCTTTTGACTGTTACTCCCCTTACAATATAAAAAAACCAGAATCACTCCCTTCTGTTTTTTTATAAGGGGAGTAACAGTTCAAAGTAGGTGATCGGAATGTTCTTCTTTATATTGTTATTCCCTTTATAATAAAACAGAAGGGGAGTAACAATCTAAAGATAAAGAAGGTATACAGAATGTTCTTCTTTAGACTGCGTTTCTCTTTTTATAAAAATAGAGTTGTGATATTCCTTTGTCCCAAAGTACATAGGACTAAACATCCCTTTGTCTTAATGCTTACTTAGAAAAATGGATGAAAATGTCAATGAATTTATTATTATATTTATTTATAGGTATTCTAAAAAAGCATAAGGGAGTAACAATGTAAAGAAGTACCAAATTCTCTGTTCTATCAAATAATATGAGGGTATGAAAAGTTTGGCTTTCACGCTGTTTTAAGGCAGTCGATATAGAGACCTGGTGTATATTTTCATCTAGAAAATTAACTGATGTGAGTGTTAAGGCCTAAAATTGAAGTTTGTAATTTCATTTTGAGCTTGTTCCTTCCACCCCCCTCCTGTCTATCCCTTAGCTAAAGCCTTTGGATATTAGCAAGGGAGAGTCAAACCCTAAGGCGTGCTGCAGAATACACAGACTTCCTCATACCTTCAGGAAATTAGTAGAGGCGCCATCCCTACTAGAACATAACCAACTTCCCTTTGGTACGGTCACACACAGTGTCTTTAGAAAGTGACCATAAAACGAAAAAAATACAAGTGGACAACACCCAAAATATAATTGAATTAAACGAAACGTAAAAGAATTGGTTTAAATTGCTTAAACCTTGTTTAAGGTGATAGTTTTCTCACGATAGAACCATCATGTTAGTAACCGTATAATAGTACCTACTGTCGCGGAGGTCTTCACGAATATTTTGAGATAAATGTTGATAGTATTTCAAAACTCAACAAAAAGTATGTCAAAACAATTAGTTTCAAATACTATGTTAATACTAATTAACAAACATAATATTTAGATGGTAGTAAACAACAGAATGTGATGTATTTTATGTGATAATTGTTGACTTCTAGATCTGTTTTACGTGATACTAGGCAAAATAATTCATGTGAATGCCTGATAGTACTTTAAACTATCTTGTCAGACAAGATAGTGTGATCCTTGATAGTTCTTTCGCGACGGTATCTATCAGGTTGTCTTCACGGTGATAGTTGTTATCATGGCACCAACTATCGCGCCTACTGTAAACAGGGCTTTAGTGTTGGCACCACTGGCATTTTTTTTTTTTTTTTTTTGGAAAATCCCAATAACTGAGGCTAATCTTTTAGCGAATTTTCGAAGAAAATGAAGCTATTGCAATGGCTTCAAAATTTTCTCCATGGAAATCCGTTTTTTTAAAATAAACTTTTTTAAATGTATATATATATTTCATCCAGAAGGGAGAAAACATTGACTTTCCACCCTACTTTATAGGGAGGAAAGGATCCCATTACAGCCAAGTTGTAAAAATCGTGGCGGAAAGTAGAAATCGTGGCGGAAAGTAAAAATCGTGGTGGAAAGTAACAGTAGAGCCAACTTATTATTGTTTAAAAATCGGTGTTGCCTGTTTTGTAACTAGTAGCAGTTTCTTTTTAACTGAATGACTCGACTGCTTAACAGTTTTTTTAAAAAAATATTAGAGAGTTTAAATAGTACGTACTTTTGATTGCCGTGATGCTTTAATTTTTATCGTCATTTTAAAATGTCTTATGACTTCATAATTGAGTTTAAAAGACAAGACTTACACGAAAGAGGTAGGTTACGTCTAATCAGGTTATATTTATGTTTTTGATTTCTCGTATTTTAGGGTCAAACACAAATAAATTAAATATCATTCAGCTAGTCATTTTGTAGTATTAGTACATTTAGTTCATTTGAATTATTATTAGAGTTACATAGTTATAGAAAGTCATTATAGAAATCAAATAAAACATAGATGGAATTGATGAATTGCACATTTAATTCATATTATTTTTTTTACTACAAGATGTTATAAAACTTTTTCTTTTGCTTTTAAAAGTCATTTTTAAAATTAAAGGAACAAAAATTTGTAAATTTAGTTATTAATACCTAAATAAATAGATAAATCGAAATCATAGGTTTTATTTTTGTTGATTTTCTCCCTTCTAGAGGAATAATCTTGTACGTACCACGGGAGGAACAAGTCATAGCACCCTCGCTATAATTAACTCCCTCGGCTACGCCTCGGGATTAAACTTCATGGTTCCCTCGGCTGCGCCTCAGGAACCAACCAAAACGCTCAGGGAGTAATGACTTTGTTTCCTCCCTTGGTGCGTAAATAACTATATGTGTCACTCCAGACGATATCTCCCCTTAGGATGCACTTAAAAATTTAAAACAAATTTTAAAATGTCAATAATATCAAAAGAAAGGATAATTCGTGGGCCAGAATTTTTGGAGTCCATTTAGGGGTCAATTTTTGACAATTTAGGGTCAAAAATAGCCTAAAAATGTTTTTTTCCATTTATCCCACCCCCCTCTTATATGAAAATATGACAAAAGTTTACATAACAACAATTACTGTACTCTTAAAGAGCTTTCCAACGACAAACGACATGCATCTTAAAGGGTAAATACTATGTTTACTGTTTACCCCGTACCCCTGTGTACAATTTTTTTTTTTTTTTTTTTTTTTTTTTTTTTTTTTCATCCATCCAAATTCTAAACCAAAATTTTCCTATATTATCATAAGCCAAAAATACTCAGATTTCTTTGAAAAATCGCTCATTGTCATTTGTATGTATGTGTATATGTTTGAGTCAAATCTTGCAACTGAATTTCAAAGCAGTTATGCGCAACCGATTGAATTGAAATTTTGCATACAAGTTTAGTTTGGATGACAATGTGTGATTAGCTAAGTGACGTCATTCTAAATCCAATATGGTGGACAGCCCAAGATGGCCGACTAGTTATTTTGTAAGCACGCCCATGATATGGGTATCAAATGAAAGGGCTTACTGAGAAGAATACGAATAAAAGCTTGTTTTTTTAAAAAAAAAAAAAATTAAATAAAATTAATTAATATTTTAATATTTTTATTAATTTTTTATTTTCTTTATGTTTCAGATAAGCTGAAAAGGAGTGGAACCATAGGTATTTATTTTATATTATTTATTTATACATTTTATCTATACAATACTTACTACAGAAAGAATGAACAGTCAGTGGAATAATAACCATATTTTATCCTAAAGAAAAAAATAATCGATAAATATAATTGAATCTTATACAGAGTAGGCGTGAATTTAAATCCAATAATTTCTGATTTAGTTAATTTATTATTAATCTTAATTAAAATTAAGTTAAGATATGAAAGCCTTAGTGGAAGTCATCATGAGGTGTTGAAATAAAAAGTCTCCCTACGAAAAATAATTCATTACGCGTCTAGTGCTGAAAGTAGCATTTTGCATGCGAGCGTGGAGTTTGCACCCGAGCGACAGCGGGGGTAGTAAAACCACATGAGCAAAGCAAAATGCAGTTTTCCCACGAGTTGCATACCGTACTTTATCTACGATTTGGATTTTAATAATAAATACAGAAAAAAATGTAATAAACTTCCTGTATGTAGGTTCGTATTTCTCTTTTCATTAAGATGACATTAATTCATTGAATTAATTATTTCGGGAGGCGTATTATTCTCCTTATTTTCGTCATAATCACTTATTGTTTTTCACTAAAACCTCGATCTAAACAGTTATTTTAATTAAACAAACAGCAAATTAGTTTTGTTAAATGTAAACAAACTCGCTAATCGTACGTTAAGGTGAATAATTTCTCTTCTTTTCCGACCTAGGGCGGAAAAAAAGAGGAATTCCTCACCTTATCGCATGGTTATGAAACACGCATGCGCAATGCATACAGCTACGAAAAGAATCACTTTCCACGCATCTAAACAGAGATATAATGTTGATATTTCGTATCAATCGTAGATAAAAAATATTTAATAAATTCACAGCAGTTTATCTGTGCCAAAAATTGAAAAAAAGTTTAAAATATTGGACCATGGCTGTGCAGCGAGTCATACCAACCCAGCAACCGGTACAAGACAGTAACGGCTCATTATTCATTTTGGATATTCATTTTGGCATAAGCCTAAAATGAATATCTGATCCTAAGTGAAAAAGCAATTAAATTATTACTCTCATTCTCAACAACTTTGGTTTTTAAACCATGATTGTTTCGAAAACCAAATTTAGAAATCGACTCGACGTAAGTTCAACTATGAAAGTATCTTCAACTAATTCTATTAAAGCAAGAATTAATAACTTAATAGAAATAAGTTAAAGCGAAATAGCCTTTAACGATCAAAGCCATTTTCAAAGGGCTTAATAAATATAAAAGGTTTGATTTTAATGAATATAATTCAAATTAATTTGTCATTATATTTAAAATTATGTTTTGAGTTGTATTATTTTTTTTAATTTTTAGAATTTTTTTTAATTTTATTTGACAAATGATTCATAATAAATTTTAATAATCCCGATATTAATGTTTTCCTAATACAAATATTAAAGTAAATTATATTTTTATTAAAATTGCTGATATATTTTAAATAAAATGATAATTTATATCTACACCTTTTATTGCATTTATTTTTGAACCTATAGGTAAATGTAACTCACTTCTAAAAGTACTCATCTGATTTTTATGAAATTTTGTTGGTTCGTCGAAAGTAGCCCGTAGAGAGCCCCAGATTAATTTCAACCTTCTGCGCTGTTTAAATTTTGCTAAAATTGATACTTTAACACAAGTAAAAAATCAAAACAATTTTGAAAGATTTAAAAACGGAGGAAAAATTAAATGAATTGGATAATACTAGGTTTTAAAAGCATAAAATCATTAAATTTTACGAAATAGAACGCGGGGAAACTAAGTGCCACACTAATTGGCAGAGTATTTTTTGTGGCAAACGGTTTTAAATGTTCCCTGATGTGTAAAACGGAAATCTGCCTTGAGACAAAAAAATAATTCTCGATTGATCATAATGGCCCAGTTATCTTCTTCGATAAGCTTGAAAGCAAAGAAGACGATAAAGAAAAATAATGTTCAAAAGTCCCGGAAAATATATTTTAATAAAAAAACATCATGTCATAACTCACATAAAGCAAGAAAAATAGAGAGAAACGAGCTGGTAATTTATAAAGAATAAACAAAGACGTCTCTACTCTAATAAAGTTATCAATTTATAAAGTTACTGAATTACACCATAAGGGTGAAAAGGAAAGTAACCGTTAACGTTATTACTTTACACGTTATATAACATTATAACAGGGGAGAGAGATAAGAGATAACATATTGATAGTGTCATATTTAATGTTCATACAGGGCAGGCTTTTAGGATAACATGATGCCTATATTGTGCATAATTAATTAGCTGTCTAAGCTTAATTAACTAATTAAAGGTAATTAATTAGTTGAGGATTGATATAGGTAGTATAAATAAGTATCTTGTTACTTTATCCAAAATAAGCGAGCTTTGATGATTTTTTAGCGGCGAAACAAAATACGTAATAATGATCATATTAATATAGAAGGTGTTCTTCGCGCAGCCCCCAATTTTAGGTATCTCGCGTTCTAGGCAAAGATCGCATAGAAGCCCCTAATTATTGGCCCCACCTAAAAAAATGGGGTCGATACCCTGAAGAGGCGACGTTGTCGATTTTCGCCTCTTCTTTTCTTACTTTCTCACTTTCAGGTTTTTAGCCCCCCTCTAAACCTGGCGCCCTGCCCAACTGCCCAATCTACCCATTGGTAAATCTGGGCCTGTTAGCAAGGTGATGTTAATACTTTAGCATACGATTCTATACATTTAAAGTCAACCTGTTCTGGAGTTATAGCTTTAAATTCATTTAAAAAAAAAATAAAAAAAACGGATTACCGCATTGCATCGAATATAAGTCAATAAGTCGAGCAAAGACGTTGTTTGAAATATAGCATTTGATGAAACTTGTGTGGAATGTGAATTCTTGAACTATTATTGAGTACCCAATACGAGCATAAGGAGAAATCCTGAGTTTTTTACAAATTTAAAATTAATATTGATAGATTCATTATATTCATTAAACAATTTGATTTATATCAATGAAATTGTTTTTATCTACGATTGATACGAAATATAAACATTGTATCTCTGTTTAGATGCGTAGAAAGTGATTATTTACGTACTTGTATGCATTACGCATGAGCGTCTAATAGTTTTGAAGAATTCCTCTTCTTTACCACCCTAGGGCGGTAAAGAAGAAGAATTCTTTAGCTTTACGCAAGATTAGCGAGTTTGTTTACATTTAACAAAACTAATTTGATGTTTTTTAATAAAAGTAACTGTTTATATCGAGGTTTTTTGTGAAAATCAATGCGTGATTTAAATGATTATGATGAATATGAGGAGAATAATACGCCTCCCGAAATAATTAATTTCGCACAAAATACAACAAATAAATTAATGTCATCTTTATCAAAAGAGAAATACGAACTTACATACAGGAAGTTTGTTATTTTTTTCTGTATTTATTATTAAAATCTAACAATCGTAGATAAAGTACGGTACGCAACACGTGCGAAAATGGCATTTTGCTTTGCTCGTGTGGTTTTACTACCCTCGCTGTCGCTCGGGTGCAAACTCCACACTCGCATGCAAAATGCTACTTTCCGCACTCGACGCGTAATGTACTATTTCATGGTAATAAAAATCAGTAAAAGAATTACATATATAGGATATAGGTATGTATTTAAAATTGCATTCAAAACTAATATGTTCTGCATATTTAATGCTATAAGAAGGGGTTACAAATCTACATAATAATGGTAATATATTGGTAATGTCATTGTTTGTATGCAATAGTGATATGACGAGACTACACTTGCGTATTTAGTATGTAAAGGGGATGATCTCGTGTAACGCAACCCTTTATGCATATATGATACGATCGTTAATTAGTATGATCGTGTATCCTCTCTTGAGCCCTTTACTAGGGTCTATCTAGGGTTTACAGCCAATTAGTTAGGTCTCGTGAGTTTGGAAAGCTTCATAATAAAAATAGTTATATGCTATACTAGGTAATATGAGTCGTCGGGTTATTTTAAGGGTCTGTGTGGTTTTGAAGTACCTGTTAATTCACCCTAATTAAAGGATTGAAAACCTCAACTAATGTTATTTAAGGTATGAAGTTAATTGGACCTAGTCTGGTTAAGCTGTATTGCGAGCAAAATTACAATATTGAAACATTAGAAATGTGTGTTTCATTTTTCATTCCCATCGATAGCAATTTTATTACAATCTGTTATTTAACTTGTTATGTCTGTAAGTGTGTTCGGGTCAAATCTTGCAGCTGAATTTTAAAGCAGTTATCCTCAACCGATTGAATTGCAATTTTGCATACACGTTTAGTTAGGATGACAATGCATGGTTTGCTAAGTGACGTCATTCTAAATCCAATATGGTGGACAGCCCAAAGCAAAAGCTAGTGTTTTTTTTAAAAAAATGTTTTTTGTTACCGATACCGATTATAACTTCTATCGGCTTGCATGGACTGTAATTTTGTATAATCTTAAGCCTCGAGTACACGGTGGTAGTTTACAAGACTGTTGGTATCATGACAGCAACTATCATTTATTTTATCAACCTGATAGATTCTATCGCGAGAGATTAGAATACTTTCAGGCATCAGAGTACTCTTGCAGCAATCACAAGAACTATTTCGTTTAGTATCGCGTGAAAACAGATCTAGAAGACAACAATTGTGACCACATGCTCCATGAGCCTGACACATAATATTTTGTTGATTACAAACATCTAATAGTCCAGGTTGTCAGTCTAATATCAAACTAGAATTTTGTGTTCAACTTTATCTTTTAGTGACTCTTAAGAATATGTGGTCGGCTAACTTCGTCTGCGGGACATAGCTTGGCAATAGGCATTTGAAAATAACAAACCGGTGAAGAGCGGCCATACCCCGCCAATTATGGTGGACAATGTGACTTTTATGCCACTTGATTGGTTAGTTATTCTAATATTACTCCAAATCAAAGTGCTCACATAGCAAGGGACAAATTAACATCAACTTGATTTTCGGTCTACTAACTAATTTTATTCTCAGGATCATGAAAATTACATTGTCCACTTTGTACAAAAATATATAACACTTTTGTAAATTGTTCAATTTTCCACGCCCAAGCATTAACATTTTAGCGTGCCCCCCCCCCCCTTATTGTAACTAATTTCATATTCACTATACAATCGAAACCCTTTTTACTGGTCTTATATTACTTTGCTTTGTAAGTTTCATCGCACATTTCCGTTTCCCCAATTTTGAACCACTTCCCGTGATTCAATCTTCCCCAAATTTTGAACATAGATAAAACTAAGGTGAAGAATACAGAAACCAAAAAAAAAAAAAAAAAAAAAAAAAAAAAAAAATGGCGTCAAATATATTTGCTTTTTAAGTTTCATCGCACACCTATTACCTCAATTTTAAACCACTTACCGCTATTCAATCTTCCCCAAATTTTGCACATAGATACAACTAAGATGAAGAACACAGAAACCAATAAAAAAAAAAAAAAAAAAAAAAAAAAAAAAGTTGAAAATAAGACCAGTTTTGAAAAATGGCATTTTTATATTAATTATTATGTGAGACTTCACGCACAACTATTTTATTTGACTTTCTCCGCGCTGTCAACTCATTAGCGATAGTCTGTATCTAACAGTTACGCCTGATCAAAAGAACAATTTTGTTTTAGCTTAAAGCGTACTAAGTCAGTCAAAATCACAAAATATTTGTAATTCCTTCTTGATATTAGGAGGTAATCATTTATCGTTACAATTCTTCTTCTGGTTGAATTTTCGGCTAGATCCATTCGACATTCTCAAATCGACTAGCTTTAACGTCATTCTAATGTAATGCTATAGAACTGTTCAGAGTTCGGACAATGTTTCTAGATTTCCAAAATTCCATTCTCGTGTTAAATCCGCTAGTCTTTCCACCGTTGACATATTTCTATGATGAATTCTAACGGGTATACTCTGCAGGGAATCAGTTAGAACTGAAGGGAATTATCCGGATTCACAGTAGTTGGCATTTAGATAAATTTAATGTAAATGGCTCATATACTTCCAATTTATATATTTTCTTCTAGTTTGTTTTTAAAAGTTTCCATTTTTTTAAAGGCTGTAAAATCGCAAGAAAAAAAATCTTCAAAGCAGTTCCGATGATTTATTAATGATTTAATAATTATAAAAATGTAGTTACTTTTAAATGGGAATTTTACCGTTTCCCTGGGTAAAAATATTGTTTCCGAGATATTGATACAAATATAACTTATCTGAATCTGCTGGAAATCGAAAACATTATGTATAAAGAATCATCTGTTTTAACACTTTTTTAATATGTTGTTTTTAATAAAAAATAATTAAATGAGATATTGGAGATTTAAATTTAGTATCACTATTTCATGTGAGAAAGTATTGTTTGTCAGATCGATTTAAAAAAAAAATCATATATTTTATTTTTAATATATCATATCCTTTATTTTAAATGTAAAATATATTTTAATTTAAATAAACATATCATATATTTTGTTTTATATATCATATCCTCTATTTTAATTTATGAAATATGTTATAATTTAAATACATATATCAAATATTTTGTTTTACATAACATATCCTTTATTTTTATTGTACTATATTTTTGAATTTAAGTATATCTTGTTTTATATTAAATAAATTATGTTTTAATTTAAATAAATATATCAGATATTTTGTTTTAAATATCATATCCTTTATTATAATGTAAAATATGTTTTAATTTAAATATTTATTTCACATATTTTATTGGAAATAAGATATCCTTTATTTTAAATGTATAAAATATGTTATAATTTAAATATTTATTATACATATTTTGTTTAATATAATATCCTTTATTTTTTACTATATGGTTTAATTTAAATATATCATGTTTTATTTTGAATAAATGATATGTTTTCACTTAAATAATATTATACATTTTATTTTAAATAAATCATATGTTTTATTGTAATTTCCATATTTATTTGTAAGCTACAGCGTTTTTCTGATGTAAGAGACTTCAAATCAATTAATCAAATGTCTATTTATTTATACATATATTGTATATATATTTTTTTCATTTTATTTATAATAAAAGATCAAATGTTTTTATAGCTGCGCTAGGGAATAGGACAACAGGTATTTATTATATAAAACATTACATATTTTTACCTCTTTCTATTATTTCTTCTTTATTTTAACTTTAATATTTATAGATATTTTGTATATTTTTATCTATAAAATGTAGTCACATTCCTTTAAAATTTTTAAATCATATCATAGCTGGAGACGATAACTGTCTATACCTATTATATTTTAATATTTTATTGAAACCTAATTAAACTAGGTATTGATAATTGTAGTTTTTAAATATTTATATATATATATATATATATATATATATATATATATATATATATATATATATATATATATATATATATATATATATATATATATGTGTGTGTGTGTGTGTGTGTGTGTGTGTGTGTTTATTGAGCACAAAAAAATCTGTAATAATATATATAAGTGTAGTAACTATAATTTTTTTAATAGATTGTTATTACATATTTAAATAATTACGGCGCAATTTGGACTCGAAACTGATTTTAGATACTTCAAATTTTGTTTTATTTTTTTAAACAATAAGACCGTCAGAGGAATTCCATTAAATATCTTGTGTTCCAAATTTCGCTTCATTTAGAAACCTATCCATTTATTTATTCTTTATTCCTTTTGTAATTTATGTTGATTTGGTTTTTTGTTTTGATTTTTTTCTAGACTGGGACGGGAGTTGCCAGCATGAGACAGTGAAAAGACAGCTGTCAGTGTCTAGCGACTCTAAGCTCCTGGACGAGGACATCCAAGAAGAGACGAGAGTTATCCTTAGGCCGAAGAAACCGCCCAGACCCAAGTCTGAACTCTTTCTTCAGCAGAAGGACAACAATCAGAACTCTAACCATAGGAGAAGGACCAAAAGATTCTCTGCTTTCGGGGTATTTTTTTTTTAATATTATTTGTTTTACTATTTCATATAATAATAATAGTCCACAGAGCAACAGCTCGTTGGAAGGTTTTGGTCTGCCAAATGGCTTGAACAACTATATAAATGTAACTAGCCTTCACTCCGTGTGGGACTCATGCTTGGAATCAGTGGCTAAGTTTCTTATTATCATGTATGTAGACACTTTCATCTGTTACCGGAAGCTGAAGAAAAATCTTTTTCCGGAAGCAAGCTTTTCACGAATGAAGATGAATTGAAACAAGAAGTGAAAAGATCAGGGCCGTTTCTACTAATAGGCAAGACTAGGCGGCCGCCTAGGGCGGCAAAATTATAGGGGCGGCAAAAGGAAGGGGAAAAAATAATGTTTAATCAAACAGCGAAAAAAATTAGCAAATTAATAGAGAAAAATTGGTCCGAGATAGCTCAGACAAACTTTCTCATATAAAAGTTCATAAATACTTAGCCCAGTGTTTCCTATTTATTAGTTTTGTATGTACATTTAATTATTATTGAACATTTCATTAATATTTAAAAATGAAATTTCATGAATTTAAAACGTGTAAACCCATCATAATAGAATTTTCGCGCCATCGCAATACTTTCTCTTTACACGGGAAAGTAAACATTGAGAGAGCTAGCTGAAGAAAGAAAATATTGAAAGCAACAATTTTTAAGCCAAAAAGAAGAAGAAAAAGGAAATTGTTCGCTTATGAATTAGCAGATGAACCCATCGCTGACCCCAATGTTTCAGAGTAAAATACTATTCTGCAATATTTGATGCGGCAATTAGCTCTGTACAAGAACGATGCATACAGTTTAATGAAATTATTTGATTTTCTATACTATACAAGTGACCTCAAGATGAAAATTTCCAGAACTCATGGATTTGTTTAACAAATTGGATACTGCTCTAACCAACTGTAGCCCTGGACAAGCCTCATCTTTCCTAAAGGACATTGCCGTGACAGCTTTCTGCTCTGAACTTTCAAGAATAAGTAATCAAATACAAAAATATGCAAAATCTGAAAACGTGCTGAACTATCTGTGACAAAGCAAGTTAAAAAATGGTTTTCCTAAAGGAAAAAAAAATTATGTCTCCAATTTCAACAATTCTCAGACAGAAATCCGTTTCAGACATTGTTGTCTGTCTGCGTTTTGCGAACCAACATATCTTAAAAACTACACGTCCTATTTTAATATAATTTGGATGGTAGGTCACAATTTGACCATTGTTGATCGCATAGAAAGTTCCAACTTTCAGTGCCCATTTTTTTTTCTCTTCTACATACGTTCAAACATACATTTATTTACACCTATATCTTTAAAAGTACTCATGGTTTGTCGAAAGTAGCCCGCAGATAGCAACAGATTAATTTCAAGCGTCTGCGCTCTTTAACTTTTGCTAAATTAATACTATAATTCATGCCAAAAAATTTTAAAAACCGGGGAAAACAATTATTATATAAATCAGACTATAATAGTAAAAGCATAAAGTACGTGCTAGGATGCGAGGAAGCTATGCGCCATGCTAATTGGCTGTCTATTATTTTTTATTTTTTTATAAATGAGCAGTGGAGTCACTTGAATAAGATTAAAGATTGGTGTCTCGCCACTACTACCTCAATCTTAAATTTGCATGGATGTACATAAATTAGAATCAATTAGAATAATTATCTATAATGAACAGAGGGTAGGATAGAGTAGCGACTGTACATGGAAATTTATAACTCTCAGATTAATGTAAAGTGGCTGAAAGCTTGTTTTTTACTATAAAATTATACTTTTATTTAAAGAGATGTCTTTCTTTATTCTAAACCTTTTATTATTATTAATATATTAAAATACTTGTTTAATTAAATGAGAATGAATCGAATTTTATTTCTATTTCTGAAGAGCTGAACTTGAAAATATACGTCTATGTAGATGCTTTCATTGAATAAACCCAGTATTAAAATGACAAGATTAAAATGTTGTGAACATTCAATTTTACGTGTTTAATTGTGTTGGTTTTTTTTTTTCAGGGGGACTCACCTTTTGGTAAATCCGAGGCCTATATTAAATTGGAACAGCTTGGAGAAGGCTCGTATGCTACCGTTTTCAAGGGCTTTAGCAACCTCACAAACCAGGTAACAAAAACTTTTAGAAACTTTGTTTCATCCTTGTAAACGTATAAAAATAACTTCAACTGGAGGAAAAATATCTTTATATGTTTTCAAAACAATAATTGGTTTTGTTAAGTTTTAATAGAATTGTCTGTCTTTATTTAGATAAGTAATTATATTTATCTGAAGACCTACAAATCCAAACTTAACTTTTATTTTTATTGGAATAAATGTGGTTGCCTTGGCAATGATTTATAAACAAACTACTTAGTCATATTTGAGAATCCTAGAGACTAATATGCATATAGTTGTTCTATTATTGATTTACAAAAGTTGAATTTTAGTATATTAATCATCTACCAAAATCCAGATCTGGTATTTAAGCACAAGTTTTCTTTCTTTTCTTCTCATATCTTTTAAGTAAGCTTTACCCACATTATTTATCTTTTAACTTATATCTTAATTTTAACTTATAAATTATATTTTGCTTTAATTTTATCGTTAAAAAATACATTTGCGCTTAGCCATTTTAATAATTAGTGTATTAGTGCTATCTTATTAAAAAGTATCAACTTAACTTAATTAAAAAAAGTTTTGAATTGATTGGAAACAATAAAAGATAAATAAGAATAGAAAAAATAGCTTAATCACTCAAAGAGAGGGCTAGTAAGCTGTGTGTGGAGGGGTTGGGGGAGAGGCGTCTTACTCAGCTGACTCATAATCTAATTACTACCAACTTAAAAAAAGAAAATAACTAGATATTTTAAAATATTTATTTAGAACTATGAGAAATTGCTATCTCCGGACATTGATGCAATTCAGACACATTACCGGACATTGCAAAACCGGACAATCCGGACAAACACAGGACGGTTGGTAACCCTATCTTTAGGGCCCTACCTTTCTTTGAAAAAATCTGTGTACGAGTTAAGACATACTATCTTAAGTAAGATTCCAATCACTGCCTCAAATCGTACATTGATTCTTTCTCTTACCTAGTTTGACTTCTTCGAGACACAGTCTCACCATCACTGAAGATGTCTAATATAGTCTGTGCTAAATGAATCTTAGTGTGTTGACAGCATCAAAACAAATAAAGAGGGGATCCAATGAGATCTCAGGATTTTAAGATCCTGAGCCTTAACAGCACGGGATAGTCAAAACAAATAAAGTGGGGATCCAATGAGAGCTCAAGATTTTAAGATCCTGAGCTTTAACAGCACGGGAAAGTCAAAACAAATAAAGTGAGGATCCAATGAGTGCTCAGGATTTTAAGATCCTGAGTCTTAACAGCGTGGGAAAGCCAAAACAAATAAAGTAGGGATCCAATGAGAGCTCAGGATTTTAAGATCCTGAGCTCTCATTGACTCTTCACCCCATGTTTTCAACTTTCCCATGCTGTCAACGCACTAAGCCCCATTTGGCACAGACTGCAGTAGTTTGAAAGCTAGCTTTGTACTAAGTGAAGCTACTTCTATGAAGTGGGGATCCAATGAGTGCTCAACAATAAAGATTCCTTTTATGAGATACGTCTTTCTTTCTCTATTCTTATAAAACTAAAACGAATTGTACTAAGTTTAATAAAGTTGCTAATAAAACGTATTTGTTTGTTTTAGGTGGTAGCCCTAAAAGAAATCAGACTGCAAGAAGAGGAAGGTGCTCCGTTTACTGCCATAAGAGAAGCTTCGTTACTTAAAGAGCTCAAGCATGCCAATATTGTTACACTGCATGACATTGTACATACCCGGGAAACACTTACCTTTGTCTTTGAATATGTTGTAAGTATTTATACATATATATATGCATATATTTTCTAAATTTATCAGAAAAAATTTACATTTTAGAGTACCTGTGAATTCCATATTTCCCACACAATATCTGGTAAGTATTTATATCTCACTACTTAATGAAAACTGCTTTGAAACTGTCTTTGGTAAGAGATTTTTTAAAGAACTTGGGATATTGGTCCTAGAATGAGGCAGTTTAAGTTGTTTATTTCAGGATCCTATCATAAACTTATTTTACTTTTAAAAAATTGGTTGTATTGAAAGATATTTTGTGGTAATCAAATATGATGAAAATTAACACTTAAATAAAACACAAGTTGTTCAATCTAAAATATATATATAAGTCTAACCTCAATTTACATATATAACAATCAGACGATCTTTTCAGTCTTTCTTCTATCTTCAGTGACACTTATGCATAGAATAAATTGTCACAACAATTACAAAATTGTCTATATCTATAGTTGATAAATAAAAATGGAGTGAGTCTACATAATAATATCTACCAATATGTTGGACAAATTAAGTAAGTTAGATTGTAGAAGGTGTGTACAACTATTGTAGAGGCTTGAACAGAATTGAGTTGTTTAGATTGGTTCTTTCATTGAAACATTCTAGACCAGGGGTGTTTAAGGGTCTTTGGATCTCTATAAGCTTTCTAATAGGTCTAGTTTTTTTTACCTTTTCCACAAACGTGGACTAGTTCATAGCTATTTTTGGTACTCATATGTTTGGCATCTATTAAATGGTTAGCGAAACTGGATGTGTTACTTGTTTTAGTCCAGGCCACATGTTGTTATATGTTTTGATATTTTTCTTCCAGTCTGACCTGTGTACACCCCTTTCATGTGTTACATGTAAAGGGCAACTATTTTAACAAATTACAAGATGTTACCAACTTTAAATGTATTTGAGTAGAATAAATTGTTAATATTTTAATGAAAGCTAATGTGATTTTTTTGACGTGTTTTGTAGCATACAGACCTGAGCCAGTATATGGAGAGGCATCCAGGTGGTTTGAACTACTCCAACGTGAGGCTACTCCTGTTTCAACTCCTTCGAGGCTTAGCCTACTGTCACAGGAGAAGAGTACTCCACAGGGATGTCAAGCCACAGAACCTCCTCATATCTGAAATTGGAGAGCTCAAACTCGCCGATTTCGGTAAACAAGCAATAAGTTGTAGAGGTGTTTAGAGGTAGTGGAAGTTTAGCGGAAGCTTTTGCAGCCGTTGTGTAATAATAATCCGATTTCGATAAACAAACAATAAGTTGTAGAGGTGGTTAGAGGTAGTGGAAGTTTATTGGAAGCTTTGGCAGCCAGAGTGTAACAATTATCCGATTTCAGGAAACAAACAATAAGTTGTAGAGGTGGTTAGAGGTGGTGAAAGTTTATCGAAGGCTTGTACCTCCAATTATAAGTCTCCTGGAGAAGACTTTGATTCATTAGAAATCTTGGGGCTATGGGCGCCCATATGGGGGGTCAAACAGGGGCACTTGGCCCCTTGGAATACTTTACTGTTTGTATTAAGTTTTCCCAAAACGACTACGACTTTTTCAAGTTTAATTTTTAAAAATTAAAACAATAGGGTTATTACTATAGTAATTCTGTGTATTTATTATGTATAGTTGCAATAAAAGATAAAAAAAAAAAAAAGTACAGAAATTTAGAAGTATTATTAAATAAAGGCTTAAGGAAGAAACAAGTTATTAGCATAAAACTGGATAAAACTATAAATTGTTTTAGTATTCTTCTTGTTCAGGTCTATCAAATTCTATCATTTCACCTCTCTCCCTTGATACTTATAATAACTTTAACATTGAAGAAGTTCCATTATTTTAGATGAAATGATTTATTAAATATAAATTCAATATTAAACAATTGTGATGGATTATGTCTGTCATTGTCATGTCATATATATATATATACTATATTACCTCCCCCTCCCATTAAGCTACTCTTAGCTGATCAGTGTGTTTTCGTTTTTCTTTTCCATTTACATTTACTATGTATGATAATTCTCCAGTTCTTTTTACAATAACTCCGGATTCCCAACCATCGCTCCTGTCGTTTTTCACCCATACTTTGTCATTAACTGAAAATTCTCTCTCTCTGCTTTTTTGATCATGTAGTTGTTTCATTTTCAGTTGGTATTCGTCAACATTCTTATGTATGTCTGGTTTGATATTGTCTAATCTTGTTCTTAATCTTCTTCCTAACAATAATTCTGCTGGAGTTCTATCGGTCGCTCTCACTGGTGTGTTTCTATATGATATTAGAAATCGTTGTATCTTAGTGTTCAAGTCACCTCCGTCCTCTTTTGCAGCTTTGACTCTCTCTTTGAATGTTCGTACATACCTCTCAGCTTGTCCATTTGATTTAGGATGATATGGTGTTATTTTAATATGTTTGATTCCATTTTCAGTGCAAAATGTGCCAAATTCTTTTGAAATGAACTGTGGTCCATTATCTGATACCACTGTTTGTGGAACTCCTTGTCTCGCGAACACCTCTCTTAAGATTGAGATAGTTTTTCCTGCTGTTGTTGGTGTTATTTGTATTACTTCTAACCATTTAGAGTAAGCATCTACTATTATCAAACATGTTTTACCTTCTAACTCTGCATAATCTATATGTAGTCTAGCCCAAGGTCTTGTTGGGTAAGTCCAGGAAAATAATGGTGCTTCTTGTTGAGAAGGTCTTACTCTTTGACATCCTTTACAATTTCTGACGTAATTTTCTATGTCTGCATCAAAACCAGGCCACCAAGTATTAAATCGTGCTAATGCTTTCATTGCTGAAACTCCAGGATGTCCCTCATGTATCAAGTCAAGTGTGGTTTTTCTTATTTTGTTTGGAACCACAATTCTTCCGTTCCACAGTATGATACCTTCTTCGTACGATAATTCCTCTCTTTTTTCAAAATACGGTAATAATTTAGAATTTAACTTTTGCTTACTTTCTGGCCAACCTTCTTTTATAAATTTACAAACTTCTTTTAACTCACTGTCTTTAGTAATTTCAGAAACTAATTCCTGTTTTGTAATATTTATTTCTGGTAATCTTAGATGTAGTAAGTGTGATTCTGTTGTTTTTCCTTCAATTTCTTCTTGTGACATCTCTCCTTGTACTGGTAGTCGTGATAACGCATCAGCTGGTCCATTCTGTTTTCCACTAAGATATTGTATGCTATAATCATATGTTCCTATGAATAAAGCCCATCTTGTTAATCTACTTGCTACTATTCGTGGCATATCGTTGTGTTCACCTAGAATATACTGTAGTGGTTTGTGGTCTGTTTTTATAATGAATTTTCGGCCATAGATATATTGATGAAATTTCTTTAAAGCGTAAACAATAGCTAATGCTTCCTTCTCTATCACTGCATATTTCTGTTCAGACCCTCTTAAAATTCTTGATGCAAAAGCAATTGGTCGTTCTTCTCCATCTGGACATAAATGAAATAGAACAGCACCTAACCCTACGTCTGAAGCGTCAGTAGTCAAAATTATAGGCCAGTCCATATGATAATGTACAAGTGATCCCGATTGGATTATTTTTTTCTTAAGCGTTTTAACTAATATATCCTCTTTTTCCGTCCATATCCATTTTATCCCCTTCCTAGTTAATCGGTAGAGTGGTTCACATATACACTGTAAATTTGGGACAAATCTCGCTAGATAGTTAATTGATCCTAAAAATGATTTTAATTCTTTTACATTTTTTGGATGTGGCATTTCTGTTAAAGCTTGTATCCGTTCTGTAGTTGGGAAAATCCCATCTTTGTTAATTTTATGTCCTAAGTACTTGACACTAGTGTCCATCCATGTACATTTTTCTTTAGTTAACTTTACTCCTGCTAATTTAAGTCTTTCTAATACCTGTCTTAAAATATTAATGTGTTCTGTTGTTGTTTTTGAGGTTATGATAATATCGTCAAGGTAACACGCGACACCATTGATTCCTTTTAGAATACAATCCATTGTTTTTTGAAAAAGAGCTGGGGCTAGATTTATACCGAAGGGTAGTCTGCGATATCTGAAATAACCTATGTGTGTAGCAATTATTAGATATTGTCTTGATCCCTCATCTACTTCTAATTGCAAGTAAGCGTCTTTCAAGTCTAGTGTTGTAAAATATGTACCTCCAGGGCCGGATATAGCTACCGCCAGCCCCCGCGGTGCGGGGGGGCCCACGGTCCTGGGGGGCCCAGTCAGAGATTTTGAAAAAGGTTTTTTTACAAAAAAAAATGCAAGAAGGATATTGTGATCAGTGGCGTAGCTATGGGCCCGAATTGCGGGCACGTCCCCGGTGCCAGGGGCCCACAAATTAAAAAAGAAACATGAAACTACTATCTTTGTACCGCAATTTCGATGGGGGCCCCTTTAGAGTATAATTAAATCAAAACAGGAATACTCATATACCTTTGTCAAGGGCCCCATTCAGTGCTGAACGCAAATGTTTCAATTATCATTTTTTTGGCGAGGGGCCCACTGCCCTAAGTACGCCACTGATTGTGATAAACTTACATTTTTTCCTAATGTGTCATGAATACGGAAGTTTGAATTTTTCTGTTTCATTTAGTTACTTAGATTTTTGTGATGTTTTCACCTTATTCAATATGGTCAATGCTAATTTAAAGGAGAGAAACTGACTGACAAAATCATAATAACTGATATTAATATATTTTACATTTTTTACTTGTAATGCAATTTTTAAGCTTGCCAGCTACAAAACAACTTAATTATTTGTGTTTTTTAGCCCACCTTAGTTAAACTTCAAAATTCGTCCACGCACCAAACCTCTTTTCGGGTGTTCTTTTCCTGTAAGTTTGGTGGATGTCTGTAAGGACAAACCTGCCCTCAGAAATCCTTAGAACTCATCTTTTTGTACGGGAGGACCCCCGGACACCCAGCCGTTGTTTGTTCATAGGGGCCCAGATGCTAACTTGCCCATGGGCCCGGAAATCCTCTCAGCGGCCCTGATATATAATACATATATCTGGTCATTATACAATTATACATAATAACTAAATCAGCTCAGTTTTTATTTTACCTAAACGATAAAATAGGTATCTTCAAAAAGGACTAACGAAAAAAATTTAAGACCCCATTTTCGGATAAGCTTGATCATTTTTTTATTTGAAATATTACAAAAGTTAATAAGGAAGGGGAGTAGTTATAGGACACCTGGTATAATATTGTTGTTGTTGTGAGGAGGTAAATTGCATTTTTATTTATTTGAGAGATATTCGCAGTATATTACCCTTCATTTCCATACTATGCTTATTATTCTTATTTAGGTCTTTAGGGCATTAATAACTTAAAAGTCAATCCGTTTTTGGCTATATTTCACCTCCTTTGAGGCATCTTCAGGCCTAAAAGATTTTTAAAATTTTATTTCTTATATCTACATTAACTTTTAACTTACATCTTTATATAACATGTTGACACAACTTTTAAACAAAACGTAACACTTTTTTTAAAAAAATACGTGTGGCGTCCCAGGACACCCGTTAGGTACGAAGTTCCTTACGCTTTTCATTAAATATACAAATTATAAATTCACACTACTAAGTATACGATGATTACGATGCTAACTACTTATACATGGCGGTGTTACAAAAGAGACGAAATTAAAAGTAATTAACTGTTTGTACCTAGCGGGGTTAAGACAAAATTAAGAGAAAAACATTGTTTATATCATTGAAGCGAGTGCCTTGCAATAAATACTTATGAATTGAATATTGAGAAAAAAATTAATCGTGATGAGTTGATATGATATAGTTAAAAAGGAAGTGGCAATAGGTGGGAAACAGGACTGTTTTCCCCTACCTGGCCTACCAATTTAGAATATTATAAAATAAATCTCTTCTCTACTCAAAAACGGCTGCTTGTATCAGGTTGAAATTTTACATGCCTGTTTCAATTTTACTTTACTTCACTTTGTGTATGATGTTTTATAAAAATCGTTACGTTAGAACGTAAGATATCGGTTAAAAAGTAGTTTTCTCTATTTTAAACGTTTAGGTCCGCTTTAATAAATTTAGCGATCATTAACACTTCATAGCAATATCGGTGTTGATTTAACTAAAAAAAAGTAATTTAAAAAAGATGTCTCATTGAATAGAATAAGTTAGAATTTTTCCCGTCCAAAAATTTCAATTTTACATTTGACCGTATACGCAAGCGTTGCTAAAATAAACATATCTTCCTCATCGGTCAACTATGGCTCAAGTTATCGTCATGGGTCGATTTCAGTTTTGTGACGGTGTTTTTTTCGGATTCACTCCCGGGCTCCAGGCGCTGTAACGTGCCATAAGGAACTTAGTTCCAATAAATATGAAAAATTAACATATAACAGTAGACTAACCTTTAACAAAATCTCTTAACACATTACTTAATTTATTTTCTTTCCTTGCAAGAGAATAATTGTCATGAAAGAAAATAATTAAGAAAATATATCTAGTAATGTTTTAGGGGAAATTGTTAAAAGTTATGTCAACATGTTATATAAAGATAATGTAAGTTAATCTAGATATAAAAAATAAAAATTTAAAAATCTTCTTTTAGGCCTGAAAATGCCTCAAAGGAGGTGAAATATAGCCGACGAAATATAGGTTGACTTTGGAGTTATTAATGCCCTAAAGACCTAAATAAGAATCTTAAGCATAGTATGGAAATGACTGATGTATGGGCATGACTTTGAAATTATTGATACCCTGAAAACCTAATTAGGAATAAGCTTTTTTTTTGAGGCAATTACCTCTTTATTATTTCGGCAAGGTAGTTCAAAAGCGAGTTTGAGATGAAGAATGAATGCGGTGCGTGTAATTTGGTTGTAGTGTGTAGTTTTCTTACTTTCTTGGGCCATCACGAGGCTCACCGATAGTGTAGGACTCCTATTCTACGGTGCACTAACCAGTTAACACCCCTGGGACCTGGCCTGGGTAGGTTGGGGGCCCATTGGAGTTTATCGCGGGGGGGCCCGAAAATTGAAAATCCGGCCCTGTGTACCTCCTGTTAATTTAGCTGTGATTTCCTCAAAAGTTGGTAAAGGATGTTGTTCTGGAATTACATAAGGGTTTATAGTGTGTTTAAAGTTTGCACAAAGTCTTAATTTCCCATTTGGTTTCACTTGAATTTCAATTGGTGATGCCCAAAGAATCGGTGTATCTGTTGGATTGATTGGTTCAATAACTCCCCTTTCTACAAGTCTATTTAATTCTTCCTCTATTTGTGGCCTAAGTGCAAATGGAGCTCCTCTCGGTTTACAAATTTTGTTTTTTGCTCCTTCTTTAAGGTGTATTGTTGTTTTAACCCCTTGAATGTTACCTAATTTATCTTCAAATAAAATGTTGTATTCATCTAAAAGTTGTTCTAAACGTTTGTAAGGTGTTTCAGTAGTTTTATTTAAGTTATTATTTAAAGAACAGATTTTTGATCCCGGTGGAAGTTCCAAATCAAATGCTAGAACCCAATCAAGTCCAAACAGAGGAATGTCAACACTGTCAATAACGTAAAGATAAAGTAGTTTATTTTTTTCAAATGCCGAAACGTTAATTTCAATTTTTCCTTTTGTTTTTACCCTATGATTAGTATAAGCTATAAGATCATTCACTTTTTCTAATTTTGGTTTTCCTAGTTTTTCCCAGATATCAGATCCAATTACTGATACCGCAGCACCTGGATCGTAAAGCATATCGACCTGTATGTTTTCTATTTCCACTCCCAACATTACTTTTAACCCATTAATTTTGTTAATTGTTCTGAGTTCTGTGTCAAAATCATTGTCATCATTGTTTTGGTTTGATATTTTATTGTATGAATTATCATCTAATCTGTTTGTTGTGTTATTATTCCTATATATTTTAATTTCCGCTCGTCCTTTTTTTAGACAAACTCTAGCAAAATGGTCCTGACCATTACACGCCATACATGACTTGCCCTTTGCTGGACAAGTTTGGTTTTTATGTAATGGGTAACCACAATTTATACAATCTTTCCCTTTAACTAATATTATTTTGTTTTCCTTAGGAACCCTGTTAAATGTTGTTTTAGAATTGTTTGTTTGTTGTATTTTATGTATTTCGTTATGGTTTTCTTCTAGAAGTTCATATTGCTGTTTTACTTGTTCTAGTAAAAGTGCTTCAGCTTCCACTTCTGCTAGAGTAGTATTATTGTTAGGGAATTTTTTTATTAAATCCTTCTGCCATTTATTGTTGTTTATACCAATGACTAATTGGTCTCTAAGTCTTTCATTTAAATTTCGCCCAAAACTACAATTGTTTGCTACTTTTTTTAGTCGGTTTAAGTAAGTTAGTATAATTTCGTCGTTGTTTCTATTCATTTGAGAAAAAATTTTTCGTTCAGCTAAAATAAATGTTTTTTTACCGTAGTGGGTTGTAAGCATGTTCTTAATTTCATTATAATTAATGTCCTGAATAGGAGTAGGTCTAAAATGATCAATTACGTTTTTGAAAATATTTGGTCCAATTTTTGATAGAATCAGATCTCTTGCATTATTGTCATTACCATTAATATTGTTTAAATGTAATTCGTTTTCAAACCTTATTAACCAGTATTCCCATTCTTCTTCCAAAGGGTTAAATTTGTCAAATTTAAAATTTTTGTTTCTTTCTTGAATATGATGTTCTACTGGAGGTGTATTACTTCTTCTGTTTCTTCGACTCATGTTTACTGCGCCAATATAATAACTTTAACATTGAAGAAGTTCCATTATTTTAGATGAAATGATTTATTAAATATAAATTCAATATTAAACAATTGTGATGGATTATGTCTGTCATTGTCATGTCATATATATATATATACTATAATACTCTAAGGACACTCTATATTTTCATCATAAACACTCTCTTATCAATTCTATGTCTATCACTGATCTATGTTTAAATTTTATGCAAAATTACGCATTTAATTCTAGGAGTTGTCCGTAGGAGAACTGCTCGCGGCCCTCTAATTAAATTATCTTCTAACACATTTATAGTCTACACTTTTTTTGGGGGGGGGGGATAAGGTAAAAAGAGCCAACGGACGCCTATAATCCAGTACAAACGTCTTAGTCTTTTTTTACTATCCTCCCTTGTAGTTCTTCCTTGCAAAATCACTTCCCTCGATCCCTCCTTTTTATATTTTAAGGGGAGAAGAAACCAGCATAAGTTTGTCATTTTGGAAATGCCAAATTTTCAGAAAATCTTCTTACTCTTACAAGAAGATCAACTATACTCTTTTTACAAATAGTATTAACTTTTGACAATCAGATTGGCCAACCTATATGAGGAAAAAAAAAATAAAGCCACTAAGTCTGTGGGAGGGGTAGTGCAAGTGAAATTTTTATTTGATTTGCCTAATTGGCCCGACCTTTTCAAATTCAAAATCTGGTGCTCTCATTATCTCCCTTTACATTTTTTACATTTTCCTGCGCTGTCAAAAGTTAATTCTAACTGTATAAAGAGTATAGGTGTAATTAGGGTGTCACCTATCATCTAAAGGCGGGGACACATTTGAGCATTTGCCCCAAATGAGCATGCATTTCCGTTCGGCTCGCCCTGTCTATTTCTAAGCAAATTGGGGCAAACGCATGCTCATTCGGGGGCGAATGCTCTAGTGTATACCCACCTTAAGAAACTGTCTCGGCTTTAACTCTTAACATTAAGCTAAAATAATGGAGAAGGTTTGTGACAGTTCAAGTATAATGAGAGGGTATGTTAGCGAGAGGCTTTCAAATAAAAGTATTATTAGGTTTAGCATTAACCTTCTCACTGTGTTTTACGTGACAGCATTTCGCTAACATTCCCTCTCATGAAGCTAAAAATAACTTATTGATAATACATTGTAAACCAATTGTAATAGACTTAAATTAACTAATTTTTTCTCTCCACTATCAGTCGAGGAGGAGATACTATGCATAAAAAGACCAACTAAAAGTAAGCTATAATTTTAAAATGTTTGTGTTCTCCAAGAATAAAGCAAAGTTGATCTACAGAACATAGCTTGGACATAGGCTATTTGTAAAAAGAACACACCGGTGAAGAGCCCATTTTGGTGGACAATGTGATTTTCATGATCCGGAGGTCAATATTTGTTAGTAGACCAAAAATCAAGTTGATTTTAGTTTGTCACTTGATAGGTGGTTACGCACACACTTCAAAGTGTCAAAAAAGATACCTAACTCCTCTGAATTAATTAATGTACAGTGATTTTTTCTCAGAATATTTAATAGAAACTAGCCTGGCTTTTTGTTATAGGAAGATATGTGTTAAAAGGAAGTTATTAACATTAAGAAAGTGTCTGTGTTTGTCATTGACAGTTAACTATTTAGAAGAATGTTGGCGTATAATCGGTATATTAACTCAAATAGAACGAAAATATTGACCATTTGGGAAGTTTCATTGCAAATGTGAGGTATTTGGATGTAATTTTTTTTTAATCAATTGACAAATTATTGTAATGTGTATTTTCTGTTGTGTAGGTCTCGCACGTGCCAAGTCAGTACCAAGTCACACATATAGTCATGAAGTCGTTACGCTGTGGTATCGACCACCAGACGTTCTCCTTGGTTCAACCTGTTATTCCACATCATTAGATATGTGGGGCGTAGGCTGTATACTCATAGAGATGATAACAGGTGTACCAACTTTCCCAGGTGTAAGAGAAACTTGTGATCAATTGGACAAAATATTTAAGGTGATTCTTTCATATATTTTTCATTGTTAGTTTGTTTTTTCAATTTGAGAATTTGGTGGTACAGTAAAAACTCAATTATCTGTTTCCTGATTCACTGTCATTCTCGCTTAACCCTTACTTCGACTCCGTAAATTTCCTCTCTACTCTCAACCCACCTGGAGTAAACTTTGGTAAATTTGAATTCAGGGAATTTTTGATAAAAGTAATCTTCTTTTCATAAGTATTATAAGTAATCAACTATCTTCATATGTTTTCAAGAATGAAAGGAAGCGACACAATAAAACATTTTAATTTTGATCTTACCTTCTTGCACTAAAAATCTATTCGTTCTCCGTCCACTAACTTATTATTCTTTATTAAGTTTTGTGTCTGTTTAAATTATGTTGAGTGAATGAACCATGCATGACAAACATAGTTAAAAGGAACCATACTTTTAGCCTAAACTGCCAAAAAAAGTAATGAAATTGAGCAAGAAAAAATTATTTTTGGAAAAACTAAGAAATTTCAGCTATATCAAGGGTGCAGGAATACGTAATTTTACGTTTCATTTGTTTTAGTATTAGTTGCTCAAAATATTCAAATATTTTTGCTTCTGAGCACACTGAAGGTAACGGTAAGTATTGTGCTAGTACGCATTGTGATCGTTCTGGAGAACAATATTTTTGTATGTTCCCAAATTCAAAAGTTTCTGGATAGAAATTCGTAAAAAGTAATTTAGGGTGTTTTAGTTATTATTGTAATAATTTATTTTATTTTAAGGAAAACAGTTTAACTTATACATAGTTTCAAGAAGTCGTTTCAGAAATATGGCTGGGATGTGTATAAAAAGTAAACAAAAGATATACCTATAACAACATTAAATAAATAACATATTAATAACTATGAGCTAAAGAATATTTGGTAACTACACAATTGAGGTTTGTTACTAGTGACTAGATTAATTTAACGCATCTTTGTGGATTATGGAATTTTTTGAAAGTTAATGAGGGAGATGCTTGCAGTACGTTATAGTAAAATATGTTTTTTAATCTTTTATGTATGTACTTTTTTATGTAACTGGGATTTGGTGAGTGGAATAATGTAAACTGGTTATGTCTTGGCTTCCCTGTTATATTTACACCCTTATATTTGACTTCACTTGTTCTAAATTGGTAATCGATTTATCAAGCCACTTTTCGACTGCCTAGAATGCTGAGTTTTCACAGATTACTTATGTTTCATATGTAGTTACTCAATATTTTCTTTTATTGCCGATATAGATCCTGGGCACACCAACAGAGGAAACGTGGGAAGGAGTAAGCAGACTTCCTGGCTACACACCTCACAAACTCTTCAAATTCTACAGGGGACAGAAGCTAGGACTGGCCTTCCCTCGTCTATACGATATAGCTGAAGGAGAAAATATGGCCTCTGCCCTGTTACAAGTATGTTATCATTATTTAGTTTATACATCTATATTTATATTTCTGTTTATCTCATGCTCCTGGCTGCATATGTCAATTATAATGTTTATACAGCTAATACAGTTACGAAACCTGCTAATTCATATTTAGTTCTATAAGCCTTTTAGCAGGCCTAAACTCCCCACAGCTTGTTTCACCATGGATCATGGATTATTATAATTATTTTTTTATTTAAGTATCTCATATTTTGCTGGTAAATCCAGATCTTTTTATAATTTTTAACAATACTCCACATTTCATTTTTATTTTATGTAATAAATGTAATCAACTTTATGGATATAAATATAAAAGTTAACATATCATATTTACATTTAAGTTACCACAAGCTAAGCTAAGGAGTACTAGTGGCATTTGGACAATTTGTAGAAGTCAGTTTAAAATTAAATTGGCAGACTAATGAAACAACTAATTTTCAATGTAGTTGATTTTCATGCTGCTAGTTCACAGTACTTGATTCACTTGAGTCCCACTTGCCACTAACCATTCAATATGAATTAACTATCCATTCCTAAACTACTGTGCTGAATCCAACTTCTCCAACATCTATAAACACCTACCTACCCTTGATAAAGGGTCCTCAAACATATCTTCTTAGCACTCCTATATCAGTTACCCGTATGCTGGCATGCACTGCGGGGGTGAGAAGGATGATGCTTACTCGTACCTTCTTTACCTGTACTGGCTGGAACGAGGAGAGGCACTGCCTGATGGAGGTGGTAGGATATATTATTTAGGTGGTAATGTTTCAGCCCTACAAATAAAACTTTTATTTCTAGGCTTCTAAATTGCTTGTCGGGCCGGAACTTTGCTACCTAAATGAGAATTTTTGTATTAACCTTAAGGATCCACACTACACGCTGAAATGCATTTACATTTATTGTGATGGATCGTGCTTTTTTAGTTTACCTCCTTTAAATGTTTTCAGTCTGGGGGTATAATACACTAATTTTTTACGTCCTATAGTACTGAAAGGGTTTTTCTCTAAAGTAAAATCCTTATAAAGTTGCCGTCTATTCTCATAATATTCTCTTTATATTTATATTTTTTCAAAAAAATATAGAATTGGCATTGTGGCAGAATTGCCAGAGTATATTTTTTATCTTGCGAGATCAAATTCTCTTAATTAAAAATATTGGAATGAATTTTAATTATTTTTTTTTTACAGTTAAATCCAGACAAAAGGATTGGCGCAGAGGAAGCACTGACGCACAAATACTTCAGCCCACTACCAAAGAAACTCTATGAATTACCTGATGGTAAATATTTTATTTCTACTCGTATTATTTGAGACTTTACACCTTCTTAAACCATCACCTGTTAAACACTTTTTCAAATATTTAAATAAATTCCTCTTAAATTTCTCGACGACTTTCTTAGATTTCTTTAGAAATTGTGTTGTTGTTCATTAAAGGCCAATTCGTCGGCATGTACACAAACTTTTTTTGGCATAAGTAACAAAATAACAAAATTTGTTTACTGGAACCATAATGTTATTTTGAGTGGGGTTGTTTAGTGTCTTTTTTCATTTTTTGATATTTTGTAAAGGATAGGAGCTTTTTAATTAAATTTGTGGAAGGGTATAATGGATAATTTTGGATTATATTATTATTTTTTATTGGACTTTTATTAGGGTTGTTTGCAGGTATTTAAACAGGTATCATAGGCAGTCTGTGGACTGACTTAAGAGGGGATCAACCTGGCATTTGCCTAGTAAATTGAGGGAAACAACAGAAAACCTCAATTAGGTTGGGTGGACGTGTGTCCTTCCAATAGAAAAAAGTTTTATATTAGGTTAATAACCAGTTATGGTTTTTTGGTGGGCTTTCTGTTGGTGAGTGGTCTCCAGATTTTTTATTTGAGGCTAAGGGGAGTAATTTATTTCTTTTACGAATTTTAGTGTAAGTGTAATATTTTTTAATCTAAAGAAAAGTATGGTCTTGATTTTTCTTCTTCATCTTAGAATTTCTTGGATTTTAAGTTCTGATTTTTAACTTTTAAATGTATTAACCCATTCAATGCGGGTGGATCCATGCCGTGCTAACGCGCCTGGCGGGTGGATACACAGTGGATCCAAGCCCTCCCTTTCAGCCCTCAGTAGCTCTATTCTCCGTGCCTCGAGTAGAACCATCTTGCAAGGCTCTGTCAGGCCCGCTGATGTTTGTATCCACAGTGGATCCAAACATTTTTTTTTTATTTTTAATTACCTTTTAAAATTGTGTAAATTTTATTCAGTCACTAAGGTAGGTTCATAAATTGGATTACGCATTCAATGGGTTAACAAATAACCAAAATCTGATATTTTTCACTTTAGGAATAATAGTAGTTAACAGAAGGACAATCTTAACCCTCTAATTTAATCACCAATAGCACTCAAAACATATCCTATCTAATAGATTTTTTTTTCTTAATCGTATTAACTTGTATTTATTCCAGAGGTGAGCATATACAGCGTAGAAGGCGTTCACATGCTTGCAGAAAATCGTGCACCAGGACTGAAGGCATGAGACGAGTGGGCCAGAGGTCACCACTACCTCGGCCCTTCATGTAACTACTGCGACTACTCTTAAACTTCAAACAAAAAACACATTTCTGGCGACCAACTCGATTCAATAAATAAAAAATGTTTTCTTCAAATTACAAAAAAATTACTTAGCTGTCTTTACTATTGCCTCCAAATTCATTATTAGATGTTTATTATAATTATAATTTTAATTTAATTTAATTTACTTCAGAATATGGAGGTAAATATCACAAAAAGAAAGTAAATTCTCTTGGACAAAGTATGGTAATATTTTTTAGACAATCTTTAATAAAAAAAAAACAAATAAATAAAATACATTTAATGCACCCCGGTTTTTCCCATATTCAAATTCTCAAAATTAAAATAAATAAAATGAGAAGTTATAAATAGAATAATCTCTTTGTATATAGTTTAAAAAAAATTAATAATAATAAAATTATAAAAATTAAAAATTCTATAAGACTCCTAGACCACTTAGTTCTACTATTAAAATGAAATTATTAATATAGAAAAAAATGATATATTACATTTTTTTTTTTAATGTAATATTTTTATTATTATTTGTATGTTGTATTTATTATATTATATGTTTTTTTTAAGTCTTTGAAGTATCAGGATATTGAAGTATTGAAGATATTCTTATGACTTTTAATTTTAAATTTAATTGCAACATAAAAATATTTTTAAAGTTTAAATTTATAGTAATTTTATTAAAGGTATATTAACTTATTATTATTAATGATGGAAATAAATGCCAACTATATGGCTTATTGGGTCGATGGATTGAAACATTAACCATGTGCAGTTGTAAATGCCCTTTCGCATCTGCAAGCATTTCGCAGGCAATTGCACCAAGGTTTATTAAAGATAAAAGGCAGATAAAAATGACACCCATAGGTGCTCCACAAGGATCTTGTGTATTCTGTGATCTATTTCAAATGTAATTATTTGTTGAAAGCATTTATTAATATGTTATTTTTTTTTTTTTTTTTTTTTTGGCATTTTATGAAAATGTTTTTTGTTATTCAAAAAATCATAAGCTTATATCAAAAATTATCATAAGCTATCTAATGTCTTTTAGTCCAGGAGATAGCGAGCAAAAAAGTGTGTGACTAACATCAAGCTAGAATTTTGTATACAAGTCAATGTTTTAGCGTCTTTTAAGAATATGTGGTCGGCTAAGTTCGTCTGCGGGACATAGCTTGGCAATAGGCGTTTGAAAAAAACAAACCGGTGGAAAGCGGCAATGCCTCACCAATTATGGTGGACAATGTGATTTTCATGATCCTGAGTACAGAATTAGTTAGTAGATCAAGAATCAAGTCGATGCTATGTTCACATTTGATAGGTTAGTTATTCAAATATTACTAAAAATCAACGTAGTCACCTGTCAACAGACAAACTAACATCATCTTGATTTTCGGTCTACTAACTAATTCTGTACTCAGGATCATGAAAATCACATTGTCCACCATAATTGGTGAGGCATGGCCGCTCTCCACCGTTTTTTTTTTTTTTCAAACGCCTATTGCCAAGCTATGTCCCGCAGACGAAATTAGCCGACCACATATTCTTAAAAGACGCTAAAAGATTGACTTGTATACAAAATTCTAGCTTGATGTTAGTCAGACATTTTTGTGCACGCTATCTCCTGGACTATTTGTAGTGTTTTTAAAATAATTATTTGTGCGATTTAAATTCTTTAAATAAAAGTGTTTGTATAAAAGCACAAACTATTTTTTAAAAAATATTAGTGAAAAACACAATTTAAATAAAGATTTTGTGGCATTTTTTTATGAATGAATATGTTTTGTGCAATTTTTATCAAAAATAATAATTAACTATCTAATGTCTTTGTAGTATTTTGTGATCAGGATTTGTGAAATTATGTTTAAAACATGTTTGTATAAAAGTACAAACTACTTAAAAACGTTAATTGACAATTTGACGCATTGACTAAATCTTTTTTGAAATTTTTGAACATGTTAAGCACAATTAATTAGTAACATTATTAAAAAAAACAAAAACAGGATTTTAAATCTAATAGACTGTTTTTGTTCATTCCCTTAAAATAAATATGTTTGATGAACACAAACTAAATCTTTGTGGCATTTTGATGATTGTTTTAAGATTATTATTATTACTACTATTATTATTTAAATAAAACAAAACAAATTAACATATTTTGGCATTTACTCTGTTATTTGTTTTCTTAAAAAAAATATCATAAATTTTGTCATTGTGGTATTTTTTATGAACATGTGTTAGTTAAAAAAAAAAGAAAAAAACTTTGTATCTGTGGCATTTTTAATAAATTTAATTTAGAAATACATGTACAAACTAAATTTCTTGGTTAAAAAGACCACAAACTCATAGCATTTCTATGAGCATATTTTAAAAGAAATAAATAAAAAAAACTTGTACTAACTAAATGTTTGAGGCATTTCACAATCAGCTAAATTGTTTGTGGCATATTCATGTGTTTTTGTGCATTTCTTATTTAAAATAAAAGTCAAGAATATCTTCAAATATATAACTGCTCCTGATCATATGAAGTCAATAAAAATTTGTTTAAAAAAAAAAAAATGTTTAGATTTAAAATTAAATTTATAAATTTCTTTTTTTTAATATATAACATTGAAAGAAACAAAATTAATTTAAAATGAAATTATTATAAATTGGCATTAAACCCACCTATTATATAACCCACCTTTGTTATGAATTTTTTTTTCTTTGTTTATATACAATTTCTATTACGGTTAATTTAAATATTACCACTGTAAAAAAATAAAATAAATAAATAAATTATGTGTTCGATAATGATATTTACGATATTCATTATTATTTAAGAAAAAAAATTGTTTTTTTAATTAATTATGTTTCTTTTTATATCAGTATGTATTTAATATTTAAAAAAATACATTATTTAAATTTGTTTATATGATAAGTTCTCTGAATAATATTTTTTTTATTATTTACAGCATGAAAACTATTGGTGTCAATAGCTTTATTTTTATTTTTTATTATTATTTATGATTATAATTTTATTTTTATTATTTATTTTTTAGAGTTACAGATAATTTAAGTAATATCTGTAAAGGATAATATTTTTTATCTATTGTTTTTTTTAATATTTTATTACTGAAAAAATTTATTGGTAAAATTTATTTATTGGAGCCTACACATTATGCTTCTTGAAGGAATTCACTATGTAATAAAATTTTGTCACTAAAAAATATCAGTTATAAAATGTTGTCAGTACGATTCTAGAATATTTAAGTTATAATAATGTTACAAGCAACATTACATATTATGTTTTGTTGTTTTTTTTTCTCAAATTATACATTATGTTTTACTTAACACAAATCTAAATTTTTATTGCAAATGTATGAATTTCAATCTAGGTTTGTTGTTACATTTAAACACACCATAAAATCTTATAATGACTAATAAATTAGATAACAAATGTAAATTTACTGTTAAGCTTATAAAAAATCCAAGCAATAATTTAAACCACAAGATATTATATTAATGCAATGTTTACGAATTGCTTAAAAGAAAATAGAATTGAACATTGTTTTATGATTCGAAAAATAAAATCAAAACTGTATCGAAATTTGAAAAGCTTTAAAAAAATGTAAACAATTGAAAGCTCAATGTAAATTTATTTGAGGTTAATGACAGTTAAGGTCACTTTACACTTTGTGATTTTTGAAAAAGTAAAATCAAAATAAATTTATTTAATTTGTTTGAAAAGCTTAAAAAAATGTAAACAATTTAAAGCTCAATCAATGTAAATTGATTTGAGGCATAACGATAGTTAGACAATATGTAAACAAATTGAAATTTTGACTTAAATTTGCAGGAAGATAATTATCATTCAAAATGTAAACAATTAAAACCTCTATGTAAATTTATTTGAGGTTAATAACAGTTAAGGCCACTTTGCACTGTCATTTTTGTTATGACTTCCCTTATGATTTTGTCACTACTGTCTACGCAGTATGATTTTCTATATGATTAGTCATACAGAAAGTCATATCGTCAGTCACAACGAATAGAAACCGTCCTATATTTGCATCAATTTTTCATGTGATTTATCAAAATAGGTAGGTTTTTTTTTAGGCTACTTTTACAAAGTAAAGGTTGTATACTTCAATTGTTTGTTTTGTTTAAAAAGTTTTTTTTTGTTTCCTTTAAAATAAAAGTTTCATCGCCCAAATAATATGACTCAAGTCAAAAAGTGTGCAAAAAGAACAAAAACCAACATGATTTAATCACACTGAAAGTCATAATACAAAATCACATAGTGTAAAGTGACCTTTAGGCATTACGTTCAATTGAAAATTGAACAGAAGAACATGATAAGCTTATAAAAATGCAAACAATTTAAACATTTAATTAATGTTTGTGATAACCGTACAATATGTAAACATCCATCCCTCAATAATAAGGGATTTGCTGTATTTCACTCCCTTCCAGGATTTTTAATAATATCAAAGAAATCAGTTGAATCCACTAGTTACATTCAACGGAAGTGCATGATGAAGCTTGCATGAAAAATAAAAATGTAAAAGAACGCTGATTTTTAAGGTAAATGTATTTAAAATTCACAATAAGCTAACTAAATAAAAACCATTTAAACCTCCAGTTAAATGCAATTGAAGTTCATGACAAGTTTGAACAAATGTAAACAAAAAAAAAAAAAACAGATATTCTTGTAGTTTTATGATAAGCTTCTAAAATGTAAACAATTTAACTAAAGGTTTATGATAAACTTACTAAATTTAATAGAGTTAAACTTCAAAATACATACACTTTTAATTTCATGATAACTTCTAAAAAATGTAAATTTAACTATTTAACTTAAAGGTACATGAAAAATCATTCAAAATGAAAAGTGACTCAAGCCTCTATAAGAGAGATTTGGTGATATTCTAACTCAATGAAAATATATTAAACCACTAGTTACATTCAACAGAAGTACATAATGAGCTTGACAAATGTAAGTAAATTTTTAGATACAAGTTTATTGATTACAGAACGTATATAGACAGTGAATATTTAAGATAAATGTTTGTCAATGGTGATATTGTAAAACCTTATATCTTCTGCCTAGTCCAAACGACTGCAACTTACCATCGCAGTACAGTTTGCGCAAATTTTATGGTAAACTGTGCCCTGTTCACACGGTGCAGATAAGTATGCTCAAACCTCAGTCTAGTTCCATCCTTCTTCCAGATTGCACGTACTTTCATGATTTTAAAGCCTCTTCACACGGCACAACCTATTCCATGCAAACATAGTTTGTGCTGTTATTCTTTAACTTTTTCAATAGTCCACAAGCTGAGCTTGAAGGACTACAAGGTAGGCAGTTTCCTCATCCACACACACTCACGTGTTTTGGTGTAAAAAAAAAACCAGTTTGAGCAGGCAAGCCTTAAGTGAAGCATGCATGTGTGAACAGCACATTAGAAAGCTCAAATTTTCAGGAGACACAAAACCTAATTTTCTCCAATTTCTTTGCTTTTTATGCATTCTTAAAATGTTAAATAAATTATTATTTCCTAAATATCCTAATGTTGATATGGTATTGAAAAAAATAAATAATTAAGAATGCTAAACTCTATTGATCATACGTGTTTTCACTGCTCAATATTCAAAAAGATAAGAATTTTTCACAGTAAACTTCAAAATCACCAAATAAATATTTTTTTTTTTCTTAAATATAAGCATATACAAGCCCCTCTTCTCCCTTGGACCTTAAAAATGAAGTCTAAAACAGTAAGACCTCACATGCGCCCAGGTGCAAACCTAGTTTAGTAAACCTTCTAAGGTACTATACTCATTAAGCAGGTTGACAAACCCACAGAAAATGAGTACCTTTCTTAGGTTGTAAGTAACGTTAGTTCTTCAGTTGGTAGAATTGCTTACCTAAAGATTCCACGCCTCATACAAATTAATCCAGGGCAACATCTGATACGGGGAGGTGTTTCATAATTTTCTGCTTACAGCCTGTACACTTTACTTATAGCTAAGCCAAGCATTATGCTGATGTAGATTTAATCAACAGTGTCCTGTAAGAATGGCTGTCAAGAGATGGCAGGATTGTACAATAATTTAATAAAAAAAATTTATTTGGTTTTCCTGTGTCACCATTGATGTAAGATTCGTAATAATCTAACCTAACAACTTAGATTGCTTGATACACATTTAAAAAAAAAATCTACAAAATGATGAATTTAGCCCTTATCTGATACAAGTTTTCAGGTATTCCTACCACTAGGCATTGCGTGACTCTTATCATTGAAGTGAGCTTAACACAATAAATAAAATAGTTTATCATGATGATTTGATAGTTAAAGAGGATGATTGTAATAGAGAGCCGTGTAGTGGGGGAGAAGGATGCCTTTCTACATACTCCTTAACTTACATGTTCCAACCATCTTCATTTCAACTATTATAAAATGTATCACTTCACTACTCAAAAACTACTGCTTCTATCAAGTTGAAATTTTACATCCCTGTTTCAATTGTACTTTAGACGATGTATATAAAGTTATATTAAAATCGTTACGTTCTAACGTAAGATATCAGTAAAAACGTTGTTTTCTCTATTTTAAACGTTTAAGTCCGCTTTAATAGCTTTAACAATCTTTATCCCTTCATAGTGGAGTCTTTTTTGGTTTTAATAAAAAAAAAAAATGTTCGTCTCACCGAATTGGTGATGATAGAATCTTTTCCTGTCCTGAAATTACAATTTTACATTTGAAGCTCATGTTTACATGAGCGTTGAATGTGAACTCTTGGGAAGATAACGCTGTCCAACAAACTTAGCCTGAGAATTAGTAAAAGGAACATGTATACCAAAATGTCAACTAAATCAGTCAACTTTTGCTCAAGTTATCGTCAGACATGTAAATGTTACTGACAGACAGACAGGATGCATATTTTGTTGAATGTAACAAGCTCGCTTCTATTATTTGTTTTATTTTTTAAACGGTGCTTCCATCTTCTATTTGCTATTTATCCTTTCTCATTTTCATCTAATTTTCATTATGAAAGGGAAGGAGACTAAGTTATGGTCAATGACAATTATTTCAATTTATGTTTTATTTTATTTCAATATTTATTTATATTTATTAATTTATCTTGGAAAGTTTTTTTTGTAAAAAAGATAAAAATACATTTAATAATTTCTTTCAAAAAATATTTTGAGTTTTTTTTTTTTTTCAATATTTTATAAAGGTGTATATTATACAGTTGGACCTCCATACAGTGAAATTTATGGTTCCAGAAAAAATTTACTTAACTTTTTATTTTTTTTAAGAGAAAAAAAAAAGAGTGATCCAATGCCACTTAAATTAATGTAGGTAGCGAAATATGTCCATCTCTTTTTACATTTAATAATTGATCTTAATTCCTTCTTCAAATTGTAAATTGTTGCAGGTATGTCTCAAGGCAATTCATGTGATTCATAAACTGTGTTTGAAAATATTATAAATTCGGAAGCAATTAAAAAACATTTTGTTTTTCATCGAATACTTCGCTGAAGAGAATTTCAAAAGCAAAACTGGAGCTAGAATCATATTTTTTTTTAGAAAGTTCAAGAAGTTTCTTCGGAACTTGTAAATCCAGCTTAAGGTAATTCGGTATACTATTTAAAATTTACATTTCCCTACACTTTTTAAAAGTTTTAAGAAGTTCCAGAAGTGGTAATAAAGACATTAAAAAGTAATTTTATATGCAATTTAAAATAATTTTACAAAATTGTAAAAAGTATCAATTTATTTTTTGAACCCTTGTACTTAAATGATATGTTTTTAAACCATTAAAATTCCAAGTGGTTATTAATGATAAAAAGGTTCAAAACACTTGCGTTTGAAATTCCACTAAGAGGTTAGAGGACCTTAGAGGCCACTAATGTCACCACTTAGTATAATACTGCGTATGATATGTTATAGAGTTATAACACCTATACATTAAAGGTATTTGTTAAAACATCTATATGCCCCAATAAATTTAGGATCACTCAACTGCTCTTTAACAACTTAATGGCAAGGTGTTTCTTGCTAATAAATAATGTGCTTGGTTACTTTTTATTTGCGTGGATGAAGCATACATCTTCAAAGCTAAGAGTCCTCGTGGGTTTCTACGCTAGAATTTGAACTAGTGGTAGAACAAGGAGGATGAACCACTAGTTAGAACCGAGCAATAAGCCCACTTATGGTTACCTTGGCCAACTTTTGGGCCTTATTCACTAACCTCGTAGAGAGTTCGACCACTTTGCGTACCAATTTTCCGCTGAAGTGAATACGTTGTGTTCAATTGGTGAGTTATGTAAATTTAAGTGCCTAGACGTGGATCATAGCAGAAAGGAACTGATGTGTTTAGGATCACAGTTACTCTGAACTCTACCTTGAACTGATGATCATAAATTACTGGTTGGCGGGAAAACCTAAACTAGCATAAGGCCTAAAATCCACATTACATTTTTAATTACCTCAAGTATGCTGTCATAACAGAGTTGGAATTGGGGTTTCAATAGACTTAAGCTAAACTATTAGTTAGGGGCATTTAACCGTCCCTCGCCCGGACGGAGCAGGGCGAGGGACACCCCCTGAGGGGTTCTCTTCCCCCACGTTGTCTAGTGGGTTCGATCCGAGTCATGAAATGTGATCTGTATCTATGGTTCGAGGTCGGAGTAGGGCGAGGGGACCCCCTGAGGGGTCCTCTTCCCCCACACTTTGAAGCACGCTCATATAGCTTACTAATGACCACATCATACTCGCTTCGGCGGTACAATGTACAAATGTATGATGTGTGAAGTAGCTGGAACTCTCCACCACGGGGCAAGTAAAATGGGTCTACTATAAGGCCTGATTGCTAGGTTCGAACAAGTGGTTCGTCCTACCCGTCTAGTAGGAAGTACTAGGAAACTACTACTACTACTACTAGGGGCATTTAACCACATATGCCTTAAGACCCCAAAGTGTGAAAGCTTATAAGGTGAGACCAAAGTGTAAGGTAGCTAAGCCCCTGAAAAGGGAAAGCTTAAGACATAGAAGAATCTACCTAGGGAAGAGTCCGGATCAGAGTAACCCTAACAGATTTCACTCTGTCCCTTCCTAAGTGAGACTTCATCCCCTCTCCTCCATTTTCAGCTAAATAGAAATTTAGCATACACGTGCAGCTTGTAAAATCTAGCAAGATTGCATTTCCCACGATAGCAGAAAAAACACTAATTCAAATCTACTTAAATATATATGACACTACCAACACATTTCAGACAGTCCATATTCTGTTCACCCTATATTACAGCTTAAATTCACTTCAAGAAAGATATATTTTATTAAATTAAGAATTAAATCTATAGGTCAATCTATGTATCAATACTTTAGAGTTCACTGATGTGTATAAGTGACAATTATTTTTATTTCTTAAAAAACCAATCTGAGTACTCGGGTCTCGGAAAATTACTGTATATTTCTTCATCTGGCATTAATATAAACCACCTAAAAAGCAATCTGACACTTAACATATCTATGTATTTTGATTATATTGGTCATAAAGGGTCAGACTATCATTTAGCCCTCATTTAACAAACAATGTGGGTTTCAATAAACATTAGTGAACCAGGGTATCGAATATAAAAGCTAAATATCTCACTTACTGACTTATTGACTCTTCATGATATCTCAAGAAATAACTAGACCTACAACTATGACATTTTGTAGATAGGTTCCTCTTAGTCCCTAGGTACTTTCCAAAAAATCTTTTTACACTCTTCTACTTACTTGCCTTAATCCATTTTGCCGAGTTAGCAAAAATTCGTAAAATATCGAAAAACATTTTGATTGCGCTGAAATTTGCAGCAAATATACCTCTTTATTAGACAATTTTTGATATCTGCCGCAATTTGAAAATATCAACATTTGAAACTTATACGCTAAATCATTTCGGTAATATCAACAAATGAAGGTGTCGATAGCAACTGTTTAACATATAGGACAAAATGCAACATGTCGCAGAAACTGCATCTTCTTCGACATCCTCCATTGCCCGAAGTAGAATTGGAAGAAAGTGAAGCAATAATGTAAACAGTCACTGCCTTTGATGCTGTCACAGAAGTAATTTAGGGAGTGAATACATCATTGCAAGGAGCAGTGGCAATGGCTGAATATTAATGATTAATAAATACACAATATCTCCGAAATCCTTTTCATCCGGCAGACTTCACTTAAATAGTGAGGTTTCATATGAGGTGTGTGTATAATCAAGAAGACCATGATAGAGGCTTTGTGAGGTCCCATCCGATATTCATAATATTGAGACATCAAAACTGTTTTTAATCTTGTTTTTTTAAATTCACAAATGCTTTACACAAGTGAAAAGGTTTTTTTTTTTTTTTTTTTTTTTTTCACTTTTACTTTAAAAATTAAAGGTACTTCTTTTATTAATATTAATTTCCTTGCTTGCTCTTCGCCTTGACCTAATCTTATATGTTGTAGTTTATGCAAAGTTCAACAACAAATAATTTTTACAATTTATAATGAATGTTCAATATACATCACTTCGAAAGTTGAGTTATATAATGTGAAACCTGCTAATGTGACTATCCGGTCTTTTTTTTATCATTTTTCGTTGGTCCCTGTGGAAAAAATATCTAATTTTTTTATTTGGGTAATAGTCAGGGTGCCCATAGGCAAAAAAGTAACTTATACATACTCTTTCCAAACCTTTTTGTATGGCTTGTTTAGGCAAAGTCTGACACCGTTTTCCTCTGTGACTTTTTTTAGTTTTGGGGCGTTTTTTTTTTATTTGAACCCTAAAATTTTGACGCGTCAGACTTGAAAATCAGAAAAAGTTCTGCGTCAGACAATATTAAAATGTTGATTTATAGGATTCAAATAATGTATCTTGAGAAAATCAGCTGGTTATTAATCATTAATTATTATTAGTTCATATTAATTAATATCCATTATTATTAATTAAAATCAATTAATATCATTAATTAATAAATGGCTGATTTTCTCCAGATACATTATTTGAACCCTATAAATCAACATTTTAATATTGTCTGACGCAGAACTTTTTCCGATTTTCTAGTCTGACGCGTCAAAATTTTAGGGTTCAAATAAAAAAAAAACACCCCAAAACTAAAAAAAGTCACAGAGGAAAACGGTGTCAGATTTGGCCTAAACAAGCCATACAAAAAGGTTTGGAAAGAGTATGTATAAGTTACTTTTTTGCCTATGGGCACCCTGACTATAAGGTGACCACATGTGTATGGTTGATCACTTTTAGATGGTTCCTTCAGTGGTCACTTTATGGAGGTTTTACTTTACTTTAAAAAAAAAAATGTTTATTTTATACTTACTTAATATTTTTTAACGACCTGTTTATTTTAAAGCTATACTTTATTAAAGCTACCATAGAAATAAATATTTTTAAACACAAATGTCCTTAAAAATAAATAAATATACATTAAAATCAATGAAGAAAAATGTATTATAATGTATTTAGGAATAAATAAAATTAAAGATAATCATATAGTTATAATAGAGATAGAGATCAAACGGAGGGATGAAACCCTAATTTAGGGTTGGTAGATGTGTGATATACATTATAATTAATATATATTATAATAAATAAAATATAATAATTGGTAATATTATTATCATTTATTTTATTTTTAGGCATTTATTTCATTTAAAGGCAGATTTTGTTATTATTTTATTATTTATTCTTTTAATTTTTTTAAAAAAAATTATATGTCTCATTTATTATTAATGGTTCTAACTCATGAGATTTCTTTCCTTTGTTTTGTTGAGAGGTCCTTGGTTTTGCCTACGGACCCTAAAACTGTCAAATAAAAATAATTATAATAGAATTTAAAGATAGTGAGGATCAAAAAGGTAAAGGAAGAAAAACTTAAGTCAATCTACAATTGGAGATAAAGATAAAGTCAAAATTTAACACTTTTTCTTTCTCTATTTATTCATTTATTTTTATTTATTTTATATTTTGATTCCGATCTTACCAAAGGTAACAGAGGATTTTAATTTTTCATTATTTCTGCAAAATATATTTTTATTTTTATTGTAGGGTCTTAATAAATATATTATAGGAATATATATTATATATTTCAAAATATAAACTAAAAAATAAATAAACTATAGATTCTATTTACATATTTATACTAAACAATAAACTATAATTACAATAAAAAAAAAAAAAAAAAAAAAGTTGTCTTATTAGAGTAAAAATATATATAATAAAAAGAAGAAAACTTATAATATTGAACAAATTTTGTACATCTGTTTTTTATATTATTAGGTCAATTTACTCCTTCCAGGGTGCTCAAATTTTAAATCTTTAAATATAATTTATAATAATAAAAATGAAAAAATAAATAATAAAAGGATTAACATAAAAAATAAATGTTCTTTGTATTTATAATATTAAACATTTTGAAGAAAAAAATAAGATAAATTGTTGATATCTTGATTTGAGGTAGCATTTGAAAAGTTACATATTTAAATATTAAGTTACCACAATAAAAGAATATTTGTGAAAGGTTCCCTTGCCTTGGACACTTATCAGAAATCAACTAATGCTGATAACAATTATAATGATACCTACTAATGCTGATAATAATTATATCGATACCTACTAATGCTGATAACAATTATAATGATACCTACTAATGCTGATAACAATTATAATTTGATTCTTGGTTACATTCAATGCATCTTCAGGTGATTTTAAATAATACCAAATGAGATTAGACAATGCTAATCTATTTATAAATTTGATGTTGGGATCCTCTGTGGATACAAACGTGTCAGCGGGCCTGTCAGACCCTTGTAAGAGGGTTCTGCCCGAGACAAGAGAAAAAGAGCGGTGGCGTTCCGGAAGTGTGTGCTTGGATCCACTAGAGATCCAACCACCTGCAGCCTTAGCAAAGCATAAAACCACAGTGGATCCAAACGTGTTCAATGGGTCAAGTGATTGCTGGTTATAACGGTATAATGTTGCTAGGGTCCATTCTTAAAATTAGCATTACAGAAAAAAATTCCTCTCCTGGAATTCTGCTCGGGGCAAGTATTCAAGCTTTATAGTATATAGCTGTCCAAGGTAAGCGAACCTAATTTATATTACTGGATATGATTACTTATTCAAACAATTTGATGAAAAGTTTTAATAATGGTAAATAAAAACACAAGTTATTGGTAAAAACATTGTTTTCTCAAGAGAGAAGACAATGGTTTTACCAATTAAACTCTATTTAAGAAAATAGAGTTTAGATTTAAGCGATTAAAGAGGATTTGAGCAATTTATTCACTTGCTAGTGGTGTTGATGTTGGTTTTAACAAGAATTTGGAGTTTTATTTATTAGAATTTGAGTTATTGGAAACAAATTTCTTCCTTTGTTACGTTTTTACTTTCCCATATACCTAGTATATATAGAGAGAAAGTATTGTGATGGCACAAAAATTCAATTTTGATGGTTTTACACATTTTGAGGTTCCTTGAGTCCAAAAAAGTGTTTTTTAAATAATAATTCCAAAATTGTACCCTTTGTAATAGTTCAGCGTGTAGTACGGATCCTTAAGGGTAATACAAAAACTCTCATTTAGGGGGCAACATTTTGGCTTGACAAGCTATTTTTAAGCCTAGAAATAAAACTTTATTTAGAAGAGCATCATAATACATTGCTTTAAGAAGTTTACTTGACTAGTATTCAGAAAGTACCTGTAATAAGATTTGTAATTACTATCCTCTCTAAATCTTATTACAGGTACTTTCTAAATGCTAGTCAAGTAAACTTCTTAAAGCAATGTTTTATAACACTCTTCTAAATAGAGTTTTATATCTAGTCTTGAAAATGTTGATGTGAAACGTTGCCACTTAAATGAGTGTTTTTTTTTTTTAAACAAATGTCAGTCTTTGTTGACTGTAGTCTGTTCAAACATAATATGGAGCCTTAACTACTGGGGTTGTTTTGTGATGAAATTTGGCATATATATTTTCCAATTAAAGTTTTTTTTAATTTTAGCCCTAAAATGTATCTGTATTTTGGGCACTGCCATCCAAAAATTGAGAAAAAAAATCTATTTAAAAAAACAGTTCCGTCGATTCAGATTAAAAAAAAAAAAATTCTGGGGCGACTGTGGAGGGCGAAATATAGCACATTTTATAAAAAAAGAAAAGTTATGTTTTATATTTAATATATAAAATACCTTTTCCAAACAAAACCCTATACAAGGCCAAATATTTCCGTAGAGAAAATTGTTAATGAAAATTCATGGGTTCAAAACTACAAGATAAAGAAGAAAAAAAAATTCTATTATGCAGTCCATTTAAAAAGTACCCAGGAAGAATCTAGTTTCCGATACATTAATGAAAATAAATCTTATGGCTGAAAAAAAAAATCTAAAAACAAAATGTAAGCCATCACACACACTTAACACTTAAAATATGATAAAATAATAAATAAATTAAATAGGACATTACAGGATTTGATTTCAGTATCAACTTTATACATGAGAATGTTTTGTTTCTTTTTATCAGATAGATTTTTTTTGGCACTTCTATAGATTGCTACTCCCCTTATAAAGAAAACAGAGGGGAGTAACAATCTAAAGAAGGTGTACAGAATGTTCTTCTTTAGACTGTTACTCCCCTTATACAAATAGAAGTGTGATATTCCTTTGTCCCAAAGTAAATTGGATTAAATATCCCTTTCTCTTAATAGTTATTTAGTCAAAGTCATTTATATTCTAAAACAACATGGAAGAGTAACAATCTAAAGAAGTACCAATTTTTTTTGCTTTTGTTCATTGTGGGATCCTATTTAATATGTAAACGTTAAAAAAATATAAATTGAATTAATCCACATCAACTTAAATATACCTCAATTTGAGACTATCAAATATTTTGAATGACAAAAAAAAAAAAATTAATAAATACATGTTCAAAACAAAAAATATACATATATATTATTTGTAGATGGTAATGCTCTCTGCAGATCTTGAAATATCTAATAAAGTTTATTCTCTAAATAAATTACTTATTATTTATGTTAATACATAAAAATGATCTGACATGATTTTTTTTATTATTATTATTATTTTACATGATTTTATTTAACTTTTTTTATTTATTTATTTTTATTATTTTATTTATTATTATTAATTTTTTGTGAGGTACACCATTTTGTGATACATTTTGAACTCACTTTTTGACTACCTAGAAAGCTGAAATATTTCATAGATAATGTAATTCCAAAATCAATGCAAGTTATTTATACATTTTTTCAGTTCTTCAATTTTTTTTTAATATATATTTTGTTTTATATATTACATAAAAGATTTTTTTCATGTTATTTACAATATATGTGCCAAAATAATGTAAAAAAAAAAAAAAAATGTAAGCTACAAAGGTTGTTTTTTGAGGATAAGTGAATACAAAAAATTATGTATATTATTATTTTTCAATCTTTTTTTTTAATTATTTATTTATTATATTATATTAGCCAATTTTTTTCCTCCAAAAAATCCAAAAGTTTAAATTGGAGAATTTTTTTCTTCCAAAAAATAAAATTTAAATTGGAGAATAAAATTAAAAGATTAATTAGGTTGTATTTAATTTTAAATAAAAGGAAATAAAATGTTATATATATTAAATTTTATTATTTACAATTTTTTTTAAAATAAAATTTAATCAAAATGAAAAAAAAAAAAAAGAAATTATAAATGCATTATTAAAAAAAAATTCTTTGAAAATAGCTTTTCATTTCATGCACTTGTTAGCTAAGAAAAAATGTAAACACCAAAAGCTTATTTATCGACATTATTGTTTTTCTGTTACTTAAAATATATATTATTTAAATATAAATATATGTATAATATTATATTTCATTTATAATTTTTTAAATGAAATTAATGAATTTTTTTTTTTTTTTTTTTTATAAACAATCTTGTCAACAAATTTTATGATTTTGTAAAAATTAAAAAAAAAAATAACAAATTACAAAGATAATCAAATAAATGTATAAATAAAGATCATACAAATAAAATAAAATAATAATAATAATTATCAAAACCTGTAAAAACAAACAAAAAAATCCAATTTGTAAATAATAATAATAATAAAAAAAAACGAAAACGAAAAACAAAAGAAAAATTGCACATGCTTTTCTTATTTTTTAAAAAAATCATTCTGCACCGTCCTTTAAAAACAAAAAAAATTATATTGAAAAAAAAAGATGATAAAAATTTAAAACCAAATCGATACTTCGTCCATTTCTAATAAAAAGATTAAAAAAAAAATCATTTTATTATTTTTTAACCGCCCTTTGGTTAAAATAAAAATATCTATAATAATAAAATAAAATTATAATTGTAGAATGCGATTTTTATTATTTATTTTTTTTTTTTTAAATAGTAGATTGTAGAGGTGATAATTATTTTATTTTTTAAATGTTAAAATAATTTTTTCTTTAAATTTGTTGTTTTATTATTATCGTTGTCTTAACCCTGCTAAACTATTATTTTTAAAAACTTTAAGTGTATTGAATATTGATGTAACTACCAGGGGGTACAAAATATTCTTAAAAGCCATGATTTCCCACAGAACATGTACTGTCTATGTTAAGCAAAAAGTCTGATATACATATATATGTATATTGTAGTATTGGTTTCCACCACAAGAGTTACCTATACTATAAGAAGAAAGGGTTAACCTGAGAAGAAGACTGCACTGTAGGGTAGAGTGAAGAGGCAATATACTGTATTGCTTCGAATATAAGACGCATTTTTTTTCTGTTGTTGCATCGCAAAAATCGAGATGCTTCTTATAATTGATGTATTCAAGAGTAACATATCTTACAACCTTTTTTTCTACAAACTTCTCTTTCAAGAGTACCGCTGATATCTTGTTTTTACTTTTTATTTCCAATTCTCTGAATTTTGTCAGGGTACCATTGTCGGGCTCCTATTTCATCAATTTTCAAGAATTTTAACATGTTCAATTTCTGACAAAATATTGGGTCAGAGGGGTTTCAGTTATACCTGTTTATTTCTTGTTAGCTTCAACATTTTATTTTAAAAATCTAACCTCGCTATTTCTCTGCTATCACGGTGTCTATCTTACATCTAAATAAAGATTTTAAATGCACCTTACATCTAAATAAAGATTTAATATTCCAACAATATCCATGGTAAACTGTCTAAATTTGATGTCTAAACAAATTGTTAAAAAAGAGAACGGAAGATTTTCACTTTGAAACAAGGTGCGTCTTATATTCAATGCATTAATGTTCTTTCCAAATTTTGGGTTTGAAAATCGGGATGCGTCTTATATTCGAGGGTGTCTTTTATTTGATATAACACAGTTTTCCACATATAATTTGACAGAACCTGCTGCACTTAATGCAACCGTACTACCTCCTCCCTTCTGAGAGGGCCCCCTTGTGGGTAGTGAAATTATCAGTTAGAGCGTCTCAATGCCTCTAGACCAGTGGTTCTTAACCTTTTGGTAACCATGGCCCCCTTAAAATCTCCAATTATAATATATATAGTACCTAAATACCTTTCGAGACCCCCTGGGGGGCCCCGGCCCCCCGGTTAAGAACCACTGCTCTAGACATCCAGGCGTTTTTAGTAGAAAGTAAAACCCACACTTAGTGTGTTTTTAGTGTTTTATAGTACAAAGGTGACCAAAAGGTGGAGGGTGCAGATTCAAATTTAATGACCACACTAAAAATCCCTTACCACCACCTTTCTGTCTTGCTTCCTTTAGTGATGCCTTAGGCCAGGCGCACAATGGAGACAAAACAGTCTGCAGACTGTATCCGAACTGTCTTGGTTGTGTCTGCCTTGTCACACTTGTGTTGCTACAGCCTTGCAAACTGAAGGCAAGACAGTCCCATATCTTGTACCCAGCGAAATGAATCTCGTGGAAATAGCTGTGATTTTTGCATAAAAGTCTGTGAACAGAAATTTGTCGGGACATCTCCTAGTCTGGAGGACTCTTTTGTCTTGCACCTCCCTTTGCCTCTGTGAGGCAGTATATGAGAGTGTGCACACTCTCATATACTGTATAAGCCCTTGGGGTAGTGACAAAACTGTCTGCTGGCAAAAAGTCTTCTGTCTGTGCCTGGCCTTAGCATAAGAGATTTTGTATGTCCCGATGATCCAAACTCATTGCAGTGATAATTCTCAGTTGATTTGCTCACTACGATTCTATTTGCTTATAAATGCTCTTATCATAAGCTAATCTCTAAAGAATGATTCTTCCAATCACTGGGTCTTGTAACATCAAGCTACACAATAACTCTTAAAAAATAAATGGTACTCTTATAGAAAAGGGCCCCCCTTTTTGTTTTTTATACAGAAGACTTTATATTCCTTAGTCTAACTACCTATTAAGACAAAGGGATATTCAGTCCAATATGCTTTGGGACAAAGGAATATCACACATTTACATAAAAAAAAGTGTGTATTCGGTTGTCAGAAGGTATATTAGATTTAAAAAAAAGTGAGGGGCCCTTTTCTATAAAAATGCCAAATAAACCACAAGAAGATCTATATAAATAAATTAATTCTCGCAACGGGAAATAAATAAATCTTTATCTTCAATATTTTTAAAGAATAATTTCTTAATAATTATTTGGTTGTTCTTCAATAATTATAAGGGTCGATTTAGGAAAATTTGAAAATTTTAGAGTAAATATTACCAAAGTACTATACAAATTATGACAGAATTAAAATAAAAAATTGTAGAAAATAATTAAGTGCCCTTATCATTCAATGCTCTTTCAGTCTTAGTTATTCTTATGTGCTTCACCTACGCATAGTAATTTCAAAAAATCAAAACTCGAAAAATGAAGAATCTAAATTTTTAAATTCTTAAAAATCCCCCCCAAAAAATGCAATTACTTCTTGTTTTTAGATATACAAACTAACTAGGTATGAATCTTAATGAAATTCTATTAGACATTCAAAGCTCTTTTTTTCCCCTGTCATTTAGCTCTTATTATTATTTATTATTATTATTACTATTTTTATTTTTTAATTGTTTTTGTAAATACTTATAATATTAGAAAACAATATATATTTATTATATATTGCATTCTTTATACAAATGTCTATTTATTTATTGTTTTTTGTTTTGTTTTTTTCTAGTTATATATAAAAATTATATAGATTTAACTTAAAAAATAGAATTTTTATGTTTATATTCAATCAAATATATATATATATATATATATATATATATATATATATATATATATATATATATATATATATATATATAAACATATAAACATTCAGAAATATTTCATACGAAATAAATATACATAAATATCTGAGACTACTTTATGTATGAAAAAAAAGGAGAGATGTGAAAAATTATAAAAAAAAAGTTTAATAAATGTGAATTTTTTTTAAAACTATTTATTTGTGTTGCTTATTTAACTAAAATTTTAATTTACCTATGTTTGCTTAAAAAAAGAAATAGAGTTTTACTTAAATTTTAAATAAAAATCCTCAGGCGTCTTATAGTTTCATATTTTTTCAAAAAATAAAAAATAAATATATAAAAATACAAATAATGGTTAATGCAGGATATTTTTATTAAAATTTTTTTATTTAATATTTATTCAGAGCTAAAATTAATTGTGTCTACATAGACATCAGACTATCAGACGGACAGATATTTTTAAAAACCATGTTTTTGGACTCAGGACTCATGCGACCACAAACCAGGGTTACCAAACCTAGCTCAGCTGTTCTCATTTACTTCCTTTTAAAATTACCATACATTCACGTACCACTCAAATGAAATGTTTGTAATAACACACGACCCTACATCTGTTTGTGTTCAAAGATAAATAAGGTTATTTCTACAGGGAGGAAATTTATACTGATCACCAATATCTACCTGAATTCAGAGCCATAAGAATTTTTTTTTCCACCCAGACCTAAACTTATGCTTTCTGTGTTTTGGCATTTTTGTTTTAGGTAGCTCACCACGCTCCAATAATTTTTTTTTTTTTTTTTAAGTGGTAGGACCAGTGGATTCACCGCCATTACTCATTTTACCAAAATATACACTTACAAGATAAAAATCACGAATAACGATGTAAAGAGAATACAATAGTGACACGACAAACAAGAAAGTTAAAAGCCAATTGAACTGAAACGGAAACGCTGAATAAAAGTAATAAAGAGAAAGCAAAATTTCACAGAAAGTTTGGACAGCGGATTTACAGTAATATTGTGCTAGCTAAACTTCCCAGAATTATTGAGCCTCGGCAGCGAGAAAGTTAGTATAAATCAGTTAAAATAATCTGGCTTGTTACATTCCAATACTATTTTATGGAAATTTGACATAGTTTTTCGGCCGATTACCGTATTTTTGAGTAAAGTAATGAATTAATTACCATTCTCATACTTGACTAATAATTAACTTCTGTTTACGGTAATTACAGTACAATCCTGCCTCAAACATGTAAATCTATCAAAATCAAATTTTCTCACCATCTCAATACTTTCTATATTCGATGGTGTTGCGCCAAAAGGACCAATCTGAAAAAATCCACAAGGGCCAATCTGCAACTATATCATGTTGGTTTTTTTATTTATAATTAATAAAATAAATTTGGTTATTTTGACTTATTAATTAGGTATCCAAGTATATTTTAAACGAATAAAAATATAAATAAGGAATTCAAATATTAATTTTTCATTATAGCTTTTCAAGTTTTAGAATTCAAATACAAAATGCAGATTGGCCCTTTTGGCGCAACACCATCGAATTATATACAACACTTATGAGAAAGTAAAGAGTGAGTGCAGTTTTTACAAAAAAAAAAAAAAAAAAAAAAAAAAAAAAAAAAAAAAAAAAATGGAACTAAAGAACATTTTTTATTTCCTATTTATGTCTGCATAAGTAATAAATATATTAATATTAGTGATAAACAGAACAAAATATCATGGAATACAAGCAAGCTCTTATGTCTTCATATATTCCTGATAAAGTTAAATTTTCCTTTCAAAAAAGTATTGTAACAAATTAAAACAATTACATGGTTACTAGTGACGTGTTATCAAAACCTTTACTACATAATTTTTAAGTCATATGAAAACAATTTAGTCCTTCACCTTGAAACTTTTTATCATGTAGATTTGTAGATATTAATGAATTTTGAAGTAAAAACATTTATTTTTATCATAATATTAATTAATAAAAAGATATGAATCTATTGAGTGTAATCAAGTAAATACAATGCAAGCATAAGTTGGTAATTCACAGTTAAGATCTACGTTTAGACTTTGGTTTTTCTTCTTTAGGCAGCACTGTTCTGTTTTTAACTTCTAAACAATAATATACATTGGCAACACTGAATAATAAAGTTAGAATTTGAAATATTACTAGTTGAACTTTGAAATATCACTGGCAGATGTGTTAAAACCATTTGAATAACCATTTTATTTATTTAGTGAGTAAAAATTTTAATTGCTATTAGCTAAAAACTCATAGATATAATTTCTTAGGTGGATTATAAGAACACTTCACTGTAGAAATTGGTAAGAATTCATGAATTTCATCGAAAAGGAGGTGGGTAAAGCCATAGGTTTTATGCATGAATTATAGGCCATGGCAATAAAATTAAATGACTGAGCAGTGAGTTTGAACTCTACTTTTCATCAACATCTACATTAGTCTTTTGATTGGGTTGTTAATTAAAATTAACTGAACCTATCTAAATTATTGAAATGTAAAAAATACAAAACCCTTAGGTAAATCTGCAGTTATCCAGCCACCTAGGAAAAGAGGTTAGAAAATTAATGTCCCCTAAATCGAATGTATTGTTTGGACAAAAGAATATCACCTCTAATATGTATTAATTATATAGATATAATCTTTCAAATGTATAACTCTTAAAAAATGAACTCTTTTGACAAAGGGATATAATCTCTTAAGTGCAAAATTGGGTCGCCAAGCGATTCTCGACTGTATGGATAACTGCAGATTACCCAACCCTTATATCAAGGACTAATATATTTTATTAGTAGATAAAATTCATTATAGGTTTTGTACAGCATGATAATGAATTAAGGTTTCATTTGAGGCCTTATGACTTATTACTATTACTAATACTATCGATTTGTCAAGAGATGGTAACCTAAATGATCATTATAAACTTAATGATTGGATAGTTAACAGTAGAGCATAGTGGATAATAGTTGTGCCATACTCAGGAAGGAGGCCCAAAGAAATGTTTCCGGTAAAATTAAATACAGTAGAACCCCTCATATCCGACTTCGGGATATCCAACCATGACACCCCTCGATTAAAAAAAAAAATTAATCTGACACGACCGGACTTCTTCCTTATCAGAATGTTGAGTGTAAAACAATAAAAGCAGCCAGTCGGTTTTTTGCTATCATATTGATGGCTACACTGCTTTTCTCATTATCGTGCGCATCATTTTATATTTACAACCCAGTTTTGTGCTATGACTTTAATGAATATGGCGGCTAAACTGAAACTAAAGCGGGTTGAGTGTACATTACTGTAGGTGTTAGATATTCTACAATCGCTTCACAAAGGTGAGTCCGTTCTAAAACTAACTTCAGAGTTAAGAGTTGGTGTCAAACAATAATTATTAAAGAATGGGAAAAGGGTCTGGAAGACTTTGATGCGTATTCCTTGACAGGATTAGTATATATACATACCTAGATTAGAGTATGTAAAGTTAATTTTTACACTTTAATATTCGCTTTTCTTTGTTCGTCGGATTGTCCAACTTTTTTGTGTTGCGACCATGCTCCGGTCCTGTGGTTGACAGATATGAGGGGTTCTACTGTACATTGAATTAAATTAGGGTGCTTTCTTTAGACCAAATCAGTTTTTTGCTGATAGAAATAAATGTATTGAGTTGAATTAAAGTGAGCACTCTAGACCAGCCCCAGTCGGCCCGGATTTTTGCCTATGGAATTAATTGTATTGAATTAGATTAGGGTGTGTATTTAAACAAACAACAACTTTTCAGACACTAGTCCAGCCTGGATTTTCGATGATGAAATTAAATTTGAGTGCATACTCAAACACACAACAATATTTCGGCCACGGCAATTGTGCAGCCTCGTAAGATTTCCTGGTTGACTCGAGCAAGGTATGTATAATTGACATTAAGGGTAGTGGATTATTTCCAGGGGCCGTTCTAGTGTGTCAACCTTAAAAGAGAAAGTAAAAATGGAAGGCAAAACTTTCTTATGTGTCATTAACACTGAATTTCAATACAAAAATTTTAAGAAGGATTCAGAAGAAACCTTTTTTTCTTTTTTTTAAATCAAATTATAATTATCATTAACTAAGGGAGACATACTACAGAGAAAAAAATAGACCCCAGCACCGGGACTTAAACCACGGGCCATTTATATATCCGTTACAGGCGCTCTTACCAACTTGATTTAAATTAATATTTAATCCTTCCGTAGTATGAAAACTACCTAAAACTTAAAAATTTGAATTTCTTATTGATTATACTAGGTACAGGTACTAATTGAGTACTTTATAATTATAAGCGTTAATTCTCGGTCTAGTTCTATTTGCCGTGAATATTGGCTTGCTAGACTTGTAGAAAAAGATTGAAAGCTTGGATTCAGGACCTGGTATCGGTAACGACAGAGAAAAATCATTCTCCAGTATAGCTCAGTTAGTAAGAGCGCCTGTAAAGGATATATAGGAGGCCCGTGGTTCAAGTCCCGGTGCTGAGGTCTATTTTTCTCTGTATGTCTCCTGTAGTTAATGATAATTATAATTTGATTTAAATTAATATTTAATCCTTCCGTAGTATGAAAACTGCCTAATACTTAAAAAATAAGAAACCTTTTCTGGGAATTTTTTAATTTATTATTTATTTACCTAACATATGATGTATTTTTCTTTTGAAATTACTTCGTAGATTTAATAGCGAAAGTAAGTCTCTTTGAGATACAAATTTAAAAATTTATGCTTTACACAAATTTTTTTTTGTGTGCAGTTTTTAACTTACAGGTTTTTACTGATTCCTACAAGTAAATTTAAACTTAATATATACATACATGGATCAAAAAGCTTAATATATTTTTAAGGTCTTTTATTTTTAAAAAAATATTTTTCTTTTATTTTTAAGAAAATATTTTTAATACAAGCCCTTATTCCTGCAATCTTTTCGTGAAATTATAGACTACAGCGCCATCTCTGAGTCAGGGTTAGAACTAATGCAAGATTCAAAGCCAGTAGTTTTCATGTTCTCTACTAGGTTTCTCTGACATCGTTCATTTAATCATCCCACCCAAACCTTGTTTTTCTGCACTCTCTTTAGTTTTTTCTCACAAATTAGTTTATCTTTTATTTTTAAATAAAATAGTATTAAAAAACAGTAGTAGTATTATAAACGAAAAAATTAAAGAAGAAAAATAGTATGACAACTTAGGATGACTTTAATTATTTTAGTCAGTATAAATCAAAGCATTAATATGGCTACAATTTATTAAAGATGTAATTTTAAAATTTGGTTCAAACCAGGAGTGTACTTGAATCAGAACGCCGTTCCAGTACTGCTTTAGTGGATGAAAAATACTTTTTTGCACAAAATATGTTCCCAAAACTAAGGAAATTTTAGTATTTTACTTGATATTTCAATGCAATTTCGTTCCTTAATTATGTATTGTTTAAGTAGCATAAAAATAAATAAATAATAGTTTTTTCAATTTCTCATTTTAGGATTTTTAGTTAGTAGATGTGTAGTATTATGTCATACTCGCACAAGTTTAAAGGGATTAACTTTTGCTTAATTTATGTGCAGTATTAAAAAACCATAAATTAAATCAAATTATAATTATTATTAACAATGGGAAATAGAAAGAGAAAAATAGACTCCAGCACCGGGACTCAAACCACGGGCCTCTATATTTCCGTTACAGTGCTCTGACCAACTAAGCTATACTGGAGAACTTAGTTGGTCAGAGCACTGTAACGGAAATATAGAGGCCACTGGTTCGAGTCCCGGTGTTGAAGTCTATTTTTCTCTGTCTATTTCCCATTGTTAATAATAATTATAATTTGATTTAAAATTTAAACTTTCCGTAGTATGAATACTACCTTTGTCATTTACTTGAAGACGGATACTTTAATAAAAATTTGTTTACCTGCTGAAATTGTCATTTACAGCATGGGCCAAGAAGGTTATTTGGACCATTTTAGGGAACAATACTTTTAAACACACCCCCGCTTTCAGTATGTATGCAGCGCTGTCAGAGCAGGGCAGTTCGGTTACTTCTATCCTTTGGCATGGTCAAAAAATGTAAAACACAAACTGGCAACAAAGGTTAAAATCACTGAGAAAGTTCGAAGACTATAAGAACACAGTAACAGTTAACAATCAGAGTCAGAGGTGGAATGATATTGGTCAAGTATCTGAGTACCGTTAGCAAAATATAACACTGTTTCTAAAGGAGGAGTTAATAGTTAATCCCTAAACCATTCAATATTACTACGAATGGTTATCCTCTAAGTACGCTACTTATATCTTATAAAAGGGCCATTGGCATTGACCTAGACTTAAAACTACCTGACTTACCCCAGATTATTTGCTACATGCGGCTTAAAATTTGTTTTTTTTTTACCTTAGAATTGTTTTATCATTAAAATATTCCATAATATTCTCAAACGTGCAAAATATGTGAAAATATTCTATAAACCCAGAAATATGCTTTTTTATGTCCTTATAACTTTTAAGGGGGGGGGGAGGCAGAGCCCCCAAAATACGAAAATGAGGCATTTCATTGTTATTAAAGCTAATGTCAATTCCTAACCCTAGTAATCACATGAAAAGGAAGGTTTCAAAATTACAGTATTGACCTCCTGATCCCTCACTTCCTGAGCTCTCATCCGGAGCAGTGTCAGGCGTTAAGTAACTCCGAATTTACATAAGTCAGGGTATTACCGCACCTTTAAAACAACCCTTCCGAAATTTAATAAAATGAATCCAGTGTGTGAGGGTTAGTTAGCAAACTTGCAAAACCCACAGTCTTAAACTAATGTCATTATCAATTTACAATATACCTCTGATGATGGCTCAAATTGGAGGGAGGTATGTTTCACACTGATGATATTAAGTGAATGTGTGAAGTGCTCGATTTCCTCCCATCCAGAAAGATGTGTTCTGGATTTGCTCAATAGACCAACTTAAGTGGTCAATGTCTACAGAATTAAAGCCCTAGCATTCAGGGCTCAATTATACCCTTATGTTAAGATAAAAAAAGGTTAGATAATAAACATTCAACACACCTTATATTATGGTAAAAATAATTTGTTCCTTTTATTCATAAAACAAAAAATCAATGACAAAAATACAAACTAGATGTAAAACTAAATTAAAAATACACAAACATTTTAAAAAATGAAAAAAAAAGCTTTAAAAATAATTAAGTAACACAAAGCTTGTTAAATAGGCCTTCAAAATTAAACCAAAAAATAAAAAGTCTTATCAAAGTTCAATAACAGTAATTACATTAAGTAGCCAGTCTAAGAACAATGTTTTAAAAAGTCTTTTATTTTATTTTGAGTTGAGTTTATCTTTTTGTTTATGTTAGGTGACATGGATAAAGCATCTGTCAGTAGTACATTTAAAAAAAAAGAAGTTAATTTTTTTAATATGGTTTTATTAGAGTTTTTTATTGGGCTTAACTTGAAGTCGAATTTCAACAGGAAATGCCTGAGGAGGAATTATATAATAAAAATCGGTGGAGGAAAAGCCTCCAACAGGCATACTACTGTAGAAGGCTTAAGCCTACAAAAGTGGCTTATATAACTACACACACACACACACACTATATATATATATATATATATATATATATATATATATATATATATATATATATATATATATATATATATATATATATATAATGTGTGTGTGTGTGTGTGTTTGATGGATGGCATGGGGTTGCTGTGTGGCTCCATAAATTGTATAATTGGCATTTTAAAGGAGTCAAATCAATAATTTATTTGCCAAAGATGATGAAGAGAAAGACAAAAAAAAATGCACTTAAATGTTGATTTAACTTTTTCAAATTAAAAATATTATCTTCACACATTTTTTTAGGTTTTCTCTATCCTAAAATCCTTATGAAGCTATCATCTTTTCTCATATGTTCATATAGCTTGTACATAACCATTTCAACTAATTCTTATGAGAATAACCCAAGAAGGGTATAGAAAAATAACTAAGAGCCGTTTTAATTCCTTTAAAGATTTAACTACTCAAGAAGCAAATGTGTTAAATATGCTTTATTTGCTAATTTGGTATTTACCTAATATTTTCTTTTATTGCCGATATAGGTCCTGGGCACTCCAACGGAGGAAACGTGGGAAGGAGTAAGCAGACTTCCTGGCTACACACCTCACAAACTCTTCGAATTCTAAAGGGGACAGAAGCTAGGACTGGCCTTTCCTCGTCAATATGATATAGCTGAAGGAGAAAATATGACCTCTGTCCTCTTACAGGTATGTTATCATTATTTAGGGAGCATTCGGAAATACTAATCAGGTTAACCAAGAAGTAACCAGTGTGAATTACTTTGAAATTATTTTTTTCAAAGTAATTTTTAATAGCAATGCTATAAAATTTAAATAAAACATATATTTGACTCTATATAGTTAAATTTAACCAATCTAGACTATGTCAAACCAATTTAATAATGCAAATAGAACAAATTTTGATTAAAAAAACAAAAAAAAAAAGTATGCAGAAACGAGTTTTTCTTGATATTTGAGCTTGTATAACTTTTTTACTACCTCAATATACAAAATTATTTTTATTTTCATTAACCTATCGCAAGAACACTGAAGTTGTGCCAGATCACCAGCCCCATCAGAGATATAGAGGCCTAATAATGGCAAATTAAAAAAATTCCACTTTTGAAAAATTTATAAAAATAAAAGTATGCAAGTATTACCAATGATAATGGTATTTTTTTGGGGTAATGCTACTGATGTACACCTATTCAACTGATAACTTAAACAACCTAATAATCTAAACAACCTATATAACCAAAATACTGACTGCTTCAACCGAATCCAGAATACGGTTAGCAAACCATCACATTAGCTTCTATGGCGGAATTTCATCTTAATTTAAAAAGTGTTTTATCTCTTGTTGCGTTGTTTAGTTTTTGCAATTCTTTTTTAACATTTAGTTTTTGTGAAACATAGACCTTTATTGGCACTCTACTACTTTGTTAGCCACCTTTTTTTATTTTGAAAGGAAATAGGAAAGGGATGACAGCTATACAAAGATTTAACCTAAAGGGGTGCCACTGCAATAGTTTATGCACTTGAGGAATTGTTACAGCTTCACTTCTATTCTTCCATCTAACACCAAACAAAAACCAATTTATAACCTCTCTTTGTTTATAACCTTTTCGGTTGACCGCTGCCTTAAACCGGTCCCATTCGGAAACAAAATTATTTTTAAGCCGCCACGACACTAACCACAACAAATCGCTGGTTGACCGAGTGGTTGACCAATTAGTGATTCCGAAAGCACCCTTAGTTTCTTCATATAGATTTATATTTCTGTTTCTTGTGCTCCCAGTTGCATAGGTCAATTATGGCTCTTCTAATATAGCTAAACAGCATTGGGTGTGGTTACATCTTGTATGGGTGATCACATCTGTGGGTTCATTCCTGGGTGTTCACCCAGAATTGCCACATAAATGGTTAGCTTCTTATATGAAGTGGTGATTAAATGGTTGTGTATGCCAAATTATAAGGTCAATGTAGAAGATGGAGTGATAAACAAATCTTGTGTAATCCATTACATATATATAGTCGTATAAGCCGTTTGGCAGGGCTGCTCTCCACGGGCTATTATGCCACAAAGTTAGTTAAGCAACCACTAACAGAAACTTGAACAGTTACATAATTCTTATTTATGAACCCCCCCCCCCCCCCCCCAATACACCTCAACATTATAAACTATTTACATTTGTAATTTTTCTATTTGCAAGCAACAGTAGATTTTTTACTTAAATTTACTTGAGATTTGAAAGCAAAGAATACATTTATCATATTTTTTTTCTTAAAAATTAATTTAGAATTTTTTTTTAAAATTAGACATTTTTTTCATATTTTAAAAATTCATTTTTGAGGCTTATTATTAGGTAACGCTTGTTTACTCTCTAAGAAGTATCGCCAAACTTGTGAAAGAGGCACAAGAAAGTTTTTATAGCGCATTAATCTTTTATATTTATCACTCCATTGACCGTAGTACAAATCGAATAGCACTTCCACTTGTTCCATCATTTTAATGCACTCAATTACCATCACGCTGAAAAATAATAATAGAATTTATTAAAATCATTATTTACAATCTGTTACTCTATATGAGTTGTATAAATAGAAAGTTAAGGATCTACTAGGACAAATTACAAGAAAATTTAGCCACAGTCCTTGTCCCAATTTTATATTGTGGTTTTTCTGTAAGCCTGGGGAATTCTTTCAACCCAAATGCCCAGAGTGGGTTACAATATCAAGTTAAACCATTTTACCATAATCTTTCTGTAGTTCAGATTTCTGGTCAGATTCAGATAAGTATAAATCTTCCAAAGGAATATTTGCAGTCTCCACACTCCACTGGAAAATCTAGATTTATCATAATCTAGTTCTATTCGAAATTATTTCCTTCCTTCGTTCCTCGACTGTGTTTTTCTCCAATGTGTGATAGCGACTCATCATGAAAGAGGTGTAGTTCAATAACCAAACAACGTCTTCACACAAAAATTGTAATTGGAACAATTGACCGGTTTCAGCTGTTCTAAAGCAGCCTTCTTCAGATAATCTTGAGGTTACTGGATTGACTTCACGAGTACAAGTCACTTGTACTCGTGAAGTCAATCCAGTAACCTCAAGATTATCTGAAGAAGGCTGCTTTAGAACAGCCAAAACCGGTCAATTGTTCCAATTACAATTTCTGTGTGAAGACGTTGTTTGGTTATTGAACTACACCTCTTTCCCTTGCTTCGGTTCATCTACTATAGACAGATTTTTTTAACTTTGATGGATTAGAACATCAAGTTGGAAATATCGGTGGCTCATTTCTTGGAGGTGATTCTTAAATAGTTTAGGATGTGTCTATCCAGTCAGATAAAGTGGAATAAAATAATTAGTGGTTTTGACTTGAGATTTTGTGGTACCACTTCATAATTATGACTAGAGAGGTTAGAAAAATGTGTTACAGTTTGAGTTAAAAGCATTTTGAACACCATTCTGTAGAATATACTTTTAGTTAGAAAAATGTGTTATTGTTTGAGTTGAAAGCACTTTGGACACAATCCTGTAGATTATTCTGTTGAGTTATAGGTTGAATTAAAAGCTCTTTGGACATAATCCTGTAGATTATTCTGTTGAGTTATAAAAATGGGTTATAGGTTGAGTAAAAAGCACTTAGGATATAATCCTGTAGATTATTCTGTTGGTTAGAAAAATGTGTTATTGTTTGAGTTAAAAGCACTTTGGACACAATCCTGTAGATTATTCTGTTGAGTTATAGGTTGAATTAAAAGCTCTTTGGACATAATCCTGTAGATTATTCTGTTGAGTTATAAAAATGGGTTATAGGTTGAGTTAAAAGCACTTTGGACATAATCCTGTAGATTATTCTGTTGAGTTATAAAAATGGGTTATAGGTTGAGTTGAAAGTACTTAGGATATAATACTGTAGATTATTCTGTTGGTTAGAAAAATGTGTTATAGTTTGAGTTGAAAGCACTTTGAACATAATTCTGTAGCATATTCTGTTATTTTAACATTATACCGCAGAATGTTAAGTCAGTTTTTTTTTTTTTTTTTTTTTTTTTTTTTTTTTTTTTGTCTCATAATTGCATTGCGGATTAAAAAACATTTTCCAAATGAACTCATGGCAGAACATGTTTTGCCAGAAAAATAACTCCATTTAGAAGCGGACTAACTTAATATATACTACGTTCACACATCGTTTTGGAAACGGTTTTGAAAACGATCCGCTAGAGTTCAAAATGCTGTACAAACGGAGAATGACGGATCGTATCGGGTTAGATCTGCTCCACGAAAAATACTTGATCGGAACGGGGCATTGAAATTTAAAACGCTTGTATGAACAGGTCGTGGAGGGGATCGAGATATCAGGTTATTTTACTCTTTTCCACTTTTTAAGTTCTTAAAGCTTTCAAGTTTTCGAGAGCTTCCGTTTCTTTTTTTTAAACTGCATAAACGTTTATAAACAAAAGTTAATACTATAAAGAACCTGTAAAAACTTTTAATAACTTTTAAATAAAATGTAAAAATTCGTGGACATATTAGGTAACAAGAAAGAAGGTTTTACTCCTGACGTCACCGTTACAAGATATCGAAAACAAATATGTCGATCATCTGTATTTTTTGCTGTGTGAACGGGGATCGTTTTGAAAAAGAATTGGATCCGAAACGCTTTCAAAACAATGTGTGAACGTAGTAATAGTGAAAACTAGTTTAAAATTCATGTCAATATAAACACAATTTTAAGAACCACAGTAAGAATAAAAAAAAAGAAGTTACCTGTCCTTTGCATCGCAGTCAGGGCTATTCGCCGAATATTTGTTCATAATAGTGCAACAGAAAACATTAATACAATTGTTCATTACATTAGCCAGTTCTATACTGTTAGATCCATACCATTTAGAAATGGCAGGGATATTTTGTTCTTTAAGAATATAATAAGCTCGTTCATAATTACCTAAACATAAAAATTACATCACATATTTCAATATTTTAAAAGTAATGTAAAAAAAACAAAAGTAAAACAAACCAGATATTGTGTTCACATAAATCTTTGGGTTGTATATATTTTTATTCTTTTAGTAGGTCTTTATCTTTAGGGATGAAGAAAAGATAATTATTTTCTTCTAGTTCATTAACAAGCTTAATTTTTCCCATACCTGGGCATCTTCAGGCCTTGAACTGAACTATCCGGAAATTAACATCTATAGTGTATAAACAAAAACAATCACAATTCGGAGTAATCGCTACAACCAACTCTCCCATTCTATTGTTAACGCATTGAGTTGAGCAACTCAGGGATATAAGCCCTGAAGCTATCCCTCAGTTATATGACAAAAAAAAAAAACTGAAACTAAAAAATAGCAAATTTAAAATATAGCATACCTAATGCACTGTGGCATTTAACTATTCTATCATAGACTAATCCGACATCTTTATTGAGTTCATACAAGTATGTTCTTCTTGTTTCTAAAACTTCTTCAAATATTTCAAGAGCTTTAGACCAGTCTCTTCTAAAGTAATCCATTGCTAGAGAAACACAAAAAAAAGTTCAGTCATAACAAAATAAATCTTTCTAAACAAAAATCATCAAAAACAAATTATTAATAAAAATTAAAGAAGGTGTTTAATTTTTAACGTTTTTCGAATAAAATAAAATTATGTTCCTTAGAATCTACTTATAACACACAAGAACCAAAATAAATTTTAAACTTACCAAGTGAATATTTCTCATCGGCTTCAGTAAGCTGACGTATTATCTCTTTAGAAGTGAGTTGAAAATTAGAACAATCTAAACAAACGGTATTTACAACAGGTCCAGTGCATTTAACACAGAGTACAGCAGTCGACTTTTCATTAGGATCAACAGGTGCTGAACATGCATCACAATCGCAATCAAACTTATACTGAGATCTTAACACCTCACGCCTTTCTATCCGAGTGTTTCTCATACAGTCCACACCTGTAAGATAAAACAAACGAGTTTAAAATCTAAACAAACATAAAAGTGCACTAAGTGTACTGGAAACAACCTTGGTACTTTATAAAAATGTACATTGGACTAAACATCCCTTTGTCTAAATAGTTATTTAGTCAAAAGTCGTAGGAGTAAAGGGGAGTAACAATCTAAAGAAGTACTACTAATTGCAGATTATTAAATCACACAATAAATAAGTCCAGAAACAACTCGCAACATTTGGTTTAAAATTTTTCAGTACAAACCATAACAGTTGAAAATTTCTCCTTCTTCTTCTATTTCTTGATTAGCTTTCACCAACAAGAACTGGCCATAAAAACTGGACAAACAAACAAATACAAGATAGATTTATTTTAATGAATAGTAGGTAGATAAGAGAAATATAAACTCACAAAAATAAATAACATTTAACTGGATATACATCTGCTTTATAAATAAATAACCATTTATTAGAAATATGAATACAATTCGATTCAATATTATTAATTTTCAGATTATTTCTAAATTAGATGACTGCTGTGGTTAATTTTTAGAACGAATGTTTTCCATTTACCAACATGCATTGCAATACTCTGACAATAATAGACTTATTTTTATTATAACAACATAATATAAAATTTGAACAACTTATAATTTATACCAATATGATTTTATTTTTCACAACTTCACTTATAACAACATAATAAACAAATAGGTTTGTAACTTTTGATAATTTAATTCCATTGGTTACCATCCATCCATTCCTCACAATATACTTCTCCCATCCTTCTACGTTCTTTTCTATCCTACGCTACTCTCCTCCAGGTGATTCCTCCGCAGCATGTTCTCATTTATTTATCCTATAAAGTTCTTGGTCTCCCTCATTTTCTTTTATATTTAATTGGTGTCCACTCTATTATTTGTTTAGCCCATCTCTCATCCGTCGTCCGAACCAGATGTCCTGCCCATTTCCATTTTCTCTTTATAGCTTCCTTCCCTATGTCTTCTACACCTGTTTGTTTGACGTATCCATCTATTGCTTTTCCTATAGTTCAATCTAATATTCAACATACTCCTCTCTATTCTCCTTACAGCGACCTGAGTTTTTCTAAATTGTTTTTGTTGGTACTCCAACTCTCACATCCATATAGTAGCACATCTACTATTTAAAGTTAAAAAAAAATTGGACTATAACTTCATAATTAATGCTCTTAATATTATTAATGATTTAATAATAAAATTACCAATTAGCAATGTTGCTCCGACAAGAATGGTTCATCATAGAAGCAGAAGGGTAGATAGCAGTAGCTATTTTATCTTCACTTTCCATTGCAACACGTGTACCTGAAGGAGTATCTGCGGTTCGAATATCATCTATAGAGTGTCCGTTTGTTATAAGTCGTCCGATATCTAAAGATAGGCTTACATAGCTGTCGCAAGATTTAGAAAAACCAACCTCTTCTAGGTATAAACTTAAAGCGTAGCCTGTCTGTAACACATAACAAATATTTCAGGGTATAGTCTAGCCAATGAAACTCTAATTTTAGCATATTGCAGAAGTAAATCGGAATATAAAGATATTTGTTTACGGATGCAAAAAAATTAACATATCAATAGGTCCCAATTATATACTAAAATAAAACATATAACATTAAACAAAGGTCTTTATACATTTCTTAATAACTCTAATGGTTTGAGAGATATTTGCAGTTGAAATCTTGGTTTTTCCATGGTACCTACCCTGGGTGGTTTAAAATAATTTCTTTCTGTTTTACTTTTTTTTGCTATTATTACACTATGCAACTTACAAAAAATTTTTATTCATAATGACATCACCACCTACTTCCTATCTCTACTTGTCTAATTAAGAAGAACAACTTTAGCACAAATTTGAGACATCAATTTGAGTCCAGACACTCTTCTCTTAATCTTTTACTTATCTCTACTTTTTTAATTAAGAATAACAGCTTTAGCACAAATTTGAGTCCAGACACTCTTAATCTTTTACCTATCTCTACTTTTTTAATTAAGAATAACAGCTTTAGCACAAATTTGAGACATTAATTTGAGTCCAGACACTCTTAATCTTTTACCTATCTCTACTTTTTTAATTATGAATAACAGCTTTAGCACAAATTTGAGACATTAATTTGAGTCCAGACACTCTTAATCTTTTACCTATCTCTACTTTTTTAATTAAGAATAACAGCTTTAGCACAAATTTGAGTCCAGACACTCTTAATCTTTTACCTATCTCTACTTTTTTAATTATGAATAACAGCTTTAGCACAAAATTGAGACATTAATTTGAGTCCAGACACTCTTAATCTTTTACCTATCTCTACTTTTTTAATTAAGAATAACAGCTTTAGCACAAATTTGATTTAATTTTTAATCAGTTGCTAGTATATAGGATATATGATTTATTATTTTTCTTTAAGTATAAACGAAAATGAAACTTTTGGAGAAAACGAATAAAACTATATTTTACCAAAGAATAGTTGTAAACATCTTCAGGAGGCATCCTATTAAAATGATGAAGTAAAGAAGCACTTCTCGCATATCCACTAGGATCTAGTGGTTTAACAATAGCTAATCTCAGTGCTAGATGAGCAATCCCAGTTGAATAAGCTATCGATAGACCTCCATTACATTCATATCTGTAACAAAACAAAGCATCAAATTTAATAAATTATAGATTATTCTTTGGGCTGGGGTTCCCAGCACTTGTTAATAGTTCTAGTTAAAAGTAAAATTTGATCAAAATTGATCAGCTTTTACTCAAGTTTTCACATCAATATTAACGAAAGATCCACAAAGACAGTGCCATTTTTTTGAAACAGTAGGATCTTAATGAGCTTGGTTCGATTATAATAATGAGTATATATAAAATAATGATTAATTACCTGTGATAGCTAAAAGCATTGTCCCTGCATGCTTCAGAACAATATGTTATTCCACTGCAACCACTACATCTGAAAAGATAAAACAATATTAGTGAGAGTAAAATGATGTGGCAATTAACTGGCTGCGTAATTGTTTATATAACTGATAAAAAACCACGGCATACACCGTTTTACTAACATATAATGTAAATTAAACAACAGCTCTTTAAAGGCTGTTGCCAGGGGGTTAGTTATTGTGGCCATCTAACCTAGATTATTTTAATATGTATTAGGATTTTAGACTCAATAACTGCATCTTTAATATCTTACGAAGACATTTTGTAAACATTAAATAAATACATCGCAGGTTGACATAGTGAGATCTTGTCTTCAAATTTGGTTTTTTTGAGGTAATATGTCCCGAACAGAATTCTTTATTGACTAATGTATCCTTTAAAGACCAGTGGTTTACGTTTCTTAACAACTTAAGTATCCCTAACTCTTATCCTAGAAGATTTGAGGAATGAAAGCTCTTATGGTCAGTAGTTTATCATTCCTATTATTTTGTTACAATTAAAAAAAAAAACAATATTAGGGGATCTAGGAAATAATGTTTTATTGAAAATTTCAAGGAAAGTATAGAAAATTAGATTTTTAAGTCATCTGAAAACTTAGTTTTTAGAGTTTTCTTTCATATATGATGTTACACTGTGTCATCAATATAAGAAACCCAACTTGAATTGGTGTAGCCAAGTGTTAACCATAGTCATAACTTGATCAAGAACCAAACACTGACAGACTGTGTAATGATACAAATTCCAGATTGATAATTTAAAGTGGTCACAATCCCTCATCACGTAATAACCTAAAGTCGTGAGGATAAAAACGTAAAATAAAAGGATGAATAAAAGAGAAATGTAACTTACGGAATAGGACACTTAATAGCGTGGCAGCAATGATTGCAGTAGTAAAGACGAAACTGCGGAAGAACTACAAAGGCAACTGGTTTCTCAGTGAAAAGTACTGAACCCAACTTCAACTTCTTTTTGGCAACAACATACCTTCCTCTCTCATGACTCTTCCTGAATAAAAGAGACAAACATTATCATAATTATAGCTACAGTATAATCTGTTGAGCTTTCGAAATCAAAATAGAACAATAAGGGTCTAAATTTGTACATTCATTTTGAACATTAGTTGTTGGTAAACACCAGATAGAATTTGAGAAATAAGAGTGTTGATAGAGTTCATCTTAATAAATATAAAGAAACAGTCTCTCCACGGAAAATAATACTTGTTTATTTATCAAAGCAGCTTTTGGCTTTTATAAAGCCATCATCAGTGCCGATTTTGAAAGAACCAGAGTTACGTAATAAAAAAATATGTTGTGGGCGAGTCATATGATGTCGGAGACTAGAGTAAGACTCACTTTAGGAGTCTTACTTTAGTCTGAGTCTTATTGAGGAGTCTGACAAAAGGAAGTCTTACTTTAGTCTCCGACATCGTATGACTCGCCCACAACATATGTATTATATGTAACTCTAGTTTTATATCTAACTCTGTGATGGCTTTATAAAAGCTGAAAGCAGTTTTGATAAATAAACAAGTATTATCTTCTTTGAAGAGACTGTTTCTTTGAATTCACCAGATAGAATGTCGGTCTCCAAGAAAATGAGCTAGGACTACTTTAGTGACAATTGCAAGAGCTAGTAATACACTAACGGTATTGTAGAAGTGTAGTTCAATAACCTAAATATCTACAATGATGAATTGCTATCACACATTGGAGAAAGATACAGCAGAGAAACTAACTAAGCAAATGATTAAATAAATACAAATGATGGTTTCATCTAGTTTAATAATGTAGCAGTATATTTTTCAGTCAATGTTTTAATTGTAATTTGAAATTGAGGCTACAACTTTAGTTTGATCAAAATCAACAATGTGTTAAGTGCTTTCAACGTATTCTTTAAAAATCTGCTTTTGAAGGTTCTGATATGTTTCTAATAGCAATAAGGCACACACTTCTGGGCCTAATTGCTTGGCTTTGCACCCCCACTACTTATAAATTCCTGAAGATGGGTTAGCATTCTACCAGATTGATTATAAATTAGGTTTCTTAAGTCCAAATAATTTCGATCCTAAAAACATTTTCAATAAATCTTTGTAAGAAAATAAACAATGTGTAATAGAATAAACAGAATTTTAAAAGATTATAATGAAGTTCTAGGTCTCCCAGTGGTGACTGTATCTCGAAGGATGTACATCCTGACGTTTCGCTCCTAATGCTAGAAGCATCTTCAGGGGTGTACAGTGTACATGATGTCCTTAGTTTAAGACATGTTTGAACTAAGGACACCATGAACACCCCTAAAGATGCTTCTAGCATTAGGAGCGAAACATCGGGACATTACACCATTCTGAAGTCACCTGTGAAAAGTAACTGTGGAAGCCTACGAACATTTATAAGGTTAATACAAGTTTAACACTTAAAGAATAAATGGAATAATAATAATAATATCCATTTATTACAAATAGAAAATCATAAAAAATCAAAAATCACTTTTGGTTTCTTACCTAAGGGAGATCGATTTAGAAGCAAATGGAAATTCGGTATTTTTCAAAATTTCAGGTTTTTCGTAGTTATTTGAATCGTCGGTAGGTTTTGTTAGGTTGCCATCCGATTCCATAGCAATTGCTATATTGTTTTTACAATCAGCGATTTCAGCTTTGAACTTAGACAGATCTGAAATATAAAAAGAAAAAACCAAATAATCACATTTTCAAAGTATTTTAAAACTAAGAAAATTTTGAACTGAAAAAAAAAAAAAAAAAAAATTGCTCTTAAAAATTATAACAACTTTTATTGCTTAAGACATTGCTGTCATATGTTCTAAGAAGCAATAGATTTAATTATATTTTTACATTGGTCTCATTAGAGTCCTGGATTGTGATTTAAGGCTAATGTTTTTATTACTTAAACTACTTAATGTTACTGCTTATGTTACTTGCTGTTACTTACTTATGTTTTATTACTTGCATTATTTTATGGGTGATTGGCAGGCCAGAATTTACCTGCAGGCAGTAAGTTTGCCAAGCCTTGAACCAGACAACCTTGCAAGAATCTCAGCAATAAAATATTTCCTTTTTTTTAATCAATTACAAATTAATTAATAATCAATTAAATTAAAAATTCTAATATCAATTGGTAGCAAAAAGGATGCTAAAATCTCTAGTATAAGTTTAACTGCAGGATCTGTGTGATATTGTAGCACAAACTATCTTTGCCTAGTTCAAATGCTATAAATTAGCCCTCTAGACAAAAAGAAAATAATTTTGCTTTAAACAGGGACATCTCTATCACTTTGGACCGAGAAAAATCATTCTCCGGAATGGTTTAATAAGTAGAGCATTGGACTGGCAATTCAGAAGTCAAATGTCGGAGGCAGGGTGTATTTATCTCTGCTCTATCTCTTTTATATAGTTCTAAATAAATGAAGCATTTAATTTTCAGAGTATGGTTTGCTGTTTTCTTGACTATTCATATTATCATTAAAGAAATTAGACAATTCTAGTCTACTAGTTGAGGATTTTTTTTTAATTTTTAGTTTCTAATGGTAAAAATTAAAATATAAGTTTATAACAAAAAATACCTGATTTAGAATTCTTCTCGGAAATTGCTGAACAAACATTTTGAGCCTTATCAATAATTCTCGATGCTTCCTTCATTTTACCAAGGTGAAGAAGAGCTTTTGATTTTCTAATTAATAATTTTAAAACTCTCACTTCATTGTCTGATGTTAATGATTTATCAATGGCTACAATGCATTCCTAAAATAAATAAATAAAAAAAAACTTTTAGTTAGAATTAAATTTCATTAGTGTGGTACACAAAAAAACATTTTTTTTTAAAAAATAAAAAAAATGATATAAAGAAATTAAAATGATATAATTAGTAGTTTTTAGTGAAAACGTACTAACGATATAAATAAATAAATAAGAATTAAGAATTAATCCATTATGTTAACTTTGAACATTAGGAAAAGTCAACAGGCATTACATGAAATCAATGTATGTACAAAAACAAAATCAACACTAAAACTTTTCTTGGTAAAATTCCTCTAATTTGTAGTATACTCTGTCTAATTTTTTTTTTTTTTTTTTTTTTTTTTTTTTTTTTTTTAGGATTAACAAAGGCTAAATATTTTATTTCATCACTAAGTAGGTTATGCAACCTTACTCCTACTATAAAATGACCAAGGTAAGGAATTATGAGCTTGTCTTTTGTTTTGGTAATGTATGAAAGGTAGTATGTACAATTCTTGGATGAAAGAAAGTAAGAGGTAACAAAACTGGTAATAAGAATTGTTCAAACTACCTTTAAGTGTAATAAAAATTATCTAAATGCAGAGAAATTGACAAGAATCAGACAATTTAATAAAATTTCAATTTTAATTCAAAGAATTCAATTTAGAGTGGTCTTCTAGTTAGACAGCTTGAGAATGATCCAAGGAGGGTTGAAATACCACTAAAGGGAGCATATTATTTTTTCTTAAGACCAAACAATAATTAAATTAAACAATACAAGGAACTACTCCCCTTACGAGAAAAATTAAAGTTGAAGTAGGTAATTTAAAAAAACAACCGTAATTACATTTATTACCTATACCTTTGTATTGAATAAGATTTCAATAATTTATTTAAAAAATTACAGACATTTATAATCTCATAGGACATTTTCAATAAAAGTTGTTTGTAAGATGCATATTTACAACAAGGTAGCTAACCATTTCATTTCACAATTTTAAAAGACTTAAAAAAAAGAGAGATATCAAAAAAAAAAAAAAAAAAAAAAGGAATCAAATAACAAATATGCTACGTAAACACTTTCTGATTTATTTTCAAAAAATGTTTCTTTGTTGACTACACTTTATATCAAACATGATGTAAACACTTGGAGCAGCCTTTGATAGACTTCTTTAATAGAGCTTCAAGCTAAAATCTCATCCTTAAACAACGTAAGAGTTTTTTTTATCACAGTTATCTTACAATTATTGGCACTGAAATAATTTTTAAAAAAATGACTTCTATACCTTGTTCAGTAAATATTAAACTGATATGTACCTTGAATTTATCCAGATGGAAAAATACTGCAGAAAGATTTCCATAAGAAAGCCTCATCTCTGAACTACCTTCAGGCGCTGTAAGTATGGACTTGGTATAAATATCCAATGCCTCTTCCGGATTAGGCCCTGCAAACATCTTATTGCCATCCTGACGGAGAAGTGTCGATTTCTCCACATTCTTAGCAAATTTATTGCTCTGGATTCTCTCTTTTACCCAATCACTGACAGTCTTCCTATAGAAAAGATCATAAACAAAACTTGTATTAGGCTTAATAAAAAATTAATCTGCATATCTTAAATAATATTTATTCTTCTGTATTTTTTTTATTTTAAAACTACATTTTACTAAAGAAAGTGACACTAGATTTAATTTGGGTATTTAACACTTTAAGACTAGGGCCTGCTCTACAATCATATTAGAATTAAAGTTCACTCTGACAGGTAAATCGAGGGGAGATCCAACATGAGATAGAGATTTTGAAATCTGTCATTATGACTATTAGAAAGACCTTAGGGGGGAATCTGAACACTTCCAACACATTTTAAGTTTTAAATGCCCTTATTTAGCATTAAAATCTCAATCCACTTAAAAAATTACCAATAAAAGTTGAAAAAAAGACAGGATTTTGGGACTTACAGATTTTAAAAACGTGTAAATCTCTCGGAAATATAATTTTTACAGTACTATTGCCTAATCTAAAGTTAACGTTTTGAATGAGAATTGCTAGGCCAAGTGGGTAACCATTTGTGGTACCTCTCTATATCCCTTTGTCTTAATAGTTATATAGGCAAAGGAACATATTATACAGAGAAAGTATTATTATAGTCCAGGAGATAGCGTGCAAAAAAGTGTCTGACTAACATCAAGCTAGAATTTTGTGTATAAGAATTTTGTCCTCCCCCGGGGAATTTTTTTAAATTTTTAAGATAAAAAGGTTTTTAAGATTTTAAGAATAAAAGATGAGTTTTAAGGGTTTCTGAGGGCAAGTTTGTCCTTACAGTAAAATATGTTTGGTGGGGACGAATTTTGAAGTTTAACTAAGATGAGCTAAAAAAAAACAAATAATTGAGTTGTTTTGTAGCTGATGGTATAGGCCAGTCAAATAGTACATTAAAATAGCAAACTAACGGCTAGTGCTGATATTTTAATATGCTGTTAGAAGCACTTAATATAAAGTTTGCAGCTTTGAAAGAACTGTGTTAACTTCTTAGCACTCAAAAACCGCGAAATTTTCACACTTGTTGCGGCTTTTCACTATATCTCCTAAATTATGATTTTCTTCATGAAACATGTTATTTACGTTTTTAAAGTAGATTGAATTTTCTACAAGTTGAGGCCAAAACCAGCTCTGTAGGTCTAATAGTAACTAAAATACAGCCCTCCAAAAGTTGACAATTTTTCCCAAAAAAGAAAAATTTTAAGATATGGTCAACTTCTGACAAGTTAGATTTTATTATGCTCTAAAGGTCATTGGTACAAAGATATTAGTTTCATGTTGTTTGGATTTGGGGGCCCTCTGGCACCGGGGCCTGCAATTCAGGCCCATAGTCACGCCAATGATTACAATATCCTTCTTGCATTTTTGGTTGTAAAAAGACCAAGACTGGCCCTCGGGACCCAAGGCCCCATCCACATTTTTAACCCCTTGGCTAAAAGGTAGTGTTACTTAAGAATTACGGTTAAGCTGCAAAACAGAGGAAGTTTGTCAAATATGACCACTTATGTACACAGAGAGATTATATTCCTTTGTCAAAGTAACTATTAGACAAACAGACATTATCCCTACTGTATATATAAAAGTGTGGAAAGTATCCCTTTGTCATTGGAAAGTATCCCTTTGTCTTTGGAAAGTAACCCTTTGTTTTTGGAAAGCATCCCTGTCTTTGAAAAGTAACCCTTTGTCTTAACAGTTTATCAGACTAAGGGATATTATCAATTTATTATTAAAATTTTCCTCACCTTCTTAACACCTAAATAGATGTATATTTATAATTAACACTCACTTAACATCTTCATTCTGCAGACAAAGTTCAACTTTTTCATCAACATTTTCACAAAGGTGAATTTTCTTGTAAAGTTCTTGAGGGCATTCGCGAGTAAAGCGATCCAACAATTCTTGCCATGTCAATCCATGTTTAGACATGTTGATTCAAAAAAATTATGTTGAAAAGAAACAAAAAGAAAACTTCACACAAATTATATAATAATGTTAGTTTTACATAAATTTCTTTAATATAATATATCTATAATATTCATATAATAAAAATATTAAAAAAATAAATGTTAAAAAATGAAAATTGCTAACATCTAATAAATGTTTATAGATAATAGATATCATTCAATGAATTTTCTGCCTAAATTTATATATCCAGAATAATTTGTCATTTTTGTGTGTTTGGTTTCTTTTTTTAATATTATTTTATTAACAAGATAAGAAGTTTTATATTATTTATTCATTAATGTATTAAATAAATTAACTTTATTGTTATTAATGTTTAGTTAAATAGTCTCTATTTAGAAATAAAGGTGAAAAAATATATATCCGATGAATTAATGATATTTTTAAAAACCCGCAATACTAAAAAAATAAATTAACCTGGGTTTTTCTATATTAAACCGATAAGAGAAAGGTTACAATTCTATGATGTTGTGTTATAAGTTAACAAAATAATTAGTTTATTATCATTATCTTTTCTCTTCTGATGTTTTATTTGTTTTGAGAAAATTTGTCTTGTTAAATTTTGCTTTATCTTTGTTTGAATTGTGTATTTTTGTTAACTTTATTCGTTTAAATTATGACGGTACCCAAAGCGGGGAGTATTAAACAGAGGAAATTAAGTAGAAGTAAAGACAAAGATAAAATTAATAAACCGGAGAACGAAGGAGAGGGCCAGGATTCAGAAATAGAAAATACAAATCAAAAGTAAATAACGTATTAGTTTATATTTTTTCGTTCTTTTTATGAAAATGATGTACTTAGTGTGTATTGTTAAAAAAAAAAAATTAAGTTTTAAAAACGCTTTAATAGTCCCTCCATCGGAATCTTAATCGATTCCTTAATACACAATTAAGCGAAATATTCTTCAATCTTAACTATTATTTATTTGACCGACTTTGATTAATGACTATAAAATTTCATATTTGATATTTTCAATATAATTTTTTCTCTTTTGAGTTATAATTTATACTTTTATAAGTGGAAAATTTTGAAGAATAATTGTAATTACATAGCTAAAGACACCAACGAAAAACAAACTTTATTAATTTATTCACAAATTAATTTTCCCTCAATTATGAGGGAAAAGATTGCACAATAATTAATGAGAGAATATAATCAATATTTATAAGTTTTAATAGAAAAACCGGCTGAACTGAACGAGATGATACTGTCGAGAATCGCTTGGCGGCACAACTTTGCTTAATTTATACACTTGAGAGATTATATTCCTTTGTCAAACAGTCCTTTGTTAAACATTTGAGAAATTATATATGTATGATTTGCTCATAGGAGGGTTTATATCCCTTTGTCAAAAAAATACGTTAAGAGTCAAAATACGTTAGAGTCCGCCATCTTTTCTATAAACCGTATCATATTGTTCAGTTTTACCGAAAAACCACCTCTTTCCTATTTTAAACTATCATATAAGTTAGTAATTTAGAAAATTAAAAATGTATCTAGTTGATCTCTATTGAACATTTTTTAATAATGATACATTTTTCATGATATCAATATGTATGGTTAAGTTGATTTTTACGATGCCCCACCTAAAATCTGTGTTTTGATTTTGTTACACTTAGAGATTCAAAAACCGAAGTGATAATGTCCCTTCGTCTAATTTATTATACATTTAGGTATAACTGAAGAAGCCGGTGCTGTTTGTAGAAAAGTGGGTGGGGCCTCATTCCAACGTATTTTTTTGACAATGGGATATCAACTCTCTAACTAATCACACAAATATAATCTTTCAAATCTGTAAAACATACAAATGTACTATTTGGCAAAGGGATATAAACTCTCATGTGTATAAATTTAGCAAAATTGTGCCGCCAAGCAGATCTCGACCGCCTCATTTACTTGTTATTATAACTTATCAATTTAACTAATGAAGGTTTTGAAATCAATTCTAGAGTCCGCCCTATAAAACTACCTTTCATCCAAATAGGTAAAGAGGATTAGTTTTGACAGCTTTTTACCTGGTACAATTGATTGTCCTTGCAGGGAGCACTCTTAGGGTTGCTTATGATGTAAGTCATTGGCAATTAACAAAAATAATCTGTTCAGCTCTTATCTGTATCCAAATCTGACTTAGGTTGTTTATATCTAGGCCTAAGATTGCATCTGAAGTAAATTTTTTACACGGATAGAGTAATTTGCAACTAAACTGGAAACTCCCTTGAGAATGGCCCTCCTTTACTCTTGTTGCAGTTGTCTTGGCCTTTCATCGTTAGATTCAAAATGTCAGTATTTTGGGGGCCTAAATGCTGCTTGTTCCTTTATTTTGTCACAGTTGTCTTGGCCTTTCATTACTAGAACCAAAATGACAGTGTTTGGGGGCCTAAGTGCTACTTGTTCCTCTACTCTTGTGACAGTTGTCTTGGCCTTTCATTGTTAAATTCAAAATGTCAGTATTTGAGGGGGCTAAGTGCTGCTTGCCACTTAACTCTTGCCCCAATTGTCTAAGCCTTTCATCTACCTTTTTGACTGCTGTTTCTATAAAGTGAGTTAGATATTTATGCCTTATCCATTCAGAAGATCTTAATTAAGTAATGTTACTTGATAGTTATCAAGACTGTCTGTTTAACAAGGTTAAGTTAGATATCGAGTTGTTTGTTATGTATCACAGTCTGTAAAAACCTGTAAAAAAACTGATAAATGAAGGAGATTGTCAAGCATTGAAAGCAGAAAAAACAAATTAAAATATAGTTGTAGTTTTTATTTAAAAATTAACGATGCTGCTTTTGTGGGCATAACGCTAAACTATGTCAAAAAGATTCAATGTTTATTTTGGTTTACTGAAAATGGTTTTGTTTATTTCTTATCTTGAGTGTTTATTATATTATTGACTACAAGTGAGAGCTAAAGGATAAGCTGTGTATTTTAACTGCTTTGTTAAGAGTACCACCTGTCTTTTTAAATTTATTAGCTTATTGTCCTAGAAACCACTTTAGAATTAGAACACATGCACATGGGAATAGAAGATACTTCTTAAGGAATTTAATTAAGAGAAAATAAGAAAATTTGTAGAATGAAATAGTTATAACAAAGTAAAATCAACATTTCCTGAATTGAGTTAGAAAAATTAAAGTATAAGGCTTTTTAAAATCATTAAAATTGAATCTTTTAGTTTGTCGGCTTGAGATTTTCCCCAAAAATGAGTCAAAATAAATGAAAATTTGAGCTTTTTTAATTCCTTAACACATCAACCTATTTTAGGACTAAAGGCTGTTTCAACACATTAATAATGTTATTTGTTTGCTTATTTTAGTGAGGAGGAAGGTGGTAAGTTTGGAGCATTGCCGAAGATGCGCAGCGTTAGAATATGGAGTCGAGCAGTGATGATGGCTTGTGCAGTTGTTGTTGCTTTATTTGCTCAGTCAAACGATAGAATTCTTTCTAGTCATAAGGACACTGCCGACCATAGGAAACAACATGTAGATTGCTCAGAGTCATACTTTAATGAAATCAAAGCTTATCCAGGTATGGAAAATGTGATTTATATTGTTATATAATTTACTTACTAAGCTTAGCTCTGCATCCTGGTGTCTGGTTTGCTCCGTAAGTTGCCTCCACTCCTAGAAATGTTCCACCCTAAAAATGTTCCAGGGTAGAGGATCCTGGAACATTTCTAGGAGTGGAGGCAACTTACGCAGCAAGCCAGAGACCACACCAGGATGTAATGTACACCACACATTACACCAGGATGTAATGTACACCAATTCTAATGTTTATCTCACTCTCCCCGTAATTACAGTGTTTTTATCTCTAACCCCGTCTTTGTCATTTTCCATCTCCTTATACTTAGGCATGTAGTATCTTTTCTTTAACTACTAGTCCAGGAGATAGCGGGCAAAAAAGTGTCTGACTAACATCAAGCTACAAATTTGCGAATAAGAAAATCTTTTGGTGCATTTTAAGAATATTTGGTCGGCTAAGTTCGTCTGTGGAACATAGCTTGGCAATGGGCATTTGAAACCAACAAACGGTGGAAAGCGCCCATGTCCCCCCCCCCCCCCCCTTAATAGTGGAAAATGTGATTTTCATGATCCTGAATACAAAATTAGTTTAAAAAGGCACCAAAAGATTTACTTAACTAAATTTTAGCTTGATGTTAGCCATGCTATCTCCTGGACTATATACCTCATTATCACTCTTCATATTTGTGGGCATGCACTATCCTCTAAACACCTTTTTGTCACTCTTTATGTACTTAGGCATGCAGTATATTTCCTCTAAACATCTCTTTGTCACTCTTCAAGTACTTGGACATGGAGTATCTTTCCTCTAACCACCTCTTTTTCACATTATGTACTTGGGCATACAGAATTTTTTAGGCATCCTCTATCACTCTAAGCTATCCACTCCACATGTCCAAGTCATCCCTAATCTTAAATAATAATTAGCAAATCTAACAAAATCTTTGCCCTTCAAAAACGATTGACCTTAAACTTTGTATGGATCTTCTGCTCACCATTCACATCATTCTGAAAATTTTCTCTTATTCTTTAAACATTTAAAATCAAATAGTAAAAAAATATTTTTCTGAATTACCACACAGGTTCTGTTACCTTTAATAAGCTCAGAATAAAAAATACTACGTTCTCAATGTTCAAAGGTATTTCTGGACTGACCTTATGTACTTTTTATCACATAAACAATCTGTGGTGTTATCTGATTTTAGAAGAACACTGAAGTAGTAACTTATTACAGAGTGTCTCAATCAAAACATATTTTGTAATAAAAAAGTGAAGACAGTGTCTTTGTGGATTTGAGTTTGTTATTGCTTTGAATAACGTTACAAGAAGCAGAAACCCCTGAAGACGCAAACCTCCGAAGACACAAACCCCTAAAGACGCAATCTCCTAGTAGTAGTCTAGTACTTCCCACTAGAACGGGTAGGACGAACCACTTGTTCGAACCTTGCAATTAGGCTATCTTATAGGCCCTTTTTACGCCCCGTGGTGAAGAGTTCCAGTTACTTCACATATCATACATTTGTACATTGTACCGCCGAAGCGAGTATGGTGTGGTCATTAGTAAGCTATATAAGCGTGCGTCAGAGTGTGGGGGAAGAGTCCCCATAAAGGGTGTCCCTCGCCCTGCTCCGTCCTCAAACCATCGATACAAATTACATCATCATGACACGGATCTGACCCCCATCAAAGAGTGGGGGAAGAGTCCCCATAAAGGGTGTCCCTCGCCCTGCACCGTCCGCGATTCATTGATGCAATTCAGAGTATCATGGCACGGGATCGAACCCACGACCTCGAGTTGCCTCGTCTTACTGATAGCTGAACGAGCGCCTTAAGACGCTCGGTTACCCTGGCTCCACCGCAAACCCCTAAAGATGCAAACCCCTGAAGACGCTTCGAGAAGTGAATGCTGATCATCAAACTTTATAATGTCTTTCACCAGATAACTAACTATGACTTCAGCTTTGGAAACCTAAATACTACATTACATAAATTGAAACCTATATTTTTTTTTGCTTTAGGTTGCACGCCTCTTAAGTGTGGCAGAGGAGTGATGGACAGATTGATCTTGGGACGTGAAGCAGAATCCCTGATGGACTTGGCTATACGTGGACTTGCTCTAAGCACTGGTTCATCTGGAGGCGCTTCTATACTTGATCTTCATAGTGGAGCACTCTCTCAAGGGAAGAACTTCATCAATATCTATACTCTCAATGTATCGGGAGTTATATCTCACAACGACTTTCTTCTGTACAAGTTAGTAGTTTAATTTCCTTTATTATTTATAAACCTTTTAAACGTAAATTTTTTCACTTCAGGGGTAAAATTCCCAATAGGGTTTATAGAACTTTTAAGGAAATACAAATAATCATTTACTAATAACTTTTTTTAGAAACCGGTGTTAATTCTTTTAATTTTTATCAAATTATAATCTTTGAGTGGACTTGGTGATAGTTTTTTGCCCATCTTAATTTTTTAAAAAAGAAGGACCTTTAATAAATTATCTCTTTTCTTCGGTTACAAAGACAAGATTGTGTGGGTAAAACTCATTGATAATATTTTGTTCATAGAAATCTTATCAGTTGATAGTCAAAAATTAATAGTAAATGCTTATCTTGTTACCTTCATTAAAATAGTAGTTATAATACAAATTATTTTAATTTAATTTACAAGAAGTGAATTTACTTAATTCTGTTAGTTGTTGTTTAGGATTTGCAGAATGCATTGAAGCCTGAGTCCATGGTGTACCGAGCTTGACATTGTTCATTCATTTTATCCTAGCTCTACCTCTGGAACATTTACCAGGGCTCATAAACTTGTCTTGAGTATTGTTCCTCCTCGCTCATCTTATTGACACGACCAAATCAAAAGAGCTGTGCCTAAAGATTATCTATTTTACAGTCAAAACTTCAAATTAAGGCAACCACCAATATTTTTACCCTTATTAAAAGCAGTATTCTGAAACAATTTGAACCCTATATATCTCTATTATAAGTCGGTGCTCAAAGCCTTACACTTTCAAGCAGTACATCTTTTTTGAAACCAAAATAGTCAATAAATTAATTTAAGTTAAGATATACTTTAGAATGTAGTGTGGATCCTTTAGGGTAATACAACTTCTATCATTTAGTTGGCAACGTTTCAGCCCGACAAGCCATTTTCAAGCCTAGAAAATAATCTATATTTAGAAAAACATTGTACCATATTGCTTATAGAAATGACTTGTCTAGTGTCAAGAGTCTACCTGTGATTTTAATAGTGAGGATTGTTGTGGTTTTATTACCTTAAAGGATCCACTCTACATTCTAAATTATTGCTAAGGGTTCACATTTGGATTTAATGTTAAGAAATACATTTTACATCTGTGAGAAGAACCTCTGTGTCAAATACGGTTGAAATCTATTGAAGTTTACTTGACTTATCATCAGTTGTGGTTGGACTCATTGACAACTTCCTTTAGGAGGGTAAACATTTTCTGTCAGGGTACAAAAACATTCTGATGTAGTTCTCTGCAAATTATTTAAACTTCAGACTCTGGATGGTGAAGCCTTCTTCTATGTGGCACGTGCTGTATCACATCTCTAACAATTTTGGTCTGATGTCAGTGATGTCAACCCTTTAAGGCCTATGGATGTAAATTTACGTTTTAAATTTTCCATGCATAAGGCCTATGGGAGTAAATTTACGTTTTCACGTTTTTATTGTTTGGAGGCATGGTACTGTCATTGTAAATTTATAAAGTATATCTAGAGCTATCTCTTGGCTCTATGAGCTTCTCAAGGTAGGAATGTAATATACATTTTGGACTCAGTTCATGTATGTATGTAAGTGCTTTACGGCAATAGGAACAAATATAAATTCTTAAAACTATGTAGACATTCTTTTTGCATTACTGTAGATTAAAAAATAATAATTGTACTTACAATTACCTCATTTATCTATCCTTGACGGTAATTATTATATATATACTCATGTAGCAACTATAATTTTAAACAAATTTTATTTTTATAAAGATAATACTTTAAAATTAGGTTTATATATTGTCGTTATGTAAAATAAGGCAGTAATTATAGGCAGGGGAAAGAGATAACAGTTAAAAAAGTGTGATAAATTTAGTGTGAAGGTAGAAAAAACCTCATGCCAGGGTAGAACATACCTGTTTTGGATCCCAGGCCTGGGAAACAACCTTACAATATGTACCTCAGTCCTCAAAGGGCTTTAGCACCAATCTCTCAAACCTATTGCCGACAGGTCATTACCTTTTCTGCTCGGCCGTCTATGAATCAGGGCAGCATGAGGTTGTGGGTTCGATCCCTCGTCGTGACACTCTGATTTATATGGCTCGCTAATGATCATACCATACTCGCTTCAGTAGTACAATGTACAGAGTACAGAAGTATGATGTGTGAAGTGGCTGCAACTCTCTACCACGGGGATAGTAAAATATGGCCTAATTGCTAGGTTTGAACAAGTGATTCGTCCTATCCATCTAGTAATAGGACCTTACTGCTACTAAACTTATTAACTACTATTCATTTCTTAATATTTAATAATATTTGATTGTCTGGTTATGGTTTAGGAGTGTTAAGAACAAGATACTGCAGGGTGTGGCTCATAGTTTCGGATTGACACCAAGCTCTCTTTACCTGACTTTTCCTACATTCTTTTCTCGTCTTACAGCTGATCCACCAGCGACTCCTCATGACGAGTACTGGCACCCTCATGTTGATAAGGTATCACATCTGTGTAATCAAATAATGACACTTCTTTAGATTGTTACTTCCCTTATAAAAAAAAACAGAGGGGAGTAACAATCTAAAGAAGGTGTCTGGGATGCTCTTCTTTAGACTGTTACTCCCTTCATCAAAACAGAAGTGGGGTTTTCCTTTGTCCCAAAATACATTGGATTAAACATCAATTTTTCTTAATAGTTATTTATTCAAAGTCATTTTTATTCTTAAACAACATAGGGGAGTAACAATCGATAGAAGTACCCAAATAATTATCATATGCAAGTATCAAATTGCGTTTTCAAGTTATGTTGCAATGGCCTAGGGGTGTAAATTTTTTTTTTTTTTAGGTTTTTCTTGTTTGGAGGCACGGTACTATCAGTGTAAATTTATTTAAGTATATCTAGCTCTATCTCTTGGCTGTCTGAGGTATTACGAATGTTCTATGAAGAGCCCAGAGATAGAGCCAGGGTTGAAGATAGAAAAGAAAGAATAGAAGAGATTTTGTCATCTACGGTTTGTAGAACCTGTCATGAGTGTACCTTGTGCAGTTAAGCTTTGGGGTTTTTGCCATTTTGAAATTCTTCAGGCATTACAAACCATTTTACACCTAATTTACTATAATATTATCTAGACTTTACCTGGTGTTCCCCACTATTTTTTTCATCTTTTTTTGTATACTATATATTCTTATATAAATATTCATTTAGCAACTGTAATTTTTAATAAATTACTGAATATTCGTAAATTAAATTTTAATTAATTACATTAAATTTATTATTTTTCATTTTTATTAAAGTATTACTTTAAAATTGGGTTTATATATTGTCTTTGTGTAATAATATAAATTAGCTTAATGAGGCAGAGGGAAAAGAAAAAACCTCAAGCTAGGGTGGAACATTCCTATTTTGGACCCCAGACCTGGGGAAGAGCCTTACAATATATACCTTAGTCTTCAAAGGAATGTTGGTTGAATGAATTGACTAAGTAGTAAATTTACTCATTTCTTATCGTCCATTCAATGAAGGAAATATTGCAGAAGTAAATCGGAACGTTTTGATGTTTAACATAGTTCTTAAAGTTTATACTTAAAAATGAACTTATCAATAGTCTTGAAAGTTCTAAGCCAAGATATGACTATAATCTTAGAAAATAGATCCTATTGCTAGGGGGTTTTTCACAAAAGTCTCAAAAAATTATTAGATTATCTTGAAAGAATCATTTAATACAAAATTAAAGCTCATATAATTGTCTAGGATAGGGTCATATTAAATTTATTGATAACCCTAATGGATTTTTAGGTTTCTATATGAAGTATGAAAAAAAAACCTTATTTAACGGCTCTGTCTGTCTGTCCTTTGGCATGTTTCAATTCATAAACTACTATAGCTAGGAAAATGAAATTTGGCACACAGGTGCCTCTCGGCATTTGTGACAACTGTACTCTTTTTGGAGTTTTCACACTTAATATTTCCAAGATGGTGGCACATAGGGCGACTTTAGTTTTTAGTCACCATGACATGTTATTCATCAATTTAAAGGTCTTGAAGTGTAGAAAAAAAATATGCTACTATTAAAATTTTACACTTAACAATTTTAACTTAATCGCACAGAAACTGGCGATTATCGCCTCACGTACTTACCTCAAGCGTGTCTTACTTGTTTCCTGACATATTTGCAGTTAAAATCATGGTATTTTCTCATGAATTACCTACTGCAATGTTGCTATGTTACTTATGAACATTATGAGTAATGTTCATAAATCATTCTCATTAGGGCTTATGAACAAAATTAAATAGGACTTAAATTATAGCTGAGGAAATATCCTATTAGATTATGTGTATCTGTACGTTTAAAAATATAATCATTACAACTTTTTCCAATAAAATTTTTATTGAATGTATATTTAAAATGATTTTGTATTTTTTATGCTTTAGTTTATAAAAAAAACCAATATATTGGGCAACCCTTTTTTAAAAAGTTAATTTCCTATAACTGATTATGAAGATTTATGTGTGAAACTTTTAAAAATCTAAATTATTTTTGAAACCAATCCAATTAAATGTTGATTGCTTTCAGGAAACTTATGGATCATTTCATTACACTTCGTTGCTATATCTGAATGATTATGGTCATGACTACAAAGGAGGCAGATTTGCATTCGTTGAACAGGATAATTCTACCCTCTATGTTGAACCTAAGAGAGGTTAATCTTTATTTATTTTATTTTTTTATTATGTTTAACTACACTGTTAAGGGTACAAACGAATAAATACAACACTGTAGATTTATAAACTAGATGTTTTATTAGATAAATAAAAATATAATTGTACATAGAACCAATATGGCATTATCGTTGACTAGCCTGAGACACAAGTAACTCTTCGGAACCCTTGATCATGGGAGCACATCTCTCATGTAAAGCAGTGTTACCACAAACCATCTAAAAACACTACCATTTTGCTTCCGAGCTTATCGAAGGTAACGGTCTGAAGAACGACAATTAGTAATTTTTGTACTGAATAACTAATTTTCACTATTACTAATTTTAAGTTGTGACGGTTTGCAAAAAATTCCAACGATGTCTGAAACAGATTTATAGCTAGGAATTGTTGAATTCTGAGACCTTAAAAATCTCAATTGAAGAGGTTTTTTATGTGGTCTTGGATCAGATTGGTTGGAATAAAAGTCCGTGTTGTGTGTGGTTTACATATTTATTGTCAAAGATTTTGCTCAGGGAGCCTGAGCATCATTAGTGATCTTTTATATAAGAATTCAAAAATGATAAAATTGAAAATTATAAGAATATAATAAAATTAATAATAAAATAGTTCAAAAATTCTTACCTAATAAGGTGTGCAGTAATTTTGACTCATTTTAACAACTCATTTTAGCGTGTTATTACAATTTTTTATAAATTATATTACAAAAAAATTCCACCACCTTAAAATCATTTTTGTACTCAAAACTCAAAGATCCCATCCCTCCTATACAACCAAGGTACGTCATATACCAAATCAATTGCAAACAATGTCCTGCCATGTATATAGGAGAAACTTCACAACAATTCAAAAACAGATTGAATCAACATATCAAAGACATCTCAAACAACAACACTAACACAGTTATATCAGAACACGCACACAACACTAAACACACATTAGACACAGATAAATATAATATTTTACACACTGAAAAACACCACCAAAAACAACTTACACTTGAAATGTTATTCGTAAAATCAAATACAAACTATATAAACTTGAAACAGGACACCAATAAATTAAGCAGTATTTATACAAATATCATATCTAAAATATTAATAAAAATAAATAATTAAATTTTTGTTAATTATGCCAATTATAAAAATTTCTTTATAAAAAAATTGTAATAACGTGCTAAAACAAGTTGTTAAAACAAGTCAAAATTACTGTACACCTTATTTGGTAAGACTTTTTGCACCATTTTCGAATTCCTATATTGTAGATCACTAATGAAGCTCAGGCTCCCTGAGCGAAAGCTTCAACAATAAATATGTAAACCACACACAACACGGACTTTTATTTCAACCAATCTCCTTCACCCTTAAAAATTTCAGTTTTTCAGAATGATCACAATGCTTTCGATACCTTCTGTAAGCTCAGAAGCAAAATAAAAGAAGGCAATGAAAATGAAAATAGAAGAAAAGGAATAGATGAAAGTGATAATTTAGATAATACATAATTCTATTAGTCGTAATTTAATCTTTATATTTTAACACATTACGTCTTTAATTTAAACTATTCTGGAGTTATATTCATAAATAAGATTCTTTTTCTTTCTTTCAAGAAGGGTGTTTTCAAATGTGAAAAAACAAAAAATATATATATTTCTCAAAAACTAAACTCCAGAGAGCATTATTATTTTTAGGACATTGTAAAAAGCTTTTTCTTTCTTCAGGAACAAACTATTTCAAAATCTTCACCCAGTTTTAAGTTTATGAGGAAAAAATAATTAAGTTATGTCTTGATAACTGGAAAAAATCTCTGTTTTTGATTTAAAATTCATACAAACTTCAAAGTTCAACAGCTACATCAATTTTTAACCCTTTTAGACAAAACAAAGAAAAAAATTTATATATTATTGTGCTCTTAAAATTTGAATTTCTTTTATATTTCAATTTAGGGCTACAACCCCCAAAATAAGCCTTTAGATCCCAGGAAAAGGGGATAAATATTCGTAATTTTTAAAACCCATCAAGTTTTTTTTGTTTTGTTTTATAAGTGTACATATTTTGCATTTAGTTTACAAATTTTTTCCATCAACTCCCTAAAAATAGATTTTTTCAAATCATATATATTAATTTCGCTTTTTTGTGTGTGGCTGTCTGTTGTCAAAATCTTTGGAGGATTATTTCCGTGCTCACCACTCTACCATCCATCAGTGTCATCGCATTGTCGATGTCATTTCCTCCACCTTAGAGAAGAAAAAGTATTGCTCAGCTGTCTTCCTGGACGAAGCACAAGCTTTTGACAGAGTTTGGCACGCTGGGCTGCTTTGGAAACTCAAGGGCATCCTACCTTTCACTTACTACCTCATCCTGAAGTCCTTTCTCACTGATAGATCTTTCTGTGCAAGTTTAGGAACCTCTTCCTCCTCCATCTGCCCTGTAAGTGCTGGAGTACCTCAGGGTAGTATTCTTGGACCCCTCCTATATTCCTTCTACACACATGATGTCCCTCAACACCCTTCCTCAGTCCTTGCCACCTTCGCAGATGACAAGGCAATCCTATCAGTCCACCAAGACCCTCAAACTGCGTCAAATAACACTCAAAGTCACCTTCTCCTTCTCGAGCCTTGGTTAAGAAAATGGAGGATCCGGATTAACGAACAGAAAAGTGTTCATGTCACTTTTACTCTTCGACACAGCACCTGTCCTCCAGTCATTCTTAACCAAGTCCTCATTCCTCAATCTAGCACTGTCCGTTACCTTGGCCTTCACCTTGATCGACGACTCACCTGGCAACATCACACTAAGACTAAACGTACTGACATCTCAAGACGCTACAAGTTGCTGCTTCGTCTTCTAGATCGTAGATCCAAAATTACTCTGAGTAATAAACTCCTCATTTATAACACAGTTTTAAAACCGGCTTGGACCTACGGTTTGGAAGTTTGGGGTAGCACCAAGCCTTCCAACTCCCGTCGACTACAAACTCTCCAATCAAAAATCCTCCGTAAAATCACCGATGCTCCTTTCTATGTATCTAACCTCACCCTCCATAATGATCTCAATATCCCTTTTGTCCGCGACCTATCCATATCCAAATACCAGAAATTCCACGAGTCCTTATTAAATCACCCCAATCCTTTAGTTGAACTCCTTTCTTCTCAATCCATCCCTGATAACCCACTTCGCCGCCTGAGGAGACAGTGGCCCAGAGATCTACTAAATATGGGATTACTTATTAATTAACTATCTCCAATCAATTATTCTTATCTTTTTTCGTACACTTGTTAATTTATTATTTTGCATGTTCAGATTCTGAATTAAATAATACACGCCAAAAGGAATAATCAATGGATTATTACCTTTACCATGTATGTCACCGTCCAAATAACAATGTATCAGTATCACTAATAACATTGATCATTTATGTAGTTGTGATATTCAATAAAAAAAAAATTTAGGATCACCCACCTTAACACACACTGATTAACGATGTTGCTTGTAAAAACTAAAATTTTCAAAACGTGTTTTTATAAACAAACAACTTTCAATAAATAGGTCGCACAACTTAAATAAATATGTGTAAAGGATTTAAAATATAAACTTTGTTTTTTTTTATGGGATAGTATTATTAATGTAATTTAAAGTTGAAAGATTATTTTTCTCTTTTGGTTTACCATTAATACTAATTTTTATTCCATTTCACATTCTTTTCCCAGGTCGTGTTCTCATGTTTACTTCAGGTGCGGAGAATAAGCATTACGTAGAAAGAGTGAAATCTGGTACAAGATACGCCATTACAGTTTCATTTACCTGTGACAAGACCAAAGCCATCGCAGATCCAACATTCCAAGAAATCAATACCAAACAGACTGGAAACACAGTAAATGCAACGTAGATCCGATTGTTTGTATCTCATTACTTAAACTTTAGATCTGCGGAAAAAAGCAGTTGCACTAGAACCTTTGATATTATTAAAATTGTACATTCCTTCTAAAGGATTCCCACGTAAAGTAAGATTTAGAGGGTAATTTTTCAAAAAAAAAAATCCTTATTTATTTTTCGTAACAAATCAAGGGTGATTACTGGCAGAGAACCACTCTAGAACCACTCTAACATCATCCCAATGAGTTTAAAATATCATAATTTATTATTGTTGCTTCAATTGAGTGACTATTAAAATCTAGACTTATTTTTTATTAACATTAACTAATTATAGTCGGACATCCATACAATTAAATTGATGGTTCCACAGAAAAAAAAATTGACTTTCCATTTTTAGTTTGTTGTCCCCTATAATATAACTTTACTATTTTCTTTTGTGTCTTCAGAAGTTTTATTAAATAAAGAAAAAGCTGACACATTTTCTTTGATTTTTATACCTATTTATTTGCTTATACCTATTTATTTATTTTCATACCTACAAAAATAAATATGTTTAAAAAAGCAAAGCAAATGTGTTAGATTTTTTTAATTTATTTATTAAAAACCCCTGAAGACATAAAAAAATTGTTTTTTTTTAGACATTTCATTGTATAGAATTTTTTTTGTTAGAGAAAAAAAAAATGATTGGTATTGATTTACCCGTACTATTTTCAATCATTCCAGAACTGCTTCATTTACATATTTAGACTTACAACCTCTAGATATATATTTTTTTAAAAATCTCGTATAGTTTAAGTATTGAATCCTGTTTTTCAAATTACAAAAAGAGCTATTACATATTAACAGGATACTTCTTTGTTCTTCATTCCTTACCTACGTTTTTGAATAATTTTTTTTTCTTAAAGTTTTTAATTTTAGACATTTGCACGTTGAGTAAATAATAAATTACACCATAAAAAGTCAAGAGCCTTATAAATATCCAAAATGAATTCTAAACTGAGATTATGAGATTTCTCTACACTGTGCAAAGATAATGCTAATTCCACTTAAACTAATGGAGCTAGAATACTCAAAATTATTAGACTGGTAAAACAAGAAAATTCTAAAAATGGTCTTAAGAAAATAAAGGAATGAAAAAATACCTCCAATATTTCACGCAGTGAATCGCCAATCTAATCTTTATCCTTATTTATTTGAATTTCTTTCATTGTAGAGTAATTATTTTCATTCTACAGAATCACTTTTTTATGGAAAATTTGTGGGGACATAAAAAATATTCGTTAATTGGGATTTTTGCTGTACAAAAGTTCGTTATAAGGTTGTCTGACTGTATTAAATACATTTTCAATCAAATTTATACTACCCATTTATTTGTGTCTAAGAAATATATTTTTTATTTTGGTCTGTCAACCTTACTTAAGTACCTTGTTGTGTTGAGATAGATCAAATAATTTTCCACCCTATGTTAGAAAGGGGTTTAACCCACACACAGCCAGAGTAAGACTTTTAGCTTATATTTCTCTCTTAAATAAACTTATGCTTTAAAAATTTTAATTGTTATAGAACTTATATAATGACCCTCAACAAATTTCTATAAATTTAAACCTTCAAAGTAGCTTCTTTTCTTTTTTTTTTAAGAAAAAAAAGTAGTATTTTTTCTTTCTTTTGGGTTTTAGTCCCAAAAGTAGTATTATTTTATAAAACTATCAAACAAAACTTAGTTTTTATTTATTAATACATTTTTTAATTCAGAGTGCTGTATAATATTTTGTACTTAAAAACAATATAAAATATTGTTGGCAGTTTAATAATTGGCATATCTTAAATTATTGTTTATAATCACTTGATGTTTGAGATCTATTAGGGTTTAATTAAAGACATTACTTTAGTTTTTTGAGGAAATATTTCTCCTCTCAAGGCATCTTCAGACTTTATTTATAATTTTATATTAATTTTTTTTTATTAATAATTTTTAATAGTATGTCTCTTTTTATCCCTATAGTGACTCCAGTGCTCATCTATAAAATTATATGAGAAGAATTTGATCCCAAGTGATTTATACTCGACAAATATGTAATTTTTCAAGAATATTACCTCACTACTTCACTTATAGAAAACTATTCCATTATATTATAAATTACAACAATTATTGTTCTTTGTAAAAAAAAGTTTGTTAATTCAGATATGAAATATGTTTCTGTTTCTCAAAGGTTAATTAAAAAGAGTATTTTTTTTTTTAATGACTTTTTTGATATGTACTGCATTACAATGTGGTAATTTCTTTCCAGTTGTAGGTAATTTGTTACCAGTAATTGATAATTTGTGGTTATAAGTTGTAACTCATTTGTTAGTGAAAATAATCGATGTAAAAATTGTTTTATTATGTTAAAGTAAGACTGCTCAATTTTTTGTTTTTTTCGAGTAGGAAATAATTATTCTTTTAATTGCTAAAATGGGATTTACAAGTTACCCGCTGAGGTTCAGATTTCTCTATTGTCTTCTTTAAGGAACTGAAAAGCTTGTAATTAAGTAAACCTACTAAAAGACAACTTAAAAATATTGTAATTTTTCCTCTCAAAGCAAACAAAATTGGGCACTTCTTTAGATTGTTACTACCCTTATAAAAAAAACCTGGAGGGAGTAACAATCTAAAGAAGGTGTACGGAATGTTCTTTTTTAGACAGTTACTCCCCTTATAAAAAACAGAAGTGTGATATTCCTTTGTCCCAAAGTACATTGGACAAAACATCACCTTTTTCTTAATAGTTATTTAGTCAGTCACTTATATTAAAAAAAATATGAGGGAGTAACAATCTAAAGAAGTATAGGAAAACTCTCCTGATATAAGAGTAAATATATGTATGTTTGTGACCATGTAATAGTTATTTATGTTCTAAAAATACATAGGGGAGTAACTATCTAAAGAAATGCCTAAAATTGTTTTGAGGACTCCAAGATGTTCTAGAGTATTGTTTTATAATGGAGATGACAATTTTTGGCTTCCGTAAAACAAAGAAGTATGTATTGGTATTTACCAACATCATAGATTTTTTTTTTTTTTTTTTAAATCTTTTTTTATGTTTATTATTTATATTTTGTGTTGTTTTTATGTCATGTTTAGTTGTTTTTTGGTATGTTTATTCAAATTATCAGTTATATTATAAGTGGAAGTGTACATATTGCAACTCTTAGATTCCTTTAAACCTATTTTGTTTTGTAAACAACAAAATATTAGAATAGATGAAATCTTTGCCCAACTTTTTGATTTTAAAACAAGAGTAATCTTGAGCAAACATTTTTTCTTAGAATAGGAGTAATCTTCATCTTACTTTTTGACATAAAGCAAGAGTAATCTTGAACTGACTTTTTTTAACTTGTAAATTGTCTTAACATTATATATGCAAGAAGTAATTAAAGGAACACCGAAATAAATGTTTGTTTTTGAGCCTGCACATCATTAGTGCCGGTTGGACTAGTCTATATGGGGCATCATGTATAGAAATGCAAAAACTAACAAATATAATGCATACATAATTGAAGTGTTTCCTGTATATTGATATAAATTGCATTATTTATGTATTCTTTTTCATTTACTCTCCCATCTCTGGTTTTTCATACTCTCTAGAAAAACCAGATACGCTACATCGAAGCCCAGGTAATCTACAACAGATACATACGCCTAATATTCCCAAAATCGACCTGTACACAGCTGTGTCTCAAAAGAGAGGACTGAAGGTGGAAATTGTATTAAGAGAAAACTTATGAAACGAAGAAGAATCCATAATAGGTGCATTTTTTATTAATATACAGAAAAGAATATAATTATATGTGCCAGTTTTTTTTTCATTTCTATACATTCTGCCCCATATAGGCTAGTTCAACCTTAGTGCCTTATTAAATAAAGCCAATGATCATCTCCAAATATATACATATATATTATTATCATTTTTTTTTAGATTCTACATGGCTTTGAGATGAAAAAATGGAAATGTGCTAACCGTACTCATATTGAGGCATTTTTGTCTACTTTTTTTTTTTTAAAAATGGAATATGAAAAAAAGTGGTAAATCAAAGGAAAAAAAATTTACTCTTAAGACCGATCACAATTCTTCTGTTACCTTTGGAAAGCTCGGAAGCAAAAATAATTAATTTAAAATATTATAATACTTAGAATAGGATTTAATATGTGCAATTAGATTTTACATATACAAATTTAATAGTTCAAATTATATCTCAGGATAAATTTGATAGTTTTTAAATGTTTTTTTTTTTAAGCTACTTAAAATTGTATATTATAATTACTAGTTAGTTGTAGATAATATAATATATATTTCTTATTTATTTTGTGAATAATTCTGTACCAATGAGTAGAAAGTTAAGTCAAAAATCCTTGTGTCAGGAGAAGTCTAATAAACTTTTTTATATCAATAATACTACGTTGATTTTTATGTTATTTTAAGAGTATTCTTTGGTACTTTCTTTTTTGAAGTGTTTATTACTTGACTTATAACTTTTTTAATGGTACTTATCATGACATAATTATTAGTATAAAGATGTAAATAATTAATACCAGTAAATTTAAATATATTTATCATATCTTATAAAATGTTTTCCATGTACTTTAAAACAATGCATCATATGATTATCCTGTAATTCCATTTTAATTATGTATTGATTTATATATTAATTGATTTCTCTAAAGGAAGGACTTATGAATTAAAAAATAATTCTAATTAGATTGGAGTCCCCAGTTAGTTTTGACACTATACTTAGTGTTGGGTCATGAAGAGGTACGTACAAATGCAGGGAAGATTATTTCATCTAATCGGCTGCATATTTTGCCCCTTGAGGGACATAAACAGTAGGAATTATTTTAATTTAGTCAAATCGGTAAACTCTAGTCACCTCTTAGCAAATAAGTTTGAATTAGTTATATGTCTGTAGTGGTACGTTTCTTTAAGTAACTTCTTTAAAACAAATTTTCGTTTTTTTACAAAAAGTTCTTATCAGTTGCCACTTTATGTAAAACAAAAAATTTATTTTATTTGTACCATCCTAATGGAAACTACAATATGAACATATAACATGCCTGATGGTCCCTCACAGGACAGAATATAGCCAATTTAATGAAATAAACTTCAATACTTTTTCTATTTAGTGATCTTAAAAGAATTTAATTGACAAAATCTTGGATAAGTGTAAATAAATGGTATTATTCAAAATTTTACTGATTGGTTAGTGGTTTTTAGGAGAATGCAATACCTCTTGGCTATCTTGCCACAGCCAAATTTTTCCCATGAAGCCTAATCACCTCCTAGCTTTGCCAATAGAATAGTTATTTATGTTACTAGGCAGCAAAATTCCATTTTGCTGACAAGTTTTTTAAGTTTTAGTTGCGAGGATAGGCTAAAAAAATTTACTGCTGAGGCAAAACCGAGTCAGGAAAATTACATTTGCAGATTGAAAACAGTACAACAACAATGCCTAATTTTGTAGATAAAAATATTTTATTAGAGTTATAAATGAAGTTAAAATGAATGGCAATCTATGCCTAGAGAGATTAAATTGTACTTAAAAAAAATTAACAGCCTCTTTCTTAATTTTCCCTCCATAGTTGGAGTTTTCCGCCAATTTTACTTTCCCACCCTTTTTTCATTTTCCCTCCCAATTTTGGAGTTTTCCCGCATTTTTTTTTTATTTTCCCGCCTTTTTTCTAATTTTACCGCAATTTTTAAAACAATTCCCGCCCTTTTTTTCATTTTCCCTCCCAATTTTAAAGTTTTCCCGCATTTTTTTTTATTTTCCCGCCTTTTTTCTTATTTCCCCGCAATTTTTAAAACGTTTCCCGCCCTTTTTTTCATTTTCCCTCCCAATTTTGGGTTTTCCCGCATTTTTTTTTATTTTCCCGCCTTTTTTCTTATTTCCCCGCAATTTTTAAAACGTTTCCCGCCCTTTTTTTCATTTTCCCTCCCAATTTTGGGTTTTCCCGCATTTTTTTTATTTTCCCGCCTTTTTTCTTATTTCCCCGCAATTTTTAAAACGTTTCCCGCCCTTTTTTTCATTTTCCCTCCCAATTTTGGGTTTTCCCGCATTTTTTTTTATTTTCCCGCCTTTTTTCTAATCACACCGCAATTTTTAAAACATTTCCCGCCCTTTTTTTTATTTACCCTCCCAATTTTGGAGTTTTCCCGCATTTTTTTATTTTCCCGCCTTTTTTCTAAATGTACCGCAATTTTTAAAACGTTTCCCGCCCTTTTTTTCATTTTCCCTCCCAATTTTGGGTTTTCCCGCATTTTTTTTATTTTCCCGCCTTTTTTCTTATTTCCCCGCAATTTTTAAAACGTTTCCCGCCCTTTTTTCATTTTCCCTCCCAATTTTGGAGTTTTCCCGCATTTTTTTTATTTTCCCGCCTTTTTTCTAATTTTACCGCCATTTTTAAAACATTAAAATAAGAATTAGAAAAAAGGCGGGAAAATAAAAAAAAATGCGGGAAAACTCTAAAATTGGGAGGTAAAATGAAAAATGGGCGGGAAATGTTTTAAAAATTGCGGTAAAATTAGAAAAAAGGCGGGAAAATAAAAAAATGCGGGAAAACCCAAAATTGGGAGGGAAAATGAAAAAAAAGGGCGGGAAATGTTTTAAAAATTGCGGTATAATTAGTAAAAAGGCGGGAAAATAAAAAAAAATGCGGGAAAACCCAAAATTGGGAGGGAAAATGAAAAAAAGGGCGGGAAACGTTTTAAAAATTGCGGTAAAATTAGAAAAAAGGCGGGAAAATAAAAAAATGCGGGAAAACTCCAAAATTGGGAGGGAAAATGAAAAAAGGGCGGGAAATGTTTTAAAAATTGCGGTAAAATTAGAAAAAAGGCGGGAAAATAAAAAAAAATGCGGGAAAACCCAAAATTGGGAGGGAAAATGAAAAAAAGGGCGGGAAACGTTTTAAAAATTGCGGGGAAATAAGAAAAAAGGCGGGAAAATAAAAAAAATGCGGGAAAACTCAAAAATTGGGAGGGAAAATGAAAAAAGGGCGGGAAATGTTTTAAAAATTGCGGTACAATTAGAAAAAAAGGCGGGAAAATAAAAAAAAATGCGGGAAAACTCCAAAATTGGGAGGGAAAATGAAAAAAAGGGCGGGAAACGTTTTAAAAATTGCGGGGAAATAAGAAAAAAGGCGGGAAAATAAAAAAAAATGCGGGAAAACTCCAAAATTGGGAGGGAAAATGAAAAAAGGGCGGGAAATGTTTTAAAAATTGCGGTAAAATTAGAAAAAGGCTAATTTTACAGCAATTTTTAAAACATTTCCCGCCCTTTTTTCATTTTCCCTCCTAATTTTGCAGTTTTCACGCCTTTTTTCTTATTTCCCGCCCTTTTTTTCATTTTGCCTTCCAATTTTTAGTGTTTTTCCGCATTTTTCTTAATTTTCTCGTCAATTTTCGGATTTTTTAAAAATTTACCCTTATTATTTTACCGGTGGTTTAATAGTGCTACTGTCGTAGTTTACTTATAACAAGCAAACTGTGGTGGAAAGCCAAAGAGAAGAGATTTAATGCACAGTTAGCTCTTAAAGCTGGACTAAATGAGCCACGTTTTACCATCTTAATTTATTGCCTATTTTTTACACGTTATTGTTCATGAAAATGGTTTTTTTTTGGTCTTGATTGGTCAGATACAATAATATTGAAGTGTTAAACTAATTGTCAGTTATTTGTTTTTAAAACAATATGTATGTATCAGATATATGTATAATTTTTTTAAATATAAGTCTTTTTATTTTGGAAATTTAAAAATGGGTTTGGAATCACTTAACCAGGTCAACCGAGCAGTAACCTTCGGTTGATTTAGCGTTCAACTGCAGCAGTTGCTTCAACCGAGCTCCAATAACTGTTAGTTAACCAGAAAGTTACCTTTGTAGTGCTTAATTTAAAACCAATGTTTACTTCACCAAAATTTTATTTGCTACTACTCAGAAACTTATAAATATAACAAAAAGAATTAAGTTTATAACCGTTTTCCCGCAAGGTCAAATGTTATGATTTTTTAAGATACCTTTTTTACGCATACCTTTTCTTATAAAAACACTTATTGCTCCAAAAGTGTAAAAGCTAGAACAAAATGTTTGGTATCGTTGTAAAGCTGACAAATTTTCCAATAAGAAAAGTGAAATTTTAATTTTCATGTCCTCAAATTACATGACAAACAATGAAACAATGTATACAAATTTTATATTTAAGAAAAAAATTAATTGCTTTATGGTTCTATAACTTGGTAAAGAACCAAGCTTAAACTTTTCGGACTTCAGGAAAAACTTCCTTATTTACTAACGTTTCGATCAATATTAATATTATTACCGGGCAGATATTAATATTATAGGGCGGAATTTTTATTAAACTTTGCTGAAAGTAAAAAAGAATTAAAGTAAAAAAAGTAAAAAAGAATGTTTATTGTTCCAATTCTTGACTTACAGGTGAGTCAATAATAATTAAAAACAAGCAAGGTTGGTTTAGTATACTCATCTTTGTGTCAACAATAGCAACAATAAATAAACATGTTTCTTTTTCACTTTCAACGAAGTTTACTAAAAATTCTGCCTTATGAATGGGTAGAGAGAAACACAATATATTTATTAATTAAAACATTTGTGAGGCTGCTCATTTATAATGAGTTGCTAGTACACAGCTTACTAATCAATCTCTCACAGACAATAATACATTAACAAGTAACAATAGTTTTACAAAACATAATGTATAGTCATTAAAAAACACTTAGTCAACTTAGTAAAATAACTTAAATTAAAATAATATAAATATAATAGACTTACAAGCTTGTTTAAAAGGAAATAAACAAATAGTCAAATAAAGTCAATGATCATTATTATCCATATATATGATTATTTAAAATAATCATACAATTTGATTTTGTGGGAGAACGGTTAAGATTTGACCCATGGCTTGTATAGTGTTTTTTGTAGCCTTTGAGGCGTAGAACAAACTACTTTATTTTTTCACATATATCGCCAGTCACCCTGTATATATAAAGTATTATTATTATTATAAATTAATAAGTTAGCATAAAAAATTTACTAAAAATTAAAACTATTTATATATAGATGTAAAAAAAAGTAATAAAACATTAATTATCCCAATATGATGAAAAATGTAGGGGGATATCAAATAAATGGTGAGAAATTGTTGAAGAATGGATAGTTTAGTATGGAGGTTGAAATGATTCAGGCTCAAGGAGGGCAGTCTGAAAATACCACCCAGTTTGTATCCACTATCAGTCTGTGTGTACTACCTTCCATTCCTACCAAAGTACCGAAAGGGATAAGGTACCTTATTAAATTAATACTTATTTTTAGCAAATATAAATATAAATTTTTAGCATAAAATACAAAGGTATATATTTAACATAAAAATAACAAAAATTGCTTTAAAATCACAGACACCTTTTTGATGACCCTGTACATATGATTGTTTTGAGATTAGCTTAAATTCAGATTGAAGATTGTTAGGATTCCTAAGACGCTCTGTACCTACGAAGTTTTGATAATTATTGTAGTACCCCGGCCTTTCATATGCTTGGCTCATTAGCTTGTGAGCAGAATCGAGTTCATCATCTGAAAACAAAATAAAAATTTAAACTTTTCTAGAAAAAAAACTGTCTCACGAACTTATTTATTATTATGGTAGTTCCCCAATGAAAGTGAGACAAAGTAACAATAAAACGTTCACAGTGTCCTCATTCTTTGATTTTTGGTATAGTCCTCATTCTCATTGTGAACATTATTCCTTAAAATAAATGTGTCCCAGAAAGGGACTTATACTGCATTCAAGTTTAAATGGAGTATCTATACAAATTTTTAAATCATAATTGTCGGAATACTTTATTAAGGCATTTTTTTTTTTAGTTTTTTTTGGCACTACATCATCTCATGCTTTAAGTACATTTATCAACACCAAAAATATGCCCGAGGAAAATAATTTGATAGTTAAGACAAAAAACAATTCTTGCATGACTCATTTTAATTAAATATCAGTGACACAAGCAGGATTTGTTCTTGGTAGAAGATTTACAAATGATAGTATTTATACCACTGATGAATATATATTATGAACACAGGACTTATAGCAGGTTTTCCTCAAAATTAAGCGACTTTAGAGACTATTTTTTCAAAATAAGTGACCTGTTTTCCCCAGATAAGTGACTTAATTTTATGTAAAAAAAAACAAAACAACATATTTTAGTTACTTTTTGTTGTTTAGCACTGTTTAACAAATGCAATTATAAAAATTTTAGAACGGTTTTTTGTTAATTTGATTTTGTGTACCGTAACTATACGAAAAAAAATAACAATCAGGAGGGAGTTCGGAATAAAATATTAAAAGATAAAGGTCCTCCACATCCTTTTTCTGTTCTTTTTAATTTTTTTTATTTCAACTTTTATCACAACATAAAAAAGTACAAAAAAAATAAATTAATATATGAGGTAAACAATTAAATAAAAAGCTAATACTTGACAAAAAGAAGCTTGTAGTATGGTAACATACATAATAAATGAACTAAACTATAATGGAAAAACATTAAATGGTGGAAGTTTTTTCTCAAAAAAAATCCATCATCATCCATCATCTTAATATTGACGATAAAACACAACAGACGCTCGCTGAATCTAGTGCAACTGTTAAACTTTATCATTCATCACCAGAGACCTTCAAATGCCTTTTTGCCATGGCACCATACTAAAATGCCACATTTTGCCTATTTATTGCTAAAAAGCCACATTTTGCCGATTTTCGGTAAATGCTACACTTTGTGCCACATTTTGCCTTATTTGGGCCAAGTTCTGAGAAAATTTTTTGAAATATTCTAATATTCTAAGGGGTTCTGCTACAACCCATAAAACCAGGTAAGATTAAGATACGCCCTTGCAGGGCAGGATTCCACGGTGGTGAGGATTCCCCAAGTGACGTAAGGGATTCCTATCTTAGGGTAGTGGCTCACTTCGTCATTCAGGCTACCAATGAGAATAGAATGCAACCTGCCACATGAGGTGGCGCCACCCACCGGGTACCTGGTTGACCGTCCCACGGTATAGCTGCCACCTGCAGGTGGCGCCTTTAAGTTTTGTACTTAAAAACAACAAAAAATTAAAAATTTTATCCTTGTAAGCCCAAATAAGTGACTTTTTTTATATAAGTAACTTTCAGTGACTCACTACAAGCCCTGTAGAAGATTTATAATCTTATCTGATGATTTGCTTCCTTGACTTATATATGGCCATTGGAATACAACGACAAACCAATCGAGGGGGGTGGGGGGACATTTTCAGCTCTACCTGAAGCTGTCACAACCAATTTCTTTTAAGGGAGGGGGATTATGCCTCTAGAAATAAATCTCTGACGCCCACGTCCTTCTTCCTGAAATATTAAAAAAGTTTTAATTTTTAAGGAAATCATTTCTTAGCCAATAATTTTTTTAATCTCAGTGGAAATCATTTTGACATATATCGAGCAGCATCGTCTGGAAGAAATTAATTTAATTCACTCTAAGATGATTTTAATAATAGGGACTATAAAATAATAGGGAATATAAAAATAACAAAAAATAAATAATGTAAGGATCGAATAGAAGAATGCATTCATAAATTTTATGTGATGTGGGGAGGCTAATGAAAACTATATTAAGATCTAATATATAAATGAAAATTTATATCGACAAGGATTAGCCAAAAGTAAAAAAATCAAAATTGAATCGACCGACGTTCCAGAAAATTTCTTTCATCGATTATTCACAAATATTTTGTAATATTGGTTCTTGTATATAAGAAGACTTCTACAGTTTTGTGTGACCATAACATTAACAAAAATACATTTATCTACGATTGATACGAAATATAAACATTATATCTCTGTTTAGATGCGTAGAAAGTGATTATTTACGTACTTGTATTCATTGCGCATGCGCGTCTCATAGTTCTGAAGGATTCCTCTTCTTTACCACGCTAGCGCGGTAAAGAAGAGGAATTCTTCAGCTTTACGCACGATTAGCGTGTTTGTTTACATTTAACAAAACTAATTTGCTATTCTTTTATTAAAGTAACTGTTTATATCAAGTTTTTAGTGAAAAACAATGAATGAATCAAGTGACTTTGACGAAAATGTAGAGAATAATACTCCTCCAGAAATAATTAATTCGGAAAAAAATACAACTCAAGATTAATATCTTTATCAAGAGAAGAGATACAAACTTACATACAGCAAGTTTATTTTTTTTCTGTATTTATTATTTAAATCTAACAATTGTAGATAAAGTACGGTACGCAACTCGTGCAAAACCGGCATTTTGCATTGCTCGTGTGGTTTTACTACCCTCGCTGTCGCTCGGGTGCAAACTCCACACTCGCATGCAAAATGCTACTTTCCGCACTCGACGCGTAATGTACTATTACATAGCCTCATAGGTACAGTTTAAATTATTACAGTTATATTGTTGCGATAAAAAAAAGTCTGCCAAATGGTCTCATGAATATAGAATTAAGTATAACAAGATCCCATTAATAAATTTAATGTATGTATTTGAGGTGTTACTTTTAGATTATGGGGTTTGGGAGGGAAAAGCCCCAAAGGGTGATTCTCTTTGCTAGGCCTATTACACCTAACGAAGCAGAACCCATTTAGATCCTGAACCCGGGTTGGAAGATCAAACTCTTTACATTTGGGTGAAGTGAGCTGGTCGGTTAACCACACCTTACACCTTAATTTTTTTTATTGTCCAACCAAGAGTGTTGACCATGGTTTTCACTAGAAGCTAAAAACCACGAAAAAGTTTTGTGCCGGAAGGTTATAGTTAGGCTGTAGTTGAACTAAAAGGTTATCATAATAGTTTTTAGTTATCTTATACTGTATCAGTTTTTATTTTTCTTTAGCAACTTTTCACTGTAGTAATTTGCTAATGTGCCTAGTACTATGATTTTTTTTGTTTTAATAAAAATAAGAAAGATTGTTTTGATTAGAATTTTTTCACACCCTTTCTACAAAATATTGACAAAGAGAGTTCGTACTTCACCAATTTTTGACTTTTACAAAAACACGTATGAGGACGTAAAAGTAGTACACAGGAAATTAAATATATTTACAACCTTACGAAATAGGTTGGGTTTCTCCTTCATTTTATTTTTTATAAAATAAAAATGCAACAAAGGCAAAAGGCAATAATGCAGCTTCCATGAAATTTAAGTGAGCTGTTTTGTTGATTTCAAAGATTTATGTGATTACCATCAATTTTATACTACATCCCCTTAATCTATCCTCAAAATTTTAAAATATGTCATAGACCTCCGCTTAAAAACTACTTTCCAGATTTGTTTGTCAAAGATTAAATGAAAATAACAATAGAATTATGAAAAACGGAAAGCCTCACTCATAAAATAAATGTTTATTCCACATAACTAATTTTAGGCCTCTCGGCCATCATCAGTGCCTACAATAATAAATAAATGAGGAGCTTAGTATCAAAGACGGACAAGAGCACATTTCAAAATTTTACAGGAGAGCCGAAAAACTGTAGCTCAAATTCTACAGGTGCTAGAGCAATGATTTTTTTTTCTGTAGATTCTTAATAGACTCAAAACTAGTTAGAAGTACTGAAAACGTGAATTTCTTTGATATTTCAGCTGCTAAATGGAGTTCAAAAGTGGAATTGTCCGCTTTTGAAGCAAAATTACGTTGAAAATAATGGTTAGAATAATAATATTGGAGAAATAATTTTTTTTCAGGTTTTTCAGAGTTCTTAGGGGGTAGTGCCCCAAATTTGGAGCTAAAATTGATTTTTCGATTTCCCCTCGGGGTCTCATTTTTCTAAACATTTATTGCAAAATGATAGGAGTAGGTATTCAGATGCTAAAGCCCCCAGTGCATCATAGGAATGAGTTAGTAAAATGCAGCCTCCTGATTGGCTGTTTCGGTTATGTCCACTTTTGAAGCAAAACGTGTGTTGACTTGTCTGTATTTGAAACAAAACTACAAATATGATTGCATTTTTACCCCTTTTCTGGTCGTTTTTGATGCAAATGGATAGCAGAATCAGCTGCAGCAGCCAAAAATCTATAAGAAATCGATAACTGAAATTCGGAAAAAATGTCGAATGTCCGCCTTTGATAATAAGCTATTTTGTACAATAAAAATTCCAAAAAGTAAAAAAAAAAAAAAATAGAGGTAACAATAAAAATAATGAATAAATGTAAAATTAGGGGAAAAAAATAAATGAATAAACAGAAGTGACAAGATAAATAAAATTAAAATTAATTAATGAATTAATTAAATGAAACAAAAAATATAGAATAAATTAACAACTATAAAAATAAGCAAAAGCAAGGAGATAGTTTCAAAAAAGTCATAAAATATTTAAAAATAAAAAATAATTACTTGTCTCTCATGTGGACTCAACATCGGGTTTTTTTCCTTTACATTTTACCGGTAATTATTACTATTTTATTTTTAACTATTTTATGAATTTTTTGGAACTATCCATCTTCTTGGTTTTGCTTATTTTTTATAATTGTTAATATATTCTATCATTTTTATTTCATTTCATTAATTGATTAATTAATTTTATAATCACATCACATAGAATCAAATTCTCTCGGAGGATTATAGCAAAACTGTAGTGATTGACAAATGTCAATCAATGTGAAATGATTTTTTGATTGAATTGTTTTTTAAAATTAGATAGATTAAAATCATTATTAATTATTTTATAAAAATAAGTGAACATTAAATATCTTTATATCTGTGAACATAGTTATTAACTAGCTTCCACACAACAGAGGTTATGGGCAACCATCAATAATAAAAAGGTAATAGAATTTATAATAAACTATTAACAAAATTTAAGATATATAATAATCTATCAAAATGTCAAATATTTATCAAATAGACAAATTAATCAAATCCAATTATGAAACTTGGAAAATACAAATAAATATGATCCTAATCCACAGCGAACTTTGGAATTACACTAACGGACAAATAAAAATGAATGATGGCACAGGTGACAATAGTAATACAGAATGGGTCAACAAAGACGAAAAAGCATTAGCTACCATTATACTTTCTATATCACCATCATGTAAAAAACTGTCAATCATCCAAAGAAGCATGGGATATCTTAGAAAAAACTTACAAACCAACTAGTCCAAGTAAGAAAGTTCAGCTAACACGACAATTACTTAACTTACACAAAAAACAAAATCAAGATATGGAAGAACATATTAAATCATTTTTTGAGATACTAGACCAATTAAATGACTTAAAATGCGCTCCAACCAACGATTTTGCCACAATCTTACTATTATCGACCTTACCTGAAGATTATGAAATATTTAAATGTTCTATTGAATGTAGGGATTAACTACCAACTCTAGAAACACTAAAAATTAAAATTTTAGAAGAATCAGAAAAAAGAAAATCTTCTACATCAAGAAATAAAAATTTTTCTCTAACTTCAAAATTTAAAGGTAACCAAAATAAAAACGAAAAATTACAATCATGTACAATTTGTAAAAAATCCAACCATTCAACAGAAAATTGCTATTTCAAGAAAAAGAAAAACAACACATCCTTATGTATACAAAATGATTCTGTCTTAACAAGTCTAGAAACAAATAAAAATATTTCCGATTTCATACTCGACAGTGGTGCAACATCACATATGTGCAACAATAAAGATCTATTTATTAATTATAATGATTTACACATGGATGAAAAAGTACGTATGGCAGATGGGAGCCTTGTTGAAATTAAAGGGAAAGGAACTGTGAAAATCCAAACTAAAATTGAAAATCAAATTGAAGAAATTGAATTAAAAGACACAATATACATACCAAATCTTAAAACAAACCTAATATCTATAAGTAAAAGTACTAAAAACCCAAATGTAATAAGTAAATTTTACAAAAATAATGCCTACATTATAAAGAATAATAAAATCATAATCAAGGCAAAAGAAAATAAAAATTTATATTTTGTCAAAAGAATTAATAATAATAACAATTCTAGAAATATTCAAACAAACAAAATAAAACCATCGAATCAAGGATTACAGATTAACAAAAAGAAAATGAACAATGAATCAAAAAATAAAACAAATGAACTAAATAACATTTGGCACTCAAGATTCGGACACCTAAATAAAAATCAAATAGATGAAATGATAAAGAAAAAATTAATTCATGGATTACCAAATTTAAAATTAAAAGAATTTGATAAAAATTGTGAAATATGCATTGAAGGAAAAATGCATAAAATTCCATTTCAAAAATATAAAGAATCACATAAAAAAGAAAATATTTTGGAACTGATACATACAGATATTTGTGGTCCAATGCCCGTAGAATCTGGAAGAGGTGCAAGATACTTCACAACTTTCATTGATGACAAATCAAGGAAAACTTTCACATATTTTTTTAACAACAAAAGTGACATCTTTGAAACATTCAAAACATTTAAAAATTTTGTAGAGAAACAAACCGGTAAATCAATTAAAAGAATAAGATCTGACAATGCATCTGAATACTGCAGTCGGACATTTAATTCATATTTGAAAAACCATGGTATAAAACATGAATTAACTGCAGAATACACACCTCAACAAAATGGAGTTGCTGAGAGAGAAAATAGAACACTAGTAGAAATGGCTAGATGTCTATTAATTCAATCAGGCCTACCTGAGCATATGTGGGCGGAAATGATAAATACAGCCACATATCTCAGAAATAGGTGCTTGACAAGATCAATAGAAAAAACTCCAGAAGAGGAATGGTCTGGCAAGAAACCTACTGCTTCTCCATCTTAGAGTGATAGGGAGCATTGTATATGCATTAAATAAAAGACCTAATAAGAAAAAATTTGAACCTAAGAGTCAACAATACATTCTACTTGGATATTCTGAGGAAGCAAAAGCCTACAGACTGTGGAATCTTAAAACTGACAAAATTATAAAAAGTAGAGATGTAAAAGTTATCGAAAATGTTATGTACAAAGATAGATATACCAATGAACCTAAAAATGAGGAAAAAACTATATTTGATTTCAGTGAATTATTTAAAAATAAAACATTAAATAATAATAAAACTGAACAAGAAAAAATAACAATTATAGAAGAACCTATTATAGAAAAACCTATTATAGAAGAACCGATTATAGAAAACCCCATTAAAGAAGAAGAAAACGAAGAAGAAGAATCTGATATAAACTTTATTGAACTTAACTCAGAAAATGAAAATTCAGATTCCGATGATAATAAAGAAGAAGAATTTAGTCTTAAAGCTGGTCCAGGACGACCAAGAAAACAAAAAACAGGAAAAAGGGGAAGACCCAAGAAAATAAAAAATATAAAAATTATAAAGAAAAAACCTGAAACTATAAAAGTGAAAGATGCACTATCAGGAAATGAAAGTAAAGATTGGAAAACCGCGATGGACAATGAATACAATGCATTAATTAAAAAGAAAACCTGGAAACTGGTTGATTTACCACCAGGGAAAAAAGCTATTGGTTGTAAATGGATCTTAACAAAAAAGTATACTGCAGATGGAAAATTTGAAAAATTCAAAGCCCGACTAGTAGCTAAAGGATACGTCCAAAGATATGGTATCGATTTTACTGAAACATACTCCTCAGTAGTAAGGTTTAACTCCTTCAGACTTATACTAGCCTTGGCGGTAGAAAATGATCTACACATTGACCAAATCGATGTGAAGACAGCCTACCTCAATGGGAACCTTAGTGAAGAACTCTTCATGGAAGAACCTGAATACTACAAACAAGATAATAAAGTATGTCTCCTGAAAAAATCTTTGTACAGATTAAAACAAGCAGGAAGAGAATGGAACATCAAACTAGATGAGCAAAAAACAAAAACAAGTTGTTTAAAAACAATCAATTTTGTACAAAGCAAACAAGATCCCTGTATATATAAACTTACAGATAGAGAAAATTATGTCTTAATGGCAATATATGTTGACGACATAATTTTAGCTTCAAATAACAAAATATTATTAAAGAATACCAAAGATAAAATTTCAAAACTTTTCGAAATAAAAGACTTAGGAAATCTTAATAGTTTCTTAGGAATATCAATCTCTAAAGAAGGCGATATACTAAAAATTAATCAAGAAAAATACGCTAAAGAAATATTGAAAAAGTATGAAATGGAGGATTGCCGTCCAATATCTCTACCTTTGGATACAAATAGTTCACTAGAAAAAATACCAAAAGACGAAGATCTCGCTCAACCAGTAGATCAAAACAATTACCAAAGCTTGATTGGTTCGTTGCTATATTTGTCAACAGCAACTAGACCAGATCTAGCATACGCTGTAAATAAACAGCCAGTTTAATAAAGACTCTAGGAAACAACACTGGGATGCAGCCAAGAGACTTCTCAGATACCTCAGGGCAACAACAAATTTTGAACTTGTATTCCGAAAAACTGGGAAAAAGTTAGTAGGATACTCAGACGCAGATTGGGCAGGAGATTTAGAGGACAGAAAATCCCGAACAGGCTACACTTTCATACTGGCAGGGGGGGCTATATCTTGGGAATCCAAGAAACAGAAACTAGTTTCTCTCTCCAGTATGGAAGCGGAGTACGCCGCTTTAAGCGAGGCTGCTCGGGAGGTTCTGAATCTAAAATTTCTGTTAGATGAAATTGGATTAAGTCATCTTGTGAAAAATCCAATCAAAATATTTTGCGACAGCCAAAGTGCTCTATCTTTAGCAAAAAATCCAGTTTACCATAAAAGAAGTAAACACATTGAAATTAAATACCACCATGTGAGAGATCTGGTTCGATCAAAATTGATTGAGCTAGAGTACATCGGCACTGGAGAGATGACTGCAGATATTTTAACCAAGCCAGTTGAAAGACTGAAACTTGAAAAATTCTCAAAGGGCTTGGGTTTGGAGAAGAAACTCCCACCAAATGGAGATTAAGAAAAACAAATCCTATCAAATGGGGGCACCATTTTCACCTCGTTTGTAGTGATTGACAAATGTCAATCAATGTGAAATGATTTTTTGATTGAATTGTTTTTTTAAAATTTGATAGATTAAAATCATTATTAATTATTTTATAAAAATAAGTGAACATTAAATATCTTTATATCTGTGAACATAGTTATTACCTAGCTTCCACACAACAAAAACAAATGTATAATATGTTAATTGTTTGTAATTTTAAGGTGTAAATGATGTATTGAATAGTAAATAAAGAGATGTAAATGCCTGGAATCTGATGTTAAAAGCTTTATAATGACCTAAAGGAGTTGAAATATGGCAGGTGATGGAAATTATGTGAAATGTGAATTCTTGAATTATGATTTAATACCCAAATAGACCATAAGGAGAAATCCTGAGTGAAATCCTTGTTTACAAAATTACTTATAGAGAGGTAACATACCACAAAAAAAAATCTCTTTGTAGGCACTGATGATTGAGAGGCCGAAAACTAGTTATGTAAAATAAACATTCTTTTGTCGAAAGGCTTTCTGTTTTTCATTATTTCTATTGATATCAACTTCACGTGTGCTCTTAATCTTGAAAATAACAATTTATTCGTAAGACACATATAACTCTTGTTGGTAACAATGTAAAATGTTTTACTTTAAAGGTATACAAATTAGATTTTACAATAATAATAATATTGCCTATATCACAATGAAAATATGTACAATTTAAAAAAAAAAATATATAAAAACATCTTAATTAATAATCTGTTTGTGGTAATGAAGTTTTCACTTCCTCAAATGAAAGTAGAAGATCAAGGCCTGAGTCTTATCCTTGTCTAAATTATTCGATTCCAGATGAACCTATTTGTACTTTTATATCAAGTGAAAAATGTTTAAAATTAAGATTATTCGACAATTAGAATATAACTTTGTTTCACATGGGCTTTTATGAAATGAGTTGCTAAGAACATCCTGTCGTTAGTACCGTAATCACAGTCTGGACACTTAAAAACTTCACCTGTAAACCGGTGTTTCGATCTGATATGGCTTATCAACTGTCCTTTTACTCGACCGCTAAACGGACAGTGAGGACAAGGGAATGGTTTCTTCTTGAAATGAACCACGTTTATATGGTTAGTCAAGTGGTCTCTCTGGTGTGTTGCGAAGTTACAGTGTATACACTTAAGGGGTTTAATTTTCAAGTGTACAGTATCTACATGTGTTTTTAAGTGGAATTTACGACCCGTAGCATAATCGCAATACGGACATTTAAATGGTCTTTCTTCACCGCGAACATGCATCGAAGTCATATGTTGCTTAAGATGGTCACTTCTACGAGAAGAGAAACCACAATACGGGCATTTATAATCCTCTCCTTCTTTATGACGTCTAGTTATATGACGTTTCATATAAGCTTCGACGTTAGAAACATAGTCGCAATGAGGACACTTCTGAGGTTCCTCGTAGCAATGCATAGCGTCCATATGGGCTCTTAAAAGATGCCTCGAATGACCTTTATAGTCGCATAAAGGACAGTTAAAATGTTTGATGTTCCGATGAACGTTGTGTATGTGACGACTCAAAAGGTATTTATAACGGAATCTTCTTTTACAATGAAGACACGGATACGGATCTTTTTTATCGTGCTTATTTTTCAAGTGTTCGACCAGATGTACTTTACGGAGCGTCGTAAATTCACACAATTCACATTCGAAGCTATTCGTCTTTTCATGTTCGGACATGATGTGTCGCTTTAAATCGTTACCCTGACTCGAAGTGAAGTCACAATGAGGACATTTGAAATTTCCGAGTAGTCGATTGGAAGCGAGAAGTTTCGGTAAATTCGATCTTTGCTCGGTGGTAAAATCACAATGCTTTTCTTGTTGATGAATTGTAGTATGATGTCTTCGAATTTGTTTAATATGTTCAGTCTTATAATTGCAGCTAGAACACCGATATACTAATACGGCTTTAAGCCATCGAGTACGATCTCTCCACAATAATTTTTTATGTTTTTCCAAAATGTGATTCTTTAACAAGCGTCTTCGAAAAGAGCTGTAACGACAGTAAGGGCATTTAGCATATTTTCTAAGAGTATGTCTGGCTATTACATGTCTTCTTAGGGTTTCTTTATGGCTGGCAGTAAATACACAATGAGGACACTCAACTCTCTTCCCCTCCATAAAGACTAGAACAAAATTAAAACAAAAGTTTTAAATTAATTGACGGGAATACATAAATAATTTTGAAGGCACTTATTCACTTTAGCACCCCCCTTGATTCTGAACAATAATCTGCCCGGCAAAAGTCTTAAAGGTTTGTGAGTTTTTCTCCCCAAGACATTGAGACTCCTGGGGCAGTTTTATAACGCTATTTTAAAATCGAGTCTGATCACCTCTAAGACTAAATCTTATACAGATTTCTTGGCTTATATTTAATATTCCTTTGTCTTAATAGTTAATTAGACTAAGGGATATTATCACATTTATATACTAAAAAGTGATATTCCATTGTCCCAAGGTACATTGGACTAAATATCCCTTTGTCTTAATAGTAATTTAGACTAAGGAATATATACTACTCTGTATATGTTCTTTTATTTTATCTATATAACTATTAAGACTAACGGATATAAGGGGGTGCTTAAGTAAAAAAGTACCATTTTTGAAAAAAAAAACTTCAATTATATTTTTGAAGTAAAAAGACATTTAGTAACTAACGCTTAGGAAAATATTGAAACTTTTCTATCATTAAAAATATTATTTTAAATCTTACATTCATTACAGAACTTTACTATCAACAAATGTGATTTTATGCGTTACTTTATTTCTCATCTGAGGAGAAATAAAAATAATTTTTAGTTTTATTAGTTTTAATAAGTTCATTCACAGAAAAGTTTAGAATTTGTCGAATTAATAAGGTTGACTAAATGTATGCTATTAATTTAGAAAGAGTTTCCAACTATATATTGCCTAACAGATTCAAATAAATCTCCACTTAAAAATGAATGCTTGCTAATTTATCAAAGTAGATTTAGGCTTTTATAAGGCAATTATCAGTGCCTATAAACAAACATATAAATTAAGCATTAAAATTTAAAAAAAAAAACCTAATCAATAAGTAATTATCCAAAGTAATTATTCATAGGCATTGAAGACCTAAAGCTACTTTGGTTAATAAAAACGTTTTATAACAAGGAGACAGTTTTATTTGAAACTATAAAGATGACCTCCATCAACGCTTTAATACCTGAAGTATATATTGCTTAAGCAGGTTATATACTTGAAAGCACACACACTCCAATTTACTTGTGCAGATTTACCTGTCAGGTGTACCTCAAAGTGAATATCCGGCTTATGTTTATAGAATAGTAAAGCTAGCATAATAAGGGTTATATCTTTAAAGCCTCCCTCTCCCATCTCAAAGTCAAATTGGGATATTATTAAATATAGTAAATTAACACTTGACTAAAACACAAGTAGTTCAATCTAAAATATATATAGCACTTTTTTAGATTGTTACTCCCCTTATATATAAAACAGAGGGGAGTAACAATCTAAAGAAGGTGTATGGAATGTTCATCTTTAGACTGTTACTCCCCTTATAAAAACAGAAGTGTGATATTCGTTTGTCCCAAAGTGCATTGGACTTAACATCCCTTTGTCTTAGTAGTTATGTAGTCAAAGTCTTTCACATTCTAAAAATTCATAGGGGAGTAACAATCTAAAGAAGTACCTAAATATATTTGTCAAGCCATATTTTAGATAGAACAACTTGTGTTTTATTCCAGTGTTAATTTTCACCATGTTCGATTACCACAAAATATCGGTCAATAAAACCAATTTTTTACAACCTATATAGTGTTTCTTTTTACAGACTTGATATTTACCCTGAATGTATCCTCGCGTGGGCACATTCGGACACACCTGGTGTCAACTAAAAACTAATTAGCCAAAAAAAATGCTTCCGCTTTATCCCATAATAGGATATAATTGTGTAGAGTACAATTAAATTTCATATGAACCCACATGGAGCAAATCTATACTTGTCTTACAATTAGAGTTTTCTTTGACACCTTAAATTTGGCAAACCTGATGTGAGGGACAAATAAAGCCACTAGGTGGTTATCTTCGGGGGCCAGGTTCCTCCACCGTCACAGTCTGCACAATATGAAATTTAACTTTTGACAAAGTGGAAAAATTGAGAAAGAACCAACCAGAGCTAGAAAATTTTGACAGCTCGCCTTCTAAATTTCCAAATCATGAGTTCTCTCTGGGTCCTCTTCCCATTTTTTTCCCAAATTTCCAACGCTGTCAGAGTACTAATAAGTAACTTTAATTGTAAGGCAAGTATAGTTGCATCTTATCCAGAAAAAAAAGTTTATTGTATAGTTATTTCTATCGATAAAAAAAATGTGTCTGACTCTCACCCATTAGAAGTGAAACTTTAGTTATAGAAACAGTTGATTTTATGTTCCCTCTTACAAATTAATATAATATAATTATATAAATATGTCAGGTGTCTCAGCTAATATGGAACAGTGAAATATCTCCGGAAACATCATAGATAGAAAGATGCGGTTTTCAGGGTTCGATTATGGCTATAAATGTGCTTCCAGAAAAAATGCTGAACATTTTCTGTGCTCAGCAAAAGTGTGTGTAGTTCACATTATTTTTAAAAAAAGTGAATAGGAAGCCATATTTTTTTTAGACTAGATTTGGATTCTATGGCTAAAAATAAGACTTTTTTACTCCTGCAAATTTTTCGCTCCGAGCATTAGTTTGCTGTCTGGAGAGCACTGAATCAGGCTAAAATTGAAACTCTAACCCCATTTTACAGCTAAACTAATGGAATTAGGAAAAAAATGCAAAATACAAAAAAAAACAACCTATTTTTAGCCATAGAATCCAAATCCAGTCTAAAATACATACCTTATTTGAAACTGTTTTTTGCCAAAAAAAAAAAAAAAAAAAAATGGTGTTCAGCAGGGCCCAAACATTAAAAAAATTACCAATAATGCATGTTTTTAAGAATGGATTAGGATTTTCCAGCAAAAATAAGAATTTTTTTTGTATTTTGAATTCTTTTCTAAATCCATTAGTTTATTAGCTGTAAAATGGACTTAAAAGTTTCAATTTAAGCAAGTTCTAGGCTATCCAGACGGCAAACTAACGCTTGGAGGGAAAACTTTCCAAGAGTAGAAAATTCTTATTTTAAGGCTGCACGGGAACGGGGGTTGACACACGCGCCATAAAATCACGCCTCTAATTTTAAACCTAGAGACTTGAAAATTTGTATGCGTATAGTTTGGGAAAAGCCAGAGGGTGGTTAGTTTTTGTTTTTTTCTTATCGCCTTTAGTTTTTTTGATAAAAAATAAAATGTGAGAGAAAAGAAAATTAAAATATAAATTTAAAAATTTTAAAAACAGGCGGAAATTTATATTTTTACAAAGAGAAATTGTGTGAATTTTGGTAAAAAAATATCAAGCTGGTGAGTCGTAATGTTATGGGATTTTTTTTTTAATTTATTATCTGGAAAGTGCTGACCCTAGCGGATTTTTTAAAAAATACAATTTATTTAATTCTTATTTGTTGGTTTTCCAATTTAAGCCACACCCACCGATGTTTTTCACCCTTTTATTCTGACAAATGAAATAAAAACAATTTCAAATATTTTTTTTTTAAACATGAAAACAATTCAAAATAGAAAGAATTGTTATTTAAATATACCTACATATATTGAAAAAGATTAAAGAAGATTAAACAGTACAAAAAAATACAAGATGAGAGGAAGGATTGAATACTAGTTGATAAAAAAAAGTTTGAGAAGAAAATTTTAAATTTTTTGGGTTAATTTTTGGTAAGCGCACAGTGCCAAAAATTAAGCCACCTTTTTTTCTCTAACACAACTTGAAAATGATCCAAGGCAAGGAATGTCGCAATAGTAAGGTGATTAATTCCTTTTAGAACCCACTACTCAAGAATTGAAAATTAAAACTTAAAAATTATTAATTTGATTTAAGTTATATTTATAATCACATTATGTTTGCTTCCGAGTTTAACGAAGGTCACGAAACGAAAGCATTATCATTATTTTGAAGAACGAATTTTTGTATGTCTCTGAATTAAAAAAATCCTGAACAGAAATCCGTTCCAGACAACACGGAACATTTTTTTTATATCGCAGTTTGTCGTAGCACACAGCGAGGGTCTGTAGGCCACCACACTGTATAGTTTAAGTAGTACCCTGCTGATGGTGTTTTTTAAAATGCTAAAAAGCTTACTTTGAACTATCCTATGGGTCTGATATTCTCAAAACACATAAACAAACTTCTTGTATTTTTTTGCCACTGAACCGGACTACAACCATATAAATACATCGAAAAGACCATAATTATAATAAAAAAAACTCATTTTGTCAATAATAAATAAAATATTATTTTTTTCGAAATTTCCAAAAAGCGGTATCTTTACTTTTGGTCGAAGAATGTTCAGGAATTATTTCAGATTTTTTGCAATTCACATAAGCTAGATAGTGGGGGGGGGGGGGACACGTTTCACACCCGCTTCAAACTCGCCTACGCTCGCCCTATCAAAATTATAACCAAAGAATTATATATTTTTGTAATCAGCTCGACGTACCCTTTCATATGATACCCCTCACGGTGTCAAAAAAAAATAAAATAATTTTACCCTTAAGTTTTTTTACCCTAATTTTTTTAAGTCTATGTGCTATATTTTTAAAATATGTGGGTATAGGTACATGACACATACATGCCAAATTTCAAAGTGATCGGCGAAAGGTGTAGCCGTGTGACCATTCATACAATATAGGTCGTGAGTATGCTATGTGCCACACTAATTGGCAGACTATTTTAACCTATTTGTGCTAAGAAAAATCTGGGGAACTGAATCGGAAAGATTTTATTTTTGGCATATTTGTTTATTGATGCTTATAAATAAAATTTCAACAGACCGGAAAGTTCTTGTTGGCTTAGTTTCATGGCAAATATGTCCGATATATCGGTTTTAAAATAATTAAGTTTACCAAAGAAGTTATTTCATATCAAGTTAAAGCACATACGAGTATAATTGTCTACTATAAAAGGTTCTAATAATTTGTATTGATAACTCTAAAGGTATTTGCAGGTAAAATCGTGGTTTTACCATGGCCAGGTAGAGATACACTTTCTATGTATCACCTTCCTTAGTGATTAGAGAAATGAGTTTATTTTTAGTTTTTGCCATTTTAAAATGCAACTTATAAAAAAATATATATTAAAGCTGAGACAATATCCTATCAGATTACATATGTCTGAAACAGTTTGTACAAATTGTAAAATTAATTATCAATACAACGTTAATTGAACGTATTTGTTAAATGAATTACAGCAAATATACTTTTTCATTTCAATAGAAACAGATAATGAAAAATGTTGGTATACTTGGCAACCATGTCATACCCTGACATTATTTATTGTTGATTTGTTTTATAAATTAAATTGTCATTCCCAATAAATACGTATTACAAGCAATAGCGTTGAAACTCAATAGGTTATGGGAACCCAGTAAATAGAAAAAAAAGAAAAAAAAAAAAAATTATGAATGCTGCTGAATCGTCCGTGGTTTCAATTCCGCAATTCGATGGAAACGAATATGATAGCTGGAAGTTCAGACTTGAAGTCTACTTGGATGAAAAAGAACTTGCTGAATTCCTAGTCAAAGATAAGGATGAACTACTTCTAGACGCCTGCAACAGATCGAAATTGGATAGTAAAGCCGTAGATGAACTACAGAAAAAGCTTCTGAAAGACGAAAAGAAATGTAAGTCAATAATAATTCAACGTATTGCTAATTCTCATTTAGAATATGTAAAAGATAAAAACACGCCAAAACAAATTGTTTTGACACTTGATTCAATATTTCAAAGAAAAAGTGTAGCCAGTCGTATGTACTTAAGAAAACAGCTGCTTCAGTTAAAATTTGACGAACAAACCAACGATATTCAAGAATACTTTCTTGAGTTCGATAAAATAGTGCGTCAGCTCAGGTCAATGGGTGCAAATGTAGAAGAAGAAGATATAATCTATCATTTATTACTTTCATTACCTAAATCTTTTGAAGCTGTCGTAGCTGCCATTGAAACTGTTGAAATAACTAAACTGTCACTAGACTTTATTAAGGCCAGATTACTTGACGAGTGTAATAAGAGAAAGCATAATAATAGTTTGAATAATACCGATAATAATACTGTGTTTTCAGGTAAAAGATACTCTGAAAAATCCCCTAAGTGTAGGTACTGTTCAAAACGAAATCACAGAGAACAGGATTGTTGGTTTAAAAAGGGTAATTCTAAGTCAGATCAATACAAATCAAACAGACGAGCAAAAGCACATACGATAAGCCGGAGTGAATCAGAGTCGGGATTCACTGGGCGAGGGCGATGCATTTATATCACTTCCTAAAAATACTAAGTGCATGTCAGCGGATGTCGATAAAGAAATCATTTTCTATGTTGACAGTGGGTGCACAGACCACATGGTCAATAGTGAAAAATATATGTGTAATATAAAAGTTTTAAAAGAACCTATATTAATATCGGTGGCTAAGAATAATGAATACTTAAAAGCTACTAAAATAGGAGATATAAAAATCAAAGCTCCCGTAGGTAAAAATATGTATAATAAAGGGACAATTTATAATGTATTGTATGCCCCAAACCTCAAATATAATTTATTTTCAGTTAGAAGGTTAGAAGATCAAAATAAAGTAGTAGTGTTCAAAGAGGGGGGAGTAAAGATTTATAACACAGAAGGAAATATAGCAGCCCGAGGGGAAAGAGAGGACAAGTTGTATGTGCTTCGCTTTAAACCTCGTGGAACCTCCTCAGCTAAAAGCATCATTAACATAGACAATAATAAGTCTATAGAGCAGTGGCACCTCTGCTATGGTCACCTAAACTATAAATACTCGGAAAAATTATCCAAAGATGACTTGGAGAAGGGAATGACACAACTAAGTGTAGAAAAATTTAGGTCCAAAGTGTGTGAAGGTTGCATGAAAGGGAAACAAAGTAAACTGCCTTACAACAAACATCATGAGGTAAGGTCTCAAAAACCACTTCAGTTAACACACTCGGATGTTTGGGGAAAAGTCAGACCAAAGACCTATGATAGAAGTGATATTATAGATAAGAGTGAAAAAGAAAAAGATAAAAATAAAGAAAATGAAACTGATAAAGATAAAGATCAGGAATTAAGATGGAGAAAAAGAGAACGGAAACAGCCAGACTGGTATCAAAGTAGTTTTACTAGTTGCTCGGTGTATGCCTTATCCGCTGAAAGCTATGTAGAAGACCTTCCAAAATCTTTGGCAGACATAGATAATAGGGTTGACAAAGATATGTGGCAAAAAGCAGTAGACAATGAGCTAAAATCGTTAGAGGAAAATAATACCTGGTTTTTAACTGACCTTCCTCCTGGTAGGAAAGCTATTGATTCAAAGAAGGCATTTAGAGAAAAACATGATGCTGATGGCAATGTCACTAAGTACAAAGCTAGGTTAGTTGCAAGAGGTTATTCTCAAAAAGAAGGGTTTGACTACAACGAAACTTATTCGCCAGTAGTTAAGTTAGAGACAGTAAGAATGCTTCTAGCTTACGTCAATACGTTTTATCTCGAAATTCATCAAATGGACTTTCAAACTGCCTTCTTTAATGGATTACTTGAAGAAACAGTTTATATGAAAATTCCAGAAGGATTAAAACCTGGCATGAGTGAGAAGGGGAAAGTATGCAAGTTAGTTAGATCGTTGGACGGGTTAAAACAGGCACCACGAGCTTGCAACATCAGATTTAATCATATTGTTATTGTTGTTTTAAAGTTTAAAAGAACAGAATGTGAGTATTGTTTATATGTTAAAAATTTCGCTCAATCGATATTTATAATTTTAGTGTTTGTTTATGACTTATTGTTAATTTGCGAAAGTGTAGATCTTATTAATAAAATAAAACAGGATTTTGCTAAAGAATTTAAAATGGCTGACATGGGTCAAGTGACAAGTTTTCTAGGTTTTAAAATTGACATACAGAAAGATTTAGGTACAATAAAAATTTCACAAACGCACTACGTAAAGAAGTTGCTGGAAAGATTTGGCATGTCTGAATGCAGTTCGAAAAATATACCAGTTGAAGAAAAACTTGTAAACTATTTATCACAAGAACATCAAGATGTTCACTGGAAGAAACAAGAAAGAAAGATAGAAGTTCACTGGAAGCACCTGAAGCATGTACTTAAATATATAAAATAGCATCGTCGCATGAAACACTTAGACGTTAAGTATAATTTCATAAGGGAATCTGTACAAGATGGAAAAATCCAAATAAAGCATTTATCTACAGTTGACCAGCCGATACCCTTACGAAGGCTCTGACCCCGGTCAAGTTCTTGAAGCATCGTGGAACAATTGGTGTACATGGTCGAGAAGGGGTGTTGGTATACTTGGCAACCATGTCATACCCTGACATTATTTATTGTTGATTTGTTTTATAAATTAAATTGTCATTCCCAATAAATACGTATTACATTAAATAATATACCTAAACGGTTTTCGCTTTCCGATGATGTAGCATTTATTCATTTAAAATAATAATTTGTGCCATATTCGCGCTTGAAAAACAAAGGGTAGTATATACCCCTTCAAATAAATTAAAAATAACATACTCCGTTGTGAAGCTTGGGCTTTATATGAAGCTGAATTAATATGTATGTATCAAATCTAACTCACTTTGTTATATCTTGTAAGAAATTTGCTAAGCAGACCTGTTTTATTTCAGCGCATACAAAACATACTCTTTATCAGTGCTCGATTTACAACCTACCAATTGCCATTGCCCCCCCCCCCCTATTGGAGGGGGGTCCGGGGGTCCTCCCCCGGGAAAATTTTGGAAAATAAACGTTCAAAAACAGCATTTTAAGCAGTTTTAGACATAAACCCATGTACTAATTTTTATTTTATTTGTACTTTAATAACCCCTTCAAGTCTGACGGGGGGGGGGGGGGGGGGGGGGGGGGGGCTCAAGCCCGATAGCCCCCCCCCCGTTCCTACGCCACTGACTGCCACGGCCACTAAACAAATGAAATGATACATTCAAAGTATTAAAGCGCCTTTTCTATATCTCGGCACATTACTAACCGGCGACAATAGTTTGAGAAAATATTCACAAGGAATTAATGAAGGAATAATGGACGGAGCTTAGATCAATCAGTTGGTCATTAGAACTTGGTAAAACAACATCTAACTTAGTATTACAAAACACCTGGAAATTAAAACAGGGTTTAATGACTCCATTTCTTGCCTCTTATAAGAGTAAGTAGAAATCTCAAACGTTTACAATACGAGAAATTAGAGTGGAAAATAAAAAATTAATCGTTTGAATAAAAAAATATATTCAAAGCAAAATTTTTTTTTTATCCAATTTATATATATTATTAGCTGCCATGAAATATTGCTTGATATAAACATCTTAGGAACTGGCTAATTTTATTATATAGGAAAATCCACTATGGTGTCCATTTTGCATATTACCTAGTAGATCTATATACGCTTACAGAGCTTTCGTCTAACAAATATTTAGCAGTCGAGAGAAATATAAAATTTTTAGCAGGAAGGTTTTATTAAGAGTAGAATTACATTTTTACTTTAATTATAAAAGCAGCGCAATTCCTTTGAAATTTATGCTATTTGCATATTTCAACTAAATTTTTTTTTGTAACACAAGCTTTTTTTAATATTTACTACAAAAAAAATTAAAAGTTGAATGGGTTACAGGCTCTCTTACCAAAAGAGCTGTACTGGAGAATGATTCTCTCTGTCATTACCGATACCAAGTCCCGTATCCAAGCTTTCAATCTTTTCTACAAATCTAGCAAGCCAATACTCACGGCAATAGTCTCGGGCTAGTTCCGATACCAACTAGCCACAACGACAGAGAGAATCATTCTCCAGTATAGCTCAGTTGGTAAGAGCGCCTCTAACGTATATATAGGAGGCCCGTGGTTCAAGTCCCGGTGCTGGGGTCTATTTTTTTCTGTATGTCTCCCGTAGTTAATGATAATTATAATTTGATTTAAATTAAAATTTAATCTTACCATAGTACGAATACTACTTTAAACTTAAAAAGTTGTACGGGTTGATTATCAGTTTAAAACCAAATTTATAAGGGTGGTTATAAGGCGTGGTCATTTGAAAAAAAAATCTCTACTTTACTTAATAATCCAGTTATTGCAGCACAAATTACCTATATTATTAAATTTAAATATATTCATTAAAATTCTTATTTATAAAAATATTTTATCAATTAAAATCTCAATTTTCTAATATTTCCGTAAAGTGACATAAATTAAAGAAATTAATATTTATACATTTCTGTTTTTTTTTATTTATCTTTAAAAAAATGCAATGGCCGACATTATGTCATAATAATGGGAGGGGTAATGTGGGCGTTTCCTTTTCCTCCCAAAATAAACAAGGGGTTGAAAAAAACTTGTGAAAAGCAGCGCTATCTCTGGAGAGAAGGTGACAACACAATTCACTCCCGCGGGCTCTTAAGGCATAAAATCCAAATCTAGTCTAAAAAAATATGGCTTCCTATTCACTTTTTCTTAATAATGTAACAAGCCAATTTAAAAGAAGTTTACTTCAAAAATTTAATTTCTATACAGTGAAGCTTATATAATATAATTTGTTCTCTTAGGTAACCAACTTCGATACACAGAAGTTCCCTACTGCACACAAAATTTTAATAAAACTAAACTTAAATATTAATAATAAGTTAAAACAATACCTTTACTTATTGTAGGCTTAGCAGTAGAGATACAATCAATTCTTTCAACTGACATTACTCTATCCAAAGAAGCCATACACAATATTATGAAAAATTAGTTGTAGAGTTGGTTTGCATTTAGAATCATCTGAATTTCTGTGGTAAAATCCCTCATACATTCTAAAAAAAAAATATAAGAATATTTATTAGTGTGGCACATAAATCCTTAATACTAGACAAATGGTCACATGAGTAATAAAATAAAGTATAACAGATTTAAAAATGATGTTACTAAACCCTTAGATTCGGCACTTATGTAAGAGGAAATTATCTTCATATATTGTCGGCTTTTCTTCATATATTGGCTAAAATTAATTAAAATTTTGAATTTGGAGAATTACATTGTTTTCAGAATGCATACAATGCTTCGTTAGCCACGTCAGTATGTAAGAATTTATGTTGCAATGGTGTAATTCATTAAATGTATACATCTGTACCAGAGAGGCAAATGTAATAGAATTTGTGAATAATAAGGTTTTTATTTGCACTGGATGTTACAACAACTAACGACTATATAATATATATATAGTGTTAGGTCAAAGTAAACTTGGTGATGCCTACCAAGGTTACTTCAAAGATAGATAGCCAAAACAGGTTCCAGTTCAAACCGAATTATACCAAAACATGTGGTCGGCTTGCCGTGTTGTGGAGTAAAACATTCCATATTATAGACTTACATGAATTTAGATCTCAACAGGGCACTTATTTACTTTAGCAAACCTTGGTTCTAAGCAATAGTCTACCCTACAAAAGTCTCAAAGGTTTGTGTGTTTGTCTCCCAAAGACATTAAGACTCCTGGCGCGTTTTATTATGCTATTTTAAAATTGAATCACGTGTAAGACTAAATGCTGTCACAAAACTGAAGGACAATGAGTTCTACAGTTTTCTTAGCGTATATTTAATATTCCTTTATCTTATTAGTTAGACTAAGGGATACTATCACATTTATTTACCTATTTCCCAAGGTATATTGGACTAAATACCCCTTTGTCTTAATAGTAATTTAGACTAAGCAATATATACTACTCTGTATATTATGTTCCTTTGTCTAAATAACTATTAAGACAAAGAGTTATAGGGGGGTGCTTAAGTAAAAAAAGGGTCCCCAACAGAATATGGAACAGTACTTCAGGTATACAATCTCAAATTATGGTCCGGGAACCATCTCAGCATCTTACCAGATCCTGTCATCTTTTGACTGGCATTCTTACCGGACTCTGTAGACTAAATCGATATCTACATCTGCTTGGCATGGCAGAAGACAGAGACTAAATACCACAAAACATTTTTGCGCCGGAAGGTTATAGTCATGTTATAGTTGAACTCAACAACAGGTTATAATAATAGTTTTTATTTACCGAATCAGTTTTAAGGGTTGTTTCTTCTTCTTTAGCAAATTTTCATTGGAGTAATTTACTAATATGCCTATTATAGTGCCATATTGTTTTTTTTTTTCTTTCTTTAATTAAAATAAATATTGTTTTGATCAAAATTTTTTCACTCCCTTTCAAGATAATAGTGAGAAAGAGAGCTCGTACTTCACAAATTTTTGAGTTCTGCAAAAACACTAAAAACGTTAATGTGAACACAGACACCTCGAAAAAGAAAAGAAAAACTTTCTCTAGCCAGAATTCAGTAATAAATTGTGAATATAAATTTCTAACGAATTTCATTAATGTAAAAGAGTACTGCAATTCATGTTAAAAAATCAAAACAAATTTGAATGATGTAAAAAACGGGGGAAAATTAAATAAATTTACAACTGAACGAAATTGGCAGTCTATTTCTCCTTTATTTATTTATTTTTTTTTTTAACAATAAAGGGAATAATGCAGCTTTCATGAAATTTAAGTGTGCTGTTTTGTTGATTTCAAAGATTAATGTGATCATATCAATATTAATTTTATGCTCAGGGTACGGGGTATAATGAGTTGTATTTTTCTTAAAGAAATATAATAAATTATAAGTCCTATTCCTATTGAATATTGAAGTTTATTCAATTCAGCTAAATTAAACTATCATCACAATACTTTTTTCAAACAAAGACCAGCCTCTTTAGTATTCTTTATTATAAGGCTTAGTCTTAGCCTAGCAGAGTTCAAAATTGTTCTATGAAAAATGTAATATTTTCCAGACTGATTCCTGTTATTTAGGTACCTGTAAATATTTTTGTTTCGCAAGTTTAGGTTATTGACTCCACTCTTCAATTCCAATCCAAGTCTTGGAAAATGAACAAGTAGTTCTCATTTCTTGTTTCCTACAAATACTTAAATGTTACCTTTATACAGAAAAAAAAATGATTCACTACATTTTACAATTTATTTATTAATTACTATTATACAGATAAATACTAAAAAAAAGTAACGCATAACATACTATTCAGTAAACCCATTCAACGTTCACGAGTTATAATTTATAACCTTCTCTTGTTGATGAGGTTCAATTGTAACCTATTATCTAGGATTGTAACCTTCCAGCGCAAAATTTTTTCGTGGTATTTAGCTTCTAGTTGGCAGAGAGCCCACTGTGCAGGCTGTGCGAGGAAGAGGAAGAAACCCCTTCTTATCTTATCAGCAGCTGTCCTACATTAAAACGCCTAAGGTGGGAAATCTTTGGCTAAGCCATTTTACTGTCGAAGAACTAAGGTAACGTCCCAAAGCAAGATACTAACTCCTGTGGGTATGTCAGCTAGCTTAATGGATAGTGTACTATAAGAAAGTTGATTAAACTGGGTAATATACATCACCTTAGATAATATACATGAGGTCTTACTGCTTTGGACTTATCAATAAAGCATTTATAAAGGGGGAAAAGAATATACATGCAAACTGAACTAAAGGAGATGATAAGGTCTGAAATAGCTTGGTGGGACAATTTTGCTTGATTTATACACTTGAGAGATTGGTTGAACTGAGATCCACAGTGCAGCCGAGAATCGCTTGACAGCAAGAGATTATATTCCTTTGTCAAACAGTACATTTGTATGATTTATATATTTGAGTGATTATATATGCATGATTTGTACATAGGATAGTTGATATCCCTTTGTCAAAATAATACATTTGTATGACTTATACATTTGAGAAATTATATATGTATGGTCTGATACATACTATAATGTTATCCCCTTGTAAAAGAATACGATGCAAATGGAACGAACACTTCCAAGGCTAAATCGGATTGTACGTGCCCTGGAAATTTCTTCGAGTTGGACCTCTACCTGGTTTATACACAGGAGGGTTGTTTTTCTTCAGAAAATGAGCGGAGCACCGCGAAGCGGTGCGGAGCGGCTATAGAAAATTCAAGGGTACACAAAATTAAGGTTTTTAATTTAATATGCGAGATTTTATCACCTAACCTCAAAGTGGGGGCACGTACAATCTGATTTTACCCACTTCCAAAATACTATGTTAAATTAATATCTTGTGTGCATAGCAAAATAATGCTAAAAGGCGAGTATATTTTGTTCAGAACCCTGTAAAGTTTGTAAAATGTCATCTAAGATAGTTTAACTGTCGAGTAAAAGCATATTCTTCAATTGAAAATTAAGAAAAAAATTGAGGCTAAACTCGGCAATAGTGTACCTACCCCTTCTGTGTAATCGAAGTCGTACAGTTGGCTTCGAGATATCAATTCATCCCTTCCATTCGTTTATAATAATATATGTATAAAATAATTATACATGTATGGTTTGTTCATAGGAGAGTTGATATCCCTTTGTCAAAAAATACGTTGGAGTGAGAAGGGGCGCGCTATTGCCGATATTTACCAAAATTGATATAAAATTGCTAATTTAAATATTAATATGGTTTAAAATTCTGTAGATTCACAATTTAAGTATTAAAGAATAAACACATTTCAACAAATAAACTATGCATTTCTCACAAAAACAAAAAATAATTTATGACAAGAAACTAGTAGAAAATTTCAGCACAGAATATGACAATAAATACTTAATAATATCGAAAATAAAATACTTACAACAAAAAAAATATTAGAAGTGTTTGATCCCAGGTTCATATTAACGAATTATTTCATCTTCAATGTGGTTACGACGTATAATTTAGCAGAACAATAATACAATATATTAAAAACACTTTCACGAAACACTTTCAAGTTAATTTATAAATAAGAAATAGTGTATTTCGAGAAAAATTCTGGAAATAATCAGTAGAATTAATAAAATAAAAACAAAAAAATATGAAAAAAACGTAAGCGCGTTTTTGAAATGAAGGAAGGTTACAACAGGGTTTCTTTAGATTTGAGTAGGTAATAATAGCTAGTGATATGTCGCCAACAAACGCGACTACATTTTTAGGGGCGTAGATCCTTCTCGTAACCCTATGTATGGTTATTGGTCTATTTGTCAGTCGTCTTTGGTTCATATCTCCCGATCCGTTTAAGCTAAAAAGTTTAAATTTGAAATATTGGCGTAACTTTTTGACCCACACAGAAAAAATACAGAGAAGATAAAAATTTAATATGCGCATGCGCAATTTAAAAAATGTGGTAAACTCAAATATTTTTAATATCGATAGTGGTATCAAATGAAAGCTGCACCTGAGTAGGTTACAAATATGTATATGCTTGTTTAAATTTTGCATTCTTTATAGGTTTAATGAGTTAAAATATAGCCAAAAATCCCCCCCCCCAAACCGCCCCATATCGCTAGTCCTAAAAGTTGGAAATAATTCATGCTAATACATATATGAAAATAACGGAGTGAAATTCTCAATTTTTACAAATTTCATGGGCTATGAAAATTTCCATGAACAGCGTTATCTATCCTCGCGTTCTTGAAACGCACCGACACACGTAAACATAAAATTTAAAATTGTAATTTTGTAACGAGAAAAGATTGTAGTCTATTAGTTATACAAACATATTATCAAATAGTTCTTTTATTAAAATATCAGTGGTACCGCTATGAAGTGATTAAGATCGCTTAATACATTAAATCGGACCTAAAAGTTAAAATAAACTTTATACATCTTACGTTTAAATGAATCGATTTTGAAAAAAATTCACAAAAAATTGTCTAAACAACTAAATACAAACCCAGATTTTTGTGCAGTGAAGTGTAGGGTAGTCCATATAAATGAGAGTAACTTTGTAACGGGGCTCTGGGGAGGGGGGTGGAGGGAGCTTCAGCTGCCCTCTTGTGGTTGCGCCACTGCCCCGAGGTGCTCATAATTTGGAGGCACTATCCCCTACAACCTGAAAGCGTAATGCAATAAGTATTAGATATTAAGAAAATAGTTAATCATGATGAGTTGATAGTTAAAGAAGATGATTGTAGTAGGGAGCTGTATTGTGGAGGAGTAGGGTGCCGTTGTATATTCCTTAACTTACATGTTCCGGCCATCTTCATATCAACTATTATAAAATGTATCACTTCACTACTAAATAACTGATGTTGCTGTTTCTATCCAGTTGAAATTTTACAAGCCTGTTTCAATTGTAGATACTTACGACGATGGAGACTTCGGATCTGAACTGACCGCGAAAACCCTCCAATTCAAATGAAAAGGGGAAAAAAGATAGTGCCCAGTAGAGGTATAAATAATTATAAAAATAAAAGTAATAATAAAAGAACACAAAGAAAGCCCAAGTACCTTGGATAATATAAGGGGGTTTATTAACAATTAAAATAATAAAGATAACATGTAATATTAGCCTGGTGTAACGGTGTGTGGTGAGGTGTAGAGATTGAGTCTGCATTCGTCAGTAAACTGGATCGGGCGTACAGATACTGCTGGCTCTGGAGACAAATATAATATGTCCGGGCGGACATACAAAGAAGAACTGGAAATATGCAGTGGCTTGGTGAACTGATCAGTATACAAGTGTCCGGGCGGACAAAGGAGGAAGGGTTTGAACTGAGATGAAAGAAAATAATTTATCCGGACAGATATATCACTTCCACAAACTCACTTCCACTTCATGTGACTGGCAAAAAGGATGTGAACTGTTCTGGCCAGGTTGCCCAATACAAAATAAATATATAAAATAAAAAACTAACCAAAGATTTGTTAGAAATAAGAAGGTTCTAAACAAAGATTAGCTTACAAAGGGGGACACACACAGCTGTGCCCCGGAACAAATACAAATATTTAATATAAAATCAAAAAATATACTTCTCCTTAACATATTATAATAAAATAAAATAAATAATATATACGTATAAATAAATAAAATAAACTGTGGCTTTAACAGACGATGTATCTAAAGTTTTATCAAAATCGTTACTTTACCGCGTAAGATATCTGTAAAAACGTTGTTTTCTCTATTTTAAACGTTTAGGTCCACTTTATCGTTTTTTTTACGATCTTTATCACTTCAGAGCGGAGTCGCTGTTGGTTTTACTAAAAATAAATGCGTCTCATCGAATAGGTAATGATAAAATTTTTCCCGTCCTGAAATTCCAATTTTTCATTTGGAGCTCATGTTTACGCGAGCGAACTCTTAGACAGATAATGCTGTTCAACGAACATAGCCTGAGCATTATTAAAAGGAACATTTATACCAAAATTCAACTATATCAGTCTACTCAAGTTATCGTCGGACACGTAAACGTTACTGACAGAGAGGAGAAAGGATGCATATTTTGTTGAATGTAGGAAGCTCGCTCACACTCGCTTCAATTATTTTTCGAAAAAAAATGATTCTGACGATTTTGATTAAACAATTCTAAAATACAGTCTATCAAAATACGAATTTAATCATATAAGTCGTTTTCCTGATGGGAATGATCCCATTCCTGAAAACTAAAAAGGCAAAGGGTGAGAGTACAAGTTCGATTCTCCGCCAGGTAAGAATTAAATGTAATCACGAAAAGTCAAAACAACTAAAAAATGGAAAAAAAAAACTGGGCCAATTAATAATATTGTGTTCTCCAATTATGTTCTCATAAATGAGAAAGGTTAGCATGAGTTGTATTTGTATTGGACATGTTTTTGTAATAACCTATACATATTAATATTAACTTTAGACTGCTCTATTATAATAAAGAAACAGCAAAAAAAAAAAAAAAAAAATATATATATATATATTATTTGAGAAAAGTTAGTTATTCTTCATGTAATTTCCACTTGAGCTCAACTATATAATGTCATAGCTCTCTAAATTTGATTTATTACTTATTCTTTTAATAATTCTCCGATATTTTTTTATTATTTCATTTTTTTTGTAAATCTGATACATATATAGTAAGTACACTTTCTAAAAATACTCTCCTTTATTATACGAGAATGAGACGAATTTGCATGGAAATGTGCAATGAATAATCTAAGGAATAAGGGGAAATAATTGATTTTTTTCGAATTAGTATTTTCTCAGGCAGATAAAACACCAAAGTGTTGTACTTTCCATCACGAAATCGGATAAATTAAATAAGAATATAGATCCGTGGAAAACATTCAAGTTTCCAAATGGAAAATAGCAGAGTAATTTTTGAAGTAAATTGACTTCATGAAGAAACAACGTAATACTCCCAATGCTAAATCAATAAAGTTATTAGGATTCTACAGGAGTTTAAGGTAATTTTGGAAGTCATTGCAGTTTAGCATGCAACCGAGTTATGCTAAATAATTTTTGCTCTTTCTATAAAAAGGGGAAAAGTTATTTATCAAAATATATTTAGTACATGGGAGAATAAGGTGAACTAGATATGACGCATACAATCTTAACTGACGATACAGTTCTGTATATTACAGTATTGGGGTGCCTCGGTAACACGTGTAGGAGAGCAGTTGGCTTCCTCATCAATAAAGTTAAACAGCAATAGGGTTGCCAGATTACCAAAAGTTAAAACCGGGACACATAGTCGGGAAAATGGTACCCCCCCCCCCCCGTATTCATATTTACCCCCTCCCCCACTCTCAAAGAAATGAAATAAATTAATAAAAATGTAAAATAATCTTCCAATTAGTGTGGCACATAGCTTCCTCTCGTCAATGATATTTTAATGATTTTATATGCTTTTGCAACCTATTATTGTCAAATTTATTTAATTTTCTCTCCCTTCCTTCAATCTGTCAAAGTTGTTTTTAATTTTTTATTTTTACATGAATTAAAGTCTCAATTTAGCCAAATTTATAGAATATTAAGAAAAATCCAAGGGTTTGCCCGTGCAAATTTCCAAAAATGGACAAAAAAAATACATATTTAGGGTGTAAAAAATTCGTAATAATCAAACTACCTCCTGTGCTTTGTTATATTCCGGATACAAATGATCAAATTTCTCCGTGCCAGTACGCTACAGGTATAACCGAGCAAATTTAAGATTATTTTTGAAAAAATTGTAAAAATCAATCTACCCACTTAGCCGGGTGCCTACTTTCTTTGTTCTTAGCCCTAAAACGTCTATTCCAGAGAGGGCATCCTAATTTCCTAGTTTAACAAGCTTTCCCAACTGCTTAAAAAAACACGTTAGTTGTGATAATTATCCCTGTTTTCGGCTCTGAAACTTTAGGTGCTACCTATTGAGCTTTTTGTAGCAATTTCTATGAGTGCAAAATCATGAAAAGTCCTAAAACTGGTCAAAAGTTTTAGGAAGTCAAGCAGGATTCTTTTTTGACATGTAAAATTCGTAAAACTATATTATTCCCTTCTTTTCCACCTCCTATGCTTTGCTAGAGAATTCCGATACAAAATGGTAGTTCGATTTTCACGAATTCCTTACAAAATTCCGTTAAATGTTTTCGGTTATAATAAACCCCAATACACGTATTTTACACGGAAAAAATTGTCAATTTGTATCCGGAATATAGCAAGGCATAGGAGGTAGTTCGAGTTTTACGATTTTAACCCGTAAAAATACACCTTTTTTTCAAACGTGTCTATACTGGTTTTTATCCAATTTTTTTTTTGGTATTTTCATGGGCAAACCCATAGGTTTTCCTTAATATTATTTTAAATAGTCTAAAATTTAAAGAGGCATTACATAGGTAATTTTATCACAAAGATTTTATCATAAAGAAACTTTGGTAAAATGCTTTCGCTGACCTCAGGATTAAAACAAGGTTGGTTAGTTGTACATTTTTTTAAAAAGAAAATAAAAAAAAATTAGAAAAAAAGAAAGTTAATGCCTCTCTTGAAAGAACTTTTATTATTATTATTATTATTATTATTATTATTATTATTACTGGTCTTATATTACTTTGCTTTGTAAGTTCCATAGCACACCTATTACCCCAATTTTGAACCACTTCCCGTCATTCAATCTTCCCCAAATTTTGCACATGGAAACAATTTAGATGAAGAATACAGAAGAGACCATTTTTTACCAGAGACCTGTTTTTAAAAATGGTATTTTTATATTAATTATTACAAAAGGGATATAATCTCTCAAATGTTTAAATCATACTCATACAATCTTTCAAATGTACAAATGTTACAAATTTACTGTTTCAGCATTGGTTGAACACGTTAATTGTGAAAATTATCCCTGTTTTTGGCAGCTAATGCTTTGAAGTTGGTAATTATGGGTTTAAAAATGTTTCATTTCTTGGTCAGGAATTGTTTAATAGTTCTAAGTATCAAAAACTTTGCTGGTAACGACCTCCTAACAAAGGTACATCTGAAGGCAAATTCGCTAAAAAGAGAAATTAGGTAAAAGGTCTGGATACTTAAATATCCATTCTAAGTTGGAGTTGTTCCAAAGTTTTACGAATAAAATTTTTTCTCTCCTCTGTTAAGGGACATTTTAACGGAAATTAAAGACAGAAATGTGAAGAAGATAATTCTTTGGCAAAGATATAAGCTATTGACCTATTTTAGTAACTCTTATAGCCCCAAGTAGAACTCCTAACACCTTTGATAAGTATAGATTTGTTTTAATAGCTTCATTGTTCTATTTCTTATCTCATTAATTTTCTAGACTAGGCATCGCGTGGCTCTATCATTGAAGCGAGCGAATGCAATAAGTATATATTGAATTGAATATTGAGAAAATAGATAATCATGATGAGTTTATAGTTAAAGAGTAAGTTTGTAGTAGAAGTCTAGTAGTGGGGAAGCCACCCTGCATTCTTACTATTCCACTAAGTACATGCTTCGGACATCTTGATTTCAACTATTATTAAAATGTATCACTCCATTACACAAAAACTTCTGCTTGTATCAAGTTAAAATTTAGCATTCCTTTTTCGATTGTACTTTGGACGATGTATATGAAGTTTTATTAAAATAGTTACGTTGGAACGTAAGATATCGGTAAAAACGTCATTTTCTTTATTAGGGTCCGTAAGCAAAACCAAGGACCCTTATATTTTCCTGCGTGTGTCTGTCCGTCCGTCCTCTCGCGTGCTCTCACGGCTACACCTTTCGTCCGATCACTTTGAAATTTGGCATGTATGTGTCTTGTACCTGCCCACATATTTTAAAAATAAAGCGACTTAAAAAAAAATATTTTTCAAAAAAATTAGGGTAAAAAAACTTAAGGGTTAAAAATTTTACATTTTTTTTCGACACCGTGAGGGGTATCATATGAAAGGGTACGTCGAGCTGATTACAAAAATATATAATCCTTTGGTTATAACTTTGATAGGGCGAGCGTAGGCGAGTTTGAAGCGGGTGTGAAACGTGTCCCCCCCTCTATCTCGCTTATGTGAAGTGCAAAAAATTTGAAAAAAATCCTGAACATTCTTCGACCAAAAGTAAAGATACTACTTTTTGGAAATTTCGAAAAAATATTATTTTATTTTTTATTGACAAAATACGTTTTTTTTCTAATTATGGTCTTTTCGATGTATTTATATGGTTGTAGTCCGGTTCAGTGGCAAAAAAATACTTCATCGGAAGTTTGTTTATGTGTTTTGAGAATATCAGACCCGCATAGGATAGTTCAAAGTAAGCTTTTTAGCATTTTAGAAAACACCATCAATAGAGTACACTTAAACTATACAGGGTTGCCTACGGACCCTCGCTGTGTGCTGACCAGCACACACTTGACCTGTTTATTATACATGGGGCAACATCCCATGGAAGAGTTAAGATTGCCAAAATGCATAAATCACTATGTACTGTATGTACAGGGTGTTTCACTATAATAGTTTCAACGATCTTTATCACATCATAGCGGTGTCGCTGTTGGTTTCACTAAAAAAAATGTTCGTTTCATCGAATAGGTGATGAAAATTTTACATTTGAAGGTCCTTACGCGTGAATTCTTGGACGGATAACGCTGTCCAACAAACTTACGAACTTAGCCTGAGCATTAATAAAAGGAACATGAATACCAAATTTTAACAAAATCGGTCAAGTTTTACTAAAGTTATCGTCAGACACGTAAACGTTACAGACAGACAGACAACATGCATATTTTGTTGAATGTAAGAAGCTCGCTTATGCTCGTTTCAATAAAATGTATTTAGCAATACAACATACTTTACAAACTTTTTTAATATTATAGAAAGATAATATGTCTAATGTCCTATTTAAAAAATAAATAAATTAAAAAATAACACTAGAGATAAAACAAGATTTATTTAAATTTTATTAATATACTTTTTTATTATTTTTTTTATTACATCATCCCCCAAAGAACAAAGAAAAAAAAATTTAAAAAAAGTAAAAATGTTGATGGAGTCTAATTTATTAAAGAGAACAAAAACAAATTACATCTAATAAATATTTAAAAAAAAAAAAATATTTTCTTGCTCCCTATTTTTATTTAATTAAATTTAAAGTTATTTAATAATTATATATATATTCGAGGAAAATATAAAGGGGAAAAACAGTGCCACAAAATAGTAGTACAAAAAAAAACTTTGACGTGATCTCGTAAAATGAATAATTACGTTTTTCTGTCTCTATTTTTCTGTCAAAGCTTGTATTTTTTTAAATTTATATCATATATCAAAGTAATATAATATAATATTTGTTATATTTTAACATTCTATTCGTGGTTTTTAATTAGAAGTAAAACATGTATTGTTATTAGGTTAAAATTATATGATTTTTTTCTGCTTGGTATAAAAATGCAAAAATTAAAATGCAGAGATAGGCAATACAATTTTGAGAGAATTTCCAACCTTTAGAATTCCTACTTTGGTTCTGTCCTTCATTGTAAAAAGTAGAAAGTCAGTTATAGAGAAAACTTAGTGCAAGAATGATGAATGAAAATAGAACTTAGCTAACATTAAGCTCTTAAAACTGTCAACTAAATCGACCAATCCCTGCTTGGTCTAGCTGACGAGACCCAGTGTGGCTGTGTGAGGAAGAGGATGAAATCCCTTTTCACTTTATAAGCTGTACTACATTAACTCGCCTGAGGTGGGTAACCTTTAGCTTAGGCCATTCTGCCTACTTAAGAACTAATGTTCTTTAGTAGTTCAGGTTCTTTCCCTAAGCAAAGTACCCAATTTCAGAGGGTCTACCAACCTCCTTAGTGGATTAAGCATAAGAAGTTTGTTAACTCGGGTTTACACCTTGGTAGCATGGAAGGTCTTGCTCTTTCAGACTTTATGTTTAAAATATATCTTTAAAAAGTCTCCTGGGATGGGGGAAAACTGAAAATCGATTCTCTTATCGAGGGATTTGGAATTTATAAGACTCATTAGGCCAGTTGTGACCTATGCACTGGAAACATGAGCTATGTCTGCTGTATTCTAATGCAGAGTGCATTAGGCATAATCAAGCGGAGAGTTTTAAGAAGACTTAATGGTCTTTGATGACAAAGTAGACTTAGAGAAACAGCGAGTTCGTGGGGCCATAGGCACCTGTTCCGTCTGCTAGGAGGCGATCAATGAATCGAGGACGACACCCAAGGTCGCGGTTTCGTCCCCTCAGCATGATTTGCATGTATGAGCGAGGGCACCTCTTAAAGGTTCCTGCTGGTGATGCTCTGATTCATATCTGTGAGTCAAGAGCAGTACAAGGGTATGGGTATGACCCCATGCTTTGATGCTCATATTACCAAAGCTCATTAATGACTCCACCATACTCGCTTCAGCGGTACATTGTTCAGAGGTATGAAGTGACAGTACCGGTGGCGGAATCTCTCCATCACGGGCACTGTTAGACCACTGTAGAGATTCCACCACGGAGTTAGTAAAATGGGCCAAAAGGTTCCAACAGTGATTCGTCCTAAGGATTTTAAAATTCTGAGATCTCATTGGCTCCCTATCCCATTTTTCTAGACATAGTACATAGCACAGACTTTAGTACAAGTACTAGGACCTACTACTACTATTATGGTTTAATAGATATAGAAAGGATACTCAGAAGTGAAGATAAAGTGGAATTTGTAATAAAGACTGGTTAGCTTATAGCACTCTGATTCCGATTTTCAAAACAGGCACGTGTTGTTTTGGCTCGAGGAAAGCAGGTGGAGGCAGATAAATAGGAACGTAGGTTATTTTTCTTAAAACTAGATTTAGAGAGTGCCAGTGCCAGTAGTGTGTTTCTTGCTACAGTAAGTGTTTATTTCGTATTGAAACGAGAAAGGATCAAGTACCTAAAGTACCTTTAGTTTCCTAAAGTACCTTTAGTTTCCTAAAGTACTTTAGGAAGTTAAATAATTCCTGTCAAATTAACTGTTAATACTGCAGGTCTAGAAACAAGTTAAAGTTATTCAGTACACTAAAGGCACAATTATTATTCTAGAAAACTTTTCTATTCTGCGGAAGTCCAAATCAGTGTAATGTTGTTTTGGGCATTCGTTCCAGAATACTTGAACCTTCTCTGATACAATTATACACCACCTACATCGTCATAATATTTGCCATTGAAAGATAACAATAGACGGATCAAGATATCTTATTGTAATTGAATTCAGAAATACTACTACTAATAATAATAATAGTTTAATTTGCTCTTAAGTACAAAACTCTTAGCAATAGTAATAGTACTAATAATTAAAACAGGATTAAGCTATCTCAATCTTACATATTTTATTGATGACTTGATGACACAGTGAGACAACAATGTTGTTAGAAGAAACAAAAACTGATTTGATCTAATTTCCAAGAATATTTGTTCTAGTAAATTTAGTTTATCTAGTTAGTTTAGTTCTTCTAGTTCATTTAGTTCATCTAAAACATTTATGTAGTTCTTTTACTGCATTTAGTTCGTCTAGTTAGTTTAGTTCATCTATTTTATTTAGTTCGTTCAGTTCATATAGTTCGTTTAGTTCTAAATCTGACCTTCAGGGCCGTAACTACCACCGGGGCAACCGGGGCAGTGCCCCGGGGGCCCCCGATCCTACGGTCCTATTGGAATTTCAATGGGCAAAACGAAATAATGTTTATCAAAAAAATTAGTTTCAGGAAAGAATAATTAAGGACTATTATTAAACGGTTCTTTTGAAACTAGGAGGCCCCTAGACATTTACAGAAAAAGATTCAATATTTTTACGCACCAGGACCAGGGGCCCCATGACAAACGTAGTTCACCAGCAAGTTTTTTGAGGACTATTACACGGTGAACTGACAAAAAACTTTGACGCTTATTAAATATATTGTTCACCTTTATCAGAGTTTTTTCCTTAAACTGTTACGAAGAGATCGTATAAGTTATAAATATGTATTGATGTAGAACAATTAACCAGGAGGTAGGTGAGTATTTAGCTATAGAGGCTAAAATTAGGCTAAATTAGACCTACTATAGATTTGGGTAAATTTGACCTCTAGAATGCATTTAAACACGTTTTGGGGGTTATTTTTCAAAAAATTTCCGGGGGAGGACCCCGACCCTGAACCTCCCTTTTCCTAGGGGGGGGGGGGGGGGGGGGTTCCCCTCGACACTACGAAGGGCCCCCAGAATAATCTTGCCGTAGGGCCCCCAAGATTGTAGTTACGGCCCTGCTGACCTTCATCATAATCAGGCACTTCTTTAGATTGTTACTCCCTTTATAAAAAAGGCAGAAGGGAAGTATAACAATCTAAAAAAGGTGTGCGGAATGTTCTTCTATAGACTGTTACTCTCCTTATAAAAACAGAAATGTGATCCTTTGTCCCAAAGTAAATTGGACTAAAACATCCTATTGTCTTAATAGTTATTTAGTCAGTCATTTATATTCTTAAAAAAAAACATGGGGGGAGGGGGGGTAACAATCTAAAGAAGTACCAACATACTCTCATAATAAATAAGATAGTTTGATTAAGAAAAAGAAAACTATTTCTTTTGAAACTACTGTACTTCTACAGACAGGCATTATTTTGGTCTGAATAGTTTAGATTTAAAGAATTACTCGTAATCTTGCCAGAGGTAACGTAAAACATGGCCCACTTTAGTGAGAAGGCAGTGGCGTAACTATGGGCCCGCGCGGGCCCGCATTGCGGGGGGCCCCAGTACAAGGGGCCCCAAATTAACGACGAGGGGGCCCCCAGTTCTAAACGCAAGAGGTTTTTTTTTTTTTTTTGTTTGGCGAGGGCCCCCAAAAAGTTTTTGTTGCGGGGGGGCCGATGCCCTAGCTACTCCACTGGTGAGAGGTTTTTAGAAGTGGTACTGATAAGTAATCGTGACAGTCGTCAGTAGAAAATATTTTTTAGTAGAACGTAATAATATTGAGGACAGTTGTGGGTTTAAAGAAATTTAATTAAACAAAATGTCAAGCTTAGGAATATCTGAAAGCCTTAACAATTGTAATATTTATTAATAATAGAACATGGGATTAGATTTGATCTTTAACAAGTATAAAATGGTTAAAAAGTAATAACGGTTTGTAGAGTAAATTAATGTTTTAATTAAAATTTAAATAATATTCGTTGTAAAGGCAACATTCCTGAATGAAATTAAAAGTAAAAAAGGGTAGTGTTAAAAGTGTTAATTTAGGTGAATAAGTTGCGTGCAAAGGATACATTTAACACCTGGCTTGTAATTAGAGAAACGTTAGTTTGAGTTATTTCAATGTAATTTAAACTCAAGGTAGGAGTAGAGAAAGAGGGTCTGCAATTGTAATCTAACAATTCATCTGAATACCGTATTAGACGATAGTACTTGAAATACCCGCTAGAGAGCATGGACTGTGTTACTGAAGAGTATTAGAATTGTAAACTAAAGTTGGTTTTTTTAGTTTCTATTTTTAGCTTGCTACGGAACTACGAGATTTGTATTCAAGCCACTTGTTAAAGACATTCAATTTAAATTCTATTCAGCAATTATTCCACTTTTTCCCCCATTCAGTCGAAATAGACTATATTCAGGCCATTAAAGAAATCTTATGTTTTTAAATTTTAATTTGAAACTGATAAAAATGAAGGTACTTCTTTAGATTGTTATTCCATGTTTTTTTTTTCTTTAAGAATATAAATGACTTTGAATAAATAACTATTTGGGACTAAGTAATATCACACTTCTGTTTTTATAAGGGGAGTAACAGTCTAATGAAGAATATTCCGTGCACCTTCTTTAAATTGTTACTCCCCTCTGTATTTTTTTTTATACGGGGAGTAACAGTAAAGAAGTGCTAAAATGAATAAAAAAGTTTCTGCTCTCTAATAAAGCCATGATATTAAAAAAAGGTTTAGGTATGTTAGTAAAGTAAATGTTGGTAAACAAAGACGATCTATTATCTGAATATTTCTTGCAGTGCATAAATAAATATTCTAGGTCTTCACCTACTTCACTGTACATATATTGCAGAGTTTAATTGCACATTTAACTTCATTGAATTCTACTTTAGCGATTACTGCACATTTAACTTCATTGAATTCTACTTTAGCGATTGCTGCACATTTAACTTCATTGAATTCTACTATAGCGATTACTGCACATTTAACTTCATTGAATTCTACTTTAGCGATTGCTGCACATTTAACTTCATTGAATTCTACTATAGCGATTACTGCACATTTAACTTCATTGAATTCTACTATAGCGATTACTGCACATTTAACTTCATTGAATTCTACTTTAGCGATTACTGCACATTTAACTTCATTGAATTCTACTATAGCGATTACTTCACATTTAACTTCATTGAATTCTACTTTAGCGATTACTGCACATTTAACTTCATGTGAATTCTACTTTAGCGATTACTGAACATTTAACTTCATTGAATTCTACTTAAGCGACTACTGCGCATATAACTTCATTGAACGCCATGGTCAAAAGCAACAGAATTTTAACAATCACTCAAAAAAAGCTTAACAAATAGGGGAAAAAAGAGGTTGAGAAGGGATGATGAACAACTTAGTAACAAAAAAGTAAAGGTTTAAAAGGTAAAAAGAAATATTTGTAAATATGCAATGAAAATCTCCGCAAAAAAAGACTGAAATTATAAAACAAATATTTTGATAACAAACCTGGCGGATGTCAGTGTTTGACTAGGGCAAACATTAACTTTGGTTTATAACCTGAATGGAACACTGAGCATGCGCACAAGGAAGGAGGGGGAGGGGGGGGGGGGGGACATGCTGTTACGTCTCCACGACTTCATGAAATACATATATTTTCTTTTATCAATATAACCCAAACACGCGTCAAAAACGTATGCATGAACCCAGTTTGCTTGAGTGCGGAAGCAGACATATTTTATAATAGACTAATCTTCGCGGGATATTATTACAATATATTGAATGATCTTATAATACAGCATTAAGTCAATATATTGTCAAACATACAGGACTAAAGTCACTGATATCATCCCACTAATATAGTAAAAAGGATCTTAATAAACGTTGAATTGTTGAAATTTGATAGGAAACATAAAGAGCTAAACATTACATTAGGGAATATTTCTTCTTGTCTGTTATCATATGTTTTATCACAACGTTATCACAACTAACAGTAGAATCGATACCACTGTAAAAAAGAAAGAAGAAAAAACCAAGAATATAAAAACAGCACTAGAAAAGCATGCTTTTATAGAAATGAAAAACACATTTCAAGTCTAACATTATTGCCTGCTTGGAGTATGTACACAACTAGGTAGTTACCATGCTTTTAATATTATCAAACATAAAGTACTTCCTGCTTCATTGTCATTTACTTTAGCCATTTTCCTTTACGACTATTTACCGTAACAAAAAACTTCCAACCCATTTATTCCCTATAGTAATTACTTTCTCTTCAAGACTTATGTTCGTCTACACTGGCAAGGTATATAAAATGCAAATGTAAATGTTAATATTAACTTAAGTCGAAGTTTATGAAACTCTGGGGAAAGTTAACTCGAAGTTATTTATTATATAGTATAGAACATAAGAGATTTGTTTTCATTTAAACACAAAATTATATTTCATTTTGTTTTTTAAATAAAGTGTGTTCTATCTAGTTGAGTAAGAGTAGAATATAAATTAAAAAAAAAAAATATATATATATATTCTCAAAGAATGAGGAAACGTAAAGAAAAGATTTTAAGGACTGTTACAAGCGCTGTTGTTACCCAAATGTCTGAAACTGATTTCTATATTGGATTTTTTAAATTCAGACACATGAAAAAATTTAGTTCTTCTAAACGATCAAAATGCTTCTGAGTTTACCGAAGGTAACGAAAGCGCTGTGATCGTTCGATATGAATTCAATTCAAGAATGAAAACTTAATAAGCTCTGAGAAACCGAAATACCAAAGTATTGATACTCCTACTAGCCTTACTCTAATTAGGTAATAATGTTGCTCGTTTAGATCCTTGTTATATCTTACTCTAACAAGATGCTCTCTGCTGGAAGACTTCATGTAATACATTATGTTAGTTGATTTACTTTAATAACCAGAAAAATAGCAAATAATTAAACTCTTACTTTCTAGAGTTAAACTTCTAATAATCGTGTTTGTTAAATCCTAATAAATGATTCTCCATTTATAACTCTAATATTTAAAAACTCCATTTATATTTAAAGAACTGGAATTGAATTTAACTGTAGATAAATATAATTTTTTTAAAATAAATATGAAATCCCATACAAAAGATTATGTAACAATAAACCCTTATCATTATACTTTTAATTTTTTGTCCCTAACACGAATTTAGCCTTAAAATTTAAAGCTACTGAATAATTAATACAAAAGTATTTATATTATAAAAAAAAAATGTATATATATATATATATTTTTTTTTTTTAATTAAAATAATATAATTTCCTTGTTTTTGTTCGTCTTTTAAAAAAGTATTTTTAATGAAACATCGTTTGTAAAAACAATTTTAACAACAAAGCCCTAAGTTTTTAAAAAAGGAACCCCGAAAAAAAAGCTAATTTTTAAATATTAATGTTGTCAAAGGGTAAAATACAATAAGGGTAATACTTCCTTATCGGATCTATATATATATATATATATAATATAGATGTGATATTCATAACAATATTTCCTCACTTAAAAAAAAAGGATATATATACATATATATCCTTTTTTTTAAGTGAGGAAATATTGTTATGAATATCACATCTATATATTCTCTTTTGTTTAGTGAAATACATTTTAATTAAATAATTTCCATAAAATAAAAGCTGGTATCTATACAGGGTGCTCCAAAAGTCTCCCCCCCCCCTCTTAACTTTTGAACGGTTTGAGATAAATTAATGAAACTTGGGGGATCTCTACCATGCAAAGGGAAGTTTGTTTTCATGCAATCACCCACTAGGGGCAACCACCCACTTTGCCCCCAGGCCACCCAACTTCAGAATTTCAAATTGGAATGTATATTTTTGATAGCATATTTGGATTCTACAGCGAAAAATAATAAACTTTTACTTAAAACTATTTTTTCTATCTCCAATATTTTGCCCCCTACAGGGGAGCAAAGATAGCGAAATAACCCTTCCGAAATAGTAAAAGTAAAAAAATAACACTTAGATCGTTATAAAACCTAAACGGTTTGAAATAAAGTAATGGAACTTGGGGGATCTGTACCATGTAAAGGGAAATGTGAAATTATCCACTCGCGTACTAGGGGCAACCACCATTTTGGGCAAAATATTGGAGATAGAAAAAAAAGTTTGTAGTAAAATATTTTTATTTTTTACCGTAGAATCTAAATCTGCTATTAAGAATATACATTCCAGGTTAAAATTTTGAAGGTAGGTGGTCTGGGGGCAAAATGGGAGGTTGTCCCTACTGCGCGATTGCATGAAAACAAACTTCCCTTTACATGGTAAAGATCCCCTAAGTTTCATTAATTTATCTCTAACCGTTTAGATTTTACAACGTAATATCGAAAGGGTTATTTTGCTATCTTTGCCCCCCTGCGGGGGGCAAAATATTGGAGATAGAAAAAATAGTTTCAACTAAAAGTTTATTATTCTTCACTGTAGAATCCAAATATGCTATCAAAAATAGACACTCCAATTTGAAATTTTGAAGTTGTGTGACCTGGGGGCAAAGTGGGTGGTTGCCCCTAGTGGGTGATTGCATGAAAACATACTTCCCTTTGCATGGTAGAGATCCCCTAAGTTTCATTAATTTATCTCAAACCGTTTAAAAGTTAAGAGGGGGGGGGGGGGGGAGACTTTTGGACCACCCTGTATATAGAAATGATTTTTGTTTGTGCAACAATAAATCGCGTAAAAATTAATCGATTTAGACGATATGTGACACAAAGGGGCATCTCATCATTGGCGACTACTGTATAGTTTCTTGAAATTTCACACTTAATATTTTTTAAAATGGTGGCCAATATTGCGGATTACCAAAACAAAAGTTTTAATCAGCATGACAAGTTATACATAGTTTAAAGATTTTGAAGAGTGGGAAAAGAATATGTAATATTATTGAAATTTCATAATAATTAACAATGACAAGATGATAGCCAATATTACGGACGACCAAAGAAAAAGTGTTTAGAGAGCATGACATGTTATACAACACTGAAGTCCTTAAGGAAAGTAAGGAAAAGATAGAACTATTCTTACAAAAAATTCATTTTTTTGCCAGCATTTTTTTTAAAACAAATGGCCAACATGAGAATGCTAATTAAAAGGTTTTGCTTATATGGCATTTAACATGATATTTTAAAGCTCTTTTCAGGTGCTTAATCATAATTGAATTATTCCTCAAAAATGTTTTTCTGATAGCCATATTGAAAAGAAATATGGCCGGCATAAGAGCAACATGCAAATTTCTCTAAGCCAGTTCTTTATGCACAGCGCCAATGCTTCTATATTAGCACCAATACTTTCTAAAATCATTTAATGGTTTTATTACGGACGGTTCGTTTATATTTTGCATTATTATAATAATTATTATTATAAACACATAAAAGATTTCTTGTAGGAAAAGAAGCAAGCTACAACTGTTGACACTTAAATGAATTTTATGTAAGATTCCACAAGATTTTCAGATAATTTTAACAGTCAGTATTAGCATACAAACAAGTCAAATCTAAACAAATGTACTTATTATAAATAAGGGAAAATTAATTAACTAATTTATCAATAATTTCAAGATAGAAAGAACTTTTTATATACTACGTTTTTAAATTTTCTGTTGAATCGTATGTAATGTTGTTAATATAATTGTTATTGTTATATAATACATATTGTTAGTGAAAAAAAATAGTTCCAAATTTATTTACTTCACATAAATGACAACCATCTAGAGAGCTGATCTTAAACCTATAAAAGGACAAATCTTTGTACAACGGATCTCCCTAAAACCAAATCTAAAGCGTGCCATCGATGTATTTGAAATAATATAAATAATATAATCGATATTTCCTATTTTGCTGTCATTCAATGTTTATCTATCACAAATTTGAGACCCATCAAAATGAAGATTGCGTAAATTTGGGACATGGCAAAACAAATAATATAACTTGCGGATTTTTTCCGAACTAACTTTCTGTACAGCAAAATTTGCTGAAAACCAATTAAATTCTGCTGAAAGATGGCTAAAAGTATTAAAATAATGCATTGTCATCGTGTTCTGAGCTATGCTAAAAGTTTCAAATGTCTAGCTATTCGGGAAGTTTGTTAGAAATCGATTGCCAGATTTGTACCGGACAAACAAACAAACAAACAAACAAGAAAACAAGCTAATAAAAACGTAGTAAAAAATATTTACTAAATGTTGTGGCAAATGTTTGTTAGTGCGTTGACAGGGCGGGAAAGTAATAACAAAATGGAGTGGGGAGCCAATAAGAGCTAAGGATATTAAAATCCTAAGGTGTTATTGGCTCGCCTCTCCATTTTCTTTTACTTTCCCACGCTGTCAACGCACTAACAAACATTTTGCACAAACTACTAGAAACTTAGGTAAACTAAATATGAGGCATAATATCTAAACCTAGTATTATAGTTAAAATACTTTTTATAATAGAGTTATAACTGCGTAGTTTAATATTACGTAGGAGTGTTATTATGCTTTAAGTATGATCTACTCTTCTCGACATAGTTCAGAGTTCTATATATTGAATTTGAGATGCCAGCTTTGTACTGCTATATATATTATACAATTTTCTTTCTATACATGCACTTTCCAATGAATATGTATGAAATGGTTTACCACTAATCTTAAATGAATATATTTTGCTATTAATCTATGTTAATGTATGTTTGCTGTCAAAGATTTTACCTGGTAGTCGTAGTGCTTTAATTTAAGTACAAAAAATAACTCTAATTCTTATACCTTTAATGAGATAAGCTTATTCGTGTTAAATCATTCATTAAAAAAAAAAAAATAAATAAAACAATAAATAAATAAAATGTATAGAATATTGTTTAATTTTAATAAAAGGTTCTTTGATATAACCGTAATCGTTTTGGTATTTAAATTTGAACTATACTAATATTAATTGATTTATGATTTAATTATTTATTTAGAGATAATACTGTTGTACAAGAAATACTTAAAAGAAAAAAGTTTACAAAAACCAACCAATTTTGAAAATTTAATCATCCTTCCCCCTACCCTTCATTTTACTCAAGAGGTAGGGGGGGGGGGGGTTATACGAGACACCCCCACTCCCTAACCCCCCTCCAAAACAACCTATCACCCTTCTCATTCCCCACCCACTTTATAGTACAACTCCAACACAGTCAGTCTCTCGCTGGACGCGGTACAGTGAGCATCTGTTGAGGTAAAGCTCCCTAATGGGAGTTTCATCTAAACATTTCGACGCGTAAATTATAACTTTTTCATTTTCATTGGACCATTTTTTTGCTGAAATAATATAAATCTGGTAGCTGAATATTTTTCAAAAAAGGTAAGCCTTAAACAATAAATTTTGTTACATGCATAATTAATAAAAACAATTATGCATATAATTAGAATATAATTAAGGGGAAAAATGATGTTATAATTTTATTGTGACCCTAATAAGAGATCGTATATAATATTTGTTTCACAATATTAACCATCTAATTTGTAATTTATATAAAATATTGCAATATATACACAAAAACATATTATATAACATTTGTTCCTATGAATGGATGGTATTTTCCCATTTGCCGTGGGAACTTCAACCCACTTAGAAGCGATCATCAAAATTGTTACATTACATATAACGCACTAATATGGGTGTATTCAGATTTATACCCTATTGGGTATGTATTCTCCTAATACCCTATTGTTAGCGCCTTTATTAGACTTTAGTTTTAAGATTCTTAGTCTTGTATATTGCAACAATTAGACAATCAAAATTGGTAATGCATCAACTAAATTAAAATAGGAAATTTGTTACACAATAAACATATTGTGAATATCTAAGCAAGGTACCTTAAAACATAATATAACCCTTATATTATGAAATTCATCAAGAATCATCTAGAACTTTCTCTTTTTCTCTTGTGCTTACTCATTATTCACATTTATTCTGTATTTTTTATTGAATAAAGCTCAAAGAGAATTTAATATAATAGATCGAATGATAGAATTATGTTATTTTTATTTAAATAAAATGAAATTATAACCCATATACAATATAAAACATATTGAAGAAGAAAATTATTTTAAAAAATCAGAAAATAAACATATTATTGTTCCTAAGTAAGTTTCATCTATATTAGCACCTCTGAGTTTAATTATATTAGTAGCAATTTTTTAAAATATTTATATATTTTTATTTTTTTACTTTTCCATACATGCAACTTTTATGTAGAAAGTATGAATAACCCTCTAATTAAAATTTTGTGGTGTTTTACTAAACAAAAAACTATTCATATGAATTTTAGTTTTATTAAAAAAACGGTTCGGACTACTTTTATTTAAATTATGGATATTTATCTGAGAATGGAACTTAAAAACTTAAATATGAATGATGTTAATCGTACCTAAATATTAAGAGTTGGAACTATCACAAAACAAATATGTTTTCTAGTTTTCTGGAAATAATTAAAAAAAAAGAAAAGTTAATTATACATAGAACATATATTATTATATACATAAAACATACAATTAACCGTTCAATCGGGCCTTTAGGTTCTTCTTAAATTGTGTGAATATACGTGAGTAATTTTTAGTGAAAGAATCTCTATTACATAAACTCTAAAAATAAACAGGAACGTATGCATTGCTTCACAATAAACTAATATCCTCCCGGTTTATCCAATTTCCTGAGCTTCAACCTTCAGACGAATCTTCCTTTTTAATTATTACTCTAGTCTAACACTAAAATGTCGTGTTATTTGTTCAAGAAGATAACAGAGTTAATGATAAGTTTGAGGTTTCCTGTATTGATTTTAAACTGGGTGTCTTAAGATTGACTATTACGAAAAATCCAATCCGGAAGTGTCTTTCCTTTCAAGAGGTATAAAAATATCTAGTAACTGCGGGGACAAAAAAAAAAAAAAAAAAAAAAAAAAAAAAAAAAAAAAATTCGTATTCAGCTCAAACACAATAGGAGGTAATAACTCACGAAAAAATGGAACTGTCTTTTTATTCATCACAAAGAAAGGATGACAATAAAAAAAAAAAAAACTTTTTTTTTGACCCACAGATAGCTTCTGCTTGTCTATGCTTCAATGTCTATCTATACCGAACTATTGATGAATGCAGTGTATGGTAAGGTTATGGAACGATCAGGCTTAAAAACCTTGGTTGGGACATATGACCATTAAATTAAAGCGGTTAAACGTGATCTTTTTCAAATGGGATTCCCTCCTCTTTTATGCAACCTGATACTCTTTCACATGACTTATGAACCCATAAACTACGAGCACAATGCTTTCGAATGGAATGGAACCGCTGTTTAGTACTAGACTAGACTGGAGGCTTCAAGTAAAATTGGGTGGAAGTAAAAACGGATATTGCTTTTCACTCGCTGGAAAGAAGGGAAAGATTTATTTCAGTTCATGTCTTATCACTCTTTGTTATTCTACTTGACTATTTGTAGGTTACAATGTTTAGAATGCACGTTCACACTTGAATTATTATTTATAATAGTGTATATAATAACATTGCTTCACACAAATACAGTCAACAAATAACTGTTGCTTATACTTGCTTTTCAACGAAATGAACATGTTATATCTTTCCAATTTATTATTGACAATATAGTCCAGGAGTCATAAAAGGGATTTACTAACATCAATCTAGAGTTTTGTACACGAGTTAATTTTTTGCTGTCATCCTAAAATATATGGTTGGCAAATTTCGTCGGCGAGACATAACTTACCCATAAGATATTAGTCTAGTCATGTCCCACCCATGTTGGTGAACAAGGTTATTTTCATGGTCCTGAGTAAAATAAATAGTTAGACCAACAATTCAGTTGATATTAGTTTGTCACTTTATAGGTCAGTTAATTAAAAATTTCAACTAACATCAAGTGGCAAACTAACATCAACTGAATTTTTGGTCAAATAACTAATTTTTTTAGTCAGGATCATGAAAATTACCTTGTCCGCCAACATGGGTGGGACATGACCGCTCTCCACCGGTCTTTTATTAACAGCATATGGGCAAGTAATGTCCCACGGATGAACTTTGCCGACACCATATTCTAGGAGGATACCAAAAAATTAACACATACAATAAATTCTAGTTTGATGTTAGTAAGTCACAATTATGCACGCTACCTCTTGGACTATTAACGTTCGTTCGAATTCCATTAATCAAAAGAAATTTAGGGGGTAAGTTAATGTGATATGAAACTATCCCAATAAAATCTTCCTTATTCAGAGAAGATATCTTAATATTATAATCTATGTCATCCTATTAAATGTCAAAATTTCAAATTGAAGTTTACAATTTCTTATAATTGCTTTTTAACAAAACCGCATTATAATTATTCGAGTATTTATTTTCTAACCTTTTTGAATTTAAGTGTAGCTTATTTTTAAATGATTAAACTAACATGAAGGATTTTGAAATATATATTTTATATACTCGCAACGCATGTCCATGTTTAGTCGGTGTTAAGACCTAGATTTAATTATTATTGTGTACTTAAATAAATAACTACGGTAAATGCACCAAACATATTAATAATTGGTATCCTTAATAAAAATAACAGTTGTAGATAACTAATGGATGAAGAAATAAATAATATTCGTGACGGGGGGTCTAGGTGCACCCAAGTATAATTTCAAATCTGAAAGTAAAATAATTTAAGATTTAATTGAGTTTTCCTGCACAATATTAAAAAAACTGCCGGACAATTAATTTTATCTTCAAACATTATTCATAATTTTATTCTAAGACTAAAAAGATAATTTTTCGTTCTTCCGATTTCATAAATCGTCTTTAGGAGGTCGAAGTTTCTTACTTTCATAAAACTTTTCTCAATAAATCCTACTTTTAAACGTGATTAAATCATGCTGTTTTTTACCCAATTTAAAAAAAAAAAAAAAAAAAATCATGTAATTTTTCATTGAATTATGCAATGGCCAATAATCTAGAGGATCTTCGTCCCTTCTTACACCTGAGAATATTTAATTTATGATTTTATTCAATTGGATTCAACAGTAATCGAGATATATGTTCTTGACGTTAGTATTGATCAAAAAAGAAAAGCATAAATTGACTTTCCGCGTAAATTACGTGGAGATTATTTTTGCTTTAAGATAACCTCCTTAGACGCTCCTATGTATAACTTATTATGATAAATCTATTCTAGAAGTACCTCCTAGTAACTTTCTATTTATAATCTTTGATAACCACATCAAATACAATGGTACTTATTTTTGTTTCTGAGTTTACCGAGTCATATGATGTCGGAGAATAACGTAAGACTGATCCTAGTAGACACTCCAGCTAGGGTTCTTATCAAAGAGGAAGCATCTTCCCGCTCATTAAGACTTTTATCTACCGCTCTGCATTGACTTCTGATAATATCTATGTTCTCTAGTCAGTCGATCTTGCGCCCTTTCTTGGCAATATAGAAGAACCTGATTTTATGGTGAGCTAGCATGTGACTAAGTTCAGTGACATGCTGGTAAATCTACTGTTAGTACGTTGCAGGTGTTCAACGCTCATGTTTTGAAATTGCAACCCATTTGCCCTATGTATTTAGAAGAAGTATTATTTTATGTGAAGAAATTGTTTCTTTGTATTTATTCAGAAGTTCTTTTGTTAAATTCAACCTTATGCGCCCGTTGCTTCGTCTTTTGCATACTCACAAACAAAGCCTATATCTTTTAAAGTACAATTTAAGTAAAATTGTTTAAAAATAATGAAAAAAAAACGAAATGTGGTTTTCGATGAATTATCGAAAGTAGCCCACAGAAGTTTCAAAAGAAGCCACAGAATCCATATCAATTTTAAATTTCAACCTTCTGTGCACATATAATTTTGGATGAGAAAACTTAATGTGCTCTTAAATTGAATTTGGTCCAAACAACCACATATTATTTAATTTTTATTTATTGTTCATCTTATTTATTAGTAATATATTTTAATACATATCATTTAACTCATGTGACTATTTGTCCAATGATGGGATATGAGGAAGTAATGTGCCACACTAATTGGCAGACATTTTTATTACACTTAACCTCCATTAATAGACATTTATTTTAAGTGATACTTAAAGGAGCAAACTTCTTTAGGGTAGGGCAAATTGACCTGGATCAGACCAAAAGTGAAACCCTTGCCCTTCTCCGACTTCACCCGGGAGTTAAAAGGAAAGAGTGAGAGAATTGTTACTAATATATCTGTAAAATACATCATACGCACTTTACACGAATGCCAAGTGCGTATCAGAGTAAGTCCAACTTTCTAGGTCTATGTTTAGTTTTCTTCTATCTTTACTTTTTTTCAGGGTAAACCTGATGAGGAGGTTATAAGAGCTAGGGGTTTTATACTGTATGTTAGTAATACGTAGGATAGGGAACCAGAATGCCTTAGGACCTTGGTAACAGGCTTAATTTTATATTTAGAAAAAAGAGTAAAATTAAGTGAGATATATATTAAGATAAGTTATTATATCTATTTGAAGAGCAACAAATCAAAATAAATATGTATTTTTATTGGAATAAATGTGGTTGCCTTAGATTAGCGATAACAAATCATTTCGAGGTGCGTTTTCGCCGGGACACTACTCAATTATATATAAATGATATAAGCTGAACACTTTTTAATATTGATTACTTAACAATATTCATTGTATTACAATTATAATGGAGCAAAAAACAAATGCAGAAAGAGTGCGAGCCTTTAGTGCGAGCGTTCTCAATCAAGAAGAAAATAAACCAAAGAGAGCACAATACATAAAATCAACTGTTTCTAGAACCTAAGAAGTTTCACTTCTAACGCGTGAGAATTTCACGCATATTTATACTTTCTCATATAAAGAGAAAGTATTCTGATGGCGCGAAAATTCGATTTTGAGATTTTGATGGATTTACAATACAAGTTTTGAGGTCCCCTGAGTCCAAAAAAAGTGGTTTTTATAAAATGTCTGTCAGTCGTCTGTGCAGACGCCTGGAGCCTAAACTACCAAAACATTTGGCATACATGTTCAGAAATATCATATCCCAAGGGGAAATCGAGAAATGAGTTTTAGCTCCAAATTTGGAGGCGCTGCCCCCCAAAAACTCTGAAAAAAAGTGAAAAAAAATTATTTCTCAAAAACGGTTCCGACGATTTCGATTAATAAATTCAAAAATGTAGTTAATTTAAATACGAATCTAACGATATAAGCCGTTTTCCCTGGAAAAATCTAGTTTCTGAGAAAATAGATTAAAACGTGGACGGAGAGAGGCCCGGGATTGATTCCCCGCCCGGGAGAAGTTACGTTTATGATATATTTTGATGAAATTTTCAATAATAATTAAATGTACATATGAAAACTTATAAATGGAAAACACTAGGCTAAGTAATAATGAAATCGTCATATGAGAAAGTTTGTCTGAGTTGTCTCCATATTAATTTTTTTTTTTACCATAACAATTTTTACTTTCTCATATAAAGAGAAAGTATTGTGAAGGCGCGAAAATTCGATTTTGAGATTTTTATTAATAAACGATCGCAACGGATCTTAATAAAACAATCTGTACTCTACCAGAGGTTTAAGGCTTATATTTGTTTAACATACATACATTATTCATTAGGATATATTTATTTACTTTTATTTGATTTCATCTGTAAATATATTACATGGTTTTCTTTTTCATACATACATCATATATATATATATGAGAAAAAAGGTCAGGAAAAATCAAGCAAATAACCCGAAACCTTTTTCGATTAACATTTTTCTAATAGTTGAGTAATTCGAGACAAACATTCGTTCGTTTTTTAACGAATAAGAAAAAGAGAAAAATAACCGAGGTCATATTACGAAAAAAAAAAACCAATAAAAAGAAAGGTTAGTTTAAAATTCCGTTTCATTTCGGGTTTGAAATTCGATGGTAAAACAAATTGGTGGAAATTGATGTTGATTTTTTTCAGAAAATCAGAGAGACGCTATAGAAAAAGGTTTTTTTTTAAAAAAAAAAAAAAAAAAAAAAAAAAAAAGAAATACAATTTTTAGAGATATGTGCTTTTTTTATATATTTTTTATTCCGTAAGTGAATGTTTTTCTTTTTTCTCCGAATGAAACGTTCGGTTAAAAATATGAATAACCATTAACTACCATAGCGTTTTAATCAGCAAGCATTGAAAAAATAACAGAAAAAATAAACTAGATAATTTGAACCCTGATATGGTTATTTTTGATCAATTCAAGGGCTAAGGAATTACATCGAATATTATATAAACGATAAAAACTAGAAAATATAAGCAATTTTAAATAATCTAATTCTCAAGTACCAATATAGAAACAACCCACGTATGACATTTGTTATGCAATCATAACTTCATGAAATATGTAAATAATTTTAAATCTGTAATGAGTCACTATCTAAATAACACTGATTCATCAAGATACATCTGCAACTAACTAAGCTATGTCATCGTTTTGAAGAACAAAAATATTTTATGACTTCTATTTCAAAAATTCCAACACAACAGACAATTTGTATGTACTTCATAACTAGCCCATTGTTGGTCCCATATAAGTTGCAACCTTCTGAGCAAATTTGTTTCTCTTCCACATGCGCACAAACATACATTTATTTACACCTATAGCTTCAAAAGTTCTAATTAGACAATATTGGGTTGTAAAAGCATACAATTAATAATTAATTAGACAATATTGGGTTGGAAAAGCATAAAATTAATAATTAATTAGACAATATTGGGTTGTAAAAGCATAAAATTAATAATTAATTAGACAATATTGTGTTGTAAAAGCATAAAATTAATAATTAATTAGACAATATTGGGTTGTAAAAGCATAAAATTAATAATTAATTAGACAATATTGGGTTGTAAAAGCATAAAATTAATAATTAATTAGACAATATTGGGTTGTAAAAGCATAAAATTAATAATTAATTAGACAATATTGGGTTGTAAAAGCATAAAATTAATAATTAATTAAACAATATTGGGTATTAAAGCATAAAATCAATTAAAATCGTAATAGGCTGCGAGGAAGCTATGTGCCACACTAATTGGCAGACTATTTTTCATTTGCAACGTTAAAGTAACTTCTATTTCTTATTGTTAACTCCGTGTACTTAATTACAATTTAATTTTTCATTTTACCCTACATTAAATAAGTTCATTTCTTTTGTAACGAACTTTACTTAATTATAACCCTATAAATTTCTTTTTGACTTCAAAAAAGCGTTTGATATCTTAATTATATTGTTTCTTTTATGACTTTTTCTATCATTTCGTGTCTGTTTTTCTATCACACTTTTAACTTTGTCTTAAACTGTCATAAATTGTCCTATGCTAATGATGTGATAAGAGAAAAAAAATATCTATTTTTGTAATATTAAATTTCAAACGAAATTAAATATCGCTTAATTTTTTGACAGAATTAATAAAAAGTTTTCCCTTCTAGAAACGCCCTTATATTTTGAAGATTTTATAAAATTAGGCAACTACTATAAAAATCAAGATAATTGCTTTTAATAACAGGGGCTTCTTTTAATGAAGGACCCCCCCCCCCCCGGTCTTTTCGTCGTGAACATTTATTAATTAATAATCGCAATTAATACATAATTAAAAATTTCGTCAAGAGGAAAATTTCACCTTAAAAAGAGGCCCTATTATGTCATTCATTCTTTTCCCTTTTCTTGTCATATTTTATACAAAAGCTTTGTTTTTTTTTTTAATTTTTAAACTGTAAAAGACTTTATATATTTATACGATGTAAGACACAAAGACTTCAATATATATATTTTTTTTCCTTGCTTACATCCTCTTATTTTATCCGTAACATTTATCACAATTTTTTATTATTATTATTATTGTGCGATGTCTTTCTACTTCATCATAAAGCTCATTTTCACTACCTACATATTTTTTTAAATTGTAAACATTTTTTAACATTTACCTTTTTCTTATTTTTCTGTTTTTTAATACTTGAATTTCTTTTCACCTTCATTTTTTAATTTTTTATATACTTTACTTAAAAAAATGTACTTTTTGTAATTTCTTATTTAAAACCCACTCGTAAAAAAATCGTTACAAAAATGGTGGACTTTTGTTTAAAATGTGTCTTATTTGAGAAAAGATATTAAGAAATTTCTATCACTTTGAGTAGCACATACGTGTCCTATCATTGAAAAAAGTAATATAGTAGTTTCATAATTAGAATTGATTCTGACAGCGAAGGAAAGTAGCAATAAAAATAGAGTAGAGATCCAATCGAAATAAAAATGGAGTAGAGATCCAATCGAAAAAAAAAATGGAGTAGAGATCCAATCGAAATAAAAATGGAGTAGAGAACCAATCGAGAAAAAAAATGGAGTAGAGATCCAATAAAAATAAAAATGGAATAGAGATCCAATCGAAATAAAAATGGAGTAGAGATCCAATCGAAATAAAAATGGAGTAGAGATCCAATCGAAATAAAAATGGAGTAGAGATCCAATCGGAATATAAATGGAGTAGAGATACAATCGAAATAAAAATGGAGTAGAGATCTAATCGGAATAAAAATGGAGTAGAGATCCAATCGGAATAAAAATGATGTAGATATACTATGAGAGCTCTAATATTCAAAATATCGAGCTCTCAATGACTCTCTTTTCGATTTTCTCACAATTCCGGAATCTACTGTAATTGTAAGACTACTATAGAGATCAAAATAAAGTATAGACATATTTAATACAGTAATAAAATATGGATAATATAGAAATAAAGTAAAGATAATATTTCAAAATATGAGTGTTATTAAATACATACTTAGGATGAGAGCATAAAAGAATTCCATAAAAATAATATGACCCTCGATTTCAAGTAATTTCAAATTTATGTTTATTCAATATTAAATGGTAGCAATAACTTACAATTTTTTAATATAGGGAGTTATAGTGTAATAATATTAGACCATAAAAACCAAGTTTTCATTATAAACCTGATATGTATTTTAGTTTGATTGGTAAATCTTTATTAAGAAATATTTATGTAACCATAATAATGAATAATATATTCTGATAATGTTTTGTTGTATTATATTATAAGATTTAAAATAAAGATTATGTTAATTAGTTTCTACTAACTAAATATATAACAAAATCCTTTATATTTATACATTTTGGTTGTATCAACCCAAATGTATATATGTGTCGAGTGGGGGTATCAAATTAAAGCTGCTGATGAGTATGTTACAAATGTATATATATAAATTCTTTTATCTACGATTGATACGAAATATAAACATTATATCTTTGTTTAGATGCGTAGAAAGTGATTATTTTTACGTACTTGAATTCATCGCGCATGCGCGTCTCATAGTTTTGAAGAATTCCTCTTCTTTACCACGCTAGTGCGGTAAAGAAGAGGAATTCTTCAGCTTAACGCACGATTAGCGAGTTTGTTTACATTTAACAAAACTAATTTGTTGTTCTTTTATTAAAGTAACTGTTTATATCGAGTTTTTAGTGAAAAACAATGAGTGAATCAAGTGAATTTGACGAAAATGTGGAGAATAATTCTCTTCCAGAAATAATTAATTCGGCAAAAAATACAACTCAAGAATTAATGCCATCTTTATCAAGAGAGAGATACGAACTTACATACAGCAAGTTTATTTTTTTCTGTATTTATTATTTAAATATAACAATCGTAGATAAAGTACGGTACGCAACTCATGCGAAAACGGCATTTTGCATAGCTCGTGTGGTTTTACCACCCTCGCTATCGCTCGGGTGCAAACTCCACACTCGCATGCAAAATGCTACTTTACGCACTCGACGCGTAATGTACTATTAAAATTTGGTATTCCTTATTGCTTTTATGAGTTAAAATATACCCCCAAACGAATCCCCCCCTCCAACCACCCTACAACAGCTAGTCCTAAAATGTTGAAATAATTTATGCAAATACCTTATTATAGGGCGATAATCTACCGAAAAAATTGAATTTTCCTTGTTGTCATTACTGATTAAAAAAACATTGTGACCCCCCGGAGGATCGAACAAGGGTTCCTTTAATTTGTTGTTTAATTTTTAGGGCCTTTCACCTAAATTTGATTAAATTTTTTTTAGTTTTCATGTAGAGCAGGATGGGTAAATAAATAAAAAAAGTTATTTCATAATATAATAACGTATCTTCTTAATAATCTACGAAACCCAAAAAGTACTTCCCTGTGATTTTACAATGTTACTTTAGGTACGCTCGGAAGTGAAATATCTTATATTGACGCAATTAAACCTAAAGGAGAAGCTATGATCGCCCAGTGATTTGACCTTTTTTTAAACTATTCCATGCACGAATTCCCGATTTATACCGATCGAAACCGAAAAAAAATCCGGATCCCACGTCTCAAACTTTAGAGGATGGGGAAAAGAAACAAAATTAAATACTAAATCTGGGTTAGGAGTCCTTGAGAGAGAGAAAAAATAAAATAAAAATAAGCGGAGAAAAACAAATGCTAGACAAAAAAAAAGTTTTTACCTTGTTCTTCACAGAAGTTGTTTTTGCTTGATTTTACACGACATGAATTCCAAGTAAGTTGTTTAAACATGCTACCACCATACGTTTTAATCAACCTGAAAAAAAATAACAACATTACAAAAAGACTAGTTAAACATTACATGTCTAATAAAAAGTGCAAAACAATTAAACACATTAAAATAACTGCATTTCGTGTTTAATGATGTGGAAAAAAGTTTATAATTATCTATCTATTCCGGTAAGATGCAGACGTGATGTTTTCTATGACGGGTTTTTATCGATTTCTTGTTATTTTTGCTTCCACGATTACCAGAAGCTTTGTGTTCATTCTGAAGAACGAACTTTCTTATAACAGGAATTTGTTTTTGACTGTTTGTAGGTCTGTCACTTGTAATATTTTGTTAACTACCACATCATAAAAAGTGCTAGTGATTGAAATTTGAATGGTATACGTAAAAATTAGCTCACTGTTGGTCCAATGTTAATTTAAACATTCTGCGTCAAAACATAGAGAAGACAATTTTATTATTTAATTTTGTTATTTTTATTAATGCTTACAAACTTATTAATATTAATATTCCTAAGAATAAAAAAAGGTCAAAACACACACTTTCAATTCACAGGGAGATCAAATTATTTTATACTCGTCCCATCCACCATGATTAGGATTCGACAAGTGTGCCTTACTAATTAGAAGTCTATTGCTTCCCAGATTACCGAAGGCAACGGAAGCTATGTGAGCACTCTGAAGAACGAACATCTTTGGAACCAAGTTTCTTATGGCACGTTCAAAAAACGGCCAAAATCACCGTCACAAAATCTACCGATGACGATAACTTGAGTAAAAGATGGTAGTGCCTCTACAAAGAAATCCAATAAACCACTTTACGCCATTATAAATCTTCCAATGCAAAGTAACCAAATATTTATAATCTTTATATCTTTTTCTTATTTAAGGTTTTTGAATCCAAGATATTTCCACATATTAATGGTGTCCTATCTACCTCTAAATATTTTCCTACCCATTCTAGGTGGAAGATAGGAGAAAAATTTGGATTATGGAGAAAGGTTGTGGATAAAGGTTAGAGGTGGATGAAAATGTGATCCATGGTGTGTGATCCATGTGATCCATCTTGCATTATAATATCATTTACTTTACCACTTGAATATATAATTGTTAAACTTAGTATTTCAAATAAATTATAAACTTAATAAATCTAAAAAATTCCAATATTTATCTTTTCTCTTTTGAAACTCTTTATATAACATATTTTAAATTGTATCAAAAGAAATAAATAATTCCTTAAATATCTCTTTATAAATCATTTTCAAGTTAAAGCCTGAATTTTTCTCATTGTTCAGATTAAAGGTTTTGGCTTTTTTCAACATAGTTTTTTTTTATTTTAAATTATTTTTAGTTGTTTCCGTGACTCAAGATTGTAAAAAGGGAATAAATACTTTCGCTTTTTTTCTCCTCTTTAGCCGTTCTTTTATCTATTAGGAACGTAAAAAAAACCACTGTTGTTATCAATTCCCCCCAACCCTTTTTTTTCGAAAGTTATTTGCAAGAGGCCCATTTTAGAAACAGCATGAGTCTATCAGGTTCTATATGAAGATCAAATGGATAGAAGAAGAGAGGGAGAGAGAAACGAAGATTCGAGAGGTGAAGCGAGTTAAGAGGCTAAACGAGCTTCTAAATTTTAGCCCTCGAAAAGGTGATAAAAAAAATAAAGGTACGAGCAAGAAGAGAGAGGTGAAAAAAAGATACCCCAACATTAAGGCTAAAAATAACTTTTAAGCTTGGGGAAAAGTTTTTTCGGTGGTCGTTACTTCTGCAGATGTCTCTGGTTTACCCTGCATTCTTTTTTTTTTTTTTTTTTTAGGAATATTAAACATTTTTCATTTTAGTATCCATAACAAAATTATGACAAAAATAGTTGACCATAAATAATCAATTTTCTCTAGCTATTAAAGAAAAAATTGCTTTTTAAGCTTTTAAAACATTTAAGATATATAAAGAATGTAAAAAGTATAGAGGATTATAAACTTTGAAGAACAATTGACTTTTTATAAACCCTACTCCAAAATTATAGTGACTTTTTCCATTAACTAAACTAAAGTTGGTCCAAAAGAGATAAAAGAAAGAACGATTTCCTGATAGTATAATGTATATGCATATGCAATGTACAATTCCTTAGATTACTAAATTGCTTTTACTACCTTCGAGCAAAGATAATAAAAAAAATATCATTGTAAAGCAAGGACTCTAAATTAAAGTTAATTCTACTCATTAAATAAAGAAACGAAGGACATACATATTACAGGTTTCTATTTTGGCATTATGGTAACATAATAATGAAAAGATTACTAGATATCAATGTACAGACGGAAAAGAAAAAAAAAATAAGAGAGGACCTAGTTTGCACCTGTACTTAAATTTTAGTATTCTAGTAGCTTTTTCCATTAAACAATAAAAGAAGAAAAGATATCAAGAAATGACTATGCTGCATATACAGATGGAACCTCTATACATCCACTACTTATGTGCAAAACCTTAAAAATTAACTTTAATTGTCTTCCTAAATGTGTGAAGGAAAGAAGATAACAAGAAATGAGCTTCTATGATTCCATCCCAAGGTTTTAGCATTATAGTAAAATAATTTCTAATAATATAAAGAGAAAAGATAACAAGAAATGATCCTCCTGTCTATTCAGAAGGAGAGGAGATAACAATGATCCTCCTGTGTGTTCAGAAGGAGAGGAGATAACAAGAAATGATACTCCTGTATGTTTAGAAGGCGAGGATTTAACAAGAAATGATCCTCCTGTATGTTCAGAAGGAGAGGAGATAACAAGAAATGGTGCTCCAGTCTAATCAGAAGGAGAGGAGTCAGAAGGAGAGGAGATAACAATGATCCTCCTGTATGTTCAGAAGGAGAGGAGATAACAATGATCCTCCTGTATGTTCAGAAGGAGAGGAGATAACAAGAAATGATGCTCCAGTCTATTCAGAAGGAGAGGAGATAACAATGATCCTCCTGTATGTTTAGAAGGAGAGGAGATAACAAGAAATGATACTCCTGTATGTTCAGAAGGCGAGGATATAACAATGATCCTCCTATATGTTCAGAAGGAGAGGAGATAACAAGAAATGACCCTCCTGTATGTTCAAAAGGAGAGGAGATAACAAGAGATGATGCTCCAGTCTATTCAGAAGGAGAGGAGATAACAATGATCCTCCTGTATGTTCAGAAGGAGAGGAGATAACAATGATCCTCCTGTATGTTCAGAAGGAGAGGAGATAACAATGATCCTCCTGTATGTTCAGAAGGAGAGGAGATAACAAGAAATGATGCTCCAGTCTATTCAGAAGGAGAGGAGATAACAATGATCCTCCTGTATGTTCAGAAGGAGAGGAGATAACAAGAAATGATACTCCTGTATGTTCAGAAGGCGAGGATATAACAATGATCCTCCTATATGTTCAGAAGGAGAGGAGATAACAAGAAATGACCCTCCTGTATGTTCAAAAGGAGAGGAGATAACAAGAGATGATGCTCCAGTCTATTCAGAAGGAGAGGAGATAACAATGATCCTCCTGTATGTTCAGAAGGAGAGGAGATAACAATGATCCTCCTGTATGTTCAGAAGGAGAGGAGATAACAAGAAATGATGCTCCAGTCTATTCAGAAGGAGAGGAGATAACAATGATCCTCCTGTATGTTCAGAAGGAGAGGAGATAACAAGAAATGATACTCCTGTATGTTCAGAAGGCGAGGATATAACAATGATCCTCCTATATGTTCAGAAGGAGAGGAGATAACAAGAAATGACCCTCCTGTATGTTCAAAAGGAGAGGAGATAACAAGAGATGATGCTCCAGTCTATTCAGAAGGAGAGGAGATAACAATGATCCTCCTGTATGTTCAGAAGGAGAGAAGATAACAAGAAATGATACTCCTGTATGTTCAGAAGGCGAGGATATAACAAGAAATGATCCTCCTGTATGTTCAGAAGGAGAGGAGATAACAAGAAATGATCCTCCTGTATGTTCAGAATACCTTTTTGAACGCTATCTCCTGGACTATATAGATATAAATAAAAATTAAGTTAAAAACAATAGAGTATGACACATATTAATATTTTGTAGAATTAAAGTATACAGATGACATTAAAAAAGAATGAAATAAGCATTTCAGCTTTGGATAAAAATCTGTGATATTGATTTAACTAATAAAAACTACGATAATAGTAAGTAACCCATGGAATGAATTGTAACCTTTTGTAACAGTTTATATTAAAATAAAAAAATATCAGCTGATTAATAATAAAAGAACATATGCATTATTATTTACTTTATCACAGCTGTTAAAAAAATCGTCGAAAGATTTGTTATGTTTATTTTCAATTGAGGTTTAGAGTTGATAATTAAATATACGAGTTAAAAAAAAGGATATGTGATATATTTAACGAAATATGAGAGATAGAAATAATTAAATAGTAGATCAGATATAATAATTCGAATTCTTGGTAAACCAGGATATATTATTGTAATGAACGGCAAAATGTAAACTCGTATCGATTAGTTTTAACAAATTTAGAAACACAATGACAAGCTTCCCATAAAGTCAATCCTAGACTTTAATTGTTTTATCTTCTTCTACGGCTTCACTACGTATAAAGCTAATTTACGATTCTCAAATTAGTTTAAAAGCAACTTCATCTGAGTCTCATTTCATCTGAATTAAATTATAAATCTTGAAAAAAGATTTATTTGTAATTGTGTATAAAGTTTAATGGTTTCTATATTAACTCGAGGCATAAGAGCAACTATGTTCCAATATTTTTTCAACTGTAATAAATTATAATAATCATTTAATAGATTTATTTTATAAGATATATATTTCTTTAATGGTTTTTTAACCAATTTCAATAAGATAAAGTGCAGAATAAGAAATGCTTTTTAGCGTTTTTCGACAAAAGATATTTGAGAGAGTGAGGGCACAACGATCTAGAATGTAATAAATAGTTTTTTAAATAAAAGATTTCGCGGGACTTATTTACAGTAAATATACTGTTAAAAGAGTAAAATGAATAGCATTTACACCCTCGGAAATCAGAGCTAATAAATTTCTGGATAGTTCGGTTATCACATTGTTCAGCTTTGTAATAAATTACTATGATTTAGGCCAATGACAGTGAAATTGGCGGTTATGTTTCGCATAAGGGTGCCTACTCAAGAGGAGCTAACTTAAGACAAAATATAATAATAAACAGTTTGGTTTTCGTGTGAAATTCGAGTCAGCATCTTAAGGGGTGTGGTGCATCGTGATGTTTACTTGAAGCAATAACAAGACCTAAGTCTGAAGATGCTTCCAGTAGTAGAAGCGAAACTTCGAACTTAATCCCCCCGGAGCAAAACATGGGGCTTCGTTACCCGGAGCAAAACATGGTCTATAATTTATTATATCTATATTGATTAAAGTTTCCTAAATGGCAATTCTATAAGATGACGGCAGTAGGTAAGTTGTCACCTGAGCCGACCCCCACTCTACCAACTAGGCTATACCCCCACGTCTGTTTTTCTGACTGTCGTTCAATATTTGAAACTCCCTGTGCGACACCTTGTCTTAAAATATACTTAACCAATTTCGATGAAATTTGAAGTGTATCTCATAATTAGTCTACTGTTGGTCCAATATTAATTTTAACAGTCTTACACGGCATAAAAATAAATGTAACCACACTAGAAATTTTAATTTAATATTGATGTAACTACATCATAATGCTTAAATGTGATAATAGTTAAGTGTAATAAATATTCTTATCTAACTACCAAAATATAAACTATAAGCAACGATAAAAACAAAGAAAAATAATTATAAGTTATTCAAAATCACCCTCTGGTATTCTACGAATGTGTAAATGTTTAATAAATATTTCGAGATAAATAAAAAAATATCATACGGAGGGATATTTTTTATTTATTTTCTTTGAGTGAGACCACCAAATATTTGCTATAAATACACCCTTTTAATCCCATGCAATAGAAAACTATATAGAAAAAACGAATTAAAAGTAGTTTTGTAATATATATATATATATATATATATATATATATATATATATATATATATATATATATATATATATATATATATATATATATATATGTGTGTGTGTATGTGTGTGTGTGTGTGTAAGTATTTTGAAAGAGGAAAAAGGATAAAAAGGCAGTCCGAGATTGTATTTTGTCGTTCTTATGTGTAAGGTCCTGTTTATTTAGGGTTTTGCTTCATCGGTATACCCTATAACTCTATACACCTGCAATCCCCTTTAGGGGAACCAATTTCAGATTAAAGTTCTGTCCCCCACTCCCTCACATAGAAAGCAAACAAAAATACATTGGTAGAATAGAAGAGAGGGGAAAATTACTCTTTAAACAAACCGAAAAATATATCATAAAGGAGAGTGAGATAGAGAGAGAGAGAGTGTGTGAGGCAGGGAGAGAGAGAGAGAGAGAGAGAAGATTATTAAGTATATATGTTATTATATTATGAAATAACATTTTTTTATTTCCCCCATCCTGCTCTACATGAAAATAAAAACATATAAACAAATTTAGGCGGAAGGCAAAAAAATCAAACAAAAAATTAAAGGGCGGGTTCGATCTCCCGGAAGCTCACAATGTTTTTTATCAGTAATGACAAGGTAAATTAAATATTTTAACTCATAAAACCAATAAAGAATGCAAAATTTAAAAAAGTATATATATATTTGTAACCTGCTTATCAGCAGCTTCCATTTGATACCCCTCAACGCTTTTATTTATTTTACCTGTTGAAAAACATACTTTCAGGATAATTAAGAAAAATAGTAAACGTAATAGTTTCATTAAAACTATTACGTTTTAAACTTCTGTACTTCTACAGCCAGGCATTACTTAGTTCGGAATAGTTTGGATTATATTATTTTTTATTCAATTTCCCACGGCAAACCTGGCCGGCTTCGCTCACAGTTTAAGAAACCATGCACTAAACTTTAACCTAGCAAAGCCCTGTAGGCCTGTTATTTTTGCAACATAACTTCAAAGTTTCAAATTTTTGTGTTGGGTAGTTGCGTTACAGACAGACAAGCACAGGAATGTTTAAGGGTCCTTGTTTGTGGCTATGGACTCTAAAATAAACAGTAAGTAGAAAAAAGAACATGTGAGTTGTTTATAACCAAGAAAAAGGTCATAGACAGCAATATAAGGAAAAGAATAGCCTAAACATTCAGGTAAGCTACCAGACACAGCCAGTTGCCAGCTTACACTATGTCCACCTCAGTATTACCAACTTTATTTACCCTCGCAAAAGATTCCAGAACCTGACTCTTAATTGGAATCTTGGCACACTCTGGTTGTACCCTAAGCCTACGGTAAAGCTTGAACGAGTAGATGACACTGTAGTCTCCTCAATCTAGTCTAGTAACTTTACCATAATAACCAAAATTCTCACACGTAAGAATTTTTATCTTCTAAATACGGTTATTGGCTGACTCTAATCTTGTTTCTTTTATTTATTCTCATGTACCTATATTTTGTTACATCGAAAATGTTTCAATCTATTTTGTTAAAAATATATCCTTGATATATTAAAGGTGGGTTCATAGCAAACTTTTTTTACGCACATTCCGGCAATATAGATAAATACACATTCATGAAGCAATGGAGACGTCACTGAGTGTTTTCCCCCACCCTTACTTCCTTGTGCACTTGCGCAGTGTTACGTTCAGGTTATAAACCAAGCCGAATATATTATTAAAATACAATACTAACTTTCTAAACAGGCCAACACACTTACAGAACACTTACATAAACTGAAGATATTGATCTGTCCACAAAGCTCGGCCACACACTCGACAGTTTTCCTTAAGATTACAAACTGCAGTTGTAGGTGGACTGTATCTGTGAGGAAGGGGAAGGTGAGGATGGAAGAAGAGGCAACAGTAGTGGGGCTGTCCGGCCTGAGCCTCAAGTCTACTCCCACCCTACACCATCAGTTGGCCTGGGTCGTGTAGACTATATATCATCTTTATTTTATTTATTTACTTCCGTCGGACTGTCCATAAAAATCTTTTCGCACTGTCCATAAAAATCTTTTCGCATTGTTGGAAAATTTTGGACTGACGGACACGACGGACCATTAACCTAATTTTATAATATTTACTTATTATATTTTATTATTTCATTTTTTATACTTGAGGAAAAATTGTTTTAGGAAATTTTGAAGCTATAACAATAGTAAACAAGTAAACATCTAACTAACACATCACTTACATTTGACAAATTATGACAATCCTTAAATCTAGTACACAACATGAGAAATTGTTTATAATCAATAACTAATACAATGCAGAATTGTAGTCTATTTTTCAATTTTTGTATAGTAATGTTAATAATAATAAATGTAAATAATTTTATTTTAACATTCATTTCCATTTTAAATTTTTTGAATATTTATTAAACGTCCGACATAATAGTAGAATATTTGGCACTTATTTAGATTGTTACTCCCCTTATAATAAAAATAAAGGGGAGTAAAAATCTAAAGAAGGTGTACGGAATGTTCTTCTTTAGACTGTTACTCCCCTTGTAAAAACAGAAGTGTGATATTCCTTTGTCCCAAAGTACATTGGACTAAACATCCCTTTGTCTTAATTGTTATTCAGTCTGTCATTTATATTCTAAAAAAAAACAGGGGAGTAACAATCAAAAGAAGTACCGAATATTTTACCTTAAACAACATATTTATAATAATAACTTAAATTAATAATTCTTTTTTACTATAATAATTATTTATAAAGTCCATTTATTTGATTTATATTTTTTAATTTCTATAATTTTATACAAACTTTTAATTAAGTTTATAAGAATTAAACAAATCTAATATAAAATAAAAGGCAATTATTATAATTAAATAGCTTTAATGTAAGTAAAAAAAAAAAAAAAAAAAAAAAAAAAAAAGTTACCTTTTTGTTTTGTTATAAGCCTATTGAGAATTAAAAACGATACGGTTTTATATATTATTTTAATAACAAAAGTTAACATTTATTTAATAAAAGTTTATTTCACTGAAATTTGACGAACTTTTAAAATTCGTCGTCTGTTTTTGGAATCATAAATGTTATTATAGTGTTAATCTACACAAAGTTAGCAGAAGTGGAAGAAGAAGACGTTGATTCTTCACAATCTGAATTTAAGAAAGTTGAAAACCTAATTTCGTTTTCAACTTTCTTAAATTCATTAGTTTTCACCTTGGGGAATTCATCTAAGAAAATGAAATTGTTTGATGATAAGGAATATAACTTTTAAATTTGAATTTTCGTAGTTGTATTTTTTACTTAATTTGATTTTTTTTGAGAATAACTCTGATCTTTATCTGGTAGAGAATATTTGTTGGTTGTTTCGACTACGGTAAAGTTGATGTTGGATGTTACTCTTTGATAGAAAGAAGAATATTTGAAGCCAACGTCTTGTAGAATATATGGAGTTCATTACGCTTTGGATGCTGGAAGGGAAGCATATCAAGGGGGGTTTAAGCATAATCTATTTTGTTGTCTAAACAGTTCAGTTGAATGTTTATTCGAGACAAATTTAAAATGCTTCTCAATCTTAAAAATACTGCTACTATTGGAACAAATAGGTGAAAACTTTACATCCTTCAAGACGAGTTGTTCTTGGGAAAACTTATAGTCCAGGAGATAGCGTGCAAAAAAGTGTCTCACTAACATCAAGCTAGAATTTGTGTATAAGTTAATCTTTTAGTGCCTTTTAAGAATACGAGATCGGCTAAGTTCGTCTGCTGCACATATCTTAGCAATAGGCATTTGATAAAAACAAACCGGTGGAGAGCTGCCATATCTCGTCAATTATGGTGGACAATGAGATTTTCATTATCCTGAATACAAAATTAGTTTGCAGACCGAAAATCAAGTTGATGTTAATTTGTCCCTTGCTATGTGACACAGTTTGATTTGGAGTAATGTTTAAATAACTAACCTAACTAACCTAACAAGGGACAAACCAACAACAAATTGATTTTTGGTCTACTAACTAATTTTGTACTCAGGATCATGAAAATCACATTGCCCACCATAATTTGCGGGATATGACGACTCTCGACTTTTTTTCAAATGCCTTATTACCAAACTATGTCCTGCAGACGAACATAGCCGACCACGTATGTTTAAAAGGCACCAAAAGATTATTAACTAATACACACAATTCTAGCTTGATGTTAGTCAGATACTTTTTTGCACGCTATATCTTTGACTATTGGATTAGGAGCGTCTACGCAGGACATCTTATTGATTAATAATATAAATTGTCTCTCAACGCAAACTGAGTAATTTGTATATTTTAGTTGATAAAGCAGCTTTCAACCTTATGAAGGCTGAAATTAGTCAGTTTAAGTGGAGAGACAAAACAACTAAAGGAGAAGTACTAAACTTGGAGGAATGGGAGATGACCGAGGACAACTTGTACAGGGACAAGTTGGAGCTTAGTGAAGGGTGGGGGAACCCATACGGAAATAACTATAGTTCACTAAAACATGTCTGTAGTTCACTGTATCTTTATTAGAATAGTTCATTTGAACTAGTCGCCGAACTACACGCCTTAAATGATTATAGGATCATTGGTTCCAGATATATTTATCGTGATGAATCGAGCGAGTCAGTGGTATTTAGATATAAAATCATTATAATCAGTCATTTTACGTGGAGACAAAATTTATATTATTCAAAGAGGAGTACCAAACTCGGCGGGAAAGGGAGCTGGCCGAGGACAACTTGTATAAGGGCGGAGCTTAGTGAAGGGAAGGGGAAGCGACCTAACCTATACGGAAAGAACAATAGCTCACTAAAACATGTCTGTATAGTTCACCGTCACCATACCTTTATCAGAATAGTTAATTTCATCCATAGACGCATGTATAAAATGTCCTCCAGTTCTTCTCCAGGTCATCGCTTATCTTAGTTCAAATGTTCATGAATAATTTTAGTTAGGTTCCTCTTAAAAACCTTTCCACAATTTACCATCATGATTTAAGATGGTGACTATCATCGCGACATCCCCGCATCCAATTTTATCAGAACCTAAAAAAAGTAGATTTCCTTTCTTTTCATGACAAAATCTCCGAAACAAAATTTTACTAGAACCTTAAAAATTGAACGATAGCTTCCTTTGTAGCGAAATAATTTAGTATGTTGACTCCAGCCACATGAGTTAACGTACCAGAAAGAAAAGTAAACAAATTTCCAGTTTTTGACAAAACAAACTGAAAATTGTTTGCATTGATGTTTCAAAAATAGTCTGCTAATTTGTGTGGCACATAGCTTCCTCGCTCAATTTATTTATTTATTAAACTACTCGAGTCCTATTGTTGGATGAATAGACATATTATGAGATTTAGAAGTTTTCTGATTTCCCATAGGATCCCATTTGTTTTACCTAATATTAAATTTGCGGAAACTTTGAAGATAATATAGTTCGATCTGTCGTCTACTTTCGACAAACAATTCAACATTTCTTTAAAATCGGACTAGTTGTTTTTAAGATATGGTGATTCGTAAAAATTGTTGTACGACAGACCGACTGACAGACAGACAAGAGACCAAAAAATGGTCCATGATGTCTGAAAACAGACTTCTATCCAGAAGTGTTAGAATTCGGAGAAGTAATTTTGTACTTCAAAATGATGTTGTTCTTGACAATGCCTACGTTACCTTTGGTGTGCTCGGAAGCAGTATTTGATACAAAATATAGGATCACTTAACATGTGAGTATATAAATACATCTAGGAAGAAAGATACCACAGAGAAGCAAAGATATCTTGGCTGGCATAGCTTGGCTTCAGTTACAGATATCTATTCATTTCAAACCTAAATATAGTGTACAATAAACGAGGCAGTGGAAATTGTGTGTTGGCATCATAGAAGTGAATGTATTCGACGAGAAAGACTATGGATTCAATACATGACACGAATGCTTTACAGGTGGCATTCATAGGAGTCCAAATATAGTCAGCCAGACGTGACATACAAAGACAAAACAAATTGAAAAGGCCAAAAAAAGAGGGGTTGCATAGAGCACGAATATGATGTCATTTGACAATTCCTACGGTTTCTAATGTGATCAAAACCAATTCAGTTCTTTTTTAGGAAATAAACGAAGTACAATGTAACTTGAAGGCTACAGCTTGTAATAAATATAATATAAATAACAAGTGAATTGAACAATCACCTTATAAAAATATACTGCTAATTGGTGTGGCACATAACTTCCTCACATCATATCACGTACATTATTGATTTTATGCTTTTACAAGCCATTATTGTCTTAATCAACATAGCAAAAGTTAAAGAGAGCAAACGGTGCAAATTAATCTGGGGCTATCTGCGGGCTACTTTCGACGAACCAACTAAATTTCATAAAAATCAGATAACTTTTGAAGATATAGGTGTAAAATAAATGTATGTTTGTGCGCATATGGAAGAGAAATAAATGAGTGCTGAAGGTTGAAACTTGTATGGGACCTATAATAAACTAATTATGACCTACCACACAAATTTCATTTAAGTTGAGTTGTGATTGAAGTTTTCCGATTTCCCATAGGATTCCATTTGTTTTAGCTAATATTAAATTTGCGCAAGCTGTGAAGTTAATATCTTTCGATCTGTCGTTTACTTTCGACAAACAATCAAAATTTCTTTAAAATCGGACGTGTAGTTTATAAGATATGTTGGTTCTCACAAATTGTGTGACAGACCGACAGACAGACACGGAACCAAAAATGTTCCTTATGTCTGAAACGGATTTCTGTCTTGAATTTTTTTAAATTGAAGACCTAAAATATTTTAGTTCTTCAGCACGATCACATAGCTTCCGTTACCTTCGGTAAGTTCGGAAGCAATGATTTCTTAAAGGAATACTTCGTGTGGCGCCTTCCCAAAGTCGGATGCTAATTATACGGTTTAAACGGTTGACAGAATGACCTTTCATCCATTCAGCAGGATGTTTAAAAAAGAATGAATCGATTTGAAACATCCATACTTGTTAGAAAATTGGCTCTTATAAACAAATTTGATATAAAAATTTAAAAAAACATAAGGTTTAAGAAAATGTATCACAAATTCTATGTGCCCACCGTTTTATTTGGGCTTGGCTAAAACGCTTGTTCAATTAGTTTCACTGTATCTTTGAGAAGTGTGACATCCCGTACTTTCTCCTTTGCACAAACATTCAGTTTCTTCAAAAATGTCTATATTAACGTCGAATGTTCATTAGTATTGGTAGTTCAGTACCAAAATGAATCTGATAAGCACACTGAACTGTAATAAATGAGTTCAGTTTTGCTAAACTGGAGCACCCAAAACGCATTCTGCATAGAGCCATTTTGTGGCAAATTGATGGTACACATGTCCAACAATAGTATAGACAACTAGTGGTGATTTTCTGACACTCTAGACCACACCTGTTGAAGCTAATACTGTTTTAATTGCTGGATGGTATCAGTTTTAAAAATATAACACGTCAATAATCGGTCTTTTTGAAACACCCTGTACAGTAAATTGTGATTTATGCCCTTTGGCAGTCTTAACACTTCCACGGGTTGTTGCCCCATGTATAATAAAATAATAATAATCATATTATTAGTAAGTATAGATTTTTCTTGCGTTGTCTATTGGGTTGGTCTCTAATTTCGCGTGTCTTCGAGTTACGTGCAAAGCGCTAACGAACCAAATTTTCAACCAATCACACTACTCAAAAAATATATTAAGCAAAAACACATCTTATTTCCGAATTTCAAGTATTTTGTTTTGCTGGAATCACAAACAACATAATTATTAATATTATTATAATTACTATTGAAGAACATTTAAAATAATAACTTTAAATAATTTTGAAACACGCGTATGGGGTTTATAAAGGACATATTCAATTACTGTTAGACAAATTCCAAATGGAGCGTGATAATGTATATGCAAATTATCTATCTAATACAATACGAGTTAATTATGAATTCATAATATTGCTTTATAAATTATTCATAGTGATTCAATGTATAATTAATTAAGTTTGATTTTTATTGACAATATAATAAATAATATAATGTTGTATTATTAGTTTATTTAATTATAATTTATTAAGTTTAAATATAAGTGAAAATTAATATAATTTGATTTATTTTTTTAAACAATTTAAATTGAAGTATAAAAGTTTTCTGATTCACCGTGTATATTTGACAGTATATTTGAAGTCGCTGATATAGTAAAATTAATTTTATACTAGAAGCATTTCACAAAGCATATCATATTTTACAAAGAGCATTTCAAGTATAAAATGAATTTTAAGATAAAGGAAAGATTGCATTAAAAACCAAAGAGCTGCATTACTCCGATACAAAAGAACAGCCACTGGCTGGTACGCCGATTTAGATTCTAATTCAAATCCTGAAAATAAGCCGACAGTGAATGTACGCATCTGGTTCCAACTAATGTTTCAGAGTCAGATAGTTTACCGGAATGCTTCAGGTTCAGATTTTGTTTGCTACCACGCACTTTCATTGTGCAAGAACTGTAGCTGCAAAGAGCAACTAGTACTACTTCTTTTTACTTTCTCATATTATTATTAAAGAGAAAGTATTATGATGGACGAAAATTCGATTTTGAGATTTTGATGGATTTACACGTTTGAGGTCCAAAAAGATGATTTTAAAAAAATTCCGTCAGTCATCTGTCCGTGCAGACGCCTGGAGCCTAAACAACAAGGTCGATTTTGACGAAATTTGGCATACATATTCAGAAAAATCATACCTCGAGAGAAATTAATGTTTGCTCTAAATTTGGGGCGCTACCCCCAAAAATTCTGAAAAAAAAGTGAAATGAAATTATTCCTCGAAAACGGTTTCGACGATTTTGATGAAACACATCTAAAATGTAGTACATTTAAATACGAATCTAACGGTATAAGCCACTATTCCGAGAAAAATCTAATTCCTGAGAAAATAGCTTTAAATGCGGATAGAGAGAGACCGGGTTTGATTTCCCGGCGAGGAGAAGTAATTTTTATGATAAATTTTGATGAAATGTTCAATAATAATAAAAGTGTACCTACAATAACACGAAAACTAATAAATGGAAAACAATGGGCTAAGTAATTATGAACTCTTAAATAAGAAAGTTAGTCTGTGTTGTCCCGGACCGATTTTAATTTTTTGTTTTAGTCGCGATTAACAGCCTAGGTTTACAGGAGGGTTATTATTTAGCCACTTTACTCATTCTCGATGAGATCATCATTCTTGTTTTACTGTCGCAACATGGATAAAGAAACGATGATCACTATATATTATATACTATATAACTATACACTATATATACTATATATATATTCTAAATCCATCAATATGGGACCAAAATAAATAGAGAATCGCTATAATTGGAATATTTTAGATGTGCTATCAGTATATTGCTGATGAAATGTGTGATAAAGGTTGATAAGGCTAAAATAAGGTGGTGCCTTAAATAGATTAGAGTCAAAACCTTCAAATAATCTACAACTTGAACAGAAAAATTATCTGTAAAGTTATAGGTTTGTACTTTAAAATTCAAGAATGATTCGGAATTTAAAGGTTTCTAAGAGGGACGTAAAACTTTGAAAATATTCTCCGAAAGGTTTGGGGGTAGAAAAAAGGTTATCTGTCAACCCTTGTTCGCCGTGTTTGTCATGAGTTAAGGCCTTTTTACTGTTCCCTAAAATAGTACTAGTGTCGGTTGAGGTTACAGTAGGAGAATGAGGTGGGTGGAATGTTTAAGTGAGGCGACAGTAGGATTTTCCTCACCCAGGATGTAACCGCACTCCCCCGCTGCCCTTGTCTTGCCCCACCTCCTGAGTCTTCTAGCCCGTGAAATTGATTCCCTTAGAATTAGAATTCCCTTTTTTACTCTACTCATACGATGAGGAGAAGATAAAGACATCGCCTACTCTAATGTCTTTTAACATTAACATTCTTTAATAACATTTTTTAAGTCATTTATTGTAGACTCCGTTTATTGGAAAGAGAAGAAAAAAAAAAACCAGAATTTATCAAAGCATAATAATATCAATTTATAAGCCATATTATTAAAAGAGAAATAATTTATTATTTAGATATTCCTCTTTATTTTGGTCTGGAATTAATGTAAATATTAATATTTAAGCTTAAGCTAAAAAGAAGATTTAATCAATTATTACTTTAGGAAACCTGCAAAAAGAAGTAACTATGAAAAAATTAATAATTCAGAGTAAAAGTTAAATAAAATATTAATACATCTGAATTGGATAATGGAAGAGATTATAATTTTTAATTTCTACTTAAAATTAATAGGTTTGAGGAAAACGTATCGTGAAGGTTTTATAGATTTACTCGTTTTTAGTACATGTGTCAAGAAAAGTCTGTCTGTCGTATGTCATCTTTAGTACTGTCGTATGTAATTTGTAGTACTGTCGTATGTCATCTTTAGTACTGTCGTATGTAGTTTGTAGTACTGTCGTATGTCTGTGCGAATGCGAAGACGCATGGAGCCTAAACTATTGAGTCAATATCCATAAAATTTGACGTGTATGTTCTGAAAGATGAAATAATTTCCATCTCTGACTTGGAAATTAATCTTAAAGAAACAAATTTTGTTGCTGGCCACAAAACATAAATTATGTCTAAAAAAAATGTCCGATGATTTAGTTTAAAATAGCTTCCATTACCTTCGGTAATCTAGGAAGCAAAATTCTGAGATGTAATCCATTTGATTATTGAGCTGAGCGAAGCTCTTATACTACACTTTGCATTTGTTTGGACGCATACTCCTCCTGAATGGTTGAACCGATCCGCACAAAATTCTGCACGGTCAATGTGACCAACCACAGGAAGGTATAAATCTGAAATGGTCCAAATTGGTACACAGGGGTACGAGGTACTAGGTACAAAAGTTTCCTCCTGAACGGCTGAACTGATCCACACAAAATTCCCACAGGAAGGGATATATCTGAAATGGTCCGAATTGTGGTACACAGGGGTACGGGGTACAAAAGTTATCTCCTGCACGGCTGAACCAATCCGCACAAAATTCAGCACCGACAATGTGACCAACCACTGAAAGGTATAAATCTGAAATGGACCAAATTTGTAACAAAGGGTACGGGGTACAAAAGGCTCCTCCTGAACGCTTGAACCGAATAAATAAATTCGGTACGGTCAATGTGAGAGGTGGAAAGTATAAATCTGAAATGTTCCAAAAAGTTTCCTCCTGAACGGCTGAACCCGTCCGCACAAAATTCGGCACGGTCAATGTGACCAACCACTGGAAAGTATAAATCTGAAATGGTCCAAATTGGTACACAGGGTACGGGGTAGGGGGTAGAAAAGTTAAATTAGTAGGTATATGCCCTTCATTATGCATGACATTGGAAAGCTCTTTACAGTTATATTGTTGTTATGTTCACTTCTGCCATATTTTCATTTAAGAGGAGGGTGAAATAAAAAAACAGGATAAAAATGCGGATTAATTGAAAATTAGAAGTATTACAATTTTTGATCCGATTTCAGCTGTTTATAAATAAAAATGTTTATTGTTTAGGATTAAAATGACGCTCAGCTCAATATTGCAAGGAGACAACTACATTGCACACCTAGTTAATTGAACTTTATAAGTCGACGGGGAAAAATGTACAGAATTTATTAATGGACCTTAAAAAACCCAGTAAAATATTGAATTTTGCGAATCACAATACTTTATAATACAGGACGTTCATAAAAGAATAAAAGGGTTTTGACAATTCGTAACTCGGAAATGGAAGAAGATACTCGTACAGAGCAACACCATTATCAGTAGCTTCTATACACTCTGTAGTTTCATTTGGTTACCAAGAGAATGCACTATCCTTCTCAATAAGCGAGAATGATAAGCTTTTGTTGTTTAGTTGTTGTTATGATAACCATGTGGACGCCACAGAAAAAATCATTTTGCTTTTGCAATTTAGTAGAAATGAATTGGATTTTTAATTTTCCTTTCGCAGAGTTTTTAATTGCTGTTATCGCCAAATAAATTTTTGTTTCGTTTAAACTTTTTTTGAATAAAACATTTATTTTTTGTAAAAATTGATCTTCACAAAAGAAAATTGACAGTTCCGGAATTTCTTTTTGGACATCCTATACAAAAAATATTTTTCTTTACAATATACATTTTGTGTTCGACAGTTCATGTTTCGACAAAAACCGTAATGAGATTTTGCTAGAGAGAGATAGAAGACATACAACGTCAATTCATCAAGTTTGTAGAAGCGAAAAAAGTTTCGTTTGTGCAGACGACAATTTGAGATAAAAAGTTTGCCCAGAAAATAAAGAGTAGAAAGTTAGAATTTTGAGAGAGAGAGTCTAAAATGGCGCTGTATCTGTTCGTTCGATGTATAGGAAGTGGTACTTCAGTAAAACGTTTAGAGAGTAGATTCTGAGGAGTTCTAAAGAGGGGCCAAACCAAATTAAAGGCCTTACAGAAAAGAACCTCTAGCTACTCAACTCTTAAAGCGCCCTTTTATAAACCTATATAGGGCACCGAACCCTTTTTCCACATCTCCAATCTACGGTAATATCACGGTAACGTAAGAAAACCCTTACTTCGACCAATAATATTACTTTAGACTTATACTAGAATTAAGCATTAAGCTAACCCATTATAGTAAGTAGCGATACATTTCGGAACACCAGACTTAGTTTCATAACAAAACAAAACAATTCTTAGAGGAGAAGAAAGTAGTAATATTGATCAAATAATTGAATAATAGAGTTGAAACAAGTAAGGCACGCTTTACGTAAGTACGTGAAGCGATAATCGCCGGTTTCAGTACGATTAAGTTGAAATTTTAATAGTTGCATATATTCTGCTTCTACACTTCAAGATTGATGTATAACATGTCATAGTACTAAAAACTTTTTCTTAGTCGCCCACCATATTGGCCGCCATCTTGGAAATTTTAAGTGCGAAATCTCCAAAAAGTGTACAGTTTATCTACAAAAGTGTACAGGTACCTGTGTGCCGAATTTCATGTTCCTAGCTATAGTAGTTTATGAATTGAAACATGCCAACGGGCAGACAGACAGAGCCGTTATATAATGTTTCTTTTCGTACTTCGTACAGAAACCTAAAAGCTGTCAATTTTGTGTGACATTTAGCTTATAAGTTTATAGTTTACCTTATTTAATTGTTTATTATTTCATGTTAACAATGGCATTATTCAGCACACATAAATATGTTGATCTTTAAATCAACACAACACTTAGTCAACTTAAATACATATACCTATATGTACATGTACAGCTACGATATTTGTTTACAAATAATGTAAAAGGATCGTAAATAAGCATAACCTGCTCGATGTAACCTCCCACTGTTAGTCGTGCGTTCAGAAAGGGCATCACTCTACGTGAGCTTGTGCTGGTTAACAAGCACAATTGAATTATACTGGGCATATTACTCAGCGAAGATCATTTTCTCCTTGCTCAGGGACCAGGTCGTAGAGCTTGGAGCTTGCAGACACGTGCACAATGCACGTGTCAACATTTTAACATGTTACATTAACTTCCATCATATAACCATTTCATAAAGTTAGTCTCAGGGACTTCAGCTATATTATAATTCCATTCATATTTAATTCTCACCAAGTCCGGATCGAAGCGTTAGGACCATACGTGTCTATGCAGCGATTTAAGTCCACTTAAATTTCTAATTTATTTTATCAAATTAAATTCTGAGTGATGATTGTTTTAGTGTGAAATAATTTGTATATAATTACATTTTATATGAATGCGAGTGTGAATGAAAACTAACTTGTATCATAAATCTTCTAGTCAGGTAGATATATAAGCATTTTTAATTATGTATTATGGTACAAAATATAACGACTCTATAAGAGTTACTAACTTGTAGCTTAATCATTTTGATTTATCGTCTGTATTTGCTTCGGCACAAATTACAGACAAAATTGATCTTTGATAATTTCATTTCAATTTACTGTACAAATAACTGCTGGTAACCAACGTGCACGCGGCATAATGTTCTCGTTTTATAAACCTATTTTATTTAGATTTATTGTTTGATTATTTTTATTTGATTTATTTATTTTATTGTTTGTTTTGATAAATTTTACTTTTTAAAGTGGTCCTTTGGGAATGTTTTTCAGTCACTTTTTATTTTTTGAAATATCACTTCAACTTAGGCACTCATAATATAAGGTTCAAACCCTATGAGCACAATACCCAATGAGAATTGAAAGTATGTTTTTTGGAATTAAGTTCCTTATGGCACGTTATGGCGTCTGGAGCCCGGGAGTGAATCCGAAAAAACGACCGTCACGAAATTTACCGACAACGATAACTTGAGTAAAAGTTGACCGATTTAGTTGAAATTTGGTACACATGTTCATTTTACCAATGCCCAGGACGAGTTCGTTGGATAATGTTATTCGCCCATTCGCGCGCAACGCTCGCTTCAAATGTAAAATTGGAATTTTAGGACGGGGAAAAAAATCTTACTTCATCTATTTAATGAGACAAACAACTTTTATAAATATTTTTTTTAGTAAAACCAACAACGGCACCACTTTGGAGTGTTAAAGATCACTAAATTTATTAAAATGGACATAGACATTTAAAATGGTGAAAAAAACGTTTTTACCAATATCTTACGTTCTAACATAATGATTGTAATGAAACTACATACACATCGTCTAAAGTACAATTTTTGAAACAGGCATGTAAAATTTCAACCTTATACAAAAAGAAGTTTTTGTGCAGTGAAGTGATATATTTTATAATATTTAATATATAATATTTTAATATTTTATAACTTATATTTAATGAAAAGCGAAGGATCTTTGTTCCTATCAGGTGTCCCACGTATTTTTTTTAACCATATTTAAGGGGAATTATAATATAAATTGATATATTATAAAAATATGATACATTATAATACATCATAAATTATATTACGTAAAACTGTTAGACTAGGAGAATTATCTCCGTTCAAAAGCATTTATTATTGAACAATATATTATTAAAAAATATATAAATCTTTTACAGACTTGGGTTGAAGGGAATGTAAAAGGGTTGTTCGAATAAACTGTTTCTAACATGTTTACGCTTGATTTAAAAAAAAACATATTAAATATAAACGTTTTCATTTACACTTATTTTTTAACAACAAAAAGATAATATTTAAATGTTTGTAATAATACATTGTTTATGTCAATGCAGGGATCTGTGCTTTTATTTTTAAGGGTGATATATATTATTAATTTATCCCTTTCTTCTTTAATTATATTATCAATACAAAAATAAATTGTTACAAAAAAACCAATCGGTTCTAAACAAATCTATCTCATATCAATATAATACTGAATTTAAATCTCTATATAGAATCTAATTTAAATCATTTATAAATAATTAATTTGTAATTGAAAACATTCTTTAAACACTTCAATTTTGATTATATGCTAAATCAAATTTATTTCATATTATTTTATTATCTCGTAAATTAGATATTCCCTAAAAGAAACAACTTATATATGCTTAGATTCGAATTCAAATGGACTGCATTTTAATCTTTTTTAAAAAATCAAAATCATCACCCAAATTAATTTATGTGATAAAATTAATGTCTGTTTTTTTAATAAATAAACTGGTTGTTTTGACTGAGTTTTTGTGGTACCATTTCATAATTATGACTATAAGTCGACCAAGAAGTCATGGACACGAGAGAAACTAAAAGCTTAGCTTCGTGTAAAGTCGGAACTTCCGAGTATTGCCGAAGTCAGTACAGTCGGGTGCTAAGACAATACCCATTTCTAGTTTGTATGACATGCGCAGTTATGTCAAATCTCACGAATAACAACAGGAACAGGAGGGTTTCCAATCTGTTAGGTTTCCTGTTTTGTTTGTTTTTATACAGTACGAATTATAGTCACAACTGTCCTAAAAGATTTTTGTACGATCCACAAATCCACGGGATGATGCAAATGCAAAAGACGCTACAAATAACGAGGTTGGAACAAACCTAATATGTATTTGTCATTATAAAAATGATTGCTCTCCATGACAATTAATCAAAAATAATATTAGCGAATTTCTAGCGTTTTTCCCCATTTTTATTTTTTATTAGTGATTTCTTATCAGGTACAGTGCCAGTGTTGCCTGTTTCACAAAATATTAAACAAAAATATAGAAGTTATCAAAAATAAAATTATTAATAACAAAAGAACAACACTGTGTTTTTTGACAGTGGTCTATTTGATTAAAAACTGACTATACATCACACCAAACACAAACACCAAAACAACGACACTAGCGCACTCCTCAGATTTCCATGACTTCTTGGTCGACCTTTAGAGAAGTTAATGAACACAACAATATTGTAACCTCAATTTTATATAATTAAACATAAGCGTTACAATTTATTTTATTTGATTTGATTTTTTATTTGATTTATTTATTTATTTATGTTAACAACAACTAACACTTACAATGAAGATGATTTAAATGTCGAAAAGCGTATCAAAATGGGTAGGTTTGATATCATACTCTTACGCCATTCTATACAGTATTATATCAGACCCACCTATTTTTAACACACTTCAAAGGGCACCCATTTATTAAAAAATACTAAATATATTTAGGTGGGGTCAATATCATTTACTACTTACGCCTTACGCCAATTTACTCAATATACACTTACGCCATTGTATATAATATATATCAGACCCTCCCTTAATTTCTCTATTTATTTTTCCCTACTCAAAGCCATGCTTCTCTCTAACATTCCGAATAAGAGCGTATAAAATGAAGCTTGGGTGGGGTCAATATCACCACTCGTACGCCATCGAATATAGTATTATATTATATCCCACTTTTTAAACTATAATATAGGGAAATTTTACCCTTTTCCAATTCAATTTTTGTATGGGTTTAATATCATAATCGTACCCCATTAAATAAAGTATGACATTAAACCCACATTTATATTTTTTAAAAATGAAAATGACATTTCTTTATTTTTTTAATAATGACAATGACACTTCTTTATTTATTAGATAATTACAATGACATTTCTTTATTTCTTAAATAATGACAATGACATTTCTTAAATAATGACAATGACGTTTCTTAAATAATGACAATGACATTTCTTTATTTCTTAAATAATGACAATGACATTTCTTTATTTTTTCCAGCGGGCGGGTTCGATATCATACTTCAACCAAATTCTCTATAAATACTACATGAGACAGTAAAATAAAAATAAAACTTACAATTCTATCTTGAAACCAATTGCATTACAAAATGCATCAATTTTCGTAACCCTTAAGTACTTTCTTTTTAGTACTTACAATATTTCAAATTAGATGAAAAACTATATTGAACGAGATAAAGCTAAGGTTGGATTAGAAATTGGCCGCCTGTTTTTTCTATTGGACTCAAGGAGAAGAAAATTAAGGTGGATAGGATGGTAGCAGGTGGCAAATAGGAGTAAGTTGCCTTGAAAACTTAGGTGATAAACTCAAAGCTATACTGTGATAAAGACATTCTCTAGGACAAGCGATAAAATAAAATAAGAAATAAAAAAAGGTAACGATCGACAATGTTGAACAGACAAAAAATTTAACAATAAAACTTCAAATTTAAAAACTTATTCGATTTTAAAAATATTAGTTAAATATAAATATTAATTAGTAGTTTTGCTAGGTGTACCCTGTAGTAATATTTTGATGTCGTAGGCGGATCCTTTAAGGGTAATGTGTAAGAAGAAATAAACTCTAATTCATGTTTACTCTGGCAACGTTTCGGCTATTACCAGCCATTTTCGAGCCTAAAAATAACAATTTATTTATTGCAGGCATGACAAAATAACAATGATTAACAATCAAAAATCACAAGAGAAACGCTACAATGTAATACCTGTCTAGTCCAATTGAGCCCTCAGGCTAACGAGTCAAAAATTACGAAAAGTTTCCTCTAACGTCAAAGATTTTAAAAAGGATTTGGGAACTGGTAGTTCACCACGTCTAATCCTAGAACCATAAAAGCATACATGGTAGTTACTTTGCTAGTCCTAAATAGAGAAAGCATATCAGAGTAATAACCAAAATATAATTCCCAATATGAAGAGCTTGAAATTTAATGTTAATGTATAAGGTGTGTGTTTACCAAATGTACGAATTAATCCTATAATTAACGTTGGTTAAAATACGCATCACAGCCACAATAATTAACATTAAAAACTAAACATAACAATGATAACAACAAATTAAATAACAACTATATCACAGTGAGAAACTAGTGGTAAAAACAAACTAAAATTTTTTAAAAAAGAATGAGTCCCAGTATCCTTGGTACTGTACAAAAATGGACTCTGATAACAACCTGTTATCAGAGTCATCATATGTTTAGTTTTTAATGTTAATTATTGTGGCTGTGATGCGTATTTTAACCAACGTTAATTATAGGATTAATTCGTACATTTGGTAAACACACACCTTATACATTAACATTAAATTTCAAGCTCTTCATATTGGGAATTATATTTTGGTTATTACTCTGATATGCTTTCTCTATTTAGGACTAGCCAAGTAACTACCATGTATGCTTTTATGGTTCTAGGATTAGACGTGGTGAACTACCAGTTCCCAAATCCTTTTTAAAATCTTTGACGTTAGAGGAAACTTTTCGTAATTTTTGACTCGTTAGCCTGAGGGCTCAATTAGACTAGACAGGTATTACATTGTAGCGTTTCTCTTGTGATTTTTGATTGTTAATCATTGTTATTTTGTCATGCCTGCAATAAATAAATTGTTATTTTTAGGCTCGAAAATGGCTGGTAATAGCCGAAACGTTGCCAGAGTAAACATGAATTAGAGTTTATTTCTTCTTACACATTACCCTTAAAGGATCCGCCTACGACATCATAAATATTAATGTAATATTGTTGGCACTTCTTTAGATTGTTACTCCACTTACAAATAAAACAGAGGGGAGTAACAATCTAAAGAAGGTGTATGCAATGTTCTTCTTTAGACTGTTACTCCCCTTATAAAAACAAGTGTGATATTCCTTTGTCCCAAAGTACATTGCACTAAACATCAAATTGTCTTACTAGTTATTTTGTCAAAGTTGTTTACATCCTAAAAAATAATTTTATATTTTGAAATAATGAAAATGACTTCTTTATTTTTTAAATAGTGACAATGACACTTCTTTCATAGGGGAGTAACAATCTAAAGAAGTACCATATTATTAGTTTTACGGTAAATTGGTGTTTGGATTTTGATTGATTCAGTTTTTAAAATGTTATCTCTACATTTACTTTAACTGAAGCATTGTGACGATTCTGAAGATAAAAATTATTTTATGTCTACGATTTTAAAAATCAAGGAACATTCGTGTCTGCCTGTCGGTCAGTCGGTCTGAAAGTTTAATTGTAGGTAATAAAAAACACATTGTTGGCCCCATATTAATTATACTAATTAATACATACTAATTAATTACTTTTTGCGCTAATTTAGTGTTACTTAAAAAGTGTGACCCTTACTGAAATAGTCCCATACTTATTTTAACCTTCTACGTTCATTATTTCTTGTAGTGAGCATAAATTTGATTTTATTAGCAACTATATTTACTAATACCATTTCCAGGAAAAGTAGGTATAAAAGTAAAAGAGTAGGGTGGACCGAAAATCCCGAATTATTAAAATCGAAAAACGGGTACCTATGAAAATTTGTCTACCCTCGAGAAAATACTGTGTGCCAAATTTTGGCCAAATCTGTTGACCCTTAGGTCTCCCAACAGAGCCTTGAAGTTTCCGAATTCTAAAAAAATTATATATAAAAGCAATTTTGGTACCACCAAAAAACGGCACTCCTTTAGACTGTTACTCCCTTTAAAAGAAAAAAAACAGAGGGGAGTAACAATCTTAAGGAGGTGTACGGAATGTTCTTCTTTAGACTGTTACTCCCCTTATAAAAGCAGAAAGGTGATATTCCTCTGTCCCAAACTACATTGGACTCATCCCTATGTCTTAATAGTTATTTAGCTAAAGTCATTTATACTATAAAAAAAAACATAGGGGAGTAACAATCTAAAGAAGTATCCAAAAAACTTTTACTGTGTTACTTTCTACCAGGTTGGAATAAAGTAACTAACTAAGTAGCTAAGTTACTAGTTAAGAGAGCAAGTAAGGGAGATCAGTGAAAAGGAAGTTAAACAATGAAATGATTTAAAAGAAATTATGGGACTAACCAAAACTGTAGAGTGTAGAGCGATTACTGAGTGAGAAATATTGTCCATAAAATTCTTTCATTTTAACAACACATTTTTAAAATTTATTATTTAATTAATTTTAAGAAAAATAATACATTTCTTTTTTTTGTAATTTTAGTATTTTTAGCATAATATATTGAATTTGAGAAGCAATGTATATATTATACTCATACAAATTTATAAATCTATATAAGTATGTATGTTTGTACCTACACATAAAATAAATATACTTAATCTTAAAATTAAAGTCACTAAATATATATATATATATATATATATATATATATATATATATATATATATATATAGATATATTCATTTAAATTTAGGGTTTGTCAAAGAAATAAAATAACTTTATAATAAAATGTAAATGCAAATATTTACAATCATGCTTTTAATTACAAATTCACCGAGTATGGAACATTTCAGGAGAATTAATCCTAATGAAATCCAACCAAAACAAAATCAACATGAACTATATTTTATTTTACTAATTAAACATTCCTTTTTTACTGAACGAAATTCGGGGAACCAAGTATACTAAAGTAAATAACGTAAATCTTAATGAATAGGCTATAATATTAACGGAAAATATATGTTTTTTTTGGTTCCACTCAGGTTATGTTTATTCTAATAAGGGCATGTTTAAAAGAGATTGGGGCGAACCGGTAAATGTATTTGTTTAAATATAGTGGAAAGTAAATATCAGTATATACGGAATTTTATAGTCAATATATAAAGTAATGAATTCATTATATATATATATATATATATATATATATATATATATATATATATATATATATATATATATATATATATATATATATATATATATATATATATTAAAATGACATGAATAAAATAAACAATAAATTAAATGATATGAAATATGCATTAAAATGACGAAAATCGCATTTAATTAATTTAAAAATTCCCCACTCCCGCCATTTGGAAGAAGTCATATTTGAGTAATTCTAATAAATGAGGATCACTCATATAAATGAGAATCAATCATATAAATGAGGATTCAATCTTATAAATGAGGATTCAATCATATAAATGAGGATCAATCATATAAATGAGGATTCAATCATATAAATGAGGATCAATCATATAAATGAGGATTCAATCATATAAATGAGAATCAATCATATAAATGAGGATTCAATCTTATAAATGAGGATTCAATCATATAAATGAGGATCAATCATATAAATGAGGATTCAATCATATAAATGAGGATCAATCATATAAATGAGGATCAATCATATAAATGAGGATTCATATATATATGATTGAATATATATGACAAATATGTCATACATATGACATATTTGTATGATTGAAAATTATTATTATTCGAATTTAAGTTACAATTTTTGACATTTTTATGCGATAAAGAAATTTAGAATAGAACCTAAAACAAAGTAAAGAATACTTTTTCATAAACAGTTAAAATTTGGTCTAGTCCCCTCTTCTATGATTTTAAAAGATTGCACCTAATGGGTTACAGGGTACATTTTGGAAAAAAGTAATTCTACAAATCATTATTGTTAATAAATGTCAGTGTGTGTGTATTGTAGGGATATATAAAATGTAACCGAACCATATTAACCGAAGGAAATTGGACGAAATGATTATTGTACATGAGACAGTTTAGTAGAAATTGAATCGGACAGATTAGATAAAGCGGAATCAGTCATAAACTTGCGCTAAACATTTCAATAGGGAAGGATCTAATTAAATAGCTATAATTTAGACCAATTAATTGATCATAAATCATAACTCTCTGAATAGGAGAGCGTATACAACCGAACAATAGAATTATATAAATCAATGCTAAGTGAACCGCAACTCTGTAACATATGTTAGCATTTAGACCTTGATACAAATGACAGGTGGGTTAGACAACTTCCTATTGTGTCAATTGATAAATGGATAAGCATAAGCATACATCGTATTCGGTATTGTTCTTTGAATTTTATATTAATTTGATTTTCAGCTTTAATAGAAGCATTAGAATTCGAAAGTATAGATTTCCGAGGCAATTTACCCCAGTAAAATTAGACCAAAGATTGCCTCAGAGATTTTGTGAATCCTGACGTTTAGTACCAAAAACAGGTATCATCTAGATCTTCCGGAGGAGATTGCTTCAGAGATTTTGTGAATCCTGACGTTTAGTACCAAAAACAGGGATCATCTATATCTTCTGGAGGAGATTGCGTCAGAGATTTTGTGAATCCCGACGTTTCGAACCCATTTCAGGGTCCATCTAGATCTTCCGAAGGAGATTGCGTCAGAGATTTTGTGAATCCTGACGTTTCGAAACCATTTCAGGGTCCATCTAGATCTTCCACAGGAGATTGCGTCAGAGATTTTGTGAATCCCGACGTTTCGAACCCAATGCAGGGGTCATTGTTAATGAAGTTGCTCATGGTAAGAGTAATTTGCAACTGACTTATTGCAACAGTTGCAAATGACTCTTATCATCAACATCTACTCATTAATGAGCTTGAAACTTCAGAATTCTGAAAAACTTTGAAGCGATGTCCTCCGGAAAATCTAAATTTCTTAAGAAAAATGATAATTCAATTAAATGAAAGTAACATTATTAACGTAAATCATACAATATAAACTCCAATAACTATGGAGATGTACACAATTTGTTGACCAAAATTAAAGCTTTAATAAAATGTTGGTCAATTAGTGAGGTGCACATGCATTTAGCATCCTCAAGCAAGAAAATAATCTCAATAGGATATATCCAAGAATCTACAAGATACATCATCAGGAACCTATGGAAGTGAAACGTGGACACTCATACAACGAACATGCAATAAGCAAGACTATTTTAAAAGGAATGTTTAAAACAGTATAGGAGAAGAAATACAATACAGGAAACGGGGAAACAACCAATTATTTCAATATATGAGGAGGTTCTACTTCCAATGGACTTTAAGCTAATGAGACTGCGTTAATGTGGAGAATGGACAAAAACAGTCAACAAATACAACTATAGACATAGTATATATAGAACTCAGGGGTAATCAAGCAACTAGTGGAAGATATTAGTTAAGAATCAATTTGATACGATACAAATCATTACATAGAAATAAAAGAAGTAAACCATTCATGGTCACATATTTATTTAAACCTACTGGGCACATTGATTCCACCCCAAACTTACGTAATAGGTGGGGCGGTACAATAACCGAGTAAGTTGGGGTAAAAATTTTGCATATAAATTTGTTTAATTGGAACCAGGGGCTTAAGAAAACAACCATCCAACAAATTATATTAGTATGTACCGCAATAACGTAAACCAAAGTTATTCTGACGTAGAAGGGCTTCATTAAATCTAACACAGTCGTCTGAAGGGCCAAAGAGATTTTCACGCAAAATATCCTCGTAGAAGGCTAACAATTTTTTGATTCCCTGTTTTATAGCAGAGACGTGCACTTCGTTTTCCAAAATTTGTAACCCTTTTTAAATTGAATGGGGACCTTCTGTAAAGTTTGCAACCATTATTTAATCTTACGATTGAACTGGGTCGAAAGAATCAGATTCTTTACAGTTTTGCTCACGCTTTTCTATGAACTCATCAATTGTCACCTCCTAAATGTGTAAATCCAACAATTGTCGAACATCATCACCATCCACTTTAAAGTTAATTGTCAGTTAAGATCGACAAATCCTTCAATCACATGATTGATTGATCAGGCTCTTGCCCAGATTCCCCCCCCGAGTTTCACTTGAAAATTGAAAGTATTTTCCAGACTGGTCATTTAAAGTTATTTTGTGAAAATCACGTACTCCGGATTCGCGTAAGATAGGGTTGCGCAAGTTGGGCGTTTCTTCTGCTATTTGCGTCCAATTGTGCATTGACCAAATTATTCAGAAATACTTATGTTCTGAAATCTATATGATTAAAGATTTACTTTTAATACTCATTTGATCATCCTTCAATGGCAATTCACAAGGAAGCAACGTCCGACTCTAATTGGCAGACGGCTTTCCTTGGCATATACATTTTTTTTATACAATTTTTCATCAAGCGGAAAATGAGGTAAGAAGAATATATATAAATATATATAGGAACAAATAATATGCTAAGGTCCTCCCCTCTTCCCTAGCAACAAAGTTTATATGTAGTAGGGAAGATGGAAGCACAAAATGAATTCTAAATTGCCTTTTCACTCAAGGAGCAGGATTGGTATAACCATATAAACAAAACTTTTCTACTCTTTCCCTTTACCCCTTCCCAAGTCTACTCTTCTTCAGTTATATACTTTCTCATATTCTTTCAAAGGCTTATAACTTTTAGATTTTTATACATACTAGAAATAAATAAATATATATATATATATATATATATATATATATATATATATATATATATATATATATATATATATATATATATATATATATATATATACACGTATTTATCTATATATAAAAATAAAGAAAGAAATCGAGAGAGAACATTCAAGCGATGAAAATAAAGTTATTCCTACAAATATAATATTTATGTATTATGTATTTGTTTAAAAAGTTTATGTAATACCAAAGATGGCTTATAACTGCTGATGATTTTTAACACAGTTTAAATTTTAAAATTAAAACTTCTGTACATAAACAGAATTTTATTTCATTTAAAAATTAAATGAAACGTCATTCTGTTGTTTATATATGTAACAAATAATATAATATGATTTATTTAAAATTTAAAAGAGAATAATTTTACAAAACAAAATCATTTGAACGGATAGGAAGAGAAAACCATTAATCGACTTTAGAGTTCAATATGGAAATTTTGATTGGAAAAGCTTGGAGAACCAACAAAAAAACACAATACCCCCCCCCCCCCCCCCCATCTCCTCTCACCTAGTTGATAAATTTCTAGTATCTGCAGAATTGAAAGTTGAAGGTGAAATCAGTTTATTTCCCCATCTAATGAGAAATTTTTCGGTAATGAGAATTTTCAAAAAGAAGATTATGTCGAAAACTTCATTTCCATTTACAGTAATTTCTGTAACAGGATGAAACGAATTACATTGTTACCCAATAAACGTGAAGGGTTAAATAAAAACTTTAAATTGAAGAGTTTACACTCCGCGGATACGTAGTGTATTGCCTGGCTTACACTAGTGTTGCAAACATGCCTTGCTAACTATTGCTATAAAAATTAAGGAAAACCATGGTATTAAAATAGTACATTACGCGTGTAGTGCGGAAAGTAGCATTTTGCATGCGAGCGTGGAGTTTGCAACCGAGCGATAGCGAGGGTAGTAAAACCACACGAGCAAAGCAAAATTCAGTTTTCGCACGAGTTGCGTACCGTACTTTATCTACGATTGTGGATTTTAATAATAAATAAAAAATAAAAAAATTAATAAACTTCCTGTGTGTAAGTACGTATTACTCTTTTGATTAATATGATATTAATTTATTAGTTGTGTTTTGTACCGAATTAATTATTTCGGAAGGCGTATAATTCTCCTCATTTTCTTTATAATCACTCATTGTTTCTCTAAAAACTCGATATAAACAGTTACTTTAATTAAATAAACAGCAAATTAGAATGTAAACAAACTCGTTAATCGTGCGTTAAGGTGAAGAATTCCTTTTTTGGAGAAGAGGAATTCTTTACCTCATTATGAACGAGCATGCGCAATGAATACAGCTACGAAAAGAATCGCTTTCTATGTATCTAAACAGAGATATAATGTTTATATTTCGTATCAATCGTAGATAAAGAATATAGTTATCCATTACAAGTCGGTAGATCACATAAAGATCGTAACATTTGTTAACAACATAACCTCCATCCTGCCACCACTGTTGAGGTACCACTAAGCGTTCTGTCCGCTTCAGTCTCTTCCTATCAGTTCAAAGATCTTTTATCAGATTTTCATAGATATTATTGATTTTGTTAAGAGAGCTGTGTTCCAAATCGTTTAGGACAGTTTAGATTCGTTTTTGTAATTCATACTATAAGTAATTTTTAAATACCGAGTTTGTGTAAGCGTTCAATACCTTCTTATTTTAGGCTAAACATTTATAAAATCCATAAATAATAATATGTGTAAAGTAAAGAATTAATTCCTCAGAAAACTATATTTTTCCAGGAATAACTAACTATTAAAAGAAATTAATGATGATTACAGAGTCAATCATATTTTGAGGTAATTGACTTGATTGTTGTTTAATTAGTGGTTTGTTTTTATAATCGATTTACCCTTTACTTTCTCCGTTTCCGATCCAATATACGGAACTGTATTGAATTTCACATTTCTTTCCATTCATGCATATTGGTTGATGGATTTTTATGTTAATTATGCTATTTGTAGAAAATAGTTCTTTTTAAATAGATAATTAATTTTAGTTATACAATATAAAATGAATTAACAAATTTTTATGGTAAATAATGTTTTCTTTTTGCTTCCGAGCTTACCGAAAGTAACGGAGCTATGTGATCATTCTGAAGAACAAAGCATTTTTATAGCTCCGATTTCAAAACGTTTTCAACTTTTATCACTTATAAATAATTATTTGCATAAATAACTATTAAGACTAGGCAATATTCAAACATTAATGATACTTTGGTTGGGCAAACAAGTAAGCAAATGCTTTTTTGGTAACTTATACGCCCCACTAACACTAATTGGTAGATCTAGGCAATAGTGATATTTGGATTTTGTTTATTTAAAAATAATAACACAATAAATAATGTATAATAACATTAGCCGTTTTAATCATTCAATATTATGATATATTGACAATAAAATGATCGCTTTTGCTCTTCGAGATTGAACTATGAGTAAGTTTCAAAACAAATTTAGTAGAAACTGCTTTTGTATCCGTTATGTTCCGCTGTTATGTTCTTTGAAAGTTGTCATACTTCTAATTTTTTATTTTTCTTCCAATATTTTTTTATCTTAGAATGTTTATATATGTTCTAATTCTCATGTTTCTTTTTGTTCTTCTGTTTGTGCCGGAGTATTATTTTACAGACTTTGTTTTGTTCTTTATCTTTTCTTTTCCGTTCGTTCTATTGTCTTTTTTTCTTTTTCTATCTTTTTTTTCTTCTTCATTTTACTACTCGTGCTCTTTCAACCTTTTAGTACAATGAAGTTGTTGATTTAAGACCCGGGTCCTTCGTCGAATCTTTTAATGAAATATTCAACTAATGTTTATGTGCTTCATTGTACAAGTAAAAAAAAATAAAGTAATTACTAAGATAAATCTGATAAAATTATGATGGAAAAGATTTAATAGATAAATCTGATTAAAACCATGGAGGAAAAGTGTTAATGAAACAGTCTTAAGATCCTTCCCAGAAAAAAAAACTAAGAATTTTATCAAACACGAAGAAGATCAAAAAACAAATATAAATATGTGAGGAAAATGATAATAGATTAGATGCATTGAAGTAGGTAAAATATTTTGTGGAGAAACAGTACGCGAAGAGACCAGGCTTTACAGAGAGAGGTGGGACCTAAAAAAATATAATTTAATATGGTAAAAATGTAAACCATACTTACTTATAATAGATATGAAAAAGATAGTAGAGCTCTAGAATAGAATTAATGGATACTAGATCCAGATCTTAGGTATAAAATCAAAACTAGAACTATATGGGCTGAATATACTTCTCTACGTTTCTATGTTGTTTAAATACGGTTTTTGGATCCAAAGTGTCCATGGAAACCTAGGATTCAATAAGGATTGAATACGATACACTAAATACTTGGATAGTTACTATAATTCCCTGATGTTTAGATACCGATTGAATCCTGATTTGGGATTTAACAAGTTGGGTGTTTTTCATGAGTAGTATTGAATCTGTATCCAATACGCTTTCAATACACCAAACTTTACTAGATTACTTTGATAAAGGTTATAAATCATTTTTGTAACCTTCACCTTTTATAAACCGGTTTGTTGTTTGTTTTTTAAAACAAAACTAATAATGACAAATAAAGGTTATGTTTTTTGGTTGAGTGGAGTGTTATTGTGACAGATTTGACTTGTTTTATCAGAAAAACCGCTAAGAGCGCTCACACTAACATTCTGCGCATGTCAGGATCGAGTTCAGGTGTTCCAGATACGATCCCAGAATTTAGTGTAACGTATCTTAAAACTGCCATCTGTCTGCTATTCTCCTGACAGTGGATCAATATCATCCCTGATCAGATCTTCAAAATATCTGGTTCATGGTTCTTGCTCGTAGTGACGGTCTTATCCAGTATCTTCTTGGTGCTCTTTGAGTAGCCAAAATTTAACAAGCACTTCAGCTGCAATTACGTCCTCCACTCTCCACATCTTGAATAACACTAGCCATCCAAATAAAAAGTTTGATACACTTATTGACTTAAATCCACAAACATAGCTTTTTTACAACTTTTTTTTTCAAATCAAAACGTCTGAAACTAAAATGTTGCATACAAACCTAATAGTTGTAAATTTTTTAGTCGCAAACTGCTATGTAAACGTGGCTTTATGTTATTGTTACATCAATGTTATTGTTTACTTTATACTGTCTAAGTCAAATATATTGAGTCTCCAAGAGCTACACCCTCAGAAGCTACCTTACTGGTAAATAGAGTAGCTGTTAAGCCTCCACCCTTTTGGCGTAAGAATCCTAAGATATGGTTTCACCAAATTGAGGCACAGTTCCAGAATTCTAGCATTATCGAAGACGAAACAAAATTTTATACCGTCGTATCCGCTGTTGAAGCGGAGATCCTTGCAAAAGTTATCGACATTTTAGACAACCCTCCCCGAACAGATAAGTATAAAATTTTAAAAGAACGATTACTTAACATCCACTTTTACCGATAGTGAGGAATGGCAACTCCGCCGTGTTATCAGTGAACTAGACCAAGGTGATAAAAACCTTCCGCATTATTATGCGAAATGCGTTTCCTCGCTGGCAACAGTGTCAGCGAAGATATTTTAAAATCACTGGATAATTCCTTGTCGCACCCATTCCAAAATGTCACCTTGTTTTATACATGCAATTTTCTTTTCCGCAGTCGCAGTCTCGCTCTTTCACTTAATTATCTTTTTCTCAATATAAGATGTTCACACATGCATCCGTTTACACACTCCAACTTTTTCTATCTCAAAACTTTTTCGATAGGTAAAAGGAAGGTTATTTTGTAACCGGTTATAACATCATATTTAAACTTTTATAATATTAGAGAAATGTAGCATTGTCTAACAAAAAGAAAGCTTATAGTGCAACCTTTTCAAATCATATATATACCTGTAACAAGGTCTGAGTTGGTAAACTTGGATAAATTTACTGAATAAATGATTACAAGTAGATTAAATATGCGAATTCTAAATAAACTACATAACATAAAACACGAGATTAAACGATCGATTTTAGATGGATTAAATCCGACCAGAGTATATTTGACAATGGAAAAACCAGACGAATTATCAAAGGAAACCTACAATAAAAGGACTAATGAAAATTCTGAAAATTACTATATAATATTTTCACAAATTCAGTATGAACACTGGAATAACGATTATAGCGAAAACCATAAAGGTTTCTAATCACAAAAGATATAGGTACATACCTAAATCATCATGTTGTTTTGTTTTTTAAATTAGAAGATTAATGAAATTACCAATGGACATACATATATATATATATATATATATATATATATATATATATATATATATATATATATATATATATATATATATATATATATATATATATATCTAAGTAAATATCTAAATATCTACTATGAATGAAATAGAAGTTTAGGATAGCGAGGATGTTTCATAAATATATTTATGTATGGTAAAACTACAATAATAGTTATAGCTACAAGAGCTTGATTTTCATTATCTATTACCATCTTGCATTAATTATACCATGAAGTGCATCTTTGTACCTTGAACCTTTGTTAACCACCTTATAAAAGGCACATAAACAAAATGTAATAGTTATTATGTCAAGATTTATCGTTATATAATATTGTAAAAATTGTTTAAGCAATAAAACGTTCACTGATTGATAGTAGCAAGAGCTTGATTTTCGTTATAATTAACATCTTGCATTAATTGTACCTTGAAAAAGGAAATATATCTTCGGAAACATCGGTAAATCAAAATCTTTTTACTTTCTTATGAACGTAGAATATATAGAAAGATATTATTGTTATTTACACGTTTTAAAGTTCCTTCACTTTATATTAAATATGTTGAAAAAGTAGTTTTATTTTAGCTATAAATTTGGGGGCGCTACTCCTAAAAGACTCTTTAAAAAAATACGAAAACAAGTATTTCTAAAAAAAATTATGACGATTGTAATTAAAAAGCCTATTTATAAAAGACAACCTATTTGAATGTTATAAATATAGATTTATATCTATAGTCTAAAGGACATCTAAAGAACATCAAGTTTTATTAAAAAAAAAAAAACATATTCGTACTGACACTCTGATGAAAATCATAGTTCATCTGGGGCTATTTCCAATCAATTTAAAGTCACATTTCCTATTTCCTTTACTAAACTCTACAATTTCCCTTTTCTAGTTTTTCTTCCATTTCCATATAATCTAAAAAAGGGGTTCAAGCAACGAGGTAGTTTTTGATTTCCTAATCTAATGCCACATCTACATATTCTCGCGAATGTGTAAATGGTTCATTTGTCATTGGTCTCGTCAAACGCCTCGCCACTCGACAAGCAAGAACACGAGTCGAGTGTGTTAATTGTCGGTTACAACTGTGTGTAAACTCAACACAAAACTCGAATGTTTAGATGTGGTATAAAATAAACGGCACTTCTTTAGATTGTTACTCCCCTATGTTGTTTTAGAATAAAAATGACTGACAAAATAACTAAGAAAAAGGGAGTTTTAGTCCAATGTACTTAGGGACAAAGGAATATCCCACTTCTGTTTTAAGAAGGGGAGAAGCAGTCTAAAGAAGAACATTCCGTACGCCTTCTTTAGATTGCTACTCCCCTCTGTTTTTATTATAAGAGGAGTAACAATTTAAAGAAGTGCCAAATAAATCATGGTGTATGACAACCATATAATCATTCGCGCTCGTGACTCGCCGACTCTTACTAGTGGCATTCGTCTGTTCGCCCGACAACTTCCTTTGACTAGTCCCAAAAGACCGCTCCCAACGAAACCCCCGAGCGGAGAGGCGAATGACGAGTGAACCGACCATTCGTGTGAACTTGTGAATGCAGCTTAAGATGAAATGTAATTGACAAATATATTGTTATTTTCGTCACATTTTATTGTTATTAACTTTTATTTGGAATAACTTTATTAAGTTTTGATGTCTTTTTTCTTATTTCATCGTAATTAAGGACATCAAAGAACTTCTATAGAGTAAATAAATGAAGAAAACTGGAATTTATTATTAACTACATGATGTTAACTAGTGGATGAACATTCCTGAAATATCTACTGTTTATTATACCATGTTGAAATAAAAGTTCAAACATTTCAAATTGTCGGAATCGTAACTTATTAGTTCTGCTCTGTTTCCCATTTTATTTTGCTTGTTGTTCAAAGAGTTTTTATTAACTAACTAAATTGGCAAATGTCAAAAAAACTATTTTTTTTTCTCTCGTCAAAAGAATCTTATTTGTTTTTTTCGAAAGCTGTTAATATTTTCTCTTTTCCCCTTTTTCTAGGAATCCGTTTAGTTTTTCGTCTCACATTTTCACGAATTGGGTAATTTTAAAGCTTTTCTGTTATATTTCTCAAAACCAGCTGTCACCTTTACCATTTTTAAAAACATCAAAAGGGTTTTTTGCGAACTTTGTCTCTCCACTTTTCATTTTATTTCTTGTTTAGCTTTTCACGCTGGGCCACAGAATAGAAATATAAAAGGAAAGATATAATTTCTATTTGGGGCAGGTTTTTATTAAGAGATGGGCAAAGAAAGAGTCGATTCTTAAGCCTGATTAACACGATCCAAGTATACTTGGTCCAAGTCATTTTGATCAATCCACTTGGTCCAAGTGTTTGTGGAACTTTGAAGTAAGGTTTACACGATCCAAGTATACTTGGTCCAAGTAGAGGAACTTTGATACACTTTAAAGTAAAGGTTAAGATAGATTGTGTAAAATTGTTTCCCCTCTAGAACTTTCCAGTTAAATTGTACTTATTAAGTTTTAAAACAGTGGTGATATACCACCTTTTGGTTAACAAACCCCAGATCAACCTCACATCTGTCATTTTTTGACTGCTCGTTCTCATAATTGACAGGTGGGCGCCATTTTTATTTTTATCAAAGTCTACTTTGATGGATTCCATCCAACTCAACTTGGATGGAATCCAAAGAACTTGAAGTACAAGTTGACTTTGATACACTGTTTACACGATCCAAGTTGCGTCAAAGTAGAGTCAAAACTGACTTGACCAAATACACTTGCATCGTGTAAACCCGGCTTTATAAAAGAAGGAATTTATAGAATGAATCCTTCAAAAAAGAATCGTCGTTCACTAGAATAAAGTAAAACTAAAATGAACTGTTTTGCCCATCTCTAGATTTGAGTTAGTATAACGATAAGTATCGATGTAGTTATAGGACCTAGCTACTCTTGGATATACCTTCCAAAAACTAAGAACTTAAGATATTATCTCCTTATAGCTTAGGTCTCTGAAAATATCAAGATCTACTGTTAAATTAGTTTTGGGAAACATAATATTTCAAGATATCTGGTAAATGAGAAAAGCTTATTATTAATCTTCCTTGGCTAATACTTAATTGATTTTAGCATTTCTCATTCCTAGAAACGTCAGATATTAAGCATTTAAGGTTCTTAAAAAGGGATTAAATCATTAACTTCATAAAATCTCTTGCGTAACCTATTCATAATCTACAATTTATTGTAATAATCCATGGGGCAACAACCCGTAAAGGGATTAAGCCTACCAAAGTACCCAAGCCCTTACTTCGTAAAGAGCTTATACAACAATATATGTAAAGGAATCAACTATCATCAAAGTATATTATGATAGCAGATATCATGCTTTAAGAGGAGGACATTATATAAACAAAGAAGGAATTACATAAGATATCCTGCCCTCTTTATAAAGTGAAGTCAAAGGAATTTACTGTGTCTATAAATTAGCACGAGATTACATTAATTATATAATGAATGATTTCTTATTAGACAGAGACCCAAATCCACTAAAAGCAATTTCCAACTTCCAAAAGAACCAAATCTTCCTTTCTGTCGTTAGCTGCATTAAACTGATGGCAAAGTCCATCTAGGTTTTCCCTAGTTTCTGTATTATAGAAATGAATGAATGCTGAGCCATCCAAATGCTTGGTTTATTTACGTAGTTATTCAATGGTTCAACAAAGTCCGTGAAGCTAAGGTGTAAAGGTTTATTAGGAGCTATTTGGTGATAAGTCTTCTGATAAAGCGCTGGACTTAGCAGGCCCTACACCATCAATCCGCTTGATCAAAACAGCGCGTCAAGCGACAGTGTCAAGCGTGATTGATAGTCTAGAAACCCGTTTGACGCTTGAGTAAAGCCTTGACGGTGATTGATGACTCAAACGGCTGGACGGAGCGCTTGGTAGTCAAAAGCAATTTTGATCAAGCATTCCGTCAGATATCAGCGATGGAGTACTGTCCACTCACTTCACTCCGAAGGCTCTGACATCATAGATAATAATGCCTATCGAGAATTTATTAGCCTCCTCATCCTCATTGATTTATTTCCTGATTGTCCGGAGTAGTGGAAAGTTCCACTTCATCGAACGTAGTTTCTTCTGGATCTTATTATCCGCTGGAGAGCAAAAACTATCAAGATGATAAACCACAAATCCTGGTTCGAAACCTTGGTATCTACACAATACTGATTCACTACAGTCCAGGAGGAGCAGTTCACAAGTCGAAAACACCTCTACCAATGAGTGTTAATGAAAATATTTGGATTGATTGATTGGTGTTGAAGATTGACGGTATGCTTGATGCTCCCCAAGTCTGCTTGAAGCTCTTGTCAGTCAGCTTGACGCGCTGTTTTGATCAAGCAGATTGATAGTTTAGGGCCTGCTTTAAAGCATACGTTTAAAGCCCCAAGTGTCCTGATGAACTATGGTGAATTAGAGAAGGTTTTCTCTTCATCGTTAGGAGTAAAGTTTGGGTAAACGGCCATTGGAAGGTCATTGGTATTTACCCTCCATCACTTGTAACTGCCAAATGGGAGTAGAAGGTTGAAACTCATGTGGGTCCAACAGTAGGCTAATTATGACCTACCATACAAAATTTAATTAAAATCGGACGTGTAGTTTTTAAGATATAATGGATCGAAAAAATTAACCGACAGACAGACACGGAATCAAAAATGATCCCTGATGTCAGAAACGGGTTGCTGTCTTGGAATTTTGAAATCACAGGCATAAAACATTTTCGTTTTTCATAACAATCACATAGCTTCCGTTACCTTCGGTAAGGTCGGAAGCAAAAAAACATTTAAATTGTAAAACGGCTAGGACGATTATTTAAACTCACCCAATAAGTTAAATTACCTACGGACCCTTTGCGTGTAAAGAAAGCACATAATGACAATTTTAAATTGGCAATTTTGTATATAATATAAGTTCTATTGTATCCATTTTAATCAAACTTTATAATGAACAATTGGAGAATGGTATACATTGTACAACTTTGCCGGTAAAATTTCAACATGGACTATCAAGTTGACTATTCAACTAGATAAAACTTGGACAGATGAAATTTTAATTGCATTTCTAACATTTTCCTCTGATAGTTCCATATTAATATATACATTCTAAACACATTGCACTGCACATTCTGCATCCAAATATTATTTTGGTTACAAATATACAAAAATAATTATTATAATTAATTTTTTATTGATGGATTTTTCAGGTGTTAATAAAAGTAATCAAATTTATATAATTTTCATGACTTTAATTGTGAGACGTTTCGACCCTTTGTGTAAGGTCATCTTCTTATCACATTCTTTCTTTAACTCAGTGATTCAGAGTAGCATGGTAGAAACTTATAAATGGTTATTTTACTTTAATTACTTTTTAAATTAATTACAAACACAAAGAAATTGACATTGATTCAAACTAAATAAATATTTACTAATAATATGATAGCAATAATTATAGGTAGTCATAATTGCTATCATATTATTAGTAAATATTTAGTTTGAATCAATGTCATTTTTTTGTGTTTGTAATTAATGTTCAAAGTAAGTCATTTTAAACGGATTTTTAATTAATTTTTAAGTTTTAATTGATATTTTATTTATTGTTAAAAAAATGATTGACTGAATTTTGAACGTATGATGTAAGATGAAACTGACGAACTCTCATGGAGGTGATATAATTATTTTAAGAAAAATAACCAAAATGTGTTCAGTCTCTCCTCAATCATATAGGGAGGATTCATTTTATTTAATTAAACTGTATAGTGTTTAAAAGTTATGTTTCACTTTTAAAAAATGTTTTTTGACAAAGTAAATTTTTGGTTATTTTAAAAAGTCCAAAATAAGAAATAACGAATTATGTTCTAACAATAATAACCAGGTATTTATTTAAATTTAATTGTTATTTTAATAAATTATTCAAAGAAAATTGTTTTAAAAAAATATTGTGTATTAATATTGTAGCCTGAAGAAGCCTTAAGTTAAGGCGAAATATAGCTAACTTATAGAGAAGAAAGGAGAGTTTTATTATTTAAAAAACTCTAAAAGACGAAGAAGAAAAAAAATATTATTAAATATAGTTATTTCATTTTTAAAAATTAAACATGAAAATTATATAAATCATGAAAATTATATAAATTTGATTACTTTTATTAATTATAAATTAATTAATTATAATAATTTATAATAATTAATTATAAAATTTAATAATAATTATATTATAATTTTATTATAATTATAATTATAATATAATTATAATAAATCCACCAATAAAAAATTAATTATAACAATTTAAAGCAGGTGTCAAGTTTAACAACTATTTTTCAATAAAAAATAATTATACGATTTAAAAAATGTATAAATATTTTTGATTAGTTGAACACTTCACTTATTTCTTTAAATTACGTAATGCAATAATAATTGCGTTACCTCATCAACTTTATGATATAACAGAATTTCTAGTAAATGTGAAAATAAGAATATAATTCAATTTTGAAATGTCTAGTGAAACGTAGTATATAAGCGATATAACCTATTTAATAAAACGAATTGGATCTTTTACTTCGAATACAATTTTAATTTTATATCTTAGCAATATCAGTAGTGTTCTATATTAGAAATATATTATGAGACATTATATATTACATTATATAACTTGAATAGACATGCATAAATAAATTTTATAAACATAAATGTATTAACTTTGTACCTTTAAATAACTCTGATGTATGCCGAACACGAGCAGATAACACGATATCTGAAACAAAAAATATATAAATAAAAATATACAAGTAAAATAAAATATTAATTAATATTATACAATATAAACATTGTATGTTTATTTTATTTTATAAGTAGAATATAAAAAGACAAAATTTTGTGATTACCCAAAACATTTTCTTTGGGATTTTAATTGATTTGCATTTTATGCTCTAAGCCAGAGGTCTTCAATCTTTTTGGTTGAAGCGGCCGTATCTGGATAAGATGGTCCATAGGGGCCGGATGAAGCCGGACTTCACAATGGTAGGAAACATGGATAATAAGCTCATAAACCATGTCCATTTCAACAAAAAAAAAACCTATATAAGACTCGTTCTTTTTTAATGTTTGAAATAGCAATTGATTATGGAGCTTACGTTTTTGCGAGCGTTGCACGTGAACGCTTAGCCGGATAACATTGTCAAACAAACACGTCCTGGGCATTGGTAAAATGAACTTGTGTACCAAGTGTCAAGTAAATCGGTAAACTTTTACTAAAATGATTGTCATTGGTCGATTTCGTGACGGTCCGTTTTGTGACGGTTGATTTTGTGACGGTCGTTTTTTTCGGATTCACTCCCGGGCTCCAGACCCTATAACGTGTCATAAGGAACTTCGTTCCAAAAATTCGTATACAAATAATCACAATAATAATTCAACCACGTAAACCAATTATCTGAAAAAATCCAAAACTTAAAACCTCATTCAAACCACAAAAAGACACCAAACAACTTTTCACCAAATTAAAATATATAAGACCAGATAATAATACACCAGACCTAATTTACAAAATAAATTGCAATTCCTGTGAAAAATCATGCATTAGCCAAACCTCACAACACCTGAAAAATGGAATTTACCAACATAAAAGAAGATGCATTTACAATCAATCCTACAGCCCTAACTAACCATTATCTAACAACAGGACACACCTTTGATCATCTAATATAATCACACATGCCCCCGCAATTAATACAAAAAGAAGATCTTACAAATTATTCGAAATCAACACTGTAAATAATAGAACAGACACAAATATCATCAGCTCTCACTACTTCAACATAATAAATAACCTAATTAAATAACACCTAATAATTGTCATATCTATAAAACTATAAACTATAAAACTTTTTGTTCATTATTATTAATTTTACAAGGATGTACAATCGTTATAACTAACTACTAAACTAACTATTGAACTATAGAATCTAGCGTCTTCCTTAAATCAAGAACTATGGTATCTAGCTGCCTTCTTGAATCAAGAACTATAGAATCTACCTTCTCTCTTGATTCAAGAACTATCGAATCTAGCTTCTTCCTTGAATCAAGAACTATGGAATCTAGCTTCTCTCTTGAATCAAGAACTATGGAATCTAGCTTCTCTCTTGAATCAAGAAATATGGACTAGCTACTTCCTTAAATCAAGAACTATAGAATCTAGCTTCTCTCTTGAATCAAGAACTATGGAATCTAGTTCCCTCTTGAATCAAGAACTATGGATTCTAGCTTCTCTCTTGAATCAAGAACTATGGAATCTAGTTCTCTCTTGAATCAAGAAATATGGAATTAAGCTTCTTCCTTAAATCAATAACTATCGAATCTAGCTTCTTCCTTGAATCAAGAACTATAGAATCTAGCTTCTTCCCTGAATCAAGAACTATAGAATCTAGCTTCTTCCTTGAATCAAGAACTATAGAATCTAGCTTCTCTCTTGAATCAAGAACTATGAAATCTAGTTCCCTCTTGAATCAAGAACTATGGATTCTAGCTTCTCTCTTGAATCAAGAACTATGGAATCTAGTTCTCTCTTGAATCAAGAAATATGGAATTAAGCTTCTTCCTTAAATCAATAACTATCGAATCTAGCTTCTTCCTTGAATCAAGAACTATAGAATCTAGCTTCTTCCCTGAATCAAGAACTATAGAATGTAGCTTCTTCCTTGAATCAAGAACTATAGAATCTAGCTTCTCTCTTGAATCACGGATTTAAAAAAAAAAAAATTTTAGTGAGCAGATAGAAGCTAAAAAGAATAGGCCAAGTGGTTTTAAGGAAATCATAATAAACCCATCCAATAGTATTTGTATTTTAAATGCATAGACATTTAAATATTTTATAACATTTTATCATAATTTAAAACATAAATATAATATAATAAAACCTTGTATAAATGGACATTTGTTAAAAATCACTAATAAAACTAGTCTGCTTTATACGCTTTCAACCATTTGAAAATGAATCAGGGTATTAGATATACCAATATGCTGAATCTCGTTTTACCATTTTACAAAGTAAATCCGACTATTATTGAAATTCGAAGCATATTGTCAAATGCAGACTAGAGACAGTTTTCCCTTTGGTTAATGTCGTTTTATACGTGGTAATGGGGCTGTAAAAGGAACGTATATGTGAAAGCAGTAAATGTTAACCATCTACGAGGCTTGAAATAGCGGAATAAGAAAAACAGGTCATTAGAAAAAAAAATCTGCAATAACAATAACTGAAGCTTCCAAATCCTCTACAAGCATTTCTGATACTAAAAATACATTTTGCATATACGACTTTATCTAGGTAATATACTTTAGGCATTGTTCTGTCATTGAAACCGATCGTATGGTATAATAAATTAATATTAAAATAGTCTACAAATCAGTGTGGCACATAGCTTTATCACATCATATCAAGTACTTAATTAATGTAATGCTATTACAACCCATACGATGTCTAATTTATTTAAAGGTTTATCTCTATCTTGCTTCTGAGTTTACAGAAGATAACGGAAGTTATGTGATCTTTCTGTAGAAGGAACAACAATTTCTCTCCGAATTCAAAAAATCGTTTCAGATATTAAAGAAGATTTTTGGTCCCGTGTCTGTCTGTTGGTCTGTCCAAAATTTGTGCGGATCGAGGTTCATTTAAGATTCAACGTTCTTTGCCCATTGATTTCTCTTTCGCATTGAAACCAAGTTTTATTTATGAACAATTGTATCTTTAACTGTTCTCATCTGATTTTTTTACGAGATGACATCCGAGTTACCTGCATGGTGCTATTAACTCGAAGAAACAATATAAACTCCAATTTAATTGCATCGAATGTTAACTCGAAGCCACAAGAGAAACTTTTGGTTGACTATATCGTGATGTTAACTCAAGGCAACAAGATAAACTCCAAGTTAACTACAACGTGATGTTAACTCGAAGCCACAAGAGAAACTTTTGGTTGACTATATCATGATGTTAACTCAACGCAACAAGATAAACTCCAAGTTAACTACAACGTGATGTTAACTCAACGCAACAAGATAAACTCCAAGTTAGCTACAACGTGATGTTAACTCGAATCTACAAAATAAACGAGTTAACTACATCGTGGTGTTAACACAACGCAACAAGGTAAACTTTGAATTACCTTAAGTTAACATCGCGATTCACTGCACACCTGAAGAATCCCACCAAAGTAGTGATATCTACATTGCGGCCAAGTATGTTTTATGCCTCATTCAGAAACTGGCCAAGTGTTAAGCAATAAAAAGAAAAGATCATTCTTGCTCATGAAAGTAGGAGTAAAGTGAGGTTATAAACTAAAATAGAGCAGACTTGGCCAAAAAGGAGATATCACTACTTTAATAGACTCACCATTTTGGGAAAGGGTTTAGAATTTGGCCTTTCAGGTTTTTTTGTGGATGCGGATTTTACCGGAAAACCAAAAAAAAAAAAAAAAAAATACGGAAGCCTTAACACCGAGTGAATTATAGTTTTGTTGGAATTAAAAATTTTGTAGCTCAGTTTATTCGTACTTAAAAAGAGAAGCATAGAAATTTAGGACTTAGCTTAGAAGAAGTAAGCTTAGTTCTTCAATGATGAAGTCTTAGGTAGCGTTTAAAACCTTTAAAGGTCGAAATATTCATAAATCGCTCTCTTTATACAACTCTACAAAGGAAAAAGTTGTAAATTGCGCTTTTGATCTTAAAAAAAACTACAACTAAAAGTTTCATACATAATTCATTCAGAGTATCTTTGTACCTCCACAAAATATGAATTATTAAAACATTTATATAGACTTTAAATGTCAACTTTTTTTTAAGAAATGTATTGTATACAGTTACTACGTCTCCATGAGTTTTCAAAAACGTTTTGAAAACGGTTTTGGTATTATAAACCCCAAGGAAACGACGATTTCAAAACGTTTTGAATTCAAGTTCACGACAAATTTAGCATAGCATGGAAACGGGTATTGAATTGAAATCAGAATTGAGACATGCGCAGTAGGTATGATAAGCAGAGATATGATAACCTGACTTAACTATAACTAGTCTGGGAGTTTAGAGTTTTCAAAACTGTTTTGAAAACTCCTTAAGAAAACCCTTTCGGTATGAAACCAAAGCAGTTTTCAAAACGGGTTTTAAAAACTTATGGGAACGTAGTAATTTTTAAGTCTTTCACGTCAAATAATAGTCATATTAACTATATTACATTCTAATAATGTATTTGAATACTTATGTACGTCAGAGTTGCTTACAATCTGTAGAGAAGCAGTATTAAGCAGGAAATATTTTACATAATAATCTTTTAGCCTTATATACATCATAAAACCAAACTAGAATGTTTTAAAATTTTGTACATTTCTTTTAGATGTCATATTGGATGCTTTTCATGCTATGTATTCATTCTCTACTTTTTGGTCTTACCTTTAGACGAATCAACCTTTGTTAACGTTTAGTTCATCAAATTGAATACCCATGTTATATTGTACGAGACGATGAATACACTCGTATATCGTCTTTTAAGGCTTTCAAAGCACTGTATTATACGCGAACTTACTATGTCTTCTAAGATCTAAGATACTGTCTCTATTTTTAATACGGGGCATCTCCAGCAGTAATGCCTTCCTTTCTTTGCGACCTCAATGCTTGCCTTGCTACCTTTAGATATTATCATAATTCTCATCTCACCTTTTATCTCCATTCAATTATTTGTATTTTCAGTCCTTTTTAATGAGAAACTTAAACAAACGTGGATATATTATATTTTGATAAAGTTAGTCAAAAGATTTATATAATAAATTGAGTTCAGTAAGTTGCGTATGATTGTTGCAAGAATCTCTATTTAGACTGTATAAAACAAAGAACAAGAAAGAGTATAGGATAAAAATTAATTGATAAAAATAAAGGATAGATATAATGTTGCCTTAATTGTCCAAGAATTCAACTTGGACAGTTTAAAGATAAAGCAAAGAGCAAGATTATAGGCACAGAATTATCTTATAACAATGGGGTAACTTTAATGTTAACACGGGTGATAAATTTGTTGCAGTAATTCAACTTGGACCGTACAAAGCAAGGAGTAACACTATAGCTGCAGAACTAACCAATAGCAATAGGATATCTTAAAATTTACAAGAGTGTTAAATATGTTACTTGGACCGTATAAAGCAAAGAAAGAGACAATAGGTAATATGTCTAGAATTAACTGATGACAATAGGGTAACTTAGGGTGCGTCCGATACGACAAACCTGGTTGACCGGCAGATCGACCGGCGGTTTATCGTTGTTAGTGTCATGGAAGTTTTAATTATTCTTGTTGCCGAAGGGGTGTGGATGGAGTAAAGCCTGAATTACACGAGGGTTAGTTTGCAAGCTACTCGCTGGTAAGTAAACTAGCGAGCGAGTGAGCAACTGGCTATACTGAAGTAATTACACACAACTTGTAATTTCACCCACTCCAGTGTGCAATTTCAGTGGGCGATTTTACTAACTAGCTTTATTACTCAGAGCGGATTCTTTAGCAGCATGTAAACTCGCTAGCGAGTACTGAGTAAAATAGCCTAGCGTTAAACTTTACTCACTCGAGCAAAGCGAGCGGCGAGTAAAGTAATTCCTTCTACCAATGGTAGGTATATCTTTCTGTGTTATGATGACCGCTTTAAAAATTTCTTTTTCTTTGTTAAGAAATTTTCAAAGAACCTGGGAAATTGCTCCCAGGATAAGGCAAGTCTGTTGTTTATTTCAGGACTCTCTCATGAAGTTATTAAGACAATATTGGCCCTCATCAGGGATATGTTACATTAAAGTCAGTTCACTCATTCATAGCTTTTAAAACCCAACCAGCGGCCGCGGCGAGTAAACCAGCGTCGTATAATCACCCCTTTAGGGTTTTGTTAGTCTGCATTAGAGAAGCTCCCCTCTTCTGATTTAGAGCTTCTCTCACAGACCACTTCAAGCAGCAATTTTAGTATCCAAAGTTTGAGCCACATTTTTACTCATTTGGCTTCCTCAAACCCTTTTAAAGGTCTTTACTCATAACAATAAGGTATTAAAAATTAACTGTGAAGGTTGAGTTTTTTTTAGAAGAATTCAACTTGGACTCTATGCAGCAAGGGACAAGACTATAGAAACATAATGCACTCCACTCGAGTGTTGTCAAGGAACACCCGGTAGGAGCGAAGTTCCTTACGAAAGTTCTTGAAGGGTAGCACCCCCCAATTTATAGCTAAAATTATCTCTATGAATTTTATGATAAAACCATAGAGCCGTTTATGTCATGTAGTCATGAAAAAACACAAGGAAAAACAAGCAAGAGGAAGAAAACAAAGGATAAAAATACTGGACCGAGAGAGACGCGTGGCACTTGTGACACGTGGGACATGTCGTACATGTCTCATCCTGCAGTGTCCTACCTAGTTACATTAGTTACAAAAAACGCGTCGCGTCACACGTGTCATGTCACGCCACACGCGTCTCAAATTCCTTCTAGTCCTATACAAGCGTAATTGAGAGAGAGAGAAAGAGAGGAGGTTGGGAATGGGGTTTATAAGAGGGTACGACAGTGAAGTATAACATACACACTCGAAATTTGCATGATAGTCGATTTAGAGTAGTTTTTTACGGATTCACTTCCGGAGCTGTTACATGCGTTAAGGAATTTAGTTCTAAAAACATTGTAAAGATTATCTATATAAAATACCCAATGAAACATTATAAGTTTATTTCCAGGAACAAATATAGTTTCCAATGAATCAGAACTAATGTAAAAAAAGTTTATCAAGAGTCTCGGACTGATTTAAGATCTGTACTATATTCTTCTTTGAATCAAGATATTCAAATAAGAACTTAAAAGAAACTGAAAAAATAAGGTTAAATAAGCGATTTTATTCCACATACATTATTCTTAAAAACATTTACCTTAAAGGTTTGTGACTTACCCTTCTATTCCAGTGAGACTTTAAATATCTCTTAAGGGTCATAAAGATTCGACCAGTCCCTTTGCTTCCATTTTAATATACTCACAGCAAAGGGTAAGGAAACTCCGCATTAAATGTTATGCAGGAAAAGAGAACAGAAAGAATAAAATACCTACATGTAAAGGATAAACCTCTGCGGAATAAAGATATACATGGAAAACCAAGGAATTGCAAGTAATGTTAGCTGTGTTTGCTTCCTTTTAAAAAATATTCTTTGTAGGATTTGTCTGTATTAAATATCATAAGAATAATATTTGGTTACATTATATTATTTCATATATATATAAATATATATATATATATATATATATATATATATATATATATATATATATATATATATATATATATATATATATATATAAATATATATATGTATGTATGTATGTATATACTATATTAAACAAATATCCTCCATATTTTCTATTTGGTTGTAGTGTTCCTAAAGAGATTAGAAGGGCTCCACCCACTTTGAAGCTTTGTCCAAAATATTTCCTTTAAAAAGTTCCTTAAATTTTTGTGTCAGCAGATGATGCTTATAATTGGCAAATAAATTCTAAATTATAGCGTTGTATTTAATCATTGTTTGTTCTGTAGCCAAAAACGAAGACCCTAATTTTTCTGCACTTGTTCTCCGTCCCTCTGCAACGCACTTGATCTCCAAAAGTTTCTTCATGTGTTGTCCATCCGTCTATAACGCACTTGATCTCCGAAAGTTTCTTCTTTTGTTGTCCATCCGTCTGTAACGCACTTGATCTCCGAAAGTTTCTTTATTTGTTGTCTGTCCGTCTGTAACGCCCTTGATCTCCGAAAGTTTCTTTATTTGTTGTCCGTCCCTCTGCAACGCACTTGATCTCCGAAAGTTTCAGTATATGTTGTCCGTCTGTCTGCAACGCACTTGATCTCCGAAAGTTTCAGTATATGTTGTCCGTCTCTGTCTGCAACGCACTTAATCTCCGAAGGTTTCTGCACTTGTTGTCTTTCCACCTGCAACGCACTTGATCTCCGAAAATACTAACTTATTAACAAGCATATATTATTTTTGGCGTTGATAATTTAATGTCATTGAAAATACATAAAATTAGTTGACACCATTTATTTTTAATTAATCTTAATTTTGGTAAAGTATTAATTTTCAACGACGCAATTGCTATTGAAGTGGGTGTAATTCAATAAGTATTCAATATTAAGAAAATATTTGATTATTTAGAGTTGATAGTATAAGAGGTGATTGAAACAAAGGATAGGCCGAGTGACACCCCCACTCCACTACCCTCCTATATAGCCACATATATAGGCTCTGTCTCTCTGTCTGTCTGTCCGTTAGCATGTTTCAATTCATAAATTACTATAGTTAGGAACATGAAATTCGGTACACAGTGTATCGAGGCATTTGCGACAACTGTACACTTTTTAGAGTTTTCACACTTTAATATTTTCAAGATGGGGGCCAATTTGGCAGGTTTTTAGTCACCATGACATGTTATACATCAATTTGAAGGTCTTGAAGTGTAAAAAAAAGAATATGTAACAATTAACATTTTACACTTAATAATTTAAACTTAATCGTACAGAAACCTGCGATTATCGCCTCACGTACTTTTTTTAATTCAAATTATCGTCGGACACGTAAACGTTACTTACTAACAGACAGAAAAGGGAAATATTTTATTGACTGTAAAAAGCTCGCTTACGCTCGATTTAATTACCATTAATTGATTACTTTCCACAAGAAAAATCACATTTTTAATATATATTTTTTTATTCAAATAAAATTCATTAATTTTATTTTCAACATCTCTCAGAACTCATTATCTATATTATGACTAAAAAGTGTAAATTCATTCAGTACAAATTTGATGAAATATAATTATGAATATTATAAAATAAAATCAACATCTTTACAATGTTTTAAGATATATATTTTTTCCTTAACTCAAGATTGAAAAATAAAGTATAATGTTTTATTTAAATAATGTTTTAAAAAAGCAGAGAATCTTTTGAATTATTAACAGTATAAAAGCAAATCAAATTCTTATACTTTTTAAGGAAAAAAGTTTTTTTTTTTTGTTCTCTCCCATTATTCAATTTTTTGTTGCTTAAGGAAAGGTTTTTGTTTAAAGTTGAATTTAATATGTCTAAAAAATAAATTTTGTTATATAATAAAGAATTTATGAATAATTGAATTATTTATTCCACTTAACTTGTTTTGTTTGAGAAAACAAATAATTTATTAATAATTTTTTTTTCTTAAACAAAAAAGTTTTTTTTAATAATAATGAGATGATATTGGATTTGATAAAAGGGCCTGATGAAAATAGATATTTATTATGCAATATTTCCAGGCTAAATAACCTTTACTTAACGGGCTGTCTAGTCAATATCCTGAAAATATAGAAGCCAAATATTAATGTAGTACGCTAAATAAGTTATTGAAAAAGGCAACATTAAATAACTTCAATATAGCGTAGGTGTTCGCAGCCGAAGTCTAATTATTCTAGATCCGGAGTTTGTGAATACTCCGGAAGATCTAGAATAATTTGAGTTTCTTGAAGAATTTGAGTTTGAATAATATGAGTTTGAATAATTTGAGTTTTAATAATATGAGTTTGAATAATTTGAGTTTGAATAATATGAGTTTGAATAATTTGAGTTTGAATAATATGAGTTTGAATAATTTGAGTTTGTGAATCCTTAAGTTTCGAACACATAAATGAAATAATTTTCTAGCGTAATAAGTCTGATAATGTAATTAATACTCTGCCAATTACACATAGCTTCCTAGCGTCCTACGTCGTATATAATTTAATGATTTTAGGCTACAAACTATTTTTGTCATATATATTTAATAGACCCTCAGTTTTATATATATATATAAATATATAAATTTATATATATATATATATATATATATATATATATATATATATATATATATATATATATATATATATATATATATATATATACATAAATGCGAGAGAGAAAAAGGTTTAAATTTAAAAAAAAGGTTTGAAATTGGTTCTTTTCTTTCCCATAATGATGATGGCTATTAAAGCTTAAATGTACATAATTGGACGATGCATTTAGGAAGCTAGGGTGACATAATTACACTTTTAAAGACCATTTAAAACAATTTTATGTTCGGTAAAAACTTTTATATAGTAGCCAGAGTTAGTTAGTAATATATAAACTTATTTTGAACAAAAAAACTTTAAAGTATAAAATATGTAGAGTAATGCAACAAAGATTGGAAAAATACGCGGTTGAATGAACATGAAAACTTTTAAACATGTTGTATGTTTTATGAACATATTTCTTTCTGATAAATTTCGTAATAAAGTTTAATTGGTTATTCTTGTAAATAATTATTGAACAAAGTTTAGTTCTAGCTAAAATTATTAGATGAAGCGTGAATTCTAAATATTTGAAAAGTTCGTCCTTTTTCGTGTTTGCCCTTTTCTCCCATTAAGATGTCACGGCTTTATTAATTTAATTAAAGGTCTCCAAATAAACATTTTAAAAGTAATAAAATTTAGTACAAATTATAATGTCATATATATTTATTAATTCAGTATTTGTTTAATTAATTAATTAAAGCGAGCTTTCTAGATTCAACGCAATATGCACCGTGTCTGTGTTTGTCGGAAACGTGTGACGATAACATGAGCGATTTTGTGGTGAAATTTGGAACACATGTTCATTTTACCAATGCCCCGCATGAGTACGTTGGACAACGGTCACGCGGAAATTTTAAATTGGACTTTTAAGACGGGAAAAATTTAACTTCATTTACTCGACGAGACAAACATTATTTTCAAATACAATTGTTTTAGTTAAACCAACAGCGACACCGCTATAAAGTGTTAAGGATCGCTGAAAGTATTAAAGCGGACCTAAACGTTTAAAATAGTAGAGAAAACAGCGTTTTCACCACTATCTTACGTTTTAATAAAACTTCACTTAAATCATTTAATATACTATTGAAATTTACGTGTAAAATTTTAACCTGATACAAGCAGACGTTTTTGTGCAGTGAAGTTCTAGAATATTTCATTTTATAATAGTTAAAATGGAGACGGCCGGGTTGTGAGGGTTAAGGAATAGTCCTGATCCCTCACTCCACGGCTCTTTTCTACAATCATCCTCTTTAACTATCAACTCATCATTAACTATTTTCTTAATATCCAATATTTACTATATTCCACTCGCTTCAATGAACGAGCCACGCGATGCATAAATAATATTATCTGGACAATTATGAAATTAAAACGACAGTGTGACTGTTTAAAGACCAAACGGACAGAATAGAGAGATATAAGGAACTTGTTGAAGGCTAGGGTCCTAAAAAACAATGTATTGTATTAAAATATGTAAGTGGATCTACAAGAAAAAGAGAAAGTACGAAAAATTAATAAAGAAACCTATTAAAAAAAAATGGTAAAATATAAAATTAAACAACTCAAAGCCTAAACAAAGGGGGGGGGGGGGGGGGGGGGGAATTAATATCGGCATTTATAACCCTAGGTGGAAAAAAGCAAGACCTTTTCCAGTTATATCTCAGACCTCAATTTCGCTAACCAATATCCTTGAAAACAATAGCTCAATGCTATTGATTTTCAGTCTCAAATCTTCCACTTTTCCCCCACAAAACAAAGCTATATTAAAACATGGAGTCAGTCCTACTTCATGTCCCTTTTCCTTGCTATTCAAAAACCAACATAATTATTGAGGGATGTCTTTAAACAGACTGGATAATTTACTTAGTTTTCAGGGATCACATCACAATGTTGAGAATACAGTCTTAATTAAACCTTAATCACAAAAGATAGTAATAACCAGCAATTATGCACAATAGCAAACATAATTAGACAAAAGGGTATTGTTGCTTCTACAGTAGGTATAATTGTTCTTGGTCTAATTAACTGCAAAGACAGAAATATTACTTCTCTATTGTAATTGTCTTTGACCACGATGTAGAACATAGAATATAGGATTATAAGCAGAATGTTCACTGCTTTCTTAAAGTAAATCCTTAACAATATTAAATTGCAAACTGCAGTAGCCCATACAAGGGTAGCTACTCAAAAAAAGTAGCATATGAAAGTAAACAATATAATAAGGCTCATAAGAGTCGATATGCTACTCATTACAAGTGGCGTTTGTTGGTATCATACCATGGCAGATTGAAGTTGACAAGCTACTCTATACAAGTGGCTTAAGTTGGTATCATACTATGGCAGATTAGTGTCGACACGCTACTCAATTGAAGTGGTGTATGTAGATACGTCGTATGATGGCTGATGGGAATTGACATACTTCTCAATAGAACTAGCGTTGGTTGGTATCATACTATGGCAGATTGGAGTCGACATGCTGCTCAATTCAAGTAGCGTTAGTTGATGTTATACTATGGGAGATTGGAGCCGACATGACAATTAATACAAGTGCCGTTAGTTGGTATTATACTATGGCAGATCAGTGTCGACACGCTACTCAATTGAAGTGGTGTCTATAGATACGCCATATGACAAGGCTGATGGGAGTTGACATACTTCTCAATAGAACTAGCGTTGGTTGAAATCATTCAATGGTAGATTGGAGTCGACACACTACTCAATTGAAGTGAAATATCTCTATATATTAACTACGTTTTCATGAGTTTTTGAAAACGGTTTTGGTATTCAAAACCCCATGGAAACGATGATTTCAAAACGTTTGGAGTTCAAAGTCACAGCTTATTTTTGGTGGTATTGAAACTGTTTTGAAAAAATAACATGGAAACGGGTATTGAATTGAAACCAAAATTGAGACATGCACAATAGTGATAAGCACAAATAATGAGCAGATATATGATAACCTGACTTAACTATAACTAGTCTGGGAATTTATAGATTTTAAAATTGGTTTGAAATGTTTTGGAAACCCCTCACGGAAACAGTTTTGATTTGAAACCAAAAGTTTAATGGTTGAACATATAAACCAACAGTTAAGTATGATTATTATTAAATGAGCTACGTTTGAAGTTCGAATATAGTTACGGTGTTTGTATTTTGGAAAAGGGGTTGATTATTTTGAAATATTGTTTTGTTCACTCGAGCGAAATCAGCCTAAGTTTAAATAAATATATTACTCATGCATACAATCTTTTCATTTCTATTTCGATAAATAATATTTCATGAGAGAGAAATGCAAAATTCTTAAAAAGAATTTGAAAATAAAAATAGAATCATCACCAAAGAATACATTCTATATATTTTAAGAATTTCATTTCTTTCTCAATCAGTCTAAAGTTTTAAATAAATATATATTTTCTCCATACATACATTATTTATATTTTTATTTCAGAGGAATGAAATAAAAAAAACTTAAAGAAATATAGTAACATACCAAAAAACACTTCTTTATCTATCTGTTGCTGAATTTCCTTCTCTACTTCGCAAACAGATTCCAAAGGGAGGGGAGAAAAAAGAAAAGAATTGGGTTTCATCCCCAATTCCAAAGACGCTTGTTTCCCATCCCTCACCCCCCCCCCCCCCCTCATTCTTTACATTTCCGAGTCATATTATTCGGTGAGAGGAATAAGAAGAATTGAGATGACAAAGAAAAAAAGTAATTTTTTTTTCTGCCATCTTAAAAAAATATCTTTAAGGAAGGCTTTTTCTTTGTGTCTTTCTTTGTATATTCGACGAGTGTTGGCTTTGTATAAGGATGGAAAAATACATATTCAATTAGAGAAACAGATATTCAATTTTGAAATGGATTCATTTTTGTTTTGGTTTCTTCTTTACTAAAGAATAAAAAAGAGAAGTCAACAGATTTAAACTTACAGATCTTAGTGGATAAGATATAAATAGTGGCATCCTTGTGTTATATTCGTATTATATATTGTAATTCCGATTCTTTATAATACATATGATGACTTATTTTTTTAGTAAATGTAATAGTATATATTTTAGTTTTTTTGTTGGAGATCGCGTCAGAGATTTGGCAAATCCCATATTATATTAGACTTAAAAAATAAATAAATAAAAATACACGTGATGTGCCAGGTTAGGAGCACGGGTGAGGGTAACGAAAATATATCGGAGGTGGTTAGAGGTGATAAGAGCCCATCTGAAGTGGTGAGGGGTGGTTAGGAAGGGATTACAAGTAAATGACAGGTTTATAGGTGTTTATGTTACTGAAGGTGTGTCCATCACGATACAGACTTTTAGTCACTGACACTTTTATGGAAATTGACTTTAACTAGATTTAGTACGGTGTGTTTACATGGAAAGATACCGTATTCAGTTAGTTTTCAAAGCAACCATGTATACGTAGCTAAAGTCAATATCCTACTAGACATCGTGTGGCTCAATCATTGAAGCGAGCGTTTAGTAATGAATATGTACTAACTATTGAGAAAATAGATAATCATGATGAGTTGATAGTTAAAGAGTGTATAGTATAAGAGTAGTAGTATAGAGTTGATAGTTAAGAGTATTGTAGTGAGGGAGCCACTCTTCATCATTCTTACTATTCCACTAACCACCTATCTCCTTTCAGCTATTATAAAATTACAGCTATTATCACTTCATTACAGAAAAACTTCGGCTTGTATAAGGTTGAAATTTTATGTTTCAATTGTACTTTAGATGATGTATATAAAGTTTTAATAAAATCGTTTGGTTAGAACGTAAGATATCGGAAGAAACATTGTTTTATCTATTTTAAACGTTTAGGTATGCTTTAATAGTTTTAACAATCTTTAGCACTTCATAGCTATTTTGCTGTTGGTTTTACTAAAAAAAATGTTTGCCTCATCGAATAGGCGATAATAGAATCTTTTCCCGTCCTTAAATTCCAGTATTAACTTTTGAAGCTCACGTTTACGCGAGCGTTGCGAGCGAACAAGAGTTATCTGTTATCCTTCCTCCACGAGGACGGATAATGCTGTCCAACGAACTTAGTCTGGGCATTAGTAAAAGGAACATGTATAATAAATTTCAAGGTCAACTTTTACTCAAGTTATCGTCGGACATGTAAACGTTACTCACAGACAGACAGACAGGATGCATGTTTTGTTGAATGTAAGCATGAATACATGTAAGCATGATGCAATGAGGGGGTTTTCTAAGGATTTGGATATCTAGGGATCCAATAGGATTTATTGTCTAAATTACCTACATGATAATGCAGTAATATTAGTACCTACTAAAGGGCACATAACTATGGGGTTCTAGCATGACTCCCGCGTACATAAAGGGGTGAAGAACAATAGTGTACTAGTATAACAATATCTAAGATGAATAAAATAAGTTTTCAAACAAAAGGGATGAAAACCTTAAAGACAATACTCTTATACATAGGGATTAAATTCAACAAACATCACTCCATATATCGATTCAGACTAAGAACTGAAGATGTGACTAGACAAGTAGAAAGATAATATTCAATGGTAAAAAATACGTGATAGAAAGACATATATAAGGATTGGATAAAAATACATTGAATTCGAAATAGTTCTAGCTTCAAAGCTGTTTTTCTATAGATTGAATTAATGTTGGAACTAGCATTTTATATACATCCGCTATACTATGATGTATAAGTAGATAGGAAAGGATTATTTCCATCGTAGTATTTGTGGTAAGGCTTAAAACTACGGTATAGTTGTGTGATTTAAATAAAAAAATCAATAATCTAAAAGAGAAAATTAATTAATATCAAAGAAAAAAGTAACAAGGAAGCACGTAGGACAGTATTAACTGGGAAACATGGCAACATATTATGCAAACATCAAGGAAGCGAAGTTACAATGAACGATGCCATAGAGAAGCAAAGATATGAAGAAGGATAACTTGCTGGCATAGCTCTGCAGTTGAAGACATCTATTTATATCAAAGCTAAATATGGCGTGCTGTTCATAAATGCAAAATAAATGTGCCTTTGGAAATACTGCGTTTTCCCACATATGCGAATGTATTCGAAGATAAAGACTAAGGGTTCAATACATGACGCGATTGCTTCACAGCTACCATTCGTCGATTCCAAATATAGTCAGACGTGACATACGAAGATATATAATAAATTGTAAAGGCTGAAGAGGGTGGTTGTGTAGAGGCCGCCATTTGACAATTTCTAAGGCTTCTAAATAATCAAAACCAATTCCGTTCTTTATGGGGAGAATAAACGTGATAAAATCAAGTTATATTGCTTCAATTTACAATGTATATAAAAGAAATAACATGTGAATTGAACAACCACCATCAAAACACCACCTAAGATTTGATCACTTGAATATAGCAATATTTGCAGTAAATTCTTCCATTCCTCCTTCCATAAAATTTACTAAACGGTAACGATAACGTGTCATCCTGCCGAATGTGGGCAAAAGGAAAACTCGCCTTTTTTAACATTCATTTAAGAAACACGGTCGAAAGTAATAATTCACGTTATCTGACGTAAGAAAATATATATACATGTGTGTGAGACTCTCACGCATTAGAAGTAAAACATAAGTTCTAGAAACATTTGATTTTATGCATTGCTCTTTTTGCATTTGTTGACGATTTTATTATTTCAGGATTAAGAAATGGTTATGTGGAATTTAATTGAAAAATAAAATATTTGTATAACATTTTAGCGAATAATGAAGAAAAAACATGGAAAACATCATTTATATAAATATATTATATTATTATAATGTATATAATATTAAGCTTATATACCTATTCTGTGTATTTAAAAATCAACTACTCCGTGGTGCATTGGTTAGCACTTATGGCTACTGAATAAGAGGACGGTGGATCGAGACTCGTCAAAGTGAACGATTTTTTACAGGTAAATCAACTTCCGACTTAAGACGTAAGTAAATGAGGAAGTTTTCCTGAATGTGTACTCGATGCACCTACTCTGGTTATTAAGTTCTGCCACCACCAAAAAAATAAAATAATAAAAAAATTCTCAATCATTTCGATAAAAATAAATACTCAGCAAATGCTAAATCTGAATGAAAGGACTTGAGAGTACTGTTCTTTTAGAAAATTTTCTAAGCTTTCCAACGATACTAAAATCATTATTCTAGCATTCATATTTTAAGAGCAACAATTCATTTTATGAGACAAGGACGGTTAAGAATTGACCTATGGCATATATGATGTTTTTTGTTCCATATGAGGTGTACTAACGCCATATAACGTTTCCAAACTTTATCGCCAGTCACCCTGTATATACATATACTAAAATTTTACACAACAATTTTACGTATAAACAACATTAAAAGAGCTTAATTAGAATATGAATTAGGTAAAGTTTTAAATAATAATTAATAAAACATGTCTGATCAAAAAGAGATGTTTTTGTGTGTTTAAAATTGGTTGTAGTAGAGTTTAAGTTTCTGTCCAATAAGAAATAACTAATTGAATTAATCCTTATAACCCTTTGGGAATTGTAAAACTAGATTAAAGTCCCCTGAATTCGCTTAGTTAAGTTGAGTTAGGATGTGAAAATGTCTCCTATAATAATTAATCTTTGATACTGTTGAATCCGTTCTTCACCACTTAAAGATGAATGTCTCTTATCATATACTTTTATTGTTAAATTGTTAATAGGTAAACGCAAGGGGAATTCGAATGCTAATTATGGTGTTATACCTTTTTACCTAAGTAAAGTCAAAGCCGAGTGTTTACCTGCTTCTTGGAGAGAGAAATTCGAACATCAATTCAATATTAGCTGAGGAATGTAAACCTTTCTTTTCATTAACAGGTTTCTTGGAAAATCTGGTTTTCCTAAGGGAATTTTGACGATAGATGTTGAGATCTTCAAAGGTACGATAGAAGTAAATCAAATTTTCAGGTCCTACCCTCGGGAAACGAGTCGAATCTCTTGAAGGTATCCTCAAGAGCAAAGAGACGAGGGTCCTACATCAATCCCAAAACCCAAACTCAAACCAAACCTAAAGAGACGAAACTTCATCTTGACATTGGTTTTAGTGACTACCAGTTTTTCCTTTTACCTTTTCTGGACTTGTGATCCTGGCGTGAAAAGCTTGAACAAGATACGAAATAAAGTGGACAGTGTTGATGAAAACATCCCTTTTGATGTTTCTTTATAAAATGTTAAAGACGACAGCTGTGTGTTTTTTTTTTTTTTTGTTTTTTTTAGCAATGTAACCGAAAAAGCATTGAAATAAAGCCGACCGTGAAATTTCTCCCAGATAAAAAAAAAGCAAAGAGGATTCCTAGAGAAGGAATAAGAGAAAATTATTCACAGCTTTTGAAAAAACACTTCAAATTAGATTCTCTGACGAACAAGTACTAGGTACTACCAAAATAACGCTTATTAACATTTGCCAATTTAGTTAATTTATGAAACTCTTTGATCTATTGCGAAAATAAAAAGGGAAACAGAGCAGAAATAACAAATTGCTGCAATTCAAAGAATTTGACAATTTTAGAACATCCACTAACAAGATACGCTAAAAGGTAGACATTACAGAACGCGCTCATCCAATATTGTGTAAAAGGTGTCGTCTAAAAGCAGTCCCTTTGCCAAATTTCATTCCTTTGAAGACATCAATTGAGATTGAGTTGATAAGAAAAAACACTACTTCAACTTCAATATAAAACTTTATAAGTAAATTATCAATATTATTGAGCTGAGCGAAGCGAAGCTCTTATACTACACCAGTATGCTACTTTGCAATTGGTTGGACACATACTCCTCCTGAACGGCTGAACCGATCCGCACAAAATTCGGCACGGTCATAGTGAACAACCTCAGGAAGGTATAATTCTGAAATAGTCCAAATTGGTACACTGGTGTACGGGGTAAGGGGTACAAAAGTTAAAATAGTATATGCCCTTCATGATGCATGTCGTTGGAAAGCTCTATTAGAGTAGGTACAGTTATTGTTGTTATGTTTTATGTTCACTTTTGTCATATTTTCATTTAAGAGGGGGGTAAAATAGAAAAACAGAAAATGCTTTTTAATTAAAAATTAGAAATATTTATTATTACTATTTTTGATCCGATTTCAGCTGTTTATAAATAAAAAAGTTTATTACTACCTATCAGCTGTTTAATGATTCATTGACTGTCAACTATGCACGCTCAGCTCAATATTGCAAGCAGACAACTGCATTGCACACCTAGTACTATATTGCATCGAATATAAGAAACATCCCGATTTTCGAGCCAAAAATTTGGGAAAAAAACAATAATGCCTCGAATTTAAGACGCACCCTGTTTCAAAGTGGAAATCTTAAGGTGGATTTACAGCTAGTGGATACGAAATTGCGGAGGCCATAGATGAAGGGATTCATCTATGGCAACGCTTTTGCGGCGCCACAAAGGTTTAGCGAGCCACCAAACCTGTATGAAACCTTCACTTCGTCCTCAGTTTGTTTCCCTTCTGTGTTTATATGATATTTAAATTTTTTTATTATAATATATTTGTATCTGTTCCTACATTATTTTTATTATATCAGGGTTTTATCTATGTTTTATCTTTATCTGTGTATTATATTTGTGTTTATTATAATATATGTTCCTATATTATTTTTATTATATAACTATTTCTTATTTATATAATAAAAGTATTTATATATAATCTTATTATATAAGTTTATTTAAGCAAGAGAACTAAATTCAAGTTGAAAACACGATGTCATAATTGGCTTTGTTTATAACCTGACCGACCGAAACTCGAGGGGAGGGAAACACGACTCCGTCCTCCGTCTCGGCAGTTCCCCGAATATATATTGTTATCTATATAACCTTCCGCCCCCAAGGATCCGCTAGCTGAGAACCCACCTTTACGGTCTCTATTTTTTTCAACTTGTTAAGATGTCAAATTTAGGCAGTCTGTCATAGTTATTGTTGGAATATTGAATCTTTATTTAGATGTAAGGCGGATGTAAAAGTATACCTATTTGGTAGTTTTTTTTGGATCCACTCCCGGGCTCCAGAACGTGCCAAAAGGAACTTCGTTCCAAAAAGTGGTAAAAAGTGTTTTTTACGCTTTAAAGGGCCTGAAACGTGGAATTTTTTTTAAAAAAATTGCATCACTTTTGCACTCTTCCTAAAGGCTTTTAAACGATGTACGACACCCCATACCAAATATCTCCAGTTTTCTGATCGGCGAAAGAAAAATTTTCCGATGTCACCCCTAAGCGGGGCACGTAAAAAAAAGTTCTCGTTACCGGCTATAGACCTCTGCGGGATCTACAAAAGCCTTGAAAAAAAATTTCAATTTTCAATTATTTCAAAAGTTATTTAAAACGTGTTAAGAAAACGCCCTTTTTGACCGTAGACGATTTCCCGTTGAAAATAAACCCATTTCCCGGAAAATTTCCATTTATATAGCATTTTTCCCTAAAAATATTAAGAGAAACAGAAACGGTCGTAGTTTAAATTTAATCGTAGTAAACTAAATTTTAACTTAGATTTAAACTTAATAAATTATAATTTGATTTATTAATACATACATTATCTTTATTAAACTGTCAATAAAAAAAAAAAAAACGTATTTATGCGTTTAAATAATGTGAATAATTAAACAATGTGAATAATTTATAAAGCAGAACTCTGAATTTACAATTAAGAGGCAGAGATTGATAGATATTTTGCATATTCAAACATACGCTTCATTTCCAATTTGTCCAATAATAAATGATGATGTCCTTTATAAACCCCGTATTCACATTATGTTTGATACTAATAATAATGATGATTGGTGAGGTAAAAGCCAGTGGAAGGCGAAAAGGCTCATGTAACTATAAATAGTGGATGGCCTAGGATCGGCTTGTCACTTCATCAGCTGCTTCTCTTCTGAATAAGTACTTTACTTTAGTAGATAACCATTTTATCCATATCACGATAATGGGTTAACACCGTGCGTTGGAATTGCAAATAGAATGCGGATCTCCTGAGTACCAATCCCGTATAATATCAATGAGCTACTGGGTACCAATGGTATCTGGATAATGTGGAATTTTTTAGGTTAACACGATTCAAGGTCTCCTGAGTCCAAAATTGTGGAATCTATATAATGTCGGTCTGTTGTAAGCATAAATACTCAACTTCTTAGAAGATTTTTAAAAAAAAATCATACCTCGAGAACGAAATCGAAATCATACTTAGACCGCAGCCACATCATAGAAAAAAAAATTGCTTGCATACGAGTCTGCAAGACAGTGAGACATTTTCATGTAACGCATTTTTGGTGTCGTTTTTTGGTTACGTTTGTGTAACGCTTTTTCGAGTTTATGTGACAAAGTAAAGACATGAAAATGTCTGAGAAAATGAAGAGAGTGAGACGTGGTAGGTAGCCGATCGGGAGGGCAGAGGTGGGTAGGCCCTACCAAGCGCGTTAGGAGGAGACACTATACCTACCGAGAGGGGGCAAACTCGATTGAACACCTCCTATATCTTCCTAACTCCCTCTTCCTATATCTTCCCTACTCGTGTAACGCTAGTTTTTGGTAACGCTTTTCAAGGTTATGTGTCATTGCCAAGACATAAAAATGTCAAAAAACACGTGAATCAAATAAATAACAATATACTGGATAATACTGGGATTAGAAAAACCAGCTATATATAATTTATCATTCTTAGGCATTACATGAATTTCGAACACTATTAATCTTAGAAATTCGTGTAGACGTATCATTTTAATATTGTTGAAAAACTGTTGTTGGCAAAACTAACTATAAACAATTTAGCTATCAACACTAAATTTCAACTGTTTAATGCAATCATAAGATCCTATCATCTGTTGTGCAGCTTAGGTACAGGGTTGATCAAGTTGAAATTTTACAAACTTTGCAACAAAAAAGAATTTGTTTATATTCTATCCTACCTAAATGATTTCTAATGTTAGAAATTAATTTAAACAGCAATACATGCTGTTTAAATTAATTTCTAACATTAGGATTAAGTTCTCACTTAATATTCTACTGTACACATATTGCTTCCATATAAAATATACAAACAATGTATGTACTAATTTAATAATTATGTATCTATGTAATAATTTAAACAGCATTTATATGAAATTCAATTCCCATGCAATATTGTTTCTGTATAAAATATATTATAAACAATGTATGTACTAAATTAACAGCTACTCATTCGATACTTGCTGAGACTCGTAGACTAGACAAAATTTCATAAAAATCAGATGAATGCTTTTGAATATATAGGTGTAAATAAATGTATGTTTGTACTCATGTTGAAGAGAAACTAATGGGCGCAGAAGGTTGAAACTTATATTGGATCAAAAATGGGTTAATTATGACCTACCAAACAAATTTCATTAAAATCGGACATGCAGTTTTTAAGATATGTTAGTTTGCAAAAATTGAGCGACAGACCAACAGACCGACACGGAACCAAAAATGTCACCTGATGTCCGAAACGGAATTCTGTTTGCTCTGTAGGAGATATAAAATATTTTCGTTCTTCAGAACGATCACATAAAACGATCAGAAAAAGAAAAGTGTCTCTCCCCGCGCTGGAGTCTATTTTTCTCTGTCTGTTTCCCGTAGTTAATAATAATTATAATTTGATTTAAAAGAAAAGTGTTAAAAACAATGCACAGAAAAGTAAAAGAAAATGTTCTAAAGTTTTTATTTTATAGTAAAGAATTCATATTAGAATAAAGATTACTTTTCTATTAATTTTCCTCGCCATTTCAAGTTTTATTTTTACTTATTCTATCCACAGTTGTCTTATCTTTAACCAAAAGAAGACGAAGGTGAGAAGAAAATAGATTGTAATATAAAGAAGTAAAAGGTGGCGAAATTGGCAAAAGTTTTTACGGATGAGTTTTTCTTTGGGGATTGAGGCGAGAAGAGAAAATTGCCTGATAAATCAGCCTTACTAACAAAACTTATTAGATATCCTGGCTGATTTATATTCTTAGCATATTAGACATTCAATATATATTTATACTCGCATACATACATACATATATATATATATATATATATATATATATATATATATATATATATATATATATATATATATATATATATATATATATATAATATGAGAATAAAGAAGATAGAACAAAACTGACATTTCTAGCTTTCTTACACTACTTTCTGAATATTAAATTTCTCAAAAAGAGGATTTGTTCTAACACATCTAAATTACAGGGATAGAAATAGAATGTACATAAATCTAACTATTTTTACTTCTTCATCTAAAGAGAAAATATTGTGATGAAAATTCGATTTTGATATTGTGATGGATTTACACGTTTTGAGGTCCCCTGAGTCCAAAAAAGTGGGTTTTAAAAAATGTCTGTCTGTCATCTGTGCAGACGCGTAGAGCCTAAACTACTGGGCCCAATGTCCAGAAAAAAAATCATACCTGATTATAGGCGAAAAGAAAAAGATTCTCGAAAACGGTTAAGACGATTTTGATTAAAAATTCTAAAACGTAGTCCATTTAAATATAAATCTAACGAAATAAGCCGTTTCCCGGGAAAAATTCTAGTTTCCGAGACATTGATGAAAATAATAATCTGATTTTGTTGAGAATCGAAAACAAAAAAAAAATCGTGTGGTGTCGCGGGACACCCGGTAGGAACGAAGTTCCTTACATTTTCCATTAAATATAAATTATAAAATCACACTGCTAAGTACGTAAACATTGCTAACTACTTATACATGGCGGAGTTAGAAAAGAGACAAAATTAAAAGTAACGAACTGTTTGTACCTAGCAAGAGTTAAGGAAAAATTAAAAGAAAACCATTATTTGTATCATTAAAGCAAGCGTCTTACTATCAATATATATTAAATATAAGAAAAAAGTTGATCATGATGAGTTTATAGTTAAAGAGTATGTTTGTTAAAGGATGTTGGATTGAAATAGGACTGTTTTCTACCTACCCGGCCTATTAATTTAAAATATTATAAAATATATCTCTTCCCTACTCTAAAGCTTCTGCTTGAATCCGGTTGAAATTTTACATGCCTGTTTCCATTGTACTTTAGACAATGTGTAAGTAGTTTTATTAAAATTGGTATACGTTAGAACGGAAGATATCGGTAAAAACGTTTTCTTTATTTTAATCGGTTTGGTCCGCTTTAATAAATTTAGCGATCTTTATCACTTCATAACAGTGTCGGTGTTTGTTAAAATAAAAAAAAAAAAATTTATAAAAGTTGTTTGTCTCATTAAATAGATGGAGTTAGAATTTTTTCTTGGATTAAATACGCAGTATTATAATAATATACCTAATATATTGAAATAAGCGTCTGCACAGATCAGTTTTACTTTTAACAAGAACGTGATTATATTTTCGATATTTACAAAATCAAGTGACATTTTGACATATAACAAAAATAAACAAGTCAAGTAACAGTAATAGTATAGTAGTAATATGATTTTTTCCCTTCTTTTTGGAGCCTACGTTTACGCGAACGTTGCGCGTGAACGCTTGGGCGGATAACGTTTTCCAACGTTCTCAGCCTGGGCATTGGTAAAATGAACATGTGTACCAAATTTCAACAAACTCGGCGATCTTTCACTCAAGTTATCGTCATCGGTAGATATTGTGACGGTTTTTGCGTGACGGTGATTTTGTGACGGTGATTTTGGTCGTTCTTTTGGATTCACTCCCGGGCTCCCGAACGTGCTATAAGGAACTTCGTTCCAAAAAGTAAATTAACCACCTGTTGAACATATTTTAAATATTATATTAACTAGGCGTTGCATGGCTTTATCATTGAAGTGGAGGTAATAAATCAACCCCAAAATATTAGATAATTCGGTTGTAGCAGTAATATTGCAGAATAATACGTATGAGGAATAACAGCCCCTCTCATATATTTACCACGCTAAACCAACGTAGAATAAATTAATAAAGTATTTATGTTCTGTTTTAGAGGCAAATATAACGTTTGAATTTGTACTTGTACCGTTTAGTGTATAGTGATTAAATCTAAATATAGATTTCTATTCCAGTTGAGTCTCGCAATTTATTGATTTCAATTTATAAAGGGGGAACTGGTCAGTTAAAACTAACTATACGATTAAAGAGGCAAGAAAAAAGAGTTCATTAACAGAGATATATAGAAGTATAAAAGATCGATTTTTGTTTTAGATTGCCTTGTTCAAATTTTATTTTCCTTGCCTCTATAAAAGTAATGAAGCAGATGTCTTTGAAATGTATCTAATTTATCTTAAAAGGTTTTTTTTATGTAAAAAAATAAAATTATATCTAATAAATGCCAATTAGTGTGGCACATAGCTTCCTCGCACTCTAGTACGCAAAGAAAAGATCAGTTTAAGAAGTAATAAACAGGTCAAGTGTGTGCTAGTCAGCCCACAGCAAGGGTCCGTAGGCCCCACTGTATAGTGTTTAACTGTAAAGTGTATAAACAGTGTTTTTTTTTAAATGCTAAAAAGCTTACTTTGAACCATTCTAAGGGTCTGATATTCTCAAAACACACTCTGATAAAGTATTTTTTTGCCACTGAACCGGACTACAACACAGCGAGGGTCCGTAGGCCACACTATATAGGTATAGTGTTTAACTGTAAAGTGTATAAACAGTGTTTTTTTAAAATACTAAAAAGCTTACTTTGAACTATTCTAAGGGTCTGATATTCTCAAAACACACTCTGATAAAGTCGAAAAGACCATAATTATAAAAAAAAAACAACGTATTTTTTCAATAAAAAAAAAAATAATATTTTTTCGAAATTTCCAAAAATTGGTATCTTTACTTTTGGTCGAAGAATGTTCAGGAATTATTTCAGATTTTTTGCACTTCACATAAGCGAGATAGAGGGGGGGGGGGGGGGGGGCACGTTTCACAACGACTTCAAACTTGCCTACGCTCGCCCTATCAAAGTTTTAACCAAATAATTATATATTTTTGTAATCAGCTCGACGTACCCTTTCATATGATAACCCTCACGGTGCCGAAAAAAAAAAAAAAAAAAAGTAACCCTCAAGTTTTTTTACCCTAATTTTTATGAAAAATATTTTTTTAAGTCGCTATATTTTTAAAATATGTGGGTAGGTACAAGACACATACATGCCAAATTTCAAAGTGATCGGACGAAAGATGTAGTCGTGAGAGCACGCGAGAGGACGGACGGACAGACACACGCAGGAAAATATAAGGGTCCTTGGTTTTGCCTACGGACCCTAAAAATACCTCGATAAAAATTTAATAATTTTGGTTCTAACATTTTTCGGAGAAACAAAGCCTCCAACAGCGCCAAAAGTTAGCGCATATTTAATAAATTTAATAAACAAATAACACAGCAACCGAAATGTATAAACCGCTCTATAAACAGTTTTCTCAATTTTACCCCCCTCAAAACTAAAAATGACACAAAATAGAACGTAATGAAAATGAATATACTATTCAAGAGCTTTTCAACGATATACATAATATTATAAAAGATTTACTTTGACATTTGTACCCCTGAACTTTGAGGTACCAAATTTATATTTTAAAAAACAAACAATAAAAAAGTGGATTAATTTAACTAATAAATAAATAAAAATAAAAAACCTAATATCAAAAAAATATTTAAACCCTTTAACCTACAACAAAATTATAAATTGGTACAAAAGTAAATGTAAAAAATAAACAAATAAAATAGTTTTAACGTACGTATCAAGGCCTTTCAAATGATATACGAGTACAACACAATATTAAAAACAAAAAAAAGTGGTCACGTGACACGGCACACGGGGAAAAGTTTACTCTCATGTTCTCAGCAAATAGGATGAACTAATGAAATAAAATAAACTCAATTTAAAGAGCATTAGTGTGAGATTCAAGCGCCTAAATCAGAAATGAAATCGGTCAACAATTATAGAAGCTTATTCAAAGACAAAAATGGAAAAAAAGATAACCAACAAAACCAAAATTATCACCATCTAAGGTACAACCGATGATGATACGACAAAATGTCATAAGACCAAAGTTGTAAATCTTTTAAAACCATTTACCGCTGGTGCTATCCGTTTTCCAATACGACTTACCGTTTAGCCGCGATAAGCCCCCAAAACAGCTATAAAATCATGTCGGCCTTTTTTTATTTTTTTAAGGGGCGAAGGAGGGAAAAGGGTACTTTTTATAATTATTTTGGTTCACAATATGGACGTTGCTCGTCGGATGGTGTAAACCGCAAGTCTCTATCTCTTCTGGAAGTGGGTAAACATTAATGTCAGTCAGTGAGTCAGTTAGCCATGCGGCATTATAGCATATTGACATATTAATTTAGCACGATTTAAAGTGCGCAGATGGTTGAAAATAGGCGGGTGCTATCTGCGGGCTATTTTCAACAACCCATCCAAATTTCATAAAAATCAGATGATTACTTTTAAAGATATAGGTGTAAATAAATGTATGTTTTTGAGCATGTGGAAGATAAAAAAATAAGCGCAGAAAGTTGAAATTTATATGGTACCAACAATGGGCTAAGTATTACCTACTAACTAAATTTCATTAAAATCGGACAAGTAGTTTTTAAGATATGGTGGTTCGCAAAAATTGAGCGACAGGCCGACAGACAGACACGGGACTAAAAATGTTCCCTGATGTCTGAAACGGATTTCTGTCTTGGCATTTTTGAAATCGGAGACATAAAATATTTTCGTTCTTCAGAACGATCACATAGCTTCTGTTATCTTCGGTAAGCTCGGCAGCAATAAAATAAAATTTTATGAATTTGATTGAACAGAAGAACTTAATTTAGATGCTAATAAATAGAAGAACAGGAATGTAATTGATACATAATTAGATTTATAACATTCTTATTTTAAGTTAAATATTTTGCTTCCAAGCTTACCGAAGGTAACGGAAGCTATGATCGATGAGAAACAAAACGCACCTAATGTTTTCTTTTCTAATTAAAATTCTTTAATTACAAAATAATTAATTATTGTTAGGGTCGAAACAGACTAATAGGGAGAGAAGTTCAACTGAATATATATTCTTATATTATTTTTAATTTCGTTTTTCGTTTTGTCAGTGTTTTTTTTTTTTTTTTTTTTAGCTTCTTTTTAATTTTTAGCCATTATTATTTTTTCAACGCTCATTTTTTTTTGTGGGTTATTAGTATTCGAACAAAAAAAAAGAGGACGGAGAGAAATAAGAGATGACGTTTTTGTAATGACAGAATCTTTCGATTGTTAATTTTCTTTTTGTTTTAATTCTTATCGTTGGAAAGAAAAGGGAAACTTAATGACCTGATAAAAAACAAATATTATCTCTTATTATATATATATATATATATATATATATATATATATATATATATATATATATATATATATATATATATATATATATATATATATATATAATTATAAATATTTAATTATATATATATTAATGATAAGAAGAAAATCGGTTTTTATTTAATTATAGTCAACGCAGACTACTCGCTAACTCTCTCCTGAAAACAAGATCAATTAAAAATAAAATATCTTTGGAGGATTCAAGATAAATATTTCACACTAATGATGATGTTGATGATGATATCAAGTGGATGAGTTGGGGATTGGCTAGAATAAAAATCCTGTCAAGTACTTGCCAGCAAGTTACTAGAGGTCGACCAAGAAGTCATGGAAATGTGAGGAGTGCGCTAGTGTCGCCATGTACAGTCAGTTTTTATTAAAATAGACCACTGTCAAAAAATACAGTGTTGTTCTTTTGTTATTAATAATTTTATTTTTGATAACTTCTATATTTTTTGCAACAGGCAACACTGTACCTGATAAGAAATCACAATAATATACGATAATATCTTTATATTATTATTTATTGATTATTCACAATAATATTCTTTAAATCTAAATAAATTTTCTTCTTTCTTAATCGATTTTTTTCTTCCTCTTTATTTCTGAGTTTGATTTGTTACTTTTTTATTTCTGTTTTATTTGTTACTTTCCTTATTTCTGGATTTTAGTTATTAATTTTTAGTGAATTGTTATTTGTACTATTACCTCTCTCGGATTGTTTTTGGCAATTTTCTCTTTGGTAAATTAAATTTCCTGGTATTATTAAAAACATGGATAATAACACGAATTCAAAATTAGGAAGAAATTATACAAATAATGAGATTCTAAGATAAGTTTTCCTTAAAATATAATGGGGAAAAGCAAACTAGAAATTCGCTAATATTATTTTGATTAATTGTCATGGAGAGCAATCATTTTTATAATAACAAATAAATATTAGGTTTGTTCCAACCCCATTATTTGTAGTGTTCTTTGCATTTGCATCATCATGGTGAATGGTACAAAATCAAAATTGTTGTGTGACAGTTGTGACTATAATTCGTATTGTACAAAAACAAACAAAACAGGAAACCTAACAGATGGGAAACCTTCTTGTTGTTGTTATTCGTGAGATTTGACGTAACTGCGCATGTCATACAAACTAGAAATGGGTATTGTCTTAGCACCCGACTGTACTGACTTCGGCACTACTCGGAAGTTCCGATTTTAAACGAAGTTAAGCTTTCCGTTTCTCCCGTGTTCATGACTTCTTGGTCGACCTCTAAAAGGATTTCATCTGTCATAAATCTTCATAAATAGAACATTATTTTTAATTTTTTTTCTAACTAAAATATGTATAAGAAATTGCAATTTTGAGAAACAAGATGTGCATAATATATTATCCTTTAATCTTAGATATGCACTTTTTTTGGTTCTTTTAGGGGTAAAATGGCCGTCATTTTGAAAACGCGATATTCATTTTGTAAACCAAATTTCAATACCTTTGATATCCAACTTTAAATTTTCGAAAAATAAAAATATTAGGTCTATAGTTATGGCCCCCTAAAATTTATAAAATTTGACTTTTTTAATCAACTCCCGGAAATATCATTGGACCACAGAGATGTATATTTTTGCCTTATTTTTAGGACCGGTCCTAATGGGGTAGTGCGGTAATTTTTTGCCGCCATTTTGGAAACGCGATATATATATTTGTAATCCAAATTTTAATACCTTTAAAATGATACCCAACTTAAAAATTACAAAAAATATAAAATATTGAGAACAATTCGCAATTGACCGCTTATCGCAGACATTTTAAGTGGTTAAGTTCGCGATATTTTTTCTTTTTTTGGCCAAAAAAGTTTAAATTTTGTACCAAATTTCAAATCTCTAGCCTCAGTAGGTCGGGAGATATACTCCAAGATACGACGGACGGACGAACTCTAAACTACCAAAAGCATAAGGGTTTCTTGGATGACCTCGAAACTCAAATAAAAAATAATATAAATAATGAAATAAATAATGTGCTATTGTCTGTACGCGGCGATAGCAGTCACAATTGAAAACGACAATAGCGAAATTCCGTGAAACTATCTAATATGAAACCTGAGTGAGCTATCAGATGCCTGCTTACTACGCCATGGCCAATGGCCACCCTGCTTTTACTAAACTGTACAATTATCACACCTGTTTTTGGAATCTGAATCGGAATTAGCAATTTGGCTGTACCCTAATGCAGGGCGAGAGTTGGATTTTCTTAACAGTCCTAATCCTGCGTGTCTGCTGTGTTTTTAAAAATGTTTATCATTGAAGCGTGCGTATTGCAATAAATATGAATTGAATATTTAGAAAAAAGTTAATCATGAGGAGTTTACAGTTAAAGCAGATGGTTGGAGTGAGCGAACAGGAGATGGAGTGTTCCCTCATACTCCGCCGGCCAGACACCATTTAAAATATTATAAAATATATTACTTCACCACAAAAAAACTTCTGATTGTATCAGGTTGTAATTTTATATGCCTGTTTCAATTGTACTTTAGACGATGTGTATGAAGTTTTATTAAAATCGTTACTTAAGAACGTAAGATATCGGTAAAAACGTTGTTTTCTCTATTTTAAACGTTTAGGTCCGCTTTAATAAATTTCGCGATCTTTATCATTTCATAGCGGTGTCGCTGTTGGATTTACTACAAAAAGTTATTTCAAAAAAATGTTCGTCTCATCGAATAGATATAGTTAGAATTTTTTAAGATCGGACTCCCCGTGTGACTTTATGCTAGGGCTTAGTCTGTTAGATTCTTGGTGGGGGTAAGCACCACTAGACAGAAATTCGAGCCTTTGCTAGCCTAAGGTCTACGCTGCTTTCCTAGAATAGTCTGGACTAGGGATGGGCGGAACGGAACGTAACTATAAAAATAACTAGTTCCAGTGTTGGAACGGTTCCAATCGTTCCAAGATTTCATGGAACTACGTTATTTTTGGAACGACTTTGAAGTTTTTATTTTACTGTCGAGTTTCATTTAGTTAATAAATTTTTATTGTTTGAGTTCGATACAAAACCATTTTACAAAAAAATAATATATTTTAAGAATTATCGAGCAAAATAATACGAAACGTAACTGATTAAAGAGAAAACGGAAACGAGAAAACAGTAACGAAACTAAACAACTAACTTAAAGGGAACGTTAAAAAGTCGTTTCTCTTGGAACGAAACTAATGATCTTCGTTCCAAGCGCCAATACGTAACGTGTAACGTAACTGAAAAGAGGAAACGGGAACGAGATAACGTAACGAAACTGTAACTCGGAGGGAACGTAAAAGATTCGTTTCGCGAGGAACGAAAACTATAGTTTCGTTCTAAGTTCCAGTTCCAGCCAAGCTGGAACGTAACGTGTGTGTCTTATGTCTTGTATAGTAGAGTAGAGTAATGGAGTGGGGATGAGAGCTCAAGTCTCGGAATCACTCCAGTTAAAGCGTTATCTTTTTCTCTTTCAGAGACATTGATGCCTCTTTGCCGCTTTTTTTCTTTTTGGTCCATAGTCAACTTCCTCTTGTCGCTTTCGCCCTTCGCCACTCGTTTCGTTTTTTTAGTTTTGTTTTCCGCTTTAGTAAATAGTTAGTAAAAATACGAAATAAACAGGTGAAATTTAATTTGTTTTTTGTTAAGTTTTAGGATCTCGTTATGGAGAGAACATATTCTAGTGTTTAAATATATTATTTATACTGGTATAAAATATACTTTTAAGTAGTTACCATAATGTTGTATCATAAACATTTTTATTATACTGTTTACTTGGTTGCAATTAAAATATCAATAAAAAAAATATAAGATAAAAAGATAAATAAAGAGATCTTAATATTATTATAAAGTTTGTATTTAATTTCAATTCTTCAGCGTCAGTGAAGAGTGGAACTATTTAATAAAGAAACGGAACTTATTGTAGAACGAACCTGGACTAGACTCAGGAACACGTGAAGTATAGGAGAAACTGTTTCTTTGGAACATAAACTGATATACGTTCCAAAAATAACTAGTTCCTGGAACTAGTTATTGGTTTGGAACGAAACATTGTAACTCGTTCCACTCATGGAACCGTTCCTCCCATCCCTAGTCTGGACTTGGCTTCCCCGTTACAGGTCCAATGCTCACTGAAACTGCGATGGGCGGAGGCGGAGGCCTGAGGCGCGACACGGGTTTGGTGAAGGTAAGGCGTAAAGTGCAATGTTTTTACGCCTGCTCTATTTACACCTTAAACTCGCTTACTCCTCGACCGTACCGCGTCTTCGCCCATCACCTGTTCTATGTGCATTGGGCCATAGATTAAAAATGTATGACAATAAATAAAAAATAGCACATACCGGTCGAGCGAAGGTATTGTGTACCATTTTTCTTTAAAATAGTTATCCATTGTTACAAGTTTTTTATACACTGTTCATTATTGTTTGTTTTTGTATTATAAAAAATAAAATTATGCTTCAAGCACGACAATGCCTCTGAGAGAGGTGAAATTTATTCAAGATTCGACAAAAAACGATATAAAATATTTTAGTTTTATTATACACCCTTAAAGACACTTAAAAAACAGTTGATACTATAAAAGGGACAAATAAAAAGAAATCGCGGTACATAAGTCTAATTTTTGTTTAAATAATATTTTATCTTAATATAAAAATAAAATAAAATATGGAAAAAAAACTATATTTTTTTTTCTTTTAATGATAAAAATAAAATATAAATTCGTATTGGTCTAAAATATCTTTTGTGCTACAGTAAAAAAAACGTAATTTTGATATAAAAATCAAAAGTAAAATATAAAAGGTTCTACCCAAACATTTTCAAAAACTTGTTTATACTTATTTTAATTTTTTCTTTTGTTGTGTATTTCCCCCATTCTATTTGTTAAGGAATTTGCAAGTTTTATTTTTATTCTGGGGATAAGTAATTATAAATATATATATATATATTTATATATATATATATATATATATATATATATATATATATATATATATATATATATAAACTTTTAAAATGCCAATAAAGTATAAAGGATAAAAAAAGCTAAAGAATAAAATGTAGGTGGCAAGTAACATTTAACATGACAAGAATACTTTGACAAAGTTTTATAACAAAAACTTTTATCGTTGGGACTTAGGAATTTCTCTTTCACATTTTATTTCATTTTTTGTTATATTTCTGGAAGTAAATAAACAAAAAGTTATACTTCAACTTTTTATTAGTAAAAAAAATGACTTTATACACTTTAACAAATAGAAAAATATTAAACTAAGAGTAACATTGATTTGTGTAGGCTATAGGTGGTTAGAACTAGAAAGAGGTAGAGGTAGAAGTGGTAAGAAGTAGTAAGAAGTGATCAGAGGTGGTAAAAAATGCTAAGAGGTAGTTCGAAGTGATAAGAAGTTATCAGAGGTGGTAAGAGGTATTTAGAAGTAGTAATATAGGTATTTGAAAATGGTAAGAGGTATTTAGAAGTAGTAATAGGTATTTAGAAATGGTAAGAGGAATTTAGAAATGGTTAGAGATATTTAGAAGTAGTAAAAGGTATTTAGAAATGGTAAGAGGTATTTAGAAGTAGTAAAAGGTATTGTGAAATGGTAAGAGGTATTTAGAAGTAGTAAAAGGTATTTAGAAATGGTACGAGGTATTTAGAAGTAGTAAAAGGTATTTAAAAATGGTAAGAGGTATTTAGAAGTAGTAAAAGGTATTTAAAAATGGTAAGAGGTATTTAGAAGTAGTAAAAGGTATTTAGAAATGGTAAGAGGTATTTAGAAGTAGTAAAAGGTATTTAGAAATGGTACGAGGTATTTACAAGTAGTAAAAGGTATTTAAAAATGGTAAGAGGTATTTAGAAGTAGTAAAAGGTATTTAAAAATGGTAAGAGGTATTTAGAAGTAGTAAAAGGTATTTAGAAATGGTAAGAGGTATTTACAAGTAGTAAAAGGTATTTAGAAATGATAAGAGGTATTTAGAAGTAGTAACAGGCCCGTCGAGAGCCGTAGCGGGCCCCTCGGCTAGACCTATAAGGGCCCCCTTCTTTTTAATCGTTTTTATTCGTCTCAACTCTTATCCTTATAATAAGTTCTATTTTATATTTATTGTAAGTACTTACTAATAAAATACCTATTACTGATAACTGCAGGCCTACTACTGATAGTAAAACAAACTCATTGTAAAGTGTACAATTATTTAACCACAGTAATGTTAAAAAAAAAAATTGCATAAGAGTCATAGGCATTTGGGCATATGAGTCATAATTATTATGACCTAAAATTCGACAAAATTGTTTGAAAACGTTTATAATTTCTCAGTACTCAACTAAAACACAATCTGGACTTAAAAAAAGTCCAATTTTATTTTTAAAGTAGTGGATCCATTTGGGTAGAAAGAAAAAGATCAAATCTTTACATTTGCGGCAACGTTTCGGCCTAGCCGGCCATTTTCAAGCCTAAAACAAAATATATTTGTTGATAACTACAATATTGAACACGAATAAACCATATAGTAAGGACTAGAATGAATAATAAATACCTTCCAGTTTAACTGGAGTCAGTGAAGTCACAGGTACATAATGAGAGTAAAATTTTAAAAACTAAGTAGGAACTATACAAGGCAGTTCCGCCGTCTAAATATCACTATTTCCACTGACTCGTCGCAAAACCGGATAACAATAAAAAACAAAAACAGGATGATAAGAGACAGGCATGTTATCACTGCTTGTTTTGGTTTTTTAATTCATAATCTGTGATATCGTTTTTAATTTTAGCTTAATTGTTAGCTATTGTTATTTAATTTATTATCATGTTTCAATCGTTTTTGTTTTTTATTGTTATCCGGTTTTGCGACGAGTCAGTGGAAATAGTGATATTTAGACGGCGGAACTGCCTTGTATAGTTCCTACTTAGTTTTTAAAATTTTACTCTCATTATGTACCTGTGACTTCACTGACTCCAGTTAAACTGGAAGGTATTTATTATTCATTCTAGTCCTTACTATATGGTTTATTCGTGTTCAATATTGTAGTTATCAACAAATATATTTTGTTTTAGGCTTGAAAATGGCCGGCTAGGCCGAAACGTTGCCGCAAATGTAAAGATTTGATCTTTTTCTTTCTACCCAAATGGATCCACTACTTTAAATTAAGATTATTAAGGGTACCCTAAAAGCAACTTACATGTCCTATTTTATGGTTATATGTTTCCTGATAGAAAAAAATGGATAATGGAACATTAATCGAGTAAGTAATATGAATTCCGACATGATGGCTGTGAATTCACCACATCACCACTAGAAGAAGCATGGCAAAGATATACTGTTATAAAGAAACAACGAACAGAAGACCTAGCGCAAAGAGTGATAAAAAACCAGAAGGGTGAGTATTAACTAAAGAATCTTAAGGCGAAGCAGTACCTGCACCGTTGCGTACATTAATCGTGGAAGACCGCTGGGAGTGCGGGTTGAGGGGAGAATCTCTGCATTGCTTGTCCCGGTAATAGTAGTGGTGTACATTTAATTTATCCATACATAATTTGAATACAAATACAGTACCTAAATATACATTTTATTTATTTTGAGTGTTTTATGTTTTTTTTTTTTTTTTAAAAAAACCTCGCTATTCCGGAAAACCGACTAATCCGGACGACCCTGTGCCTGAATTCGTCCGGATTAACGAGATCTTACTGTACTTTCATTTATTTTATGTAGGCAAAGAGGCACTTTAGAATCAAATTCCCAATCTGAGAGTAATCGGCTTATCGTTATCAATCTATGTAAATAATAGCCAACAATTATGGTCAATATACAATAAACCGTATGATACTATTGGATAAAGTTACATTATTCAAGATTAGAGATGATATTTACGATGCGTATACTTTGTAAAGAGAATTAACGAAAAAAAAAAAAAAATGTCAAACAAACGTAACAATCGTATGATTCACAGTAATTTTTTAAAGCGAATAAGAAAAATAACTATAATTCTGTACCCCGAAGGTAAAGTATAAGTCAAACATTTTGTTGGTTGTGCTGTATTACGCTGGCATAACATTGTTCAAGTTGAATTTAATCTGTCAATGAACTTATTTGTAAAAGTATATATATAAAAATATTAGGAACCTAAATTGTATGCTTAATCTACGCCTCAAGACGTTCCTATGATATGAATAAAACAATAGTTATTTATGCACCTAGGGAGTAAAGTAAGCTATTATTCCCTGAGCGAAAAAGTTGGATCTTGAGGCGAAGCCGAGGGAATTAGATTCTTTAATAATAACTCTATTAAAGAGTCTAATTCCCTCGGCAAAAAAAAAATAAAATAAAATAAAATAAAGTAACTCTAATTAGCTCCCGATAATTATCGCGAGGGGAATAATGGCACTTTACTCACGAGGTACATACAATATTTTATCTCCAGTAGGAAGAAAATACACATATTTTCGTCCATTGCACAGTAATTATTAGCACTTTTAATAGCAGATATAAGAGATTCAATATTAAAAACAAATAAGAATTGGAATTAAACTCAAATAGAGGTTATTTAGATGCAGGTTATAAACAAAGATAAACATGGTCGAAGAAGCAGTGTCGCCAACCTGATTTCAACAACTTCATTACATTAGCCATTCATTATCTACAATTTATAAACTAATTAAGTTACAATCTTTACTTTTTTGCCCTACTTTACTTTTTGTCCCTACTTTTTGAGTTCAGGGATTAAAATACCTCTTTCAGTCCCTCTAAACTAATTCAAAATCATAACTTTTTCTCCCTACTGGAGATAAAAAAATTTAATACAATTAAATTAATTCAGATTCAATTAGATGTTTTGATAATGTATCAAATAAAAAAAGGATCAAAACATTATTATTTTAAACAGACAAACAAAACTTTAATTTTGTATGCATACATAAATATATTTGTATTTATAAAACAAAATTCTAATAAACAAAAAATTGGTGTAGTAAAAAGGGCGGAAATAAATTATCTTGGTTGGAAGAAGGTAGGAAGCCAAGGTTCATTTACTTCATAAAAAAAGCAACAGCCCTGAGAATAAATAAAATTAGGATGAAAAAAATCAGCCAATCTACCCTTTTTTTGCATCAAATGTTTTGATATATTTTTCCCCCAAGGTTCCACTAACTTACAGAAAAACTTAGGACTAAAGTTGAAATTACATTGGCCATTGAATTTTAGGGGTGACTTTTCCTTCTTCATTCTTCTTTAAATAAAAGAAGAATATATACGAGTCTATAAAGGCACTTTTAAGGTTTCATTTCTTCGGTTTAAGGTTTCTACTGCAAATCGCTTTTGATGGAGGTTTTTAGGAATTTATCAATTACCTTACATACGTACTTCATATATCTTATATATAGTTAAGGTATCAATGTGTATTCTCGTAATATGTATTGATTTCCGATACACCCACAACCCACACACACATGCATCCACATGTATGGATTATTATTGTTACTACGGTTCTCATAGTTGCCCAGAACGAGGAGTTGGCTGATGAAGGTAAAGAGAATGATGTTTAATTTTAATTGTTACAATCAATTCCTTAATTATAAATTAAACTCTTGATAGAATGGCATAAGTAACGGAATATTTGAATAGAGGAAAACAAGGTTTTAAGGATTACAGTTGAGTGAATTTTATTAAAAGTTTTTTGGTCTTTTCGTTTTATATCTTAAGTACAGTGGTATTTAAGAAGGACCCTAAGTATGGAATATAAGCTTACCCTAGAGGTAAGTCTGAGGGTAAATATATAATATTCTAAAGGGAATAAGGGTGAGGTTACGGGTATTATGTAAGAGATATAGTCACCTTTCCTTAATCTTAGTGTGCTACATGCCTTCAAAAAGGTACTATCCATCCCTTACCCTCTTTAATGGGAGAGGGGGAAGGGTTAGTAACCCTATGACGTCACGTGAATCATGCTAACCCTTCATCCCTTGTCTTCAGAACGGGAAAGGGGGGGAGTTTAGTGCGTGATTACTTGCTTACGTAAAGCCCCTATGTCCTAAGGGTGAGTCTGCTAACCCGCAAAATCACGTTTCATTTCAACAAAATACGAACGAATTCGGTGTTTGGTAGGAACTCCAAGACACGTGACGTCTCTCACGAATTTAAAATTACTTCTGCATAACTTAGAAAGGATTAAAATAGGCTTGTGTTTATATATATATATATATATATATATATATATATATATATATATATATATATATATATATATATATATATATATATATATAAATGTAATGGATAACGGGGTTAGTGTGTTATTTCATTAGCTGTATAAACATTACTATTGGCATATGCAACCAGTTACTCACCACTTCACTCGGATGCTCGGTGGACACCTAGCGTGAGGCTCTTTGCCGGAGTTAGCAATAAGCGAACGTGACAGTAATGATCTACCTACTCCCTAGTATAAATATTATATAGACCTAAGTTGTCAACCAACAAAACAAACTACAACACAACAAAACAAACTAGAACACAACAAAACAAACTACAACACAACAAAACAAACTATAACACAACAAAACAAACTAAAACACAACAAAACAAACTACAACACAACAACACAACAAAACAAACTAAAACACAACAAAACAAACTAAAACACAACAAAACAAACTACAACACAACAAAACAAACTACAACACAACAAAACAAACTAAAACACAACAAAACAAACTATAACTATTACTGTGCAGGTGGAATAGATTTACGCAGTTAATTTTGTACTCATAGTGCTGGACTCACCAGTAAAACTGTCATATCGGCTAAACCACCCCATAATCTTCTAAGCTCTAGCCCAGAACTGTTGATTAATAAAATTCACTCAAATGTAATCCTTAAAACCTTGTTTTCCTCTATTCAAATATTCCGTTACTTATGCCATTCTATCAAGAGTTTAATTGATAATTAAGGAATTGATTGTAACAATTAAAATGTAGAATGAAATCGCTAAAATAAGCGACAATAAAGTCTTAAAAAAACCATAGATAAAATTGAAGCAAAGATAATCAATTTATTTAGTTCTATGTAATCAATGTAGGTTAGTTTATTCGAATAAAAACTCCCAACAGCCATTAAAACAATAGATTATGCGGTCATAAAGAATAACAATCAAGCTAAAGTAAAAACTTCGATAAATTAAAATAGTAAAATTTAATTGGAATAGAAATTCGAAAGTCTATTATTACAGCTTTAGTAAAACTTATAACAATACTAAAACAAATAAAAAAGGATATACAAATAAAACAAAATATATATACCCACCCTTAATTTAAACACTGAAAAAGATATATTAAGTGATGTTGTTACTAGAACTACAAGCAGTACACAATATGTACTGCTGGAGCAAAAATTCTATGAAGTTTAGAATCATAACAAATATTACACGTATAATCTTCAATATAGTTAGTAGACCAAAAATGATGTTGATTTTAGTTTGTTACTTGATAGGTGACCACTTTGATTTGGAGTAATATTTGACTAACTAACCTATCAAATGATAAACTAACATCAACTTGATTTTCGGTCTACTAACTAATTTTGTACTCAGGATCATGAAAACCACATTGTCCACCATAATTGGTGTGACATGGCCGCTCTCCACCGGTTTGTTTTTTTCAAATGCCTATTGCCAAGCTATGTCCCGCAGACGAACTTAGCCGACCACATATTCAAAAAAAGGCACCAGAAAGATTAACTTGTACACAAAATTCTAGCTTGATGTTTGTCAGACACTTGTTTGTACGCTATCTCCTGGACTATAATTACTTAGTCTAGTGTTTTACATGTTTTATTAGCTGTTTTTATTTTTCTTAGTTACATTTAATTATTAATAAATATTTTATAAAATAAAAATAACGTCCCAAGCGGGGAATCGAACACAGCCACCCACTGCTTGAGTTAAAAGCTACTTTCTCAGGAACAAGATTTTTCTATGGAAGACAACTTAATATGATTATGTACGTATTTAAATGGAGTACATACAGCATTTTTTTTTTTATCAAAAACGTCGGAACCATTTTTGAGAAATAAATTTCATTCCCTATTTTTCTGAGTTTTTAGGGGGTAGCTCCCTCAAACGTAGAGCTAAAATTGATTTTCTTCATTTCGCCTCAAGGTATGATCTTTCTGAACGTGTACTCCCAATTTCATCATAATTTAGGCAACACGCATCAGTACATCAGGCAACAGACAACAGACAGACATTTCTTAGAGTCCACTTTTTTAGGCTCAGGGGACCTCTTAAAGTGTAACTCTAGCAAAATCACTAAATCGAATTTTGGATTTTCACTTTGTTGCAGGAAAGGTTATAAAACTTGGTAAATTTCATTATATTAATAAGGAAAGGAAACAGAATCAGTGATGGAATTTGAATAAAATGTTACCAAAATATAAAGGATATATATATATATATATATATATATATATATATATATATATATATATATATATATATATATATATATATATATATATATATATATATCGATGGCGTACAAGGAAAACTCACTAAGTCAAATTTACTAATTTTGAGATAAACTAAATCTAAGTTTTGAAGGATTCTGAAAAATAGATTTTTTTAGAAACGCCCGGTGGTTAAATGCCATTATAAAGAACAAATTTCTCTTATTGATAACAAAGAAATAACAGTCCATAATTATTTTTAAATGCTTTAAATAATTATTTTTTAACATATTGTATGACTTAGTTAGGTTTACTGGTTTTTTGAGTTAAATAAAAATGACTTGGTGACTAGAAAAAAGTTGAAATAAATGGCTAACCTGAGTATATTTGATTTAGTGAGTGTTACCAGTCTATAAATCTGATACCTGTATGTTCGAAAATACCATTAAGTGAAAACTGCAAAAAATTGACTTGAGTGAAAAAATGAAAGTGAGTTTTCCTTGTACGCCATCGATATATATATATATATATATATATATATATATATATATATATATATATATATATATATATATATATATATATATACTTTACATTTTGGTAACATTTTATTAAAATTCCATCACTGATTCAGTTCCTTTCCTTATTAATAAAATGAAAATTACCAAGTTTTATATCCTTTACTGCAACACTGAGAGAAAAAACATGTAAAAAAAGCAGGATTTTTAAAGATTATACGCGTACTTTCCTGCGATATCAGCCTCAGGATGACGGTCGTTCTTTTTTCCATTTTAGAGAATGGCTTTTTCATTCATACATTTTTCCAACCTAAACTCAGGGGAAGAAGCAATGCCGTACTGTCTTTATGCAATTAAAGCTTATGCTGGATTTACTTTAGGCCATATCCTTCCCCCTGTTCTTTTGCTAGGAGTCTCGCACTGCTTCTTGCCAATCCTATTAGGATATATTCCCATTCCGTCACGGCTTTTTTACAATACCCCCTATTTTTTTTACTAGTAGACTCACTGCTTCTTGCCAGTCCCATTAGGATATATTCCCATGCCGTCACGGATTTGTACAGTACCCTCCTGTTTATTTGATAGTATCCTCACTGCTTCTTGCCAGTCCCATTAGGATATATTCCCATGCCATCCCGGCTTTTTTTACAGTACCCTACTGATTATTTGCATGTAGACTCATTGCTTCTTGCCAGTCCCATTAGGATATATTCCCATGCCATCCCGGCTTTTTTTACAGTACCCTCCTGTTTATTTGATAGTAGCCTCACTGCTTCTTGCCAGTCCCATTAGGAAATATTCCCATGCCGTCCCGGCTTTTTTACAGTAACCCCCTGTTTTATTGCAACTAGTCTCACTGCTTCTTGCCAGTCCCATTAGGATATATTCCCATGCCGTCCCGGCTTTTTTACAGTAACCCCCTGTTTTATTGCAACTAGTCTCACTGCTTCTTGCCAGTCCCATTAGGATATATTCCCATGCCATCCAGGCTTTTTTTTACAGTACCCTCCTGTTTATTTGATAGTAGCCTCACTGCTTCTTGCCAGTCCCATTAGGGTATATTCCCACGCCGTCACGGCTTATTCCCAGGTACTCCTTCCTTGGTTTTGCCAATGCTATACTGGCTAAATGTATGAACATCTAAATCAGTAATTTAGATTGGTGTAAGACAGGTTGTCTTTCACCAATCTGAAGTGCCGTAAGTAACATTAGAATGTATACATCTAGCCAATGTGCATAGCTAGATTATGATTAGGTAATGAACAATGCAAGCAAAAAAAAAAAAAATACATTAAATATTTTCTATATTAAATCATTTGTGTACAAAAAACTTACTGCTAAGTATACAAATTATATTTATTGTTTTGTTATACATGATATGGTTCTGTATCAAAATCTATTAACAAATTAAGGCCTAATGTATTAAAAAACAGATTTTAAAATTAACATTGTTTTGTTTTATGATATGTAGTCCAGTCAAATGGTGCACAAAAAGGGCTCGAAGTGGAAAGTTCTGGTGTAATTGTTTTTAGTGGTTTATGTTATGTTTTTTTGTGGTGCTCAACACGAATCTGAAGTTGTCCAACAAAATTTCCCCCGGCAAATATGAGAAATCATCAAAAAAGAATATGTATTAGTGGTTATATCTTGCAAAGCAATCTATTCACACAAAAAGTGGTCCAGTAGTAAAATAAAAAAGAGAAAATAACTTTCAATTTATGTCTTCAACATTTTTTTGTACGTTATATGGTTTTCACGCAATTGGGAGTTGAAATATCGGGAATATCGGTAATTTTTGAAAAAAGACCAGTCATCCACCATGACTTAATGAGCGAATTTTCAAAAAAATCGACGTATTATTGGCTTATGATTATATACGAAAATTTTGTTTTAAAATTTGGATAGGTGAAAAAAAAATTGGTACACAGGGGTATGGGGTACAAAAGTCAAAATAGTATATACCCTTCAAGATGCATGTCGTTGGAAAGCTCTTTAAGAGTACAGTAATTGTTGTTATGTACACTTTTGTCATATTTTCATATAAGGGGGGGGGGATAAAGTGGAAAAAACATGTTTTTATGCTATTTTTATGTGTTATTTGTTTTACCTCCCTCTTATATGAAGATATGACAAAAGTGTACAAAACAACAATTACTGTACTCTTAAAGAGCTTTCCAGCGGCATGCATCTTGAAGGGTATATACTATTTTGACTTTTGTACCCCGTACCCTATATACAATTTTTTTTTTCACCTATCCAAATTTTAAATCAAAATTTTCGTATATTATCATAAGCCAATAATACGTAGATTTCATTAAAGTCATGGTGCATGACTGGACTTTTTTCAAAAATTCCCGATATTTCAACTCCCATTTGCGTGAAAACCATATGACGTACAAAAAAATGTTAAAGACATAAATTGAAGGTTATTTTCTCTTTTTTATTTTACTACTGAACCACTTTTTGCGTGAATAGATTGCTTTGCAAGTTATAAGCTGAAAACCACAAATAAATATTATTTTTTGATGATTTCTCATATTTACCGGGGGAAATTTTGTTGGACAAATTCAGATTCGTGTTCAGCACCCCAAGAAACATCAAATAAACCACTAAAATCAATTACACCAGAACTTTCCTCTTCAAACTACCATTTGACTGGACTAATGGTTCTTAAACAAAAACTATTAAAAAATTAAAGCATAAAGTATAAAATAAAAAATGAATACAGTCTATATTTACATTAATAGTAATAATACAATTTATTGTTTTGTTTTATGATATTGTTCATTGTCGAAAACTATTTACAAATTAAGGCCTAATGAATGAAAAAAAATAATATTTTAAAATTAATATTGTCTATATTAAACTTTTTTTATAAATAAAACTTCTTGTTAAGTACAAATTACTACTAACAATGTTTTGTTTTATGATATGGTTCTTTAACAAAAACTATTAAAAAATTAAAGCATAAAGTATAAAATAAATAAAAAATTAATATAGTCTATATTTACATTAATTGTAATAATAAAATTTATTGTTTTGTTTTATGATATGGTTCATTATCAAAAACTATTAGCAAATTAAGGCCTAATGAATGAAAAAAAAAAAAAAAAAAAAAAAAAATGACATTATTTTAAAATTAATATTGTCTATATTAAAAAAATTTTTGTACATAAAACTTCTTGCTAAGTACAAATTACATCAAACATTGTTTTGTTTAATGATATGGTTCTTTATCAAAACTATGAAAAAATTAAAGCATAAAGTATAAAATAAAAAAAAAATAAAAAATTAATATAGTCTATATTTACATTAATTGTAATAATAAAATTTATTGTTTTGTTTTATGATATGGTTCATTATCAAAAACTTTTAACTAATTAAGGCCTAATAAATGAAAAAAACAAAAATTAATATTGTCTATATTAAAAATTTTTGTGTACTTAAAACTTACACTTTTCTCCGGGATATGAGTTTGTAAATTTGAATAAATGTCATTATTGTTATTGTCATTTAAAGTAGAGTCTGATGCAACAAAATTACTGGTGTAACTTTCGTTTAAAGCCTCTAATGCCCGGAACCCGAAATCATCCCTGTCATCATTAACCGGCTCAGTAGGAGTTGCTGATGTCGTCGCACCCTGCAACATTATTGAAATCAAGTATTAACAAATTATAATAAGCAAACAATAAACAATCGAGGGAAAGCTAAGTAGGGAAGAAATATATTTAGATATCAATAAATAATGTACAAGCAATAACATAACAATAAAAAATAATCAAAGAATTTAAATATACCAAAATTATAACATATTAAACATTATTAATTACAACATATTAAAAAATAACACATTTTTGTTCTATTCTTTTGATTTTTTAAGTTTATGTACTTAGTAAGTTGTAAAAATTCTTTGTTACAATTTCGGTATATTTATATTACAAATTAACTCCATGTCGGATTTAAACTTAAATCCAGCTATTAATAATCTTTAATGAACTAATACTTTTAGCTAAAAGTGAAAAATTGCCTCTGTTTTAACGATTCTTTTCCTTTTTCCTATTATGGGTAAAAAAAAAAAAAAATTCACTTTGTAACTTCGTACTGACAAAACATTATTTAGTGGTTTATATTTTTGTTACTATTCCGATGATAAACAAAACAGCGTTAATTGTAGAATACGAATATGGAATAAGAAAAAAACAAAAAAACATTTACTTACAGGAAATCTATTTTCAATAGCGTGGTCTTGGTCGAGTTTCCACGGTTCCCAGTTTTTCATAAATGTCAACCTTGGCCCAACTTTCGGAATTAAGCACGCTAGCAAATCTGGAGTTAAAGACTTGAGAGTGTGGAAGTTCACTTCGTTATCTGCACTAAAAAAAAAAAAAAAAGATACTGAATACATTTAACTGGTGAAATAATGGGCTGGGAGGCACTAGGAGCTATGTATTAAACTTATTACAAATTCACAACAAGGTGAATCCTTGTTCGGGTAAAAAATAATAATAATTTACATTAGTTTCCTTCTAGGCCAGTGGTTCTTAACCGGGGGGGGGGGGGGGGCCGCGGCCCCCCAGGGGTTCTTGGAAGGTATTTAGGTACAATATGTATTATATTAGGAGATTTTATGGGGGCCGTGGTTACCAAAAGGTTAAGAACCACTGTTCTAGGCAACGTATGTATACTACTACTAGAAATGTATACTACTTTAAGACTAACTATACGTAATATTTACGTGGTGACTTAATGAAAAATAATTGTCAATCCTCACTAACGCATCGGGTAAAACTGAATTGAGTCTGTAATCGGGAAGGTATAGACGAAGCACTGCTAGAGGGTGGAGATTGTGTGGTTTACAGTTTTTCTGTGATTCACATTTAACTAAAACTGTACGTAATTTATACGTACATTTAGCTTTCTAAGGTTATGAGTAGAATTATTTCTATTATACTCCCTCTCTCCAAGAAGTCTCCTCGCGTGTATGCATGTAAATGTACCTTATACGGTACTTCCTTACATTGCAAATCTTAAATTTAAATTAAAATTAGGTATTTATTTAATTTGTCTAAATATTAAATTATTTTCATAACCGTTGATTTATTTTATAATTAAATTTAACTTAATTAACATGTTACATAAGAGGCTTCTTGAAGTTAATAAAGATAGAATAAATTATTAAATGAACAAGCAGAAAATAAAAGTTGTACTTACCAATAAATAATTGGACGTATTCTTGAAGGCCCCATGAAATTAATAACCTAGAGACGTATGCATCTCCACAACTTGCATCGCTACTCGATGTCATGTTGTACATTTTTAACACTCACTTTTTCAATATATAACGATAGTATTATGAACAACTCAATTTGAAAAAAATATAAAAAAAAGACTGAAAAACTTTCATAGATAATTATAGAAGAGAGAGATGTACACTTCGCCACAGCTACACCGGTATTGTTGTAAGATTAAGATGGCGAGGGCAAGGGTACTGTGTAGAGGGTACTGAGAGGTGAGGGAAAAAAGCTTGGAAACCTCCCCACCCTCGAAAAAAAGGCTAGTACAAACTGTTCTAACCCCCTTCTCTAACGTGATTGTACCCTTCGACTCCTGCTTCAAAAACGTGATTATGTTTTTTCCTTGTATTCAGGTACAAAACCGCGATGAAATACAAAACAGACATGACACTTGTTAGGGTTGTACTTTTCACAATAGACCTGCTATTTTAACAGAAACAACTTTCTTCTTAACACTAAATACTTTTTATACAAGAATTTTACCTGGTACCCGGGCTTCTTTTCAGACATCACAACTTCTTTACACAACTTAACCGGATATATTACAAATAATGCAAGGAAATACTGGCATCAATGCGTCCCCAAGCTACACGAGGAATCTACGTTTTGCTGTGTGTGGGCACTTAAAAAGCGAAATACACTAATTTTCAAGGGCCCCTTCTGAACTTAAAACGAAATTTAAAAATAAAAAGACGGAGGTTTCTTGTAAATTTAATTCTGCACAAGTTAATCCCAATTTGTACACTCTACGACGATTATTGACGGCACAATGTAGGAAATAAAATTTTAAGATCTTAATATATTTTCACCACATTGAGCCTTACTTATTAGCCATGTGAAGAATAAATTGGTTTCAAACTGTACAGAATTAAATGTGTAAGAGACCTGAAGTGTTAGATTTTTGTCATTTTGCTTAGAACCAATTATTTTTACATGTTAGTTGCTTCTTAACCGTTATTATTGGAACGAAGTTCCTTATGGCACGTTCTGGAGCCCGGGAGTGAATCCAAAAAAAACTACCAAAATCACCGTCACATAAATAACCGTCACAAAATCACCGTCACGCAAAAACCGTCACGAAATCTACCGATGACGATAAATTGAGTAAAAGATCACTGAGTTAGTTGAAATTTGGTACAAATGTTCATTTTACCAATGCCCAGGCTGAGTTCGTTGAAAAATGTTATCCGCCCAAGCGTTCACGCGCCACGCTCGCGTGAACGTAAGCTTCAAAAAGACGGGAAAAAATGTTATTATGGAAGCCTGTTACTTGACTTGTTTATTTTGTTATATGTCAAAATGTCACTTGTTTTTGTAAACATCGAAAATATAATCACGGTCTTATTAAAAGTAAAATTGATCTGTGCTCACGCTTATTTCAATATATTAGGTATATTATTATAATACTGCGTATTTAATGCAAGAAAAAATTCTAACTTCATCTATTTAATAAAATATTTTAACTTCATCTAGACCAAAACCTTTTTTAATTTTTTTTTTTTAGTGAAACGAACACCGACACTATTATGAAGTGATATAGATCGCTAAATTTATTAAAGTGGACCCAAACGTTTAGCAAAGAAAACAACGTTCTTACCGATATCTAACGTTCTAACGTATAACGATTTTTATAAAACTTTTTACACATTGTCTAAAGTACAGTTGAAACAGGCATGAAACATTTCAACCGGATTCAAGCAGAAGCTTTAGAGTAGGGAAGAGATATATTTAATAATATTTTAAATTAATAGGCCGGGTAGGTAGAAAACAGTCGTATTTCAATCCAACATTCCTTTAACAAACATACTCCTTAACTATAAACTCATCATGATCAACTTTTTTCTTATATTCAATATATATTTATAGTAAGACGCTTGCTTTAATTATACAAATAATGATTTTCTTTTAATTTTACCTTAACTCTGCTAGGTACAAACAGTTCGTTACTTTTAATTTTGTCTCTTTTCTAACTCCGCCATGTATAAGTAGTTAGCAATGTGTACGTACTTAGCAGTGTTATTTTATAATTTATATTTAATGAAAAATGTAAGGAACTTCGTTCCTACCGGGTGTCCCGCGACACCACACGTATTTTTTTCATATGGTGAAGAATCAAGTTTGCAAGTGACAAAAACTTTTATATCTTTCATATACTTTCTTTAAATCCAATCACATTTCCACTTTTTAAATGTACAGATTAGAAAGAAAGTATTCCCAGTGGACTTAAATATGCTATCACTTGAATTCTTGAGAAGAAGAACTTGGTATCATTTCCATACTTAATTTGTAAGTACAAACTTTATGAGTTTGTTTGTTTGTCAAGCCCTTCTTTTTGTTAAGTCGAAGGAATTGAAGAAATAAGATCCTAAAATCACAATGTAGAGCACATTTTTCCTTAAAACGTAAAAGAGTGTCCCTTTTATCGTTTCATTTTAATTTGATGTTTGTTATTATTATTATTGTTACTTTGTTCTTGATTCAATTGTATTTTGTTTGAAATTTTACCAGGTTCTAGAGGCGTTTCCAATAACTTTTGTTAATAGAAACGCCACAAAAAATACGCCTTACAAATTTAAAATTACAGTAAAAATATCATAACAAATCTATCTTTATATGTGTACTAAATTATGACACGTTATAGGAACAATATTCCTATAAGTTACTGTGGTTATATAAGACAAATATGGTAATTCACATTATACAAATAATCAGATTTACTATAGCGACCGTTGCTTATTAGGAAACGCTCATTCTAAGGAAAAGAAAATAATTATAAAAATAGTCTGCCAATTAGTGTGGCAGCTTCGTCGCATTCTACAACGTACTTAAATAATGTTTTATGCTTTTACAACCTTAAATTAAACTAGGCATCGCGTGGCTCTATCATTGAAGCGAGCGTATAGTGATAAATATGTATTGAATATTGAAAAAATAGATAATCATGAATCATGATGAGTTGATAGATAATGGGTATAGTAGTAGTACAGCGGCTAGTAGTAAGGGAACCACCCTACATTCTTACTATTCCTCTAACCACACTCCTTTTCAATTATTATAAAATGTATCTCTTTGCTACAAAAAAACTACTGCATGTATAAAATTGAAATTTTGCATGCCTGTTCCAATTGTGCATTAGATGGTGTATATGAAGTTTTATTAAAATCGTTACGTTAGAACGTAAGATATCGGTAAAAAGGTTGTTTTATCTATTTTAAACGTTTAGGTCCGCTTTAATAGTTTTAGCGATCTTTATTAATTCATAGCGGTGTCGCTGTTGGTTTTACTAAAAAATGTTATTTCAAAAAAATGTTCGTCTCATCGAATAAGTGATGATAGAATTTTTTCCCGTCCTGAAATTCCAATTTTAAATTTGAAGCTCACGTTTACGCGAGCATTGCGCACGAACTCTTGGACGGATCACGCTGTCCAACGAACTTAGCCTGAGTATTAGTAAAAGGAACATGTATACCAAATTTCAACTAAATCGGTCAACTTTTACTCAAGTTATCGTCGGACACGTAAACGTTACTCACAGACAGACAGACAGACAAGATGCATATTTCGTTGAATGTAAGAAGCTCGCTTACGCTCGCTTCAATTAAAACCTTTGTTATAAATCTGGGGCTATCTGCGGGCCACTTCCGACTAACCACCCAAATATCATTCAAATCAGAAGAGTAGTTTTGAAGATATAGGTGTAAATAAATTTATATGTTTGTGCGTATGTGGACGAGAAACAAATGAGAGCTGGAGGTTGAAACCTATATTGGACCAGGACCCACAATGGACCAGTTATGACTTACTATCCAAATTTCATTTTAATCGGACGAGTAGTTTTTAAGATATGGCAGTTCGCAATAATTGAGTGACAGACACGGAACTACAAATGTTCCCTGATGTCAGAAACAGATTTGTGTCATGGAATTATTTAAATCGGAGATATAACAATAATTATTCGTTCTTCAGAACAATCTCATATAGCTTCCGTTACCTTCGGCAAGCTTGGAAGCAATAAATTGTTTACATTTTTGTAACATTTATATATTGTAATTATGTTACAATAAAAAATGATTATTATTAAAATCAATTTGTGAAAAAGTTATTTTTAGGAAAATAACTAACTTTCAATTAATGTCTAATTTCACTGTCATTATTTTTACTGCAATAAGTTAGTCTAAAACTTATATCAATACAAGCTTTCTAATGCTATTTCTGTTTCTAAAAAGAGGCCTCAGATTCAAATCCATCAGGACTTTACTTTTAATATGCTTTTATAAACAGCCAGCCCTATTTATGCTATAAAACAGAACTTATAACGGGGCCCTTACACTCTTAAACATGTTTGTCAATCCTTTAAATTCGCTAAAACCGAAACATAAAGATATCAAAAATCCTCCGATTTTTAGCACACTAACACCCCCCCCCCCCCCCAAAAAAAACAAAACAACATGTTGTTGGTCTCTATAACTGCGTACGTTTTACCTTATTATTCTTACTTTTCCTCAACTATGGTGGGAAAAGTATTATTTTAAATAAAGTGTTGCTTAAATTAAAGTATTATTTTAAATTATAAGTGTGTGCAAAAAAGGCATCCTATACTTATGTCAGTAAAAGGTAATAAATTCAATGCAGTATTACAGATTGCTTGGTTCTCATGGTGTCTCAGGTGTAAGCAGTGTAAACTACGTTACTAAAAGTGAAAGTTAATACGTCTCAAGTTAATATCTAAAACCCTCTTTAACTATTTTAAGAGATATTTTTGGAATTATTTTTACATTTCTTTGAAATAAAAAATAATATAATCCTTCTTTTCTGTAGTGTATTTATAAAAAAAAGGGAAAAGAAATTTAGAATTATTCCCCTAGTGCCCTAGATTAAACTTTTACTACTAAAGCAAGGATTAAGTCAAGGGTTTGTCTCCCCTGGGTACAGTAGATTTGGTTTTACCCTTACAGGTAAAACGTTGATTTCTTCACTCATGAAGATCTTTGAAAAACACATCAGGTCTAAAGTAATAAGTATACCATTATGAATTACTTAAAAAATATTTAACGGAAATTTACAATAATATAATTATTATGAAACCTTACAAAAAAAAATAAAAATAATAATAATAATGAGTCCTGTAAAGGGAGAAAATTGGTTATTGATTGTAGGTGTCTTACATGGAGAAAACCCAAAATGGTTGAAATTTGAAATAATGGATAATAAGATTGAGAAAAATTTTGAAGTTAACACACTGGCTGAGCTTACAAAATTACAGGAGGGAGAAGGATTATTCAGTTTCTAAACATGAAATATTTCCCTACCAGATACGAGCAATCTTGAAAAGCCTGAAAGAAATAGAAAAAGAAGTGACGGGATGAGTTTTTTACATTACATCCGGCGTCCTAAGCTTTCCCGTGATTTGCCAGGGCAATATTTCATGCTACATCACTGAATAATACTTCTCCCTTCTGGTAAATTTGCAAATCAATACCTTACGGGCTAATTAATATTCAAGAACAGCAATTTTACAAACTCGTATTGCTCTTACCACGGACATACTGATTTTTCACTATTTCTAGTCAACCTGGCTTTACCAAATTGCAGGGAAACTTGCTGTTTGTACTACCATACCAGACTTGTGCTTATAAGTACCGACATATTTCTTATAAGTACCACCAGAGTTCATGTCTCCAGGCTTTTTAGGAAAGCAATTCTCCAAATTGTAATTAAACCGGCCGGAAGGTTGAAATATTACCAATCTCATGCTATTTTTTTAAAAAATCCTTGATTTATGAACTAATTTGAGGCTTTTTGAAAATGCCATTCCATTACGTGCTCTCTCCAAAAAAAAATTTCTCTCAGTGAACAAAGTGAGGATTTTCTCTTAAAAACCTAACGTTTCCAAAGTGCAAAAACAAATTTTCACAACGAATTTGACCAAATTCATCCGGAAGCAATTTACGTTTTTTTCGGTAGATACTGCAAAGTTTTATTTCTCTTCGGTTTTTTTTCTCCTCTCGTCCGATGAAAAGCATAATAAAAGAAACAGACGCAAAAAGGGGAATTTATTGATTACCTCCAAATCCCACATATCAATCCGTTTCGAATCAGTTCTTCCTCTTTGCTTCTCTTCTTTTCAGTAGGATTGGAATGAAATCCTTCTTCAATCACATTAAAAGCGTTTCTCTTCTATTTTCCTTTTTTTCTCGGTATTTTCCTCTATCCATTCCTTCTTATCGACAATTTGTTTCATTTTATACTTCTCCTCCACCACACCACTCACTATTACTCTAAGACTTCGCTCAATCACGGTTTCTTAAAATAACTTTATGGGGCATTACTGAAAGAATATATATATATATATATATATATATATATATATATATATATATATATATATATATATATATATATATATATATATATATATATATGGCGATAACACACATAAAAGAATGTGATGGAATTCACAGGTCTCTAAATCCTAATATTGCAGAGAAATCACGTTTTTCTGTTCAATTTTCCGGATGCGTTTGTTAAGACGTGATCGATAAATGTAGCGTAAATGTAAACCTGATTTTATTTGATTATGAGAGATATTTGAAGATGGAAAAAATCTTATTTACAAAAAGACAACTCAGACAAACTTTCTTATATAAGAGTTCATTATTACTTAGCCCAGTGTTTTCCATTAATTAGTTTTCGAGTTTTCTGATGTACAATTAATTATTATTGAACATTTTATCAAAATTTATCATAAAAATAACTTCAAGGAGGTTAAAACTGGACTATTTTGTCCTCTAAGACACATCTAGCATTGTGTTTTCGTTTTTATGTTATACTGATGTTTTTGATTTTATAGATTTCACATGTTTTGCTCAATAAAATGAATTTTGACTTCGAACCTGCATAAAAATTCCTTTAATAATTTTCCATTTAAGTTAAGATACAGGATATCAAAACATAGTTTTGACAAGAAAGAAACCGAAAACTATATGATTTTTGCTTACAAACCAAAACTCGTGAAAAATTGTCTCAATATACAAATTTTTGAAAATAACTCGATTTTTATTAAATATTATAAATTTAAATATTAGAGCAATAAATGAGGTGCCATTTTAAAAATCAGAAAATTTTATATAAGATCAAATTCATTTAACATCTTTAAAATTAATGATTGATCAATTTTAAGAGGTGCTATGTTGATTGTTTTTTTATTAAAGATAGGTAACATGAAAACAAAAAAAAAAATATATAAAGAATATGTTGTGTACTTTACACACCATATTCTTTTTTTTATTTAAATTTCTTGGTTGTCCTTTATACGTTTATAATACGCTTTATATTTCACTAAAATAATGACTGAAAAAAAAAAAATTAATTAATTTTCCTTTACTTCATATCAAATTACCCTAGTTAATATTGGATGATAAAAAAATATTTCATCCGTCCCAAAGGACCAAAATTTTATAATACAATGATAAATATAAATCCACACTTAAATGAATATTTTTGACGTAGTCAAAAAAAAATTCAGCATAATAAAGCAAAAATAAAACCATTCATACAAATGATTCACATTAATAAAAAGTTGAAAAGTTGAAGTACTTTTTCATTACGATTAACTTTTCTTCAAGTAGATGTCCCTTTTATTTTATGTCCTGTTCATTTTATTTTCAGTTTTTATTGATGGACATTTTTATTTATTAAGAAAGTTCAGTTTGTTTATTTGTTTATATTAATAATGGGAGTAAAAATTTTGATGATAGAAGGGGTTAAAAGAAAAGTAGAAAACAAAAATTAATACGACTAAAAGAAAAAAAAAAAAAAAACACTTCGGAAAATGTGTTTTGAGCTACTTCTTCACCTCAAAACCAGAAGCAACGCAATCATTAAAACTTGAAAAATCTTTTGGAAAAACGTCTTCTTTTCATTAAGAAAGTTTTTAAAGATCGGTACAGCTGCCGTTTCCCACATTTAGAGTTTGTAAAGAGTACTTAAAGTGTTCATTAGAATTTGTGGTTTTTAGAATGTGGGAAAATTTTACGACGATGAATACAATTTTTCTTATTTTAACCACTGGAACCTGGTTAATTGGAGTTTTTGTAAATAATAAAAGTTAACAATTTGTAATTAAGTAATTAAAAAATAATTTTAAATAGATTGTTAAATGGATGTTATTGCTTTCCATAGTATGATTCACCGAGCACTTACCACTCCCATGGGTGAAAGCAGTAGCTGTAAACATTGGATGCAACACAAGAACAATAGACAAAGTGATACTTAAAAATCTACGTGTGGTGTCGCGGGACACCCGGTAGGAAAGAAGTTCCTTACGATTTTCATTAAATATAAATTATAAAGTCACGCTACTAAGTATATGATGCTAACTACTTATACATGACGGAGTTAGAAAGACAAAATTTAAAGTAACTAACTATTTGTACTTACCGGAGCCCTAGTAAAACCTATAACAAATATTTTTTTAGAATAACGTATATTAGTTTTAAGATACATATAATTTAGGTATAGTAAAATAAGGATATTATTGTTTACCTTTAAGCAGCTGAAAAATAATGTTTTTCCGTGGTGGGCAGTGAAATAGTAACTTTAGAGCTCAAAAAAACATAGCTAAAATCCATTTTTTCATTACGTGGACTTAAAAAATCATTTCATTACTCCTAAACTGTATTGAACAATTTTTTTTTTACCTCCTAGGAGGTAAACATTTTTTTACATCCTAGGGAGAAAAAGTAAAATCTTGGGTAGTTATCAAAAGTGCCATTTTTAGCGCTGCAATCAAGTTGACATGCTTCTTAGTAAGATTAAAATCCACTAGATGTCAATGCGTTTTATCTTTTTTTTATAGTGCAACCACTTTTAGATTTCTTTTCCTCAAAATCTTAAGTATGTACTAATATTTGTTATAATTATATTGATTAATATTTAATGTTTTTTCATTGTCTGCTACCTCGGAAAAAAAGCATATGCTACACACTGTGAAGTGTTTTTTCTTTACCTTGGCAATATTTACTGTCTTGCTTCGCTCGACAGTAAATATAATTGCCGCGGTAAACAAAAAACTCACTTCCCAGCCTAGTAACATAATATACTATTTACCTGAATGCCTCCATATCCCTTACCTTTAGTTGCTTAATCCTTCTACAGTCCTATTCTACCCCCACTTTGTACTGTTATTTTAAGTCATAAAGCTTGTAAAGTAAATATTATATAGCGTAGTAGTCTTTCACTCACTATGCTAACACTTACAAAGAAGATGATATAAATGTCAAAACGCGTATGTTGAATTATATAAAACTGTGGTAACAATATTATTGTGTAGCTTTTTATATTAACCTCTCTAGTCATAATTATGTCAGTGTATTACCCAGGAATAGTAACAGTCAACTACAAAACAATAAATTACTTGATATCCTGAAATAGTTTATATATGTTGCACAACAATTCGTCAAACATAATGCAGTAAATGCGATAAAATTTAGAGTATAAAACCCTGTTAAATTCATTTTGGTGAAAAGCAAATAACTATGAAAAAAAACCAGCGTTATATTGTTCTCGATAATATTATTAAAAAATTCAAGAGCCAACACTTAGATTAATTAATGTCTTTCGTGTTTATAAAAGATTCTTTTTTTATCTTCGTTCCTTTCATTATGTTTTATTATTTACTGTTATCTGATGAGAGTTAGGGGTTTTTGTGGGGGGGATGGTCCCCCCCTATCTTGATTGGCAATCATTCATAATGGAAGGGTCTTGAAATTGAAGGGGGGCAATGAATGACGAAAGAATTCCCCCGAGGAAAAATAAGGGAGTTCTGCCCATAGAATTAGGGGCTTGTGATTTACTGTGACGTCACGAGATAACCCTCTCGACCCCTTTCCAACTTGGTTCCTAACCTCCTTCTTGCCCCAATTTGATGTTTTGGAAGTCCCTTAAGGGTCTGCTGTGGCCCCTATCCTCTTCCTACAATCCTTAACCCTTAATAAGGAAACAACCAATCGAGGCAAAAAGATTCGGCCATACAAACCTCTACCACATAACTTCCTACAGGCTCAAATACCTGCATGTTGATATATATATATATATATATATATATATATATATATATATATATATATATATATATATATATATATATATAATATATATGAGCTTTTAGATCCGTGGCAACGGGCTTAATTTTATGTTTAGAAGAAAAGTAAAACTATATAAATTAATTTAGTTGTTATTATAAATAAGTTATTATATTTATTTAAAGATCAACAAATCAAAACAAATGTTTATTTTTATTGCGGAATAAATGTTATTGCCTTAGCTAAGCAATAACACATCCTATAACTTCCTACAGCTTCTAATACTTATGTGTTTTTGATAGGAGGAGTTTAAAAGAACAGAGTTTAACTCTTCTTACCTGCCGATGGTAGAGCTCAAAAAATAACAGTATAATTAAAACTAAAGTTAAAATTAAAATAAAATACTCTGCCAATTAATGTGGCACATAGCTTCCTCGCAAAGAAAAGACCGAATTAAGTAAAATAGCTCGATAAAAATAATCAAAAAGTTGGAACGGCATGGCACTGTTCCAGTAAATATTTAATAAAGTTGAAGAAATTTAAACATTTGTTGGAGAAATAAAGCCTCCAACAAGCACCAAAAGTTAGCGCACATATAATTAATTTAATAAACAAATATAAAACTGCAACCAAATCGTAGAAACCACTGTATAAAAAGTTTTTTTTTTATTTTACCCCCCTCAAAACTAAAAATAACACAAAATAGAATATAACAAAAATTAATCTACTATGCAAGAGCTTTTCAACTACATACATCAATTATAAAAGATTAACTTTAACATTTGTACCCCTGTACTCTGAGGTACCAAAATTATATTTTTAAAAAACAAACAATACAAAAGGGCATTCATTTAACTAATAAATACATATAAATAAAAAACCTAATATCAAAAAAGTATTTAAACCCTTTAACCTACAACAAAATTATAAATCGGTACTAAAGTACATGTACAACATTTTTTAAAAAAAATCAACAAATAAAATAGCTTTAATGTACATATCAAGGCCTTTAAAATGATATACGACACAGTATTAAAAACCAAAAAAAGTGGGCACGTGACACGGCACATGGGAAAAAGTTTACTCTCATGTTCTCACCAAGTAGAATGAACTAATGAAATAAAATATACTCAATTTAAAGAGCATTAGTGTGAGATTCAATCGCCACAACCAGAAATAAAATTGGCCAACTATTATAGAAACTATGGCCATTCAAAGACAAAAATGGAAAAAAAATAAAACCAAAAAATAACAAAATTATCACCATCTAAGGTACAACCGATGATGATACGACAAAAACTCATAGGACTAAAGTTGTAGATCTTTTAAAATCAGTTACCACTTGTGCTATCCATTTTCTAATACGACTTACCGTTTAGCCGCAATAAGTCCCCAACAGCTTAAAAACCAAGTCGCCCATTATTATTTTTTTAAGGGGGGAAGAAGGGGGAAAAGTGAACTTTTTATAGCTATTTTTGCTCACAATATGGACGTTGCGCGTCGAATGGCGCAAACCGCAAGTCTCTAGCACTTCTGGAAGTGGGTAAACATTAATGTCAGTCATTGAGTCAGTTAGCCATGCGGCTTTATAGTATAAGGCATATTAATTTACCACGATTTAAAGTGCGACAGAACGACAGACCGACAGACAGACACGGGACCAAAAATGTTCTCTGATGTCTGAAACGGATTTCTGTCTTGGAATTTTTAAAATCGGAGATATAAAATATTTTCGTTCTTCAGAACGATCACATAGCTTCCGTAAGCTCGGAAGCAAAATTCCGAAAAATAAATAAACTTCTATGAACAATAAATATATATTTTATAAACAAGATGTTAGGCAATGGAAATATACACTCACATTTTACACCAAATGATTTGAGACCCCTTAAATTGCCTTCTGACAGAAAACTCCTGCACACGACGACTATTGTTAACGGTAAGTAAAACGGAAAAAGAGAAATATATATGTAACAAAAATAAAGGTTTTTTTTATAAAACATAGATAAGAAAAAGAAGCTAAATAATATGAAAAATCTGTGAGCATAAGTTGTCTGTTAGTTTCAAATAATAATAGATAAATAATATTAAATTATACATAATTACAGAATATTAAGTGAGTTATTAATAAATAATTACAAATAGTTACTTAATATAAACTTTCTGAGTGTAAATAATTTATGAATAAAAGATTCTAAACGATCAAATAAAAGGTATATTTTTACAAAGTTATTTATCTATTTGAAGACATAACATTTATTTTTATTGCAATAAATGTGGTTGCCTTAGCTCAACAATAACAACTCATTTTGAGGTGAGCCGTCACCATCGGGACACTAATTGATTATATAAATGATAGATGTAATAGTACATTAAGCGTCTAGTGCGGAAAGTAGCATTTTGCATGCGAGTGTGGAGTTTGCACCCAAGTGACAGCGAGAGTAGTAAAACCACACGAGCAAAGCAAAATGCAGTTTTGCGTACCGTAAGTTATCTACGATTGTTGGATTTTAATAACAAATACAGAAAAAAATATTTAATAAACTTCCTGTATGTAAGTTTGTATTTCTCTTTTGATTAGGATCACATTAATTCATTGAATTAATTATTTCAGGAGGCGTATTATTCTCCTCATTTTCGTGATAATTACATAAATCACTCATTGTTATTCACTAAAAACTCGATATTAACAGTTACTTTAATTAAACAAATAGGAAATTAGTTTTGTTAAATGTAAACAAACACGCTAATCATGCGTTAAGGTGAAGAATTCTTCTTTTTTACCGCACTAGGGCGGAAAAAAGAGGAATTATAAAACGCGTATGTGCAATGAATACAAGTATATACGTAAAGAATCACATTCTACGCATCTAAACAGAACTACTGTGTTTATATTAGGTATCAATCGTAGATAAAATTTGAAGGAGAAGGGGAGACCTACAGATACAGATAGTGAGCGGTAATCCAAAATATATATTTTATTTCTTGTTTTTCTTTTTTTGAAGGGAGGGGGATGGGGACAAAATTACATAAATATCTTAAATCAAAAGGAAAACCTCAATTTCTCTGTGCTTTTGAACTTCCCAAAACTATACTCCTTTGAAAAAGAAGAAAAAAAACGTATTTCATTAGATCACAGAGAAATTGGGAAAATATAAATATTCTTATTAAAAAGGAATTTAGTCAAGTTGAAACTAATCGATTTCTTCAACATCAGATATAAATGGGAGGGGGGAGAAAAAAATACACCTTAAATAAATTGGTATGTCATGTTAAAAAGCAAAGAAAATCGTGATAAACGAGAGAGAAGAAAATTACAAAATATATTCATTTGCAATAAATTCACCTGGAATGAACTAAATATTCACCTGGTTGAGTTCAATTCGCCCTTTTAAATGAACAAACCACATTCCCGGCGTAGTTTTATTGAATTTTCAAAGTGGTTTTTCTTTTCCTCTTTTTCACGTAATTTTCTCTAATGAGACATTTAAACTTAACTTTGACAAATTTAATTTTTTAAAATAAGCGTTAAATTTGTAATTAAAATTATAACGAGATTATGAAAAAAATATGAGAAAAATGCTTTAACTACCACTATAAATAATTTGTCATCACTTATACCTCATTAAAATAAAGTACGAAAATGGTTCTAGGATAAATAATAAAGCGTTTTAAACGTAGCCTCCTGCAATTAATGACTGAACATACATGTATAACATAAATACATCAGTGTTGAATCGGCACTAAGTTAATTCTTACAGTTTCAAAGAATAAAAATGTCATTTAATAACCCGAAAAAACTCAAGCATGAGATTATTGGATGTTTTCTGTTACCCCCCCCCCCCTCCCCCTCTCACTCCGACCGGGCGATTTTCGCAAATTCAGGGTTGCACCCTTCAACTTTTATTCGTAGGAGTATTCGTATTTTCCACAACTGTTAAGTGCACAAAAAGCTAAAAAAAAAATCGTGTGGTGTCGCGGGACACCCGGTAGGAACGCAGTTCCTTACATTTTTCATTAAATATAAATTATAAAATCACACTGCTAAGTACGTATACATTGCTAAATACTTATACATGACGGAGTTAGAAAAGAGACAAAATTAAAAGTAACGAACTGTTTGTACCTAGCAAGATTTAAGGAAAAATTAAAAGAAAACCATTATTTGTATCATTAAAGCAAGCGTCTTACTATCAATATATATTAAATATAAGAAAAAAGTTGATCATGATGAGTTTATAGTTAGAGTATGTTTGTTAAAGGATGTTGGATTGAAATAGGACAGTTTTCTACCTACCCTGCCTACCTACTAAAATATTATAAAATATACCTATTCCCTACTCTAAAGCTTCTGCTTGTATCAGGTTGAAATTTTACATGCCTGTTTCAATTGTACTTTAGACAATGTGTAAGAAGTTTTATTAAAATCGTTACGTTAGAATTTAAGATATCGTTAAAAACGTTGTTTTCTTTATTTTAAACGTTTAGGTGCGCTTTAATATATTTATCATTTCATAGCAGTGTCGGTGTTTGTTTTACTAAAAAAAATTGTTTGTCTCATTGAATAGAGGAAGTTAGAATATTTTCCCGTCCTAAAATTCTAATTTTAAATTTGAAGCTTACGTTTACGCGAGCGTTGCGCGTGAACGCTTGGGCGGATAACGTTGTCCAATAAACTCAGCCTAGGTATTGCTAAAATGAACATTTGTACTATATTTCAACTAACTTGGTCATCTTTTACTCAAGTTATCGTCATCGGTAGAATTCGTGACGCTTGGTTGCGTGACGGTTATTTTGTGACGGTGATTTTGGTCGTTTTTTCGGATACACTCCCGGGCTCCAGAACGTGCCATAAGGAACTTCGTCCCAATACTTGGTTATTTTCTGTTATTCCAAACAGGTCTCGAAGGTCAAACAGGGACATATTTTCTAATTGGTTGCAGCAAACTAACGGTAAAAGTGAATTGTATGGTGCTGATTACAGAATCGAAGTATAATTTTTTTTTCCCAAGAATTTTTAACGGCAAATCCGCACCGCTTTGCGGTGCTCGGTGTCCGCTCATTTTCTGAAGAAGAACACCCAGCTGCTTATAGACCAGGTAGAGGTCCAAATCAAAGAACAAAATTCGATGGCACCGTACAATTTACTTTAGCCGGACTATGATACTAATACCTAGTAGACTCATTAATTTTTCCTTAAAACTCTAATGAGATAACAACAATATCTGCATATCATAGTTTTGGACAAGTTCAAAAAAGGATATATACATATATGTCAATAAATAATGAGGTGATCAACCTAACGCGCGGTTTTTTTTTTAGCTTTTTGTGCACGGACTTGACAGTTGTGGGAAATACGAATACTCCATAAAAGTTGAAGGGTGCAACCCTGTATATGTGAAAAAGCACCCGGTAGGAGTGGAGGGTAGGGGGGGGGGGGAATAACAGAAAATACCCAGATTATTTCTAGCACATAGAACATAGATTAATTAGAACATAGTTTCTTAGAAACATTAAATAAAGAGAAAACAAGATAAATAAAGAGAAAAAGGTACGATTGTACGATTACAACTGTTTTAACCCTCTGTTTTCTTTTAAATCCTGATAAAGACATGAATCAGTCATTTAAGAACGATAAGTCATCCATTTTACTCACCTACTCAATGTGGTGATCAGTGTGGAACATGTACCTCCTCCCTCTTCCCTGGGGTTCTAACCAGATATTTTGGGGTTTAAACCTAGGTTTCAGGCACGTTGCGCGAATGCTGAACACTCGGCTATCCAAATCTCCAATTACATCTTTTAATATAGAAAAAGATTAACATAGACCTCGTATACAGAATACATTATAAACGTAATCGAAATCGGATAGATATGGTTTTATAATTTATACCTAAGAGTATTGCAGAAAAATTTTGTCCGTGAAAAAGAAAATATTCGAAAAAGTTGAAGTAATATTGGACCATCTATGATAGACATACCATCAAAGTCGAATATAGTCAAGGAGTCAAAGGAAAAAAAAAAACATCAAAATCGGTCTTGATTAACGGGTTATGAGTTAAACCCCCTTTTACACCTTGCAGACTAACAAGCAGATTTTGTGGACAGACCGACAGATACAAGACCTAAATATTATTGCAGCTATTATTCTCAAATTGATTTAATGGTTTCCCCCGTTTTAAGGGCTTCAAGGTCACCTAGAAACCCTAATAATTTTGGTAGTTTGTCCGTCCGTCAGTTACATCTTGGATCATATCTCCCGACATATTGTAGCTAGAGATTTTAAAGTTTAGTATAAAAGTTATAACTTTGTTGCCCAAAAACAGGAAAATATGTTGCGAACTTCACATCTCAAAATTTCTTCGATTAGCGAGCAATTTCGAACTGACCACAACATTTATTATTCTTTGTCATTTTTGAGTAGGAATATCATTTTAAAGGTATTGAAATGCATATTACCAATATATATGTCACTCCTGAAATTACCAAAATAAAATTCCCCCTCCCCCTAAACCATAAGGAAAAGTACTAAAAATAAGGAAAAAATACATAAATATACTTTTTTGTGGGCCAATGATATTTCCGGGAGTTAATATAAAATAGACTGCCAATTGGTGTGGCACATAGCTTACTCGCATCCTATTACGAACTTTATTGATTTTATGCTTTTACATGCCATTATTGTCTAATTGGTTAAGTTGTTTACCCCGTTTTTTAATGAGTCAAAATTGTTTTGCATATTTAAGTAAGTATATCAAAGTAAGTATACACGAATTAAAGTATCAATTTAGCAAAAGTTAAAGAGCGCAGACAGTTCATATTAATCTGGGGCTATCTGCGGGTTACTTTCGATAAACTATAAAAGTTTCATACAAATCCGATAAGTTCTTTTGAAGCTATTGGTGTAAAGTAAATAAATATATGTTTGCGCATTTGGAAAAGAAACAAATGAGCGCAGAAGGTTGAAACTTATATGGGACCAACAATGGAATAATTATAACCATACAAACTTTTATTAAAATTAGATGTGTTGTTTTTAAGTTATGTTGGTGTTGGTTTGCAAAAATTGAACGACAGACCGACAGACAGACACGGAACCAAAAATGTTGCTTGATGCCTGAAACGCATTACCGGCTAAATTTTTAATTAGTCATAAAATTAATGTCCCTTTTTCAAAATGATATGACGTTAACTTTGGTAAGCTTGGAAGCAAAACGATGTATTCGAATAGATTTATTAAAACAAAACAAGGAATGTATCCAATCTGTAAAAATGTAATCAAAATATATTTCTACTGTTTAAACAATCTAACAAACATTAGCAAGTTATCTTCAATAGAACTCTCGTCTATTGTCAACTAAAAACTCATTACTTCCACTTTATCGTTCAAAGATATTAAAAAAGTTTAAGAGGATATGTTCAGGCACTTATCACAAAGAAAAGTGATAAAAGTTTCTTTTAGTCTGGGTAACTTCAAGAAAACGTTTTTTCTTTATACAGACATATAGTATATAGGTGGGGGGGGGGGGGTTATAATTAAAAAGAAAGTAGGGCGATAGAACTAAAATATAATTTTAACTTTAACCACATTCAACCACTACAGAATACCAGATTTATTTTTACATTGGACAAAATATAGTCTGCCAATTAGTGGGGCTACATAGCTTCATCATGTTCTATTTTAGATACTTTAATGATTTTGCAACCTATTATTGATAAATTTATTTAATTTTCCATCGTTTTTAAAAATCTGTCGTTTTTCAAATTGTTTTGATTTTGCTTCCGAGGTTACCGAAGGTAACGTATGCTATGTGATCGTTCTGAAGAAAAATAAAAATTTTTATGTCATCGATTTAAAAAATTCCAAGATAAAAATCTGTTTCAGACAACAGGGATCATTTTTTGGTTACAGTCATAATATCTCATTATCGCTGCTGTTTTTGCGAACCAACATATCTTAAAAATGGTCCAAATAATATTTGGATGTTAGGTCATAATTAGCCTAGCCAATTAATTTCTCTTCAACCTCCACACAAACATACATTTATTTACACCTATATCTCCAAAAGTACTCATCTGATTTTTATGAAATTTGGATGGTTTGTCGAAAGTAGACTGCAGATAGCTCCAGATTATTTTCAACCCTCTGCGCTCTTTATCTGTTGCTTAAGTGAGACTTTAATTCATGACAAAAAAAATGAAATATTAAAAATGGGAGAAACAAATAAATTAGACAATAATAGCTGGTAAAAGCAAAAAATTATCAATAATATAAAGTACATGATAGGATGCGAGGAAGCTAATATATAAATAATATATATATATATATATATATATATATATATATATATATATATATATATATATATATATATATATATATATATATATATATCTATAATATAAGTGGCAATGTCCTGATTGACTGACTGACTGACATAGAATCAACGCACAGCAAAATCTGCTTAACCGAGAGACTTGAAATTTTGAGGATATACTCGGTTCATATCATAGGCATCCACTAAGAAAGGATTTTGCGAAATTTTTATTTTTGTACCCAGGGGTACGGGGTACAAATGTCAAAGTAATGAATACTTTTAATGATGCATATCGTTTAAAAGCTCTTTAAAAGTACAGTAATTGTTGTTATGTACAGTTTTGTCATATTTTCATTTAGGAGGGGGTAAAATGGAAAAATGTGTATAACTACATCTTATATAAATGAAGAGTGTCTGAATGTCTTTTATCTTAAACAAATGAAGAGTGTCTATGAGTGTACTGCTCATAGGCGCCCGAAGGTATGGGCTTGGGGGGGCTAAGCCCCCCCCAAAAATATTGAGAAGTTCAAAAAATGTTATCGGCTAAGAAAAATCACAAAAATTGTAAAAGGAAAGGCTACATATACATTAACATAATATGAGCCATACCATTGTTGTATTACTGATCGGTAAACATTTACATTAGTTGCATACACTAGTTGCATACACTAGTTGCATAGACTAGTTGCATTTTTCCTGATATCAGTATTTTTCCTGAAACCATATCCAGTGAAGATGATGTCAGAATATTTGCAATGAAGCCAAGCAAACTGCATTTGGTTTAGATTTTTGCGTTAGTTAAAGCTATATGTTGCATAAGTAAAATTATAAATATATTATTAGTTTGCTCAAATTGTTATTGTACATTTCTTGCTCTCTAACACCTAATCAATAGAAATCAAAATCACTCTGATAAATTATTACTTCTTTATTTTTATTACGTTTTTAAAAACGTTTTTTTGGAAGATATATTTTTCTCACGGAAACGATATTTTCGGTGCGTTGTCAGTAAACGCCGCAAGGGTCGAAAGAATTTTTTTCATGGGTTTTCTTGGTTTCTTCGGGTTCAAGAGCTAGGTAAACAAATATTTGGAAAATAAACCTAAAATAATGGCAAACCCCACCAATTTTGAACAAATAAAAACCCAGAAAACGGCGTTTCCGAAAATAATCTATTCTTTAAAGTCAGTTGAAAACAGAAAATAAATGCCTAAGATACTAAAGTAAATAATTGTTGTTTAATCTTGACACAATGGTACAATTATTATTTGGTTAATAGCTTAGATGTGTTTGGAGTTTGTTGGCTTGAATAAATGCTCTGTGACAGTTAAAAACGTCTGCTGCTCAAAACTATTACATTTTTATTTCTTTTAACTTTAGAATGATTTGACTTTAAATAAATCCGGGGGGGTACTCCATACCCCCCCCCCCCATCCGGTGGTGTTAGCCCCCCCAAATATATTGCTGTAGAGCCGCCTATGGTACTGCTTACATGAGATTATAAAGTTAAAATGTTGGTTCATAGGAGTACGGGGTACAAATGTCAAAGTAATTGATAGGTACCCTTTATGATGCATATCGTTGAATGGCTCTTTAAGAGAAAAGTAATTGTAATGTACGTTTTTGTCATTATTTTCATTTAGGAGAGGGGTAAAAAGGAAATGTCAACGTAAGTGTGTGTGAGCGCGCGCGAACGGGCGCGTGTGTGTGTATTCTTTATTTAAATCTACCGTTTTATTCCGATTTCAATGAAAATTTGCACACTTGACCTTCAAAGCAAGGGGAAAGGGGAAGGTCACTGACTTCATGCATTTTAGAAATTTTGATTTTGGTACACAGGGGTACGGGGTACAAATGTCAAAGTAATGAAAACCCTTCACGATGCATACCGTTAAAAAGCTCTTTAAGAGTGCTGTACAATTATTGTTATGTACATTTAGGGGGTAAAATGGAAAAATATATCTATATCTATATGTATAAAAAACTAATAATTGTTGTGTCTGTACATTTATCCGATTGGACTAAAATGTTGTATTTATTCATTTATTTATTTTTATTTATTATTATTATTATTTTTTTTTTAAATACCTTTATTGAATAAAATATATTAATACATAAATAATATTTTAGTACATCAATTTATCTATTTTATTGATTTTACATTTTAGCTCTACATAAGGTTATCTCTCCACTAGAGAACATGGAGGCCCGAGCTGTGGAGAGAGAATATGGGGTATTTCCACTGAATGAGTAGTCCTGACAACGAATTTAAGTTTAGAAAATTTTATATCTGTCTGTCTGTGCATCAATCACGTCCAAATGGCTGAATAGATTTTGGAGGTTCTTGGGTACAATGTTAAGCTTAATTCTGCGGGTGATAAAGGATATAAAACGATTTGGTAGCTTTATATTGAGCTGAGAACGGGGCTTCTAAATAGATTTCAAAATTCTTATTTCATTTTTCATAAAAAATGCATTTAACCAAAATTGCAGAAGAAACTACTGACCATATTTTATGTTTTGTGGAAATTTCTGTAGGAAGAACTGTTAAAGAAATTACTTTTTAATCACTGTCAAAAAATATTTAGATTTATTTTTAGATATATTAAGGCAATAATTAATAAATCACGCCTTACCGTGCCTAAACCTTTACTAACTTAATCATGACCACTTCTTTAAAATTCTAAAATAAAATCTACGAGTGTATACGTAGTATAATAATTTCTAAATTATATTGATAACTGCTAATAGTGAATTACAAAAGGAAAATACCACTGCTTTTCCTTTTTAAAAATTTAGTCGGAATGAATTACTAATTTGGGATATTAACAAATTATCTTATCAAAGGGGAGGGATAGAATCTAGATATTCTCGCTTTGTAAAATAATTTAAATGTTTCTTGATGGTAGTTTATAAATCCATTAAATTGAAAATAAAACACCCCGTAGCGAAGCACGGGTATTCAGCTAGTATATATATATATATATATATATATATATATATATATATATATATATATATATATATATATATATATATATATATATATATATATATATATATATATATATATATATAATGACCAACAAATACAAAATATAATTAATAAAAATTAAAAGCTAATCGTTCAGTAAATTATGTAGGTAAAAATAAGTTTAAATTTTGCTGCACTGCGCATCTTTAATAATCTCATAAAAGCTGTTGTTCTTCTTTCTTCTTTGTTTTGTTGTTTTGTTATAACGTTAACAAGAAAATATTTAAATATTTTAAATTATGCAAAACTTGCAACAGTAAGTTTAGAAGAAGAAAAAGAAGAAGGGGTGGGGGCAATCCCTTCGGGTGAAAAGTTGAGGATGAGACTTTTTGAATAGTTAATGAACCGAGTTAAAATAACTAATATAGAAAAAAGCTGTTAAATATATATAATTTTAGTAATAATGAAAAGGGAAAATAATAAATAAGGGAGTAACACATTATATATTGGTACTTTAGGATGTATGTTGAAAAAAATCTAAGGCAATTTATACATATGTATACATATGATAAAACATGTATTATGAAATATTGTATTCGCTTTTGAAGAAATAAACTTTTGAAGTATACAATTTTGCTTCCGAGCTTACCGAAGGTAACAGAAGCTATGTACAAAATTTAAAGAGCGCAGACGGTTGAAATAATTCTGAAGCTATCTGCGCCCGCAGATAGTATCGAAAGTAGCCCTACTTTCGACAAACCATCACAATTTCATAAAAAAAACAGATAAGTACTTTTGAAGATATAGGTGTAAATAAATGTATGTTTGTGCGCATGTGGAAGAGACACAAATGGGCGCATAAGGTTGAAACTTATATGGGACCAACAATGGGCTACTCATGACCTACCATACAAATTTTAGTATAATCAGACGAGGAGTTTTTAAGATATGATGGTTCGCAAAAAATTGAGCGGCAGGCCGACCGACACACCGACAGACAGAGACGGAACCAAACATTTTCCCTGATGTCTGAAACGGATTTCTGTCTTGGAATTTTTGAAATCGGATACCTAAAAATATTTTTGTTCTTAAGTAAGATCACAGCTTCCGTTACCTTCGGTAAGCTCGGAAGAAAAAATTTGACAGATTTAAAAAACGGGGGAAAAATAAAATAAATTGGATAATAATGTTTTAAAAGCATAAAATCATTAAATTTTACGTAATAGGACACGAGCAAGCTATGTGCCACGCTAATTGGCAGAGTATTTAAAATTTAATATAATCATGGTTACATGGTGATAGGCCAATACCAAATAACAGGGAAAAACAGGTATTTAGACTAGTATGTAATAATTACAAGACAAAAATAACTTTTTATATAATACGTTTTAAAATTTTCTGTGGAATCATATGTAATGTTGATAATATAATTGTCATTGTTATAATTTAATGTTAGTAAAAAAAAAAAATAGTTCCGAAATTATTTACTTCACATAAATGACAACCATCTAGAGAACTGAGCTTATACCTATAAAAGGACAAATCTTTGTACAACGGATCTCGCCAACACCGAATCTAAACCGTGCCATTGATATGCCCCCGTGTAAGGACAGTAAGAGAAGAAAAAGAAAAATGTGTACAAGTAAAGAAGTACAGATGCAGAAAAATTAAACCGATACCTAGGACACAAGAGTAAACAAACCTGGTTGTCACACGTTAATTAATTTATTTCTTTGTCTACTTTTCCTTTTTCGCTGTCATTCAATGTTAATCTCTTAAGCCTCGTCCAGACTGCCGAACCGAACAGAGGAAACGAGCCGAGCATTGGTCTCTGCGCATGCCCAATATAAAGTACGCATGCGCATCTCACTCTGGGCATGCGCAGAGACCAATGTTCGGCTCGTTTCCTCTGTTCGGTTCGGCAGTCTGGACGAGGCTTTAATAAAAAATCACAAATTTGAAACCCGTCAAAATGAAGATTGTAAATATGGGACATGTCAAAACAAATAAAATAACTTGCTGATTTTTTCCGAACTAACTTTCCCATACAGCAAAATTTACAACGAATTAAATTCTGCTGAAAGATGGCTAAAAGTATTAAAATATTGCATTGTTATCGTGTTCTGAGCTATTCTGAAAGTTTCAAATGTCTAGCTACTCGGGAAGTTAGTTAAAAATAGATTGCAAGATTTGTACTGGACAAACAAACAAACAAGAAAGCAAGCTAATAAAAACATAGTAAAAATATCAACACATCGTTGTCATTAACAAATAACGTTTAGATAGACACATGTATTGAGGCTATGTATTAATATATCACGACAAATGATATATTAATATGTGGTAAATTATCACTATAAATATGTGGTACCCGACAAGATAGGAATAGATTTGGTAGTCTAAATAGTAATTATTGACAAGGTAGAACTTTTGTTTATATATTTGAAGGTGGAAACACCTGTCTCTACACCATAAGGGTAAATTAAATAAGATTAATTATTAATAAAGTACCTTCTATAGCACCTTGAAAAGGCTAAATCAAAACTAAGTGAAGAGACAGCACCATACCTGTAACAATTAACATAAATGATAGATAATATCGATAAATAGAGAACATGTTAGATTATTACGTAAATAAATAAATAGAATAGCTTTATAGAAAACTCACGAAATCGGTTTATATTGAACAAGAAAGATCGTTATATTTTTGTTCTATTGACAGTAAACAGAACAAATTTGTGGTTTAAGGTGTAACAAACTGTCTCTCCACAATGTAAGGCTTTCACCAGCATTGAAGAGATATGGAGTCATGTGGAAGCTTTAAATTTGGCTTAATAGGACCTTCAGCTAGCTACACACGCTGATTGCCAGTGCCAGAATTACCACTAGACTGGGCCGCAGGCTTGGGGGGGGGGGGGCAGATATGGGCAATAAATTGATATGGCTTGCCGCTCAGCGCCTTTAACTTTGTATTCTAAGGAGTATTTCGTGCATTTGAGCATGCATGATACTGAGTACTAAATTAGTTGATTTTAGCTTGTCACTTGATAGGTAAGTTATTCAATTATTACTCCAAATAAGAGTGCTCACCTATCAAGTGACAAGCAAACATCAACTTGATTTTTGGTCCACTAGCTAATTTTGTACTCAGGATCATGAAAATCACATTGTTTCCAAAACAAATTTAGATTAAGTTTGAAGCGAAGGTCTCAGTGGCTGATCAGAAATCGTCAGGACGTCCGCGAAGCGGTCGCTCACTTTTGAACCAAAAGATCGTGTTTGACAAAGTGATGACAAGTCCTCAGAAATCTGAAGACGAATTTTAAGACCACATTCTCTCTCAGAACGGCGACAAAAACTGGGCTCCCAGTCAGGTGAGTAGGTCATGTGACCTAACACCACTAGACTTCTTTCTTTGTAGTCACATCAAAGCTTGGGTGTATGAGAATAAGCCTCGAACAATTGCAGAATTGGAGGAGGAAATTCGGGACAAACTCGCAGAACTTGATGCGGCCACCTATGGGCGAGTCATTCACTAACGTGTAAACACCTGTCGCCGAAGTCGTGGTGCCCATATGCCTGATGTAGTCTTTCTTACATAAATGGGAGGATATCAGCTTGTACTTGATGCAAAAAGTTTTGTAAAAAAAAAAAAAAGAAAATATGTGTGAGGCTCTCACGCATTAGAAGTGAAACTTAAGTTCTAGAATGCATTGCTCTCTTTCATTTTTTGACGAATTTATTATTTCAGGATTAAGAAATAGTTATGCGAAATTTAATTGAAAAAAAAATTGCTACGCTAAGGCAACCACATTTATTCCAATAAAAATAAATGTTTGTTTTGGTTTGCTGGTCTTTAAGTAGATATAATACAATTAATCTGTAAAAATGTTACACTTGGACGAGTCTCGAATCGCAAACTTCGTTACACGATTTCACTAAGTGAAAAAATTCACTCTACCGCCGCCAAAGAAGTTTCACTTCAAAAATTAATAAAATGTTGTATACCTAAAAATTTTCCATGTAATATGAAACACCCTATATATAATATATTAATAAATAAATAAATTATTAATGTAAAACAAAAAAATAACAAAACCTTGAGGCTTATATTAAAATCCCTAACGCCAGAAAAGGTATCTTCTTTATATCTAATAAATTTATAATTATATTTTCTTTTTTTTATACATAACATTTTTTAAAAAAGAAAAAAATCAAATAGTAACAAAATAAATAATATAATAAGGCATAAGGTATGAAAAAAGGCCTATTTTAAAACCTAACTCTCTGCCGTTCTTCGGCATTTGTAAAAATAAAAATGTGGGTAAAATAATAATAAATAATAAAAGTACAACATTTTACGTAATACTCGTATCGTGTGTGTACTATATAAGTAAATAAATATATATATACACATTCCTGTGGTATGTAAATTAACCTCTTTATTACATTGTGATTTTTTTTTGTTTTAAGTGTTTTTATATAGTTTATTTCCATATTAGGAGACAAGAGAATACAAAAGGAGATATTTATTGAGGTATATCGTCTCCCTGTCCCTTTTTAAAATTTTATCATAGAGGACAACCCATAGTCCAGTTAAACCATTGAAGGTAGGAGCTCACGGAATAACGAACAAAGAGGATGGATTTGAGAACGGTCCAGTGAGTTAGTATGTGACCAACGTGGCGTGTCCCAAGATAGGGTAACAGGGGAGTGTATTGTGAAGTATAAACCAAGCCCTGAGGTAACTCCATATGGGGTAGTAGACCACAGAGCGTAGCATAGGTACATAACATAGCCTATGCTTCACGATTTATCAATATGTCGAAGTATTAACACTTTACACTAAACTCTACTTTTAACACCAACAACCTAAATATGTTGTGAAAACCTATTTATGTGATAATAAGTACGCATAGTAGGTATTTGGGTATTTTCGTTTTTTTAGAAAATTTAATTTAGGTTTAATTTATTACCCTTACACTCTTAAAAAAGATTATTTTAAGTATTTTTTTTTATTTTTTCAATATTTTCCTACATTTTTTACTATAAAACTATTTATGCACAAAGTATATTACGATGGTGTAAAAATTTGGAAACTTTAGGTTTGATCTTTTTTACCTTTTAATTTCTCATATAATGAGAAAGTATTGAGATGGCGATAATTCGATTTTGATGGATTTACACGTTTTGAGTCCAAAAAAGCGGTATTTTAAAAAAAATGTCTATGTCGTCTATGCAAACGCGTGGAGCCTAAACTACAGGTCTGATTTTATCGAAATTTGACATTCATGTTCAGAAAACTCATACCCCCAAGGCAAAATCGAGAAATGAATTTTAGCTCCAAATTTGGGGTGCAAGAATTATTTCTCGAAAACAGTTCCAACGATTTTGATTACTCCGCCTACTTGATATATTGCATTATTTATTATTTTTATAAGCTTTTATTTAGCTTGCAATGTTTGTATGTATGTATGTTCGGATCAAATCTTGCAACTGAATTATAAAGCAGTTATCCTAAACCGATTGAATTGAAATGTTGCATACACGGTTAGTTTGGATGACAATACATGGTTTAAGTGACGTCATTCAATATGGTGGGTAGCCCAAGATGGTGGACTAGGTATTTTTTAAGCACGCCCATGATATGGGTATCAAATGAAAGGATTTGCTGAGAAGAATACGAATAAAAGCTTGTTTTTAAAAATATTTGTTTTATAATCATTTTTTTTTTTAATTAATAATATTATTGAAAAATTTCGTTAGGAAAAGTTCTTAAAGAATTGATAAATTATGCAAGTGCAAAAAAAGTTTTAGTTTACTTTCATTCGTCTGTTAAGAAATTTAGATAATTATTATAAGATAATTATAATACAAATAACTAAACACAAATAATTCACGATTAAAATTAATTTCATACTAACATAAAAATATTCACAGCGGTATTATCGAAATTTAAAATCTATTTTATGGCACAGAAAACTAGTAGTTACTAAAATTAGTAGTTTTAACTATTTTACTACGTTTTTATTAGCTTGCTTTCTTGTTTGTTTGTTTGTCCGGTACAAATCTGGCAATCGATTTTTAACTAACTTCCCGAATAGTTAGATATTTTAAACTTTTAGCATAGCTCAGAACACGATAACAATGTATTATTTTAATACTTTTAGCCATCTTTCAACAGAATTTAATTGGTTTTCAGAAAATTTTGCTGTATGGAAAGTTAGTTCAGAAAAAATCCGCAAGTTATTTTATTTGTTTTGCCATGTCCCATTTTTACGCAATCTTCATTTTGACGGGTTTCAAATTTGTGACTTTTATAAATAAGAGACAAAACATTGAATGACAGCAAAACAGGAAATATATCGATTATATTATTTCAAATGGGGAGATCCGTTGTACAAAGATTTGTCCTTTTATAGGTTTAAGGTCAGCTCTCTAGATGGTTGTCATTTATGTGAAGTAAATAAATTCGGAACTATTTTTTTTTTTTTTTTTTTTCACTAACATTATATATTATATAACAATTATTATATTATCAACATTACATACGATTCAACAGAAAATTTAAAAACGTAGTATATAAAAAGTTCTTTTTATCTTGAAATTATTTTAACATCAAAATAGGCAAAATATGGAATGGAAAAATACAAAATTTCAAAGTAGGTGGAGGGTTTTAAAATTTTAGATTCTTACTTAGTTTTTCTTTCTGAACAACTTCATTCAATAACATTTTGTCGTAATTTCCTAGAGAAAAATAACTTTACTAGTGAGAAAAATATATTTTTTTGTAAATTTCCAAGAAATCGATTTTTCGTAACTAAAATTACGACATAAATTAGTTTCCATTCAAACAGTGCTGAACCCCAGAAGATGAAATTTCAATTCAAAACATTTGAGTATTATTGGCCTACTTATGCGGCGAAATGAGGACACATTTTATATATAAAATCAAGCAACAAGATTATGGAATGGGTTATTTGTTTTATGTACCATCACGGAATACGTGACAAATAGATACTTGAAAATATAAAGAAAAATTCACTATTTGTTATTTCTTATTTTGTTCTATTTGCATACTCGAATGTATCCTTTCTTTAAACAAGGAAATGGTAAATGGAAAATCCAATTTAAGTTTTGTTTCAACTATTTGCTTAGGTTGTTTGAAAATATAGATTTAAAAAAACCTTAACGTGATTCTAGACAAATTTATTTCATTTCCTTATTTACTTTATTTTTCTTTCTTTATATATTTTTTTTCTTTTTGCCAAATTGGTATTTGAATAAATATTATAAAATACATGTATTTTAATACATACATAGAATTGATTCTATTCAGGATTTGTTTGTACAAGGTTAAAGTAGTTGGGTAATTTAAAAGTGTTTACCCAGTTTCAATTTGCTATTTCTATGGATATAATAAATACACAGAAATGAAAAATATTGGTCATATCTGTTATTGACAGTAAGTTACAATAAATAAAGTTAGACCGAGAAAAGATTGAATCTTAAGAATGTATACATCAAATTGAGGATTGTTATTATCGTAAGTTAGTAAGCTATATGATAATATGATCGGTTACTTATCGTGATACTTAAGGTTTATTTGTGTGTGTGATTTTCAGATCACGCAAGTACCGACAGTAAGAAACTGTTCATATTAAATGTATAATGTATATATTGAAAGAAATCAGAGATTTGATATGTTGACATGATATATTTTCAACATGATATATTGATTACATGTTATATTGACAACATGACGTATTGAAAACATGATATGAAGGCAACACGACATATTGAAAATATGACAGATATTATGTAGACAACATGATATATTGACAACATAATAGATAATAATATGTAGACAACATGATATGTTAAAAACATGATAGATAATATATAGATAATATGATATATTGACAACATGATACGTAGACAACATGATATATTGATAACATAATATGTAGACAACATGATATATTGACAACATAATAGATAATAATATGCAGACAACATGATATGTCGAAAACATGATATATTAAAACATGATAGATAATATATAGACTACATAATATATTGACAATATGATACGTGACATGATATACTGACATGATATATAGACAACATGATAATATGCTGACATCATGTTGTTTCATGTGACTATACATACTAGAGCTCAACTCGAAGCAGGATTTTGCTTTCGACAAACCATCAAAGTCTCATTAAAAAAAATGTTACTTCCCGTGTATTTTTAGAATAAAAGTGGCTTTGACTAAATAACTATTAAGACAAACGGATGTTTAGTCCAGTGTATTTTGGGACATAGGAAAGTCACACTTCTGTTGGGAAATGGAGTGTAACAGTCTAAAGAAGATCCGTCCCCTTCATTAGATTGTTACTCCCCTGTTTTTTTTTCGAATATAAATAGCTTAAAACTATTTAAACTAAATAACTATTAAGACCAAGAGATGTTTAGTCAAACTTTGGGACAAAGTCTAAAGAAGAACATTCCTTACACCTTCTTTTGATTATTACTCCCCTCTATTTTCTTCATAAGGGGAGTAACAATCTAAAGAAGTACCAGAAACGGGGCCAAAAATGTCCCCTGATGTCTAAAACTGATTTCTGTCTTGGAGACTTACATTTTTTTTTCATGAACTATCACATTGCTTCCGTTACCTTCGGTAAACTCGGAAGCACAATAATATTTTTTTTGGTTCATTGATAGTACTCATTTTCTCTCTCTATATAAAATAAGTGATGGGGAAAAAAACAATTTCTTTTTATTCACCAGAAAAAAGCAATTTATCCACGGCAATAACATCATACAGAATGACACGGTGTTTACTACCAGTCACTCGTTTCCACCTATTTAGCTATATTCCTCAATCCATGATTGCTAGGGGGTTGTTTTTTTATGTTTTATTTTTAGGGGTTTGTTTTTATTTTATTTTTTTTGTTGGTGGTAGCTGCAGTGGTTTTATTTTTATGTTTTTAAAATGGTATTTATGAAATCCAAAGTGACAAGGGCAGTGTACAGACACCCCTCCCCTCCCCCCTTTCCACCCCTTCTGCGGAGCATCGTTATATTAATTAATATGTCCCGTCATGTTTTGTTTGTGTACATAAACATAAAGTGAGTAAATAACGAGAATATTTGTTACTATGCAATCAAAAAAGCTCTCTCCACTTTTTGTAAAAAGGGAATGTAGTGTCATAACACGTTTTGGAAAATTCATATTTCAGCACATTTTGTTATTGTCATATCTGCCAAAACATTTCTCCCCCTCCTTTATTATTAATAGAGATATCGAGCTGACGAGGCATTTTTTTCACATTTAGTACTTTTTTTCTTTAATCACATCTCTTCATCATACTTAATTTAATTGACTCATAAAATGAAATATAATAAAATAAATGGAATAATTGTAGCAGTAGTAAAATAATCTCTAACTAGGGTTAAACTACCGAATGTTAATAAATAAGAATTATTACCTTTTTTCTTTATATTAAACCGAAAATTTAAACATTTTAGTACGCTAAAAGGATTTATACATTTAAATAACCCACAGTTTAAAAATAAAGAATATTTTTTACGGTTTTAGAGTTATGAATGTAAAAAAAAAAAAATGATCTTTGAGGACTTTCACGCATTAGAAGTGCAACTTAAGTTCTAGAAACAGTTGATATTATGTTCCCTCCTACTTATTAATATAATATAATTATATAAATTATATATATATATATATATATATATATATATATATATATATATATATATATATATATATATATATATATATATATATATATATATATATAATTAAGAGTTTAAATCATTCCTAGAAGAAGCACGTGCAGGGTAGGATCAAAAAGTAGTAGGACCGAATTTCTGTAGCGCGAACGGTCGGACCAATTGGGCGTGGTAGTGGGGAGCTCTCCGAAGAGACCCATATTTTTTTTTCAGTCGCTTGCGGGCAAGCGGAGAGTAAGCACGTCGATTTCCGTGAACCTCTGTTAAAAATTGCCACGATCCAAGAAGAGAGAAACTCAGGAATTTGTGGTGTTCAATTTTCAAGTGGAAAAAATATCGGCCTCTTCGGAAGGCTCCCCTCTACCACGCCCAAGTGGTCCAACCGCCCACCATCGCTCCGTTCGCGCTACAGAAGCGCTTCAGTCCTACTACTTTTTGATCCTACCCTGTAACTCAATTTTACTTGTATATCAAATGAAAATGCTCCACTTATATACTATGTTCATTGAAATGAGGATTTTTTGATTCCAAGATAAAGAAAACACTAGAATTGTTATTACTTCGATTTAATTAATAATGAAATATCACAATAAACCTTATTTAAGTAATGAATATCATATAAATCATTCATTAATTACGCAACATAGATATTTAAGAACAAGAGGTTAAACATAATTTCAATTAATAAAATATGTGCATAACATTTTAGCGAATAATGACCTCCAAATTTCAAGCTAAAATTTATTCTTAATTTCGCTTTGAGGGGTGATTTTTCTGAGTATACTAAGTTTTTTTAAATCGAGCTTCTTGACTTTAGGTCCCGCGCGTCCGCACAGACTATAGACTATATAGACATACATTTTTTAAGAACCGATTATATGGACTTGGGGACCTAAATACACTTAATTCAGCAAAATCGAATCTTCCATTTGATGTCACAATACTTCCTCCCTAAATAAATTACCTATATGAGCATGTAAAGTTAAAGAAAATCCCCCCCCCCCCAAAAAAAACTAAAATGTAAGTATATTCTAATGTTAATGCCAGAAAAAATGTTATAAGGAAATTTCCTATCAAAATGAGTTTATTTATACAAAAAGTTTTGGAAAAGGGTGAAAAACCTTGTTCATTTTCTCACTATAGAAATCGAAAATTTCTATGTTGGTTAGAAAATTGAAAACGAAGCGAAGAAGTCTTTTGAAATGGAAAATTCCATTTCCTCTATTATTTTGTGTGTTTTCTCTATTTCTTTTATAAAACCACCGGGCGCGAGATATCGTTAAATTTAATTGTTCTCTTTTGCGGGTTTTATATAAATACACAAAATGAAATAAATGAAATCTGGTGTTCATTTGTGATAACTGATAATGAATAAAGAATAATTAATTTTTTGTTTAAAATGAGAAAAGTTAAAATTAGAAATGCTTTTTACTTTCTTGCTTATTTAAGGTAACGGAAGCATTGTGGTCATTCAGAAAAAAACAAAACTTTTCGCTCCTAATTAAAAATGCGTTTATGGTATAAGGAAAAAATATTCTGCCAATTGGTGTGGCACATAGCTTCCTCGCATCCTATCACTTACTTTATTGATTTTATAAACCATTATTGTCTAATTTGTTTAATTGTTTCCCCCTTTTTTTTAATCTGTCAAAATTGATTTAATATTTTACATGAATTAAAGAATCATTTAGGAAAATGTTAAGAGCGCAGACGGTTCAAATTAATCTAGGACTATCTGCCAGCTAGTTTCGATAGTTTCGATAAACTATTGAAGTTTCAGTTTCATACAAATCAGATAAGTACTTTTGAAGCTATAGGTGTAAACAAATGTATGTTTATGCGCATGTTAAAGAGATATGAGCGATAGAAGGTTGAAACTTATATAGGATCAACAATGAGCTAATTATGACATACCATAAAAATTTCATTCAAATCGGACGTGTAGTTTTAAAGATATGTTGGTTTGCAAAAATTGAGCGATATACAGACAGAGAACTAGAAATTTTCCCTGATGTCTGAAATGGAATGCTGTCTTGGAATTTTTGAAATTGGAGACATAACATTTTTTCGTTCTTCGTAAAGATTACATAACTTCCGTTAACTTCGGTAAGCTCGAAAGCAATATTGGTATTTTGAAGTAAATAATGTGTGCGTTTGTAAGTCTGCATTTTGTGAACACCTATACTTTAAATAGGTTAAAATTATTCCTTATTTTGTACTCTTATGTGTATAAAGTAACCCTCATACAGTGTATCCCCGGATCGACGCATGAATAGGTGAAAAATACTACATTTTTTTTTAATTTAAATTTCATCTTCTGGAATCAGCCCTGCTTAGGTATAAACTAATTTATGTCATAATTTAAGTTTCGAAAAAATTAAGTATGTCTTGGAAATTTACAAAAAAGTTATTTTTCCCCCTAATAAAGTGCTTTTTCTCTAGGAGATACGACTAAATGTTATTAGAAAAAGTTGTTCAGAAAGAAAACCTGAGTAAGAATACAAAATTTTAAAATGCTCCACCTACTTTGATATATTGCATTATTTACCATTCCATATTATAATGCCTATTGTGCTGTTAAAATAGTAAAAAATAATCATTTTAGTGGTATTTTCTATGTTATAAAATAGGTTTCAAATTTCGAAAATACCACTGTGAATATTATTATGTTAGTACAAAATTATTTTAAATTTATTAATTAATAGTACTACACCCTTATATTTTAAGTTCTTGTGAGGAAAGATGGCTACTAAGGTGTCAATTTTTAAGAAAACTAAATTTTCATAAATAACGAGACGTTTCGACCCTTAAAAGGTCATCTTCAGTCGCATTTATTCTATAAAAAACAAAAACAAAAGTACATCCAATCAGTTTGACAATTCTACAATTTAACTTATTAGTTAGTAGAAAGTATTAATTCTTATTTGTTACAACCTCTGATTATTACATGTATTTTACGTTTAAACAAATTATTAGATATATGTATACTTACAATCGATGTTAAGTCATATTTAATTAAAAACTGTCTCCGTCGGAGGCGGAGAGTGTCAATATAATTGATTTAAAAATTAATTGATTTTGTGAAAGAGAGTTCACCATCTCTAAGTTGTAATACAAATTACATCTCAAAAACTACCTCTATACATACATTATTAAAAATAAATAAATTAAAACAATCTATATAACAATAACTAAATTAATTAACAAAAACAATTAAACAACATCACATTCAATTAATGATTTTAATTAAAAATTTACATACAAGAGAGACATATTTTTCTATACAAGTATATATGGAAAAAACATGTCAAATTTTCACCGAGAAGATTCATATTTTCAAATGGTTTTCTTTTATTTTAATTTTCATTAATTTCGAATAGACTGGGATTGAAAGGTTCTTTATTTATAAGTTGAAAAATTAAAAACTGAGTCTTAATGATAGATTACTTTTTTCATATAAATTTAGGGAGAAAATCTTATTTAAATAGTTTATGATTGCTTTTTTACCACTAGCGCTACCTGGGAGAGAGTTATGTAATTACTTTTTAAATTTTTTTTCCTTTATATTAATTATAATTTATTCAAACTATTTTACCATTATTAATTGTTATCTGTCTTAATTATATTTGATGTTTACTGTTTCTTTTTTATTCTTAATTAAATTAATATATAATCCTAATTTCTCTAGTCAAATTTTCTTACTTAATACTATCTAATCTGATAGATTGTAATTCTTGTTTTTTAAATTATTTATTTAAAGGGGATAAACACTTAATTATACTGTTTTTATTTTTAATTTTAATAAACATTTATTGATGTAAATTTAAATAATTTTATATTTTTCTTTAAACTTTTTAAATATTGCGTTGTAATTTTTGTTTATATTTCTAGAATCAGTTTTATGGTTTACCGTGCTGTTAATATTTTTAAAGATGTTAAATGCTTCAAGAACCCTTCGTTTATTAGTGTTTTTTTCGTAACCTAAGATTTTAATGTTATCAAAAGAGAATTTATGTCCAGTGTTAAACGTATGTAGAGATAATGCGGTTTTTTGACTACGGTTTTTTATGTCATTCATATGTTGGTATTGCCTATTCTTTAGTTGCTGCGATGTTTCACCAATATATGATTTGTTACAATCAATGCAATCAATTCTGTATATTACTCCTGATCTGTTCTCTTTACAAATTTTATCTTTCATATTGTTATAAAAGTGGGTCATTTTGTCTATGGGTTTATGAGCAATTTTTATATGATCACAATCGTTAAGTTTCATTGTTTTTTGAATTTGCTCTGACATTCCTCTAATGTAAGTAAGACTGGTGAAATGTTTTAACTTATTCATTGGTTCTATTCTGGTGTCTGATATTTTCATTTCTAATTTATTTCGCTGTTTGTACCATAATGATTTAATTAATTTAAGAGGATATAGATTTTCTTTTAATTTGGAAAAAAGTAAAGACTAATTTACTTTTTTCCAAATTAAAAGAAAATCTATATCCTCTTAAATTAATTAAATCATTATGGTACAAACAGCGAAATAAATTAGAAATGAAAATATCAGACACCAGAATAGAACCAATGAATAAGTTAAAACATTTCACCAGTCTTACTTACATTAGAGGAATGTCAGAGCAAATTCAAAAAACAATGAAACTTAACGATTGTGATCATATAAAAATTGCTCATAAACCCATAGACAAAATGACCCACTTTTATAACAATATGAAAGATAAAATTTGTAAAGAGAACAGATCAGGAGTAATATACAGAATTGATTGCATTGATTGTAACAAATCATATATTGGTGAAACATCGCAGCAACTAAAGAATAGGCAATACCAACATATGAATGACATAAAAAACCGTAGTCAAAAAACCGCATTATCTCTACATACGTTTAACACTGGACATAAATTCTCTTTTGATAACATTAAAATCTTAGGTTACGAAAAAAACACTAATAAACGAAGGGTTCTTGAAGCATTTAACATCTTTAAAAATATTAACAGCACGGTAAACCATAAAACTGATTCTAGAAATATAAACAAAAATTACAACGCAATATTTAAAAAGTTTAAAGAAAAATATAAAATTATTTAAATTTACATCAATAAATGTTTATTAAAATTAAAAATAAAAACAGTATAATTAAGTGTTTATCCCCTTTAAATAAATAATTTAAAAAACAAGAATTACAATCTATCAGATTAGATAGTATTAAGTAAGAAAATTTGACTAGAGAAATTAGGATTATATATTAATTTAATTAAGAATAAAAAAGAAACAGTAAACATCAAATATAATTAAGACAGATAACAATTAATAATGGTAAAATAGTTTGAATAAATTATAATTAATATAAAGGAAAAAAAATTTAAAAAGTAATTACATAACTCTCTCCCAGGTAGCGCTAGTGGTAAAAAAGCAATCATAAACTATTTAAATAAGATTTTCTCCCTAAATTTATATGAAAAAAGTAATCTATCATTAAGACTCAGTTTTTAATTTTTCAACTTATAAATAAAGAACCTTTCAATCCCAGTCTATTCGAAATTAATGAAAATTAAAATAAAAGAAAACCATTTGAAAATATGAATCTTCTCGGTGAAAATTTGACATGTTTTTTCCATATATACTTGTATAGAAAAATATGTCTCTCTTGTATGTAAATTTTTAATTAAAATCATTAATTGAATGTGATGTTGTTTAATTGTTTTTGTTAATTAATTTAGTTATTGTTATATAGATTGTTTTAATTTATTTATTTTTAATAATGTATGTATAGAGGTAGTTTTTGAGATGTAATTTGTATTACAACTTAGAGATGGTGAACTCTCTTTCACAAAATCAATTAATTTTTAAATCAATTATATTGACACTCTCCGCCTCCGACGGAGACAGTTTTTAATTAAATATGACTTAACATCGATTGTAAGTATACATATATCTAATAATTTGTTTAAACGTAAAATACATGTAATAATCAGAGGTTGTAACAAATAAGAATTAATACTTTCTACTAACTAATAAGTTAAATTGTAGAATTGTCAAACTGATTGGATGTACTTTTGTTTTTGTTTTTTATAGAATAAATGCGACTGAAGATGACCTTTTAAGGGTCGAAACGTCTCGTTATTTATGAAAATTTAGTTTTCTTAAAAATTGACACCTTAGTAGCCATCTTTCCTCACAAGAAAATTATTTTATTGTTATTATTCTTATTTCTTATAATAGATTTCTTAACAGACAAATGAAAGTAAACTAAAATTTTTTTGTACTTGCATAATTCATCAATTATGTAAGAACTTTTCCTCACGAATTTTTTTAATACCTTTAACAATTAAAAAAAAAAGGTAAATAATGCAATATATCAAAGTTTGTATTCTTACTCAGTTTTTCTCTCTGAACAACTTTTTCTAATAATATTTTGTCGTATCTCCTAGAGAAAAAGCACTTTACTAGTGGGAAAAATAACTTTTTTGTAAATTTCCAAGACACTTAATTTTTTCGAAACTTAAATTATGACATAAATTAGTTTCTATCCAAGCAGGGCTGAACCCCAGATGAAATTTTAATTTAAAAAAATGTTAGTCTTTTTCACCTATTTATGCGTCGATCCGGGGACACACTGTATAATACACACACACACAAACACACACACACACACATATATATATATATATATATATATATATATATATATATATATATATATATATATATATATATATATGTATAGATGACAAACAAATTTATATTATAGAGGTAGCTTTACCTCACACATTCCTTCGGCCAAAGTTGAATTTTAGGCATACTAAAACGAAGCAATCTTTCCTGGGAATTTACTTCACCACCTCTAGACTGACAACCCTAATGGAAGATCAACTAGACCACAGAATAATTACCGTAATATCAGAGTATTTTCGAGATAAAATACACACAAATATTTTTAATCAAATTATATCTTTGTGCGTCAGAATAATGGTAAGATTATTTGTTAATTACAAAACACAAACAAGAATTATTTAAGGGTACTTCAATAGATTTGGTATCGTGTTTTAGAGATCATTTATACATAAGATCTTTATTTGCTTATGAAACCAGAGGAATCATTTATAAGCAGGATCTACTTTTAAGGAATTAATTAGGGCGTAATTTAGTTATCATATCGGGCATTTCTTTAGAAACTATTACTCCCCTTAAAAAAGTAGAAAGGAGTAACAATCTAAAGAAGGTGTACGGAATGTTCTTCTTTAGACTGTTACTCCCCTTATAAAAAAAATCGGTCTGAGACAACTCAGACAAACATTCTCACATACGAGTTCATAATTCCTTAGCTCAGTGTTTTCCATTTATTAGTTGTCGTATGTTCATTTAATTATTATTGCAAATTTCATCAAAATTTATCATAAAAATAACTTCTCTTGGGCGGGGAATCAGTCTCTCCTTTAGCGTTTTAAGCTATTTTCTCAGGAGCTAACTTTTTCTCGGGAAAACGGCTTATATCGTTAGATTCTTATTTAAATGGAATACTTTGTAGAATCATTTAATCAAAATCGTCGGAACCGTTTTCGAGATATAATTTTTTTCACGTATTTTCAGAGTTTTTGGGCGGTAGCGCCCCCAAATTTGGAGCTAAAATTCATTTCTTGATTTAACCTCGGGTTATGATATTTCTGAACATGTATGCCAAATTTCGTCAACATCGGGCCAGTAGTTTAGGCTCCAGGCGTCTGGACAGACAGACATTTTTTAAAAACAACTTTTTCGACTCAGGGGTCCTCAAAACGTGTAAATCCAATTTTCCCGCCATCACAATACTTGCTCTTTATATGAGAAAGTAAAAACAGAAAAGAGTAATAGCAATCTAAAGAAGGAGTACGGAATGATCTTCTTTAGACTGTTACTCCCCTTATAAAAAAACAGGAGGGGAGTAACAATCTAATGAAGGAGTACGGAATGATCTTCCTTATAGACTGTTACTACCCTTATAAAAAAAAATCAGTCCGAGACAACTCAGACAAACTTTCTCATATAAAAGTTCATAATTACTTAGCTCAGTGTTTCCAATTTATTAGTTTTGTATGTAGATTTAATTATTATTGAACATTTCATGAATATTTAACATAAAAATAACTGTCCTTGCGCGGGGAATCGAACCCGGGCTCTCTCCGTCCGCGTTTTAAGCTATTTTTTCAGGAACTAGATTTTTCCTGGGAAAACGGCTTATATCGTTATATCCGTATTTAAATGGGCTACATTTTAGAATTATCGGAACCGTTTTCGAGAAATATTTTTTTTTCACGTTTTTTTAGAGTTTTTGGGGGGTAGCGCCCCCAAATTTGAAGCTAAAATTCATTTCTCGATTTCGCTTCGGGGTATGATTTTTCTGAGCATGAATGCCAAATTTCGTGAAATTCGGCCAAGTAGTTTCGGCTCCAGGCGTCTGCACAGACGAGAGACAGACATTTTTTAAAAACCACTTTTTTGGACTCGAATTTTCGCGCCATCACAATACTTTCTCTTTATATGAGAAAGTAAAATAGAAGGGAGTAAAAATTTAAAGAAGGTGTACAGAATGTTCTTCTTTAGACTGTTACTCCCCTTATAAAATTAAAAGTGTGATATGCCTTTGTCCTAAAGTACATTGGACTAAACATCCCTATATGTGTCTTAATAGTTATTTAGTCAAAGGAGTGTATAAATAATTACATTCTAAAAAAAAACAAAAACAACAACAACTGGGGTTTAAAAATTTAAGAAGTATCTAATTATCCTCATAATTAAATCTTATTTGTTTAGTAGAATTATAAAACCTGATCAGACGGTAGTTAGCTAAGACTAAGAACTCGTACTTTGACCCCTTTAGATGAGTCTGAGTGAAGAGTATTCGAACCCAAAGTAAAAAGGAATATCGTTTGAGCTTTGAGTACAAAAAACCTGATGAAGAATTCGAAGTAACGGAGAAATAGACGTGACAACAAAAGAGAAGAGATAGTTCACTTTATAATAAATCATTAATGATTAGGAAATATCGAGAGAATGGCTGACAACAGAATGTCAAAACAAATTTTGTGAATTTTAAAGAGTTTTTATTCACTTAAGTTCCCACAAAAAAACTTAATTTTACATTAATAACTTAATCCCAAACTCTTTAAACAAACACACATTTAATTTAAATAAATTTAAAATAATTCTATTTGGAATTGATATTACTTGCAATTATTCCAAATTTAATTAAAAACTAAATTTGCAACGTAATATTTAAAATTTGTCTATTTTTTTAAACTTTAATATATTTTTTTTTAATTAAAAATAAAAATGCTTAATATTTATTTTTTAAAAAAATACATCCACTATATAAAATAAATTCATGTTTAAAATTGTTTTTTTAAAAAAACCTTTTAAAATACAATTATCTTTAATTATATTTGTAAAAACATTTAATAATTCATATTAATTTTATTCTCTATAAAAACCTTTTTTAATATAATCATTGTTTTAATTTTATTTCTAGGAAGAAATATAATTTTAAACAAAATATATTGGTTTTCAATTATAAAATGTTCCAAAAATATATTAAATCCTTTTCAAAAACATCTACTGAGTCATACTTCACTAATCCTGTAATATTAACTTTAAATAATTTATTATGGATTAAATAACCATTCCTATTAATAAATAATTAATAATATATACAGGGCTTTCAACATTTATAGAATATTACATTTAGATGTTCTTTCATTTTATATAATTTTTTGAAAGCTAAAACCGGTCTTAACTTTTTTTCTGTCTGTCTGTCTGTTTGGGCGAGGACCATGACAAGCTTTGTAGGCGCAAAACTGAAAACAACCACTGACTCCTAGCAGGAGCCTCGTGCGGATCTAGTTTTAAATACAATTTAAATTGTTTTAATAAAACTTTCCCTGTAATTCGAACAGTATATACAAAAAAAATATCTTATAATTACTAGCAATATGGTAATTGTATCTAAGGCCCAATTCACACAAGTGGCGTATGGCACTGGCGCGGCGTGGCAATCGGGTGGCTCTGGCGTGGCGATGGTTTGTGCCACCTCTATGCTAACTTGAAAACGTGGCCTAATGTACAGTAGCATGGCGTGGCAGAGGTTGGCAAGTGACGCCTCCACCACGCTACCCAAAACTTCCTTCTCGAAAATTGCATATCGGCAAAATTAATAATATCCTACTAATTATGCTCGTCGCCATCTGAGGACGAACACATTGTCTTGGACAACATGTAGTAGTGAACTAAACAACTTCAATGCCATACATGTGTGGATAAAACGCACCACGACCGATCCTCGCCAGACCCATGCCATCGCCACGCCAGTGCCATACTCGTGTGTGAATTGAGCCTAAGAAATCTTTCTCTGTAATGTAAATTTTGGACTTATTAAAGAGTTCGGCCAGTGTGTACGCTTATTCCAATTCAAATACAGGAAAAGGGATAAGTATAATTAAAAGGAAAAGGGAATGATAAGTGTAATTAAAGCTGGGTGTGGTCATAGTGGAAGCAGGCAACTAGTTACGCCTGTGGCAAGTTTACTGTAATTTTTGGCCATTCTTGTTCTCAATCCAGATTGCTATAAGGGCGCAAACGGACTGTTTTAGTACCATCCTTTTACTGAAACCATTTTAAGGGACTTTGGACCCCCTTCTATTATCTTTTTAATAATTTTATCTATTATCCCTTGTTCAAGATCGCTTGAACACTGTTTTACAGAAGCACCTTAACACCTCTACCTAAATCATCTACCGAACCTGCTCTACAAAGCACCCAGGCTCATTTAGATAGACCGGCCCTGCTATTATTTGAAAGGGCCCATATAGATCTTTATTTAGACGTCTGGATCTTCCTCCGCTGGCAAAACTGTCCCAGATTTTAAATATTTGAATGTTTAACGGCCCAAATTTGGAGGGAGTTTAGAGTGTGTGTGGAACCAAGTGTGAGTCTAGCCCTCTATGTGATCGGTGGCCATTTTCCCTTCTAAGTATTTTTATACGTTTTTTATCTAGATAAATCCTTGGAATCCAGGATTTATCTAGTTTACCTGGTATCCAGGATTTATCTAGTTTAATGGATTAATATTAGGAAATATTAATCCATTACTTCCCTTGGTATCCAGGGAAGTAATTAACAATTATCAGTGCTGGTATCCAGTCTCTCACCATTCACCATGTCACCACAGCACCACACTTCACCTCACCTCTCCAACAGATAATTTACTTTCATTGTCTCAGATACTCTTTTTACTAGGCCATTATTTTCATGTAATTTGCTCATCTGTACATAAATGCTAAATATAACCTACAGTCTGCTAAACATATTTCTATTTTTATTATTTTAATTTATTCCATTTTACAATTTCGTGGCCAGGTCAGGAAAACCTCCCCCTGGTGCGAACATCCCTCCTATTATCTATTATCTACTACCCTTCTATTATCTATTATCTTATTAAACGGACTGTTTTGGTACCATTCTTTTACTGGAACCATTTCAAGGGACTTTGGACCCCCTTCTATTATCTTTTTAATAATTTTATCTATTATCCCTCCTAATATCTATTATCTACTACCCTTATATTATCTATTATCTTATTAAACGGACTGTTTTGGTACCATTCTTTTACTGAAACCATTTCAAGGGACTTTGGACCCCCTTCTATTATCTTTTTAATAATTTTATCTATTATCCCTCCTAATATCTATTATCTACTACCCTTATATTATCTATTATCTTATTAAACGGACTGTTTTGGTACCATTCTTTTACTGGAACCATTTCAAGGGACTTTGGACCCCCTTCTATTATCTTTTTAATAATTTTATCTATTATCCCTCCTAATATCTATTATCTACTACCCTTATATTATCTATTATCTTATTAAACGGACTGTTTTGGTACCATTCTTTTACTGAAACCATTTCAAGGGACTTTGAACCCCCTTCTATTATCTTTTTAATAATTTTATATATTATCCCTCCTAATATCTATTATCTACTACCCTTCTATTATCTATTATCTTATTAAACGGACTGTTTGTTTATAAACAATCTGATCTGTAGGCACGGGAGTGCCCCCGCCAAGTCGAGCACAGCCGTACCATCCTTTTCTGGAACCATCTCAAGGCACTTTGGACCCCCCCTCCGATATATAAATATAATATGAATACTTAGATATATAAATTTAAAAATCTTATTTTTTGCACCTCTCAAGGCTAATAGAAAACCCGGCTGGGCAAAATTAATAAAAAAATCAATTACTAGCGCTTTCTAGTAGAAAGAAGATTGTATACATACACTTCCCGCTCGTCCACACACGTACACCAAATCATTGTTCAGATCAATTTGAACACCCTTCTTCTAAACAATGATAATTACTTTCTGTTACTATTTATTTCCTATTACGTCCTTCCCTTATATTTTCTTATGATTCCTATTATCATTATTTAGGACGACCCCGTCCTGTAATGACCTAAGCTGTTGAAAGGGACTAAAACCACAAAAAATATTATTATTCATGTTTACATATATAAAAAAGAGGCTTAAGGAACAAAAAAGACTTGAAAAAAGAAGTGAAATCCCAACAAACATACTTATGTGTAAAAAAATAAGCCTATTCTTGCGTAAAAAGTTGTGAGATCAAAAGTTTGTTTGAAACTTATCAAACTTAAAATTATTTTACTTAATTAATTATTCAATACTACCGTATTGAAATCGAGAGTGGTATTTAAATTAATGCGCCAATGGTTGATAATTGTTCTATGACTTCCCAGTCCGATTGTTTTTGAGTGCATTTACTTTATCTCTGTTTTAACATATCATGGTTATATCGAGCATTGCTATTTACTACTATGTTAGTTTCGATTGGCAATTTTTCTTTTTCTTTTTTTGTATAGTATAATATAAAATAAATTGACTCTAAACTTCGATTTGGAGAGTATTATATTCTTAGTAATGCAATGAATGATGTATAATATAGTCCTGATTCTATTCTTATAAGACTTTGGAAACTAAACTATTTAATTTCTGGGAACTATATTATAATAGGAATCATAGCCACTAATACCTAGCATGAGCCCACACAGAGCACGAGGTGAAGGCTAGTTAATAATACGTTTAAACAAATTGTTCGAACAAGTTAGCGTCTGATTTTATTTATCTTTGCAATGTGATTTTGGAATTGAGCAGATTGTATAACTGATTATGGAAGAGGTCAGAGCAACACCAAGCGAAACCCGTTTAGGTTTATCTTTCCATAGCTACCTGAGCCCAATTTCATCTGATCCTCTTACACTTTCATCCCCAACTTCCCCTCTCCTTAGCTTACCCTCTTTCGAAATTCAAAATTGTGTTTACTAAGGGACGGAGCATCTGAACCTTTGCCCTCTAGGGGCAGTTGTGGTAATAGGGTAAATGGAAAATCTAGGCCTTCTATCTACTCCTTTCTTAATTGTTATCAAAACTCCTCCTTTCTGTATGATTAACATTATTGGTGATAACAGTTTTAATATAGATGATAACAGCGTAAAAATTGGTGATAACAGCTTAAACATAGGTGATAATAGCCTTAACTTTAGTGATAACAGCCTTAACATGGGTGATAACAAGTTTAACATTGCTGATATCAGTCAACAATGCATACTTTAAATTCAAGCCCAGTCAAACAAGACATTTTACCCAGCAAAAGGTCGTGTAGTTTAGATTTTTTGATGTATTGTAGGTGTAGGTTCATTTATGAATAGGTCTATTTATGATACTAATTTTGCTGACAAGTTTTTAAGTTTTAGTTCCGAGCCGAAAGCGAGGATAGGCTAAACAAATTTACTGACGAGGCGAAGCCGAGGCAGGAAAATGTTAATTACCTGCTAAGGTGTAACCGAAGCAGGTAATCTTTAAACGAGTCAGGAATGTTTCCTTTGCTGCATAGTTATATACAATATTTTATCTACTAACGGCAGAAAAATTACACAAATTATTATATTCCCTTTTTTATATATAAAAGATTTAAAGAAATGAAAGATATAAAGAAAAACGAAAGTTTGAGTCTTCAAGAAAACAAAACAAAGGCACAAATAATTCAGTGTTGCCACTTTGTTTTATTAACAGCTGTTTTTTATCTCAATTGTTAGCGATTTTTTAAAATAATCCACTGTAAAATAATCAAAATTGTTTTATTACTGTAATTATATAAGTTATTTTCAAATGAGATATAAATATTTAGCAGAATATTACGCTTAAATATATAAAAAAGAACAATGTGGGAGAGTTCATAACCTCTGCGATGTAGTAACATTTTCTTAAAATGTTGCAGCCTGTTTGTTATTTTGCTGACACTTCATTATTTTGCTGCGTGTTTTTTTGACATGTTACAAAAGAATCAAGGAAACTACATTTTGGAGATTGAAAACAGTACAACAATGCTTAATTTTGATGCCGTGAGTAGATAAAAGTCTTTTCGACCTCGGCAAAGCGCCGCGCGCCGGCGCCGAAAAACTGCAAAATGTTGGACTTTTTTTTATAGTTTTAGTCAGTTTTCACTATGAAGGAGTAGTTTAATCGAAAAATGATTCTATTAATTAATAAATTAGACTACATTTTATATTACTTAAAAAAAATCACCTTATTAATACTATTACTTTTAAATTTACAGCCCTTCAAAAATCAAATTATTTTTCAATATTTTCAAAATATGGTTGTTTTTAAGTTGGTTTTCTCAATTTTCCACCCTGAAGAGTTAATTCTCCATCAAAATGTATAAGAGCCAAGCTTCAAGTAGAATTATCATTTTATTATTCTATTGGCAAGAACCCAACTAAAATCGAGCATATTTGAAAATATTGAAAAATCACTCCATTTTTGAAGGACTGTAAATTTTAAAGAAATAAGTGTTAGAAAGGTGATTTTTTTTTTAATTAGTATAAAATTTAGTCTATGTAGAAGACAAAATGATTATATCAATTGATAAAGTTATCAATTAATAGAATCATTTTTTCGATTAAACTACTTCATAATGAAAACTGGGAGAAGGTCTGACAATTTGTGGTTCTTTGGCGCTCCATCAAGGTCGAAAACTTAGGTATTTTATTAATGAACCTACACCTACAACATATAAAAAAAAAAAACACTAACCACCTCTAAAAAACTACCCAATCTTTTGCAAGCGAACCCCCCTTTTTGTCGACAGATTGACTGGACTAGTAATAGAAAACATCTAAAATATAATCCACACTTATTCTTATAAGATTGTCGTCTTCTGATAGTATTGATGCTCTAAAATTATGGGTCATGAAATGATATAAAAAGTTCTGAAGGTATAGTAGTTTTTTTAAAACTACTATTTTAAAAAGGTCCTTCAATATTATTTAATCAGGACTGAAAATAAATCAATAAATTACATACATTTTTCTACTACAATTTTTTTTCAAAAATAAAATTTTTTTTCGACTTCCTTATAAGGTTAAATTGAACTCTGATAAAGTTTCTTTAACCTTCCAGGAAACCCCTGGAAATAATAAAATCAATTATAAAACTTTTTCCCCCTCACTTTATTTTCAACCCGCCTAAATTGATAAAGCAGAAAAAACGTTTTTTTTTATATTTTAAGAACAAACGATAAGGAAATAAAATTAGGGTTTTTCTGGAAGAAGTTAATGTTGATTTTGTTTTAAACTTATTTATCATTTATTATATTTAATTTTTATAAAAATTTTCTTTCGATAAAAAAAGGATTGATGGTATTCTTTATGTTTCACAAATAATTTTCTTTGAAATTAATAATATTTGGATGTATCTATAATTATTAATAATGTTATATAATTATCTATTTGTTTTGCAAATGTATTTAAGTAACCTTTCAGTTAACCTTTTGTCTACTGCTTTTGTAGTTTTTTTTTTGTTTTGTTTTGTTTTGTTTTAGTCCCGTTCAACAGCCTATAGGTCATATAGGGGGGATATCCAGCCACTTCACTCATCTACTCGATGAGATCATCAGTGTGAAACATGTCTTACCCCTCGGGGATTCGAACTCAAAGCCGTGGTTTAGACCTTGGTTTCAGAGTCGAGAGCGCTAACCTCTCGGCCACGTCCATAAAAATAGCTATAAAATCCCCTGATAATTTCTTCTGCTCTAAGGCCTGATGCACAATAAAGAGGCACCGAGTAGAGGCGTGGCGAAGGCGTGGTGAAAATCGTGACGTTTCTACGCCTCCTCTATCTTAACCTATGGGGCAATGCACACTGAGATGCTGAGGCACACGCCCTCTCGCCTCATCTACGCCTTTTCCTCACCTTTCGACTCAGTACTTTATAATTGACTTATTTCATTGTGCCTCATGGCTGCCCTTTCTGTAGGTCTTAGGTGGCTTTCACACTGAAGTAGCAAGTCGCAGGTTGCATGCGTCCTGAAAACACCGGATTATCTATGGAGTCAAGGTAATTGAACGAGTCTACACGCCGAATATGCAAGTGCGACGTGCATCCTGGATGCAAATGGCACGTGCTTTCAGGATGCACGTCACACTTGCATCTTCGGTGTGTAGGCTCGTTCAATTACCTCAACTCCTTAGATAATCCGGTGTTTCCAGGACGCATGCAACCTGCGACTTGCTACTTCGGTGTGAAAGCCGCCTTACATTCACCTCCGCCCCGTTGCCTCTTCTGTGCCTTAGGCCTAAGGGTAATCAAATACATATCTGCATTCTGAATAAAGGTAATAACTTAATTTTATAAATCATTAATTAAGATCAAAAAATTATACAGTATTAATTAAACTTTTATAGGAATTTTAATGAAAAAAAAATAAATTTTAGTCCAAGGAGACACCCCAAAGAAAAAGTTTATCATTTATGTGGTGGAGAAATTAAGGAATTAGGGGCTTGGAGGGGAATAAAGTTTGATTTTATTTGAAAAGTTAGGGTCGGGTACGGTGGTTAGGAATCCCTTATACCTTTACCCATTTCACCCCCTCGAAAAATTTCTTTATCAATATCGGTTACGATATATTGACCTGAGATAACGTCTAACCTAGAAACTTCCCTTTCATCTATCCCCTTTAATATTTACTGGATTTTTGAAAAAAATAAAGTGTCATTATTTACCTCTTACCCTTTTTAATATATTGATAAAATTCGAATAAATTATATTTTATTATATAGAAGTATATTTTCGCTATTTAATAAGTAAATCTCTTCTGCAAAATATCGCAAAAATTCGATTAGATAAGCTGTTTTAATCTTGTTGTCCCATATTGGAGGATCGCAACTGAGATGTTTTTATGTGACGCCGAAGAGCAAAATGTATGTCACCATTGCACGCAACAGCGTCACAGTGTAAAATGGGTCTTTTGCAATCAGTCTTTAAGTGTAACAATAAGAAATAGAGATCCCAACAAAAACACTTGTGTCAGAAAATAAGCCAAGTTGTGAGATCATTGGTTTAGCCAAATCTCCCCTTGTCCAAGTAAGTTCTACTATGTCCTAATTTATCCAATAAAATTAAGTGATGTTGTTTGTCTGTCCCTCTCTCTGTTCTCTGTACCTCACGAACTCTAACATTTTCTTTCCCAAATCACTCTACACGTTTAAATTTAAAAACATTTTCTGACTTAGCAATTATACAAAACGAAAATACTACGTTGTATTGTATACGACACTGCATAACATTTATATTTCTTTTAAAAAAAGATCTTAACATAAACCATAGGGGAAATATATATAAAATAACAACAAAATGTTTAACCAATTTGTGCTCAGTAACAAAAGTTTGATAAGTCAAGAAGCATAATTCTTAAGAGAACCCAGAATATTAAGATTTGATTCTTTTTAATCAAATATCAAAATAGACTGCCAATTAGTGTGGCACATAGCTTCCTCGCATCCTATCATGTACTTTATTGTTATATTAACATTAAAATTATTGTTATATTACTTTATTGTTATATTGTTTATTGTGAAAAAACTATTTAACAGTTTTAGCGAACTTTAACACTTTATAGCGGTGTCGCTGTTGGTTTAACTAAAAAATTGTATTTGAAAAAAAAATTCGTCTCATTGAATAGATAAAGTTAGATTTTTTTCCCGACCTAAAAATCCTTGGACGGATAACGTTGTCCAACGAACTCGTCCTAGGCATTGGTAAAATGAACATGTCTAACAAATTTCATCAAAATCGGTCGACATTTACTCAAGTTATCGTCGCACGTTTCATAATTCGCGGACACAGACCGACAGACAGACACGAGACCAAAAATGTTCCCGGATGTCTGAAACGGATTTCTGTCTTGGAATTTTTAAAATCGGAGACATATAAGTTTTTCGTTCTTAAAAGTGAACACAATGCTTCCTTTACCTTCGGTAAGCTCGGAAGCAAAATAAGAAAACAATTTTAGATCTTTCTAGCTTCAGAATTTATTTAGTCTGGCCGAAATTTCCTTTATTTATTACTTTCTCATATAAAGAGAAAGTATTGTGACCGCGCAAAAATTCGATTTAGAGATTTTGATGGCTTTACACGTTTTGAGGTCCCCTGAGTTCAAAAAAGTGGTTTTAAAAAAATGTCTGTCTGTCTGTCGTCTGTGCAGACGCCTGGAGCCTAAACTACTGGGCCTATTTTGACGAAATTTGGCATACATGTTCAGAAAAATCATACCCCGAGGTGAAATCGAGAAATGAATTTTAACTCCAAATTTGGGTGTGCTGACCCTCAGAAATCCTAAAAAACGTGAAAAAAAAAATCGAAAACGGTTTCGACGATTTTGATTTAAAAAATCTAAAATGTAGTCAATTTAAATACGAATCTAACGATATAAGCCGTTTTCCCTGTGAGCCCGGGTTCGATTCCCCACCCAGGAGAAGTTATTTTTATGATAATTTAAAGTATATTAACAAGCAGTAATGTATAGAATTTCCCAAGTGATTTGTTTTTTTTTTTAAGATGCTTATTTTATATACCTTAAATATAATCTGGCAAGTTCTCCGGGGCAAGTGGCCTGTTACTTTTGTAAATAATAATCTACTTTGTATATATACATAACTAGCTGAATACCCGTGCTTCGCTACGGGGTGTTTTATTTTCAATTTAATGGATTTATAAACTACCATCAAGAAACATTTAAATTATTTTACAAAGCGAGAATATCTCCTTTGATAAGATAATTTGCTAATATCCCAAATTAGTAATTCATTCCGACTAAATTTTTAAAAAGGAAAAGCAGTGGTATTTTCCTTCTGTACCCCTGTACCCCCCCCCCCCCCCTTCCGGTGTCATTTTACATCCTTTGGTTGAAATTGGAATTATCTTTTATTAATATACATGCTTACATCCAAAATAAGAGCTCTTTTTCAAGTATTAACTTCCTAACTTTTGAAGATCGGTCTGGGCTCAATTCCCCTTCTTTTCTTACTCTGTCCTTATGTTCCCCTTAGGGATAAAATTTTATAAAATCTCTATTGGTAGATTACAATATAATTTAGAAATTATTATACTACGTTTACACTCGTAGATTTTATTTTAGTATTTTAAAGAAGTGGTCATGATTAAGTTAGTAAAGGTTTAGGCACGGTAAGGCGTGATTTATTAATTATTGCCTTAATATCTAAAAATAAATCTAAATATTTTTTGACAGTGATTGAAAAGTAATTTCTTTAACAGTTCTTCCTACAGAAATTTCCACAAAACATAAAATATGTTCAGTAGTTTCTTCTGCAATTTTGGTTAAATATATTTTTTATGAAAAATGAAATAAGAATTTTGAAATCTATTTAGAAGCCCCGTTCTCAGCTCCATATAAAGCTACCAAATCTTTTATATCCTTTTTCACCCGCAGAATTAAGCTTAACATTGTACCCAAGAACCTCCAAAATCTATTCAGCCATTTGGACGTGATTGACGCACAGACAGACAGATATAAAATTTTCTAAACTTAAATTCGTTGTCAGGACTACTCATTCAGTGGAAATACCCCATATTCTCTCTCCACAGCTCGGGCCTCCATGTTCTCTAGTGGAGAGATAACCTTGTGTAGAGCTAAAATGTAAAATCAATAAAATAGATAATTGATGTACTAAAATATTATTTATGTATTAATATGTTTTATTCAATAAAGGTATTAAAAAAAAAAATAATAATAATAAAAATAAAAAAAAGAAATGAATAAATACAAAATTTTAGCCCAATCGGATAAATGTACAGACACAACAATTATTTTTTTTTTTATACATAGATATAGATATATTTTTCATTTTACCCCCCTAAATGTACATAACAATAATTGTACAGCACTCTTAAAGAGCTTTTCAACGGAATGCATCGTGAAGGGTTTTCATTACTTTAACATTTGTACCCCGTACCCCTGTGTATCAAAATCAAAATTTCGAAAATGCATGAAGTCAGTGACCTTCCCCTTTTCCCCTTGCTTTGAAGGTCAAGTGTGCAAATTTTCATTGAAATCGGAATAAAACGGTAGATTTAAATAAAGCACACACACGCACCCGTTCGCGCTCGCGCGCACACACACTTAGGTTGACATTTCCTTTTTACCCCTCTCCTAAATGAAAATAATGACAAAAACGTACATTACAATTACTTTTATCTTAAAGAGCCTTTCAACGATATGCACCATAAAGGGTACCTATCAATTACTTTGACATTTGTACCCCGTACTCCTGTGTACCGACATTTTAACTTTATAATCTCATGTAAGCAGTACACTCATAGACACTTCATTTACGTAAGATAAAAGACACTCATAGACACTCTTCATTTATATAAGATGTAGTTAAACATATTTTTCCATTTTACCCCCTCCTAAATGAAAATATGACAAAACTGTACATAACAACAATTACTGTACTTTTAAAGAGCTTTTCAACGATATGCATCATTAAAAGTATTCATTACTTTGACATTTGTACCCCGTACCCCTGGGTACAAAAATAAAAATTTCGCAAAATCCTTTCTTAGTGGATGCCTATGATATGAACCGAGTACATCCTCAAAATTTCAAGTCTCTCGGTTAAGCAGATTTTGCTGTGCGTTGATTCTATGTCAGTCAGTCAGTCAATCAGGACATTGCCACTTATATTATAGATTAATAAAGTATTTTGAATTGAATATAAACATATTCATTATCTATCGATTATTTTGACTTGTGAATAACTGAAACCAATAAATACAATATCAGGTCACATTATCGACTATTTTAGCGTTTAATCAAATGACAATATTGCAAATACATGCAATATTGACAATATAATATTGTATAACATTAGCGGAGGACAAAATTTAGAGTAGCCAACGCAATAATTAAGTTAATGTAAAAATATATCAAGAGATAAGAAAACTTAGTTCAAAGAAAAAAAAGGTCGGGATTTTACCTCGAAAGTAAAAACCTAAAAAACCAGGTAATTTCGATCAGAAGTGAGGTATTTTTAAGGTTTAACGGTGAACTCGATTTAGTAATTTTCTACTTCCACAAACAGTCCAAAACAACTTTTTCTTTTTTCTCCTCTTGGACTAAATAAAAGTTGAACAGTTATTTTTTGAAAAAAGAGAAAAAAGAAGAGCAAGAGAAAAAGTTAATTCTTTTACTTTTTTTAAAAAAAGTTTTTTTTTTTTTTTTTTGTTTTTTTTTTAAAGTTACTTTTCTAAGGTTCTTCTATTTCAAAAAGCTTGAAACCATAATAATGTTAATCGATATACTTTTCTTCTGTTTTACTCCTCTTTTACACAATAAATGGATAATTAAGATAATGAGTTTGGTGAGATAATTAAAAAGAATGGAATATGCTTTAATAAAGTTAGCGTTAAAAGGCACTAAAAAGATATTAAGTTCCAAAATGAAAAATAAGCTTCTTTTTATTTTCTTCAGCAAAATTGTTAATATGAATTCAAATTTCTATTTGAAATAATAAGATTCTTCTTTCAGTCCAAGAAACAGCGTTACAAGCTAGAATTTTGTGTACAAGTTAATCTTGTAGTGCCATTTAAGAATATATGCAACCGGAATTCCAGGATTTTTTTCATAAAAAAATATGTGAATAAGGGCCATGTCCCGCCTATTTTGGTGGACAATGTGATTTTCTTGATCCTGAGTCCAAAAATAGTTAGTAGACCAAAAATCAAGTTGTTGTTAGTTAGTCACTTGATAGGTTAGTAATTCAAATGTTACTTCTAATCAAAATGGTCACCTACTCATTGTACTCCGAAAATAAAATAGTGCCGCTGAGAGTAATTTCTTTTTCCTTCTTGTGATTTATTAAATCACCATTTATTTAATATTTTTTTTGTTTTCTTTTTAATGGAATTCTATTATATTGATATAAGCCGGGTTTACACAATCCAAGTATACTTGGTCCAAGTAACTTTGATCAAAACAAACCTAATAAGAAGTGGTTTGTATGACATGCGCAGTTATGTCACTCGTCACACATGTCAACAGGAAGGTTCCCTAACAGTTAGGTTTCATTGAATGTTTTAATACGGCGCAAATAGAGTTACAAACCCGTTCCAACCTGACAATGTTTTATTACAAGAACAATATTAGCGCATGCACATAAAACCTGTCCTAAACTATTTCCGAACGATCCGTAGGACGATGCAAAGGACGGTAAAAATAGGGGGGGGGGGGGGGGGGTTGGAACAAACCTAATATTTATCTGATGGGCACCATTTTTGTTTTCATCAAAGGCTAGTTGGATCCAACTCAACTTAGTTCACCATTGATACCTTGTTTACACGATCCAAATTGAATCAAAGCTGACTTGATTCAACTTGAGCTAACGGGGCTTTATTCTGATATCTTTGCGTTGATATCTATAAATTTATGCTGCAAATTCGAAGTTCTGTCTTACTGTGCAGAACCTCTGAATTTAGAGCTAACACAATTCCTAATTTTACTTTATCTAGAAAAAATCTTCAATTAGTAATTTATGTTAACTACTGGAGAAGAATTTTAAATGTTTACTTTCCAGTAAAAGCAAAGGTTTTGTCCTCTTTTATAGGGGTTAGTATAGAAGGACATAATCCTTGCTTTTTCCTTCTCTCATAGCATCCTAGGGTTGAAATTGGAAATATATTTTATTAATAGGTACTTACATCCTAAAGAAAAACCCTTTTCTAAGAATTATCCTCCTAGCTTCATATCCTTTCAGATTAGATCATTACTTTGTAATTATTATATTCATTAAGGTAATTCTTTATTTAAAAACCCCTATATCCCTTTGTCTTAATAGTTATTTAGACAAAAGAACATATTATAGAGAGTAGTATTATATCTCTTAGTCTAAATTATTTACTACGTTTCCATGAGTTTCCAAAATCGTTTTGAAAAATGGTTTCGGTATTCAAAATCCCATGGAAACGGTGATTTCAAAACGTTTTGAGTTTAAAGTCACATTTTTCGTATCAATCGTAGATAAAATAATATTAAATATACGCTAAGAAAACTGTAGAACTTATTATACTACACAGTTTTCTGTATAAGATTGAGTCTTACACTTGATAAGACTTAATCTTGAAATAGCTACTGCTTAGAACCAATGGGGGTCCTAAAGTGAAGAAGTTCCTTCTTTACATTTAACTACTACACCATAATGTGATATTTTAAAGTCATATAATTATACTTAATTTTTAAGATAGTAATTAATTAAATGCACATTTGATGTTCGTATTTATTTTTTATATCTATGAATGAATTAGTCAAGTAAAAAAAAAAAGAAAAAAAATACTCATTTAGTAACTGTAATTACAAATTTGTTCATAAAATATTTACAAAGCGTAGACATTGATACTATGAAAAAAAGTCAATTCAAAAGACTTTATACGTCCTTAGACCGTAAGAGCTTATACGTTACAATTTTTCTTCCTTAATTATAAGTTATAATAATAACATTTAAAAAATATAGAAAGAACGCTATAAATGGAATAAAGTGAACTTATACGAAAAACATGAGTAGAAAGGGAAGCAAAGATACTGAGTTTTACCATTAATAAGAAAAGGGATTCAAAAGACATTAGGGCAAACGTGCTCTAACTTTTATTTCTCCTCTTAGAGAAAGAGAGACACAGAAAATAAAAATAAAACACTTTATAAACAAAAGTAGAAAGTATACCATAGAATATATACATGAGGAGAAACAAAATGGTGAAGAAGCCAAACAAAATGACAGAGAGAATAGGATGAACTGACACATACATACAAATAATTTATGCAAAAATGGAGTAACCATAATATAATAATGTTTAATATATATATATATATATATATATATATATATATATATATATATATATATATTAGCAATGAAAATACTGTGTTTGCACACTGCAATTAGCTACACAATTTGTGTAAGTGAGAGACACCAAGGGATATGCCACGTAAAGAATGGCACATAGGAACTGTTCCAACATCAGACTTACGGCATCAAGATGTTGGCTCGGCATTACGCTATCTCCTGCATCGTTTCGTCGCGTCCGACTCATCAGGGGCCCGACGATGCCCACCCAACTCTGGATCTATACCAGACCAAGATGATCAGATATAGGACTTATCAGAGACGAGCGTGCTCTCACACCGCCATATTTGATCTTCTTGGTCTGGTATAGGTCCAGAGTTGGGTGGGCATCGTCGGGCCCCTGATGAGTCGGACGCGACGAAACGATGCAGGACATAGCGTAATGCCGAGCCAACATCTTGATGACGTAAGTCTGATGTTGGAACAGTTCCTATGTGCCATTCTTTGCGTGGCATATCCCTTGGTGTCTCTCACTCACACAAATTGTATATATATATATATATATATATATATATATATATATATATTAGCAATGAAAATACTGTAGCTACACAATTTGTGTAAGTGAGAGACACCAAGGGATATGCCACGTAAAGAATGGCACATAGGAACTGTTCCAACATCAGACTTACGGCATCAAGATGTTGGCTCGGCATTACGCTATCTCCTGCATCGTTTCGTCGCGTCCGACTCATCAGGGGCCCGACGATGCCCACCCAACTCTGGATCTATACCAGACCAAGATGATCAGATATAGGACTTATCAGAGACGAGCGTGCTCTCACACCGCCATATTTGATCTTCTTGGTCTGGTATAGGTCCAGAGTTGGGTGGGCATCGTCGGGCCCCTGATGAGTCGGACGCGACGAAACGATGCAGGACATAGCGTAATGCCGAGCCAACATCTTGATGCCGTAAGTCTGATGTTGGAACAGTTCCTATGTGCCATTCTTTGCGTGGCATAGCCCTTGGTGTCTCTCACTCACACAAATTGTATATATATATATATATATATATATATATATATATATATATATATATATATATATATATATATATATATATATATATATATATATATATATATGTATATATATATATATAAACAAGAAAACACGACCGCGAATATGTAACAATAATTGTAAAACACAGGGTTCGGGCACAAAAACACACATCACATGTTGTGAGATACATTTTTCAAATACCCAACGTTTCAGCTTTATTTAAAACATTGTTCATGGTATCAATAACTAAAGAAATTTAGAAATATTAACAATAAGGTGCAAGAGGGGGCCGGTGTAGCCGAGGGGTTAGCACACTCGACTCTGGAACCAAGGTCTAAATCCCGGCTGTGAGTTCGAATCACAGCGGGGTGAGTGATCTCATCGATTAGATGAGTAAAGTGGCCGGATAACCCCCGTCCTGTAATGACCTAATAAGCTGTTGAACGGGACTAAAACTACAAAAAAATAAAAATAAGATGTAATAAATAGTCTAGGAGATAGCGTGCAAAAAAGTGTCTGACTAACATAAAGCTAGAATTTTGTGTATAAGCAAATCTTTTGGTGCCTTTTAGGAATATGTGGTAGGCTAAGTTCGTCTGTGAATTTAATTTTATTCTGCTTGTCGGTTCGTTCACGTTTTAAGTTTAAGGACCCCTATTTTGTAATGCAATTATTTTATACGTAGAGTTATGTTTCGCCCTTCACCATTGGGCCAACAAATTACTAAAAACAAAAATTTTTTTTAGTTTTAAATACCACCCCCCCCCCCCCCCGTTTTTTTGCTTGGCGTAAACCCCCCCCCCCCCTCCCCCTGAAGGAACGAAAGGGGGCTGTTACCTGTTACTCAAATAACATGTTATTATAGCAGAATAGTAATAACATGTTACCGACAAATAACTGTTATTACCTACCTCTACTGGTCTCTCCCACCTTGTACAGTTAGTTTAAGTCATAAAAACTTGTAAAATATGAAGCTAGTAGAGACTTCACTGTTACTATAGTCAATACTTAGTCCAGGAGATAGCGGGCAAAAAAGTATCTGACTAACAACAAGCTAGAATTTTGTGCATAAGTTAATCTTTTGGGGCCTTTTATGAACATGTGGTTGGCTAAGTTCGTCTTTGGGACAAAGCTTGGCAATAGACATTTGAAAAAATCAAACCGGTGGAGAGCGGCCTTGTCCCGCTCTTTTTGGTGGACATTGTGATTTTTATGATCCTAAATACGAACTTAGTTAGAAGACCATAAATCAAGTTGATGTAAGTTTGTCACATTAATAGGTTAAGTCAAATATTACTCCAAATCAAAGACGTCACCTATCAAGAGACAAACTATCATCAACTTGATTTATGGTCTACTAACTAATTTCGTACTCAGGATCATGAAATTCGCATTGCCCACCAAAAAGGCCGGGGCATTGCCGCCGTCCGGAGGACTTGATAAGTAACTTATAAAGAGTGAAAGTTGAAAAGAGCTCTTTTTACTCTTTGTAAGTTTTGCAAGAACGAAAAATATGGAACATTAAAGTGGTGTAGAAAATTAAATGTAATAGTGTCATGTATATTATGTTTCAATAAATGTTCATTTTATTTATTAATGTTAGCCTGGGAAATATCGCTCAGATATCCATGGAATTGCACCAGAATCATTCTAATGTTTATTGTTAATAAACAAAAAAACAGGAATTACAATATGTCACTGAAATGGACTTGACGCAAGTGGTTTCTATTCTTTAAACGACACATAATCCTTCGATGTGAATAAGTAGGATTAAAAAATACGCTAGAATGCGTCTGAATGATAACGAACACTATGTGCGCACCACAAATTAGCTGACGTTGTTATAATAAATATGGTATCTTTTAGCTGAAGTTAAAAGAGAAAAATTTGATTTTGATTGTTTTCCGAACTACGGATGTCAAATATAATAGTACATTACGCGTCGAGTGCGGAAAGTAGCATTTTGCATGCAAGTGTGGAGTTTGCACCCGAGCGACAGCGAGGGTAGTAAAACCACACGAGCAATGCAAAATGCCGTTTTCGCACGAGTTGCGTACCGCACGTTATCTACGATTGTTAGATTAAAAGAATAAATACAGAAACAAATAAACTTGCTGTATATAAGTTCGTATCTCTCTCTTGATAATGATGGCATTAATTCATTAGTTGTATTTTTTGCCGAATTAATTATTTCTGAAGGATTATTATTCTCCACATTTTTGTCAAAGTCACTTGATTCACTCATTGTTTTTCACTAAAAACTCGATATAAACAGTTACTTTAATAAAAGAACACCAAATTAGTTTTGTTAAATGTAAACAAACTCACTAATCGTGCGTAAAGATGAAGAATTCATCTTCTTTACCGCACTAGCGTGGTAAAGAAGAGGAATTATTCAGAACTATGAGACGCGCATGCGCAATGAATACAAGTACGTAAAGAATCACTTTCTACGCATCTAAACAAAGATATAATGTTTATATTTCGTATCAATCGTAGATAAAAGAATATTAACTAAATTTCGAGAAATAATAGTAAATAAATGTTGAAAATTGGTTTAAAAAAAAGAAATAAAGAAAAAGAACTCTAACCATCTCTTACAAAAGATACAAGGAAAATAAAATGTAAATATCAAAACATTCAACTATGTAAATGAAGGGAAAAATTCAATCTGTTCGATTTAAAAGAATGGAGGGAGAAGGGTAAATATAATAGAATACGGCTGATACAAGATGAAAAGTTAATGTTTAAAGGCTATTGAACTTATTTTTATAAAATATTGCTTGAGGGAATTTTTTGTTTGGTTATTTCTCTGAAAACTAAAATCCTTTACCGCATGAAGAGGCTTAAGGGATTATAAGACATGTTTCAGGATCATAACTTTAACCTAGAGTAAATCTTCTTTAACAAGTAATCCCAACAAACTTCTATTTATCTTTACAGATATAACAATATTATAAGGCTTCTGAGAAGAAGTATGAATATGATATAAAATAAAAAACACTGCCAATTGGTGTGGCACATAGCTTTCTCGCATCCTATCCACGTAATTTATTGATTTTATCTAATTATTGTCTAATTTGTTTAATTGTTTCCTCCGTTCTTTTGATCTGTCCAAATTGCTCGGGTGTTTTACGTAATTTAAAGTATCAATTTAGCAAAAGTTAAAGAGGGCAGACGGTTCAAATTTATCTAGGGCTATCTACGGGCTGCTTTCGACAAACTATAAGAGTTTCATACAAATCAGATAAGTACTTTTGAAGCTATAGGTGTAAATAAATGCATGTTTGTGCGCATGTTGAAGAGAAAGAAATGATCGTAGAAAGTTGAAACTTATATGGAACCAACAATGAGCTAATTATGACCTACCATCCAAATTTCATTAAAATTGGACGTGTAGTTTTTAAGATACGTTGGTTCGCAAAAATTGAACGACAGACCGACAGACAGACACGGAACCAAAAATGTTCCCTGATGTCTGAAACTGATTTCTGTCTTGGAATTTTTAAAATCGGAGCCATAAAAGTTTTTCTTTCTCAAAAGTAAACACAATGCTTCCGTTACCTTCGGTAAGCTCGGAAGCAATATGGTAAAAAGACTATATATTTTTGTATATTAAATAAAAATAGTCTGCAAATTAGTGTAGTACACATAGCTTCCTCGCATACTATTTGGTATACTTTAATGATTTTATGCTATTACAACCTATTAGTGTCGTTTTTAAAATCTGTCAAACTTGTTTTTTGAAGGTAACGGAAGCTATGTGATCGTTCTAAAGAACGAAAATATTATGTCTCCGATTTCAAAATTTCTAAGACAGAAATCCGTTTCAGACATTAGGGAACATTTATGGTTCTATGACCGCCTTATACGAAAAACAATATAAATATGGTATCGATGACTCATCGTGGTCAGTCGATCACTGATTTTAATGAAATTCAGATGGTAGGTCAAAATTAGCTTATTTGGTCTCATATAAGTTTCAACCTTCTGCGCCCATTTGTTTTTTTCTGTTTTCTTCAATGTGCGTACAAACATACATTTTATTTCTAAAAATATAGGTAAAATTTTTAAGATAGTGCTAGTGCATATAAGGAAGAGAATAAAATGGGCGCAGAAGGTTGAAATATATATGGGACTAACAATGGGCTAATTATGACCTACTATACAAATTTTATTAATATCGGACGAAGTAATTTTTAAGATATGTTGGTTCGCAAAAAATAAGCGATAGACCGACAGATAGACAGACACTAAACCATACATTTTCCCTGATGTCTGAAACGTATAACGTAGATTGTTACTCCCCTTATAAAAAAAAAAAAAAACAAAGGGGAATAACAATCTGAAGGAGGTGTACAGAATGTTCTTCTTTAGACTGTTACTTCCCTTATATAAACAGGAGTATGATATTTCTTTGTCCCAAAGTGCACGACTAAAACATCCCTTTGTCTTAATAGTTATTCAGTCGAAGTCATTTATATTTTAAAAAAACAAAACAAATAAGGCGCGTTTGACGTAAGTACGTGAAGCGATAATCGGATAATGTCTGTTTCTGTACGATTAGGTTAAAATTATTAAAATAGATGCATATTCCTTTAATACACTTCAAGACCTTAAAATTGATATATAACCATGTCATGGTGACTTTTTTTAGTCACCTGCCATATTGACCGCCATCTTGAAAGTATTAAGTGCGAAATTTTAATAGTTGCATATTCTTTTTCTACACATTAAGACCTTGAAATTGATGTATAACATGTCATGGTGACTAACAACTTTTTTTAGTTTTCCCACCATATTGAAAATATTAAGTGTAAAAAATCCAAAAAGCGTCCAGTTGTCATAAATGCCGAGATGAACCTGAGTGCCGAATTTCATGATCCTAGCTATAGTAGTTTATAAATCGAAACATGCCAACGGACAGACAGACAGGCAGAAACTTAAAACATAGGGGAACAATGTAATAGAGAACCACTTTTTGAATAAAGATAAATTTCTGATATGAATATCAAAATAGATAAATTATATAATGTTCCTTATTTTTATTATTAAACTAATATGTTACAAATTTACATTGAAAATACATCTAATTGTCTTTGATATTAATTAGTTTCAACGTAATTTCCTCTATTGAATATTCTTGTTTTAAGAATAAATTTACGTTTAAAACATGAGAAAACGAGTTGAGTTTAAGAAAATCAATATTCAAAAAGGCTTTTTGTAACCAAGTATTCACGCCTTGCTTTCCCACCTTCTATAACTTTATCACTACCTCATTAAAAACAGCTTTTAAAAGCTTTATACAGCCGAGGTACATGTGAGCGTATGAATATTCAAGGGCGAACAACACCCAAGTCAATATAAGTATATTAAGCATTTTAAGTCTTCATAATACGAGTATAACAGCTGAAACCAAGTACCTAACTCTTACCTTTAAACTTGAAATTTCGGGTCCTATTTTATGGCTTAAGTTAACGGGATATTTGAAACTTACTAAAGACTATATAAACTTATGTTTATAATCGATATAGTTATATCGGTACTTCTTCAGATTGTTACTCCCCTATGTTGTTTTATAATATAAATAACTATTAAGACAAAGGGATGTTTAGTCCCTTCTACTTTGGGATAAAGGAATATCACACTTCTATTTTTATAATAGGAGTAACAGTCTAAAGAAGAACATTCCGTACACCTTCTTTAGAATGTCACTTCTCTCTGATTTTTTTAAAAAAGGGAGTAACAATCTAAAGAAGTGCCGTTATGTCGCATAACAAAGACAAAAGCTTCAATTTGAGCTATGTTTAGTCAAGTAACATACATTCAAAACCATTAATGAGTAGATAATATGAAAAAATAAAAATTTATTAAAAAAAAAAATAAAAATTATGAATGCTACATGAACAGTTAACATAATGCATATTATAAGCAATGTACATTTATGATTTATAAGTATTGATCAATTTTTATTTTTTTGTTGAAAGAAAAATTTGGTAAAACTAATATTTTTTTAGGGTCCGTAGGCAAAACCAAGAACCCTTATATTTTCCTACGTGTGTCTGTCTGTCCGTCCGTCTGTCGCCTGCTCTCACGGCTACACCTTTTGTCCGATCACTTTGAAATTTGGCATGAATGTGTATAGTACCTACTCACACATTTTAAAAGTCTAGCGACTTTAAAAATAGACGGCCAATTGGTGTGGCACATAGATTCCTCACATCCTATCACGTACTTTATTGATTTTATACTTTTTGAAAACATCATTGTCTAATTTGTTTAATTGTTTCCACCGTTTCTTTAATCTGTCAAAATTGTTTTGATTTTTCACATGAATCAAAGTATCAATTTAGCAAAAGTTAAAGAGCGCAGACGGTTCATATTAATTTGGGGATTTTTGTGAGTTACTTTCGATAAACTCTAAAAGTTTCATACAAATCAGATAAGCAATTATGAACTACCACACAAATTTCATTAAAATCGGATGTGTAGTTTGTAAGATATGTTGGATCGCAAAAATTGAGCGACAAACCGACCAACACCAAAAATAAACCACACATACACAGAAACCAAAAATGTTACTTCATTTCTGAAGCGGATTTCTGTCATAGAATTGTAGAAATCAGAGACAAAATATTTTTGTTCTTTGGAACGATTCTTGGAACCTCGGAAGCAAAATTATAATTTCCTTTGTCGTCGTTCACAATTATATAAATTCCTTTTCAACCATAATAAATAAAATTAATATTTATAAAAGCAAGAAAATTCTAAAAATAAAAACAACCCTGTTTTTAATCCAGGCTTCAAAATTAATATATTTCCACTTATCCAATCCATTATAAAACCAACTTAAAATATTGATCTACATAAGCGAAACATCATTTTTTAATATAATCTACTTATATGTAGAATATAATATGTAAATTCAATTGCAAAACTCTATATTATTTTTACATATTACATATACTATATAAGCTACATGTACCATGTAATATTATAATATCTTTGAAAAATATCTTGCAGCAAAAATATACTAAATATTATTAGATAACATGTTATATAATTTTCTTGCGAAGGTAAAATGTATTTGAAGCAGACTTCCTTTTGAAAATTCATTTTTTCTTAATACATTCTGTTAGAGTTAAATCTTCATATATTTTCTTCAAAAATCCCTTTATTTATACTCACATATATATATATATATATATATATATATATATATATATATATATATATATATATATATATATATATATATATATGTGTATATATATATATATATATATATATATATATATATATATATATATATATATATATATATGTGTATATATATATATATATATATATATATATATATATATATATATATATATATATATATATATATATATATATATCTATATATATATATCTATATATATATCAGGAGTGCTCCTCTATATTTTTCTCCTGCACATTAATAAAACTAGTGTTATTTTTGTTTTATTAATTTGTCGGTAGTGCTTTTGCTTGTAACTAATTTTTTACCTGCAGACAGACGTATATGCTTTTGACATATTAAAGAGAAGCAAGGTATTTATTTTGTTCCACGTTATTTCATTTCCGTTTAGATAATATGTTATTAAAGATTATATTTCTACGTAAATAAAAATATTTCTCAGTAAACATTTTTTTAACGGAAGCTATGAGATCGTTACGAAGAACGAAAAAATGTAATGACAATACCTTTTTTTATTGTTAATTTCCAAATGATTAATGTTAATTTCTTTTTTGGGTTAGTAAACCAATTATTTTTGATTCCGAGCTATGTGATCGTTCTGAAGAACGATAATATTTTAGGTCTCCGATTTCAAAAATTCCAAGACAGAAATCCGTTTTAGACATCAGGAAACACTTTTGCTTTCGTGTCTGTCTGTCGCTCAATTCTTGCGGACCAACGTATCTTAAAAACTACACGTCTGACTTTAATGAAATTTATATAGTAGGTCAAAATTAGTCCATTGTTGGTCTCATTCCAGTTTCAAACTTCTGCGCTTATTTGTTTCTTTTCCACATGCGCACAAGCATAAATTTATTATACCTATATCTTCAAAAGTAGACATCTGATTTTTATAAAATTTGGATGCTTTGTGAAAAGTAGACCGTGGTACAACCATCTGCTTTTTTTTAACTTTTGTTAAATGGATACTTTAATTCAAGTAAAGAATCAACACAATTTTAACTGATTAAAATAAAATGGTTGTGCGCAATTATACAGGCGTTATATATTTTTTTGTAATCTACTCTTTAATACCTTTCACACAGATACAGGCAGACTGACAGACAGACAAACAGACCGACTGACAGAGCTGTTATATAAGGTTTTTTTCGTACTTTGTACAGAAACCTAAAAAAAATGTAATGCAGGGCGGCGCGGCGTGAGTGCATACCCGACCCGTAACGCACAGCTCCGAGCACGAGCGCTCCCTTTACGGCACTGCTCTGTGCCTCCCAGATCAAAATAGTAATATAAAAATGGTACCATTTTAAAGCTAATAATATTTGCTACAACATTTATAAGAACCCTTTTTTTTATTATATCACATTAAAAAGTTATATAGTAAAAAGTGTATAGATTCTATGCCTTAAAACTCAATTTTTTTTAGGTTTATTGTATCGTACAGCCTTTAATATTAGTTTTACAACAAAATTGACTCTTGTTGTAATTGTAGTACTATTATAGACAAACAAAAATAAAAAAATAAAAATATTTTTGGACGAATAATAACAGAGCTATACGCGTTACAGCTAAAGACGGCAAATAGCAACTTCAAAGGGGCCTAGAGGGGAAAGCACAAGGGGGAGAAGTGGGGACTTTAGAGAGAATGTACCTCTTATAATGGTCTATCATCCAGATTTCCCCTAATTAACTGCAGGTAAAAACCTTTATTAACTGGGCTAAATTATTGAAAGTAAATTAAAACCAGAACTGCTGAGAGGATGTAGATCAAAAATTATTAATGCTTTATATGCCAAACATCCGCTAATGCATAGTGTATCGAATGGATTCAAAAAACACCGCTTGAATCTCACTCCTATTTTAATGTATCCTAATTTATAGTGTTTAATTTAATTACTTCGAAAGATTACTACGAATGTTTAGCGTTAGTCTATTCAACGATCAATTTCATCATCTAACATCATTCGGTTACAACATTTCCTGGTTATTGATGTAATCGTTCAAATGAAACATCAGTTTCGCGTATCTTTAATAATTTTCACATTTGCATGATCTAACTCATTAAGTTTGCACGTTGCCTTTCTAACACATAATATTTACGAAATATCGAATGTTTTCAAACTAACATTATATGGTATCATGTAAATGATTTGGTTTCATATCATACATTCAAGAATATATTATAGTTGGATTCTCTTCAATGGTTTTATTTGTATATTATGTATTTAACTCTTTCAGTTTCAATAATGATTTTAATCTCTAATACGAATTGCTATAAATATATTACTGTAATCAGATATCGTTTTATAATTTAAAAATCGGTTTGAGACAACTCAGACAAACTTTCTCAATTTCGAGTTCATAATTACTTAGCCCAGACATTTCCATTTATTAGTTTTCGATTTTTCGTTGGTACATTTAATTATTATTGAAAATTTTATCAAAATTTATCATAAAAATTACTTTTCTTCAGCGGGGAATCGAACCCGGGCCTCTCTCCACCCGCGTTTAAAGCTATTATCTCAGGAACTAGATTATTCCCGGAGTAAAAACAGCATATATCGTTAGATTCGTATTTAAATGGACTACATTTTAGAATTTTTTAATCAAAATTGACTGTTTAGCAGTTTAGCATGACAACGAGTAATTATATAAACGAGCGTAGTGAGTTCTTCTTTTAAGAGACTTAAGCTTTAAAAATTTATGTTTTTTGTGCGCTGGTTTGTCTAACGATTACTGGTGTGAAACTTAAGCGATTTGAATAAAATTTGGCACACAGGTACATCTCATTATTTGGGACAACTGTATAGATTTTGGAAATTTCACACTTAAAATTTATAAAATGGCAGCCAATATGACGGACAACTAAAAACATTTTATTGACCTTGAACGTAGTAAAAGAATGTGTAATTATCGTTACAAAAATTGCATATTTTAATGGCTTTTTTTTATACATATAAATATAGCCAATATAAGGGGTGTTAAAATAACAAAATTTCTAATACGGCATGACATGATATACATCGTTTTAAAGGCCTTGAAAGTAGGGAAGCATGTGCAATTATTGTTACAATAATTGCATATTTTAACGCTATACATTTTTTATAAATAATATAGCCGACATAAGGGATGTTGAAGAAAAGTTTTTGATTTACGGCATGACATGTCATTCTAAAGCTCTTTTTAAGTAGAATAATAATGAAAAAATGTTCCCCCGAAAAATATTTCCTGGTAGCCATATTGAAAAAAAGTATGGCCGAGCAAAATGAACATTTTTCTATGCGAGTTTTTTATGCACATAAACCTCATCAGTGTTGGGAGAAACATTTTAAATTAATTAATATTAAATATTTTATACTAATTTGATTATTTTTTGCAGGGGCGGATCCAGGGGGGGGCGAGGGGGGCGACCGCCCAGGGCCCCGCGCCTTGGAGGGCCCCGCGCCATAGAAAATTAAAATAGAGTACTTATACCTTATAGGCAAATTTATAGTTCATAGTGAAGATTGTCCGCGGGGCCCCGTGCTATGTACCAAACATAAAATATTAGAATTATAAAATTCAGTCGAATATAGTGTACATGGTAGAGCCTAATACCTAACTACCTTTTCGCGGGGCCCCTCGCTATAAAAAAAGTCAAATTAATAAGTTATAATATATAGATTAATTTCTTTTATGTTTAAGATAGCCCGCGGGGCCCCGCTCCATATAAAATTAAGTGAGTTAACGTCCTAGTGTTTTCTCACCCTCCCCCTTTTCAAAATGGTGACGATTTTGTTATTTATTCTGTGGGGTAAATCTTCATTATGTGCCCCACCTATATCTAAACGTCCAATTTAATTCGTTTTTTTTTTTCAAACTGTTCCTTTTTACATTACAAAAACGATTTCGGTTGTAGCATGTATTCAATTTTTTTTTAATTTTAGGAAAAAGTATGGAAGGTTATGGTAAGTTTAGGTTGAGTTAGTACTTTTTGACCTGACCTAACAATAACCTTCTATCATTACCCTATAAAAAGTGACATTTCGTGTATTTTTTTTAAAACAAATAAATAAAACACTGAATTTATCGAGATACTACATAACCTTAATCGTTTAAGAATGTACAGAGATATGTAAAAAAGACAAATCCTGTAAAAAGGAATAGTAAAAAAAACTAAGTACATATATCGGACAGTACGAAATAATTGGGCCAATTAGTGTAGTTATAGCACCAATTGATGTCAAAGAGAAACTTCACCTCAGAGATGCATAAAAACGCTGTTTTGAGAGGTCATATTTACAAAATTTTCAGGGGGAGGACCCCCGGACCCCCCTTAAAATATTGTCTTTGAAAATTAAACTAAAAACGTGGCACTACGATGGAAAGTTATAAGCTGAGAATATGAATTCTGGGAGTAAATTTAAAGTGCTCGAGTGTAGATTTTAAATTATAGGACTGATCGCAAATAACACAGCTTAACTTTTTATTTACAATAATAATTTAACCATAAAACCCAAAATATCATGAAGAAGAATAAATAGTCAAGTATATTAGAGCTTAATTATTACAATAAAAATTTTTCTTTTCGATTATGTTTGCAAAGAAAATGATGATTAGTTGAAAACTATTATAATGTGAGGGGTTAACCTATATGTTCAAATAATATGTTAAGATTAAAATCATGAACAGAATTGTAATTATTTTAAAAGTTTTGAATTATTTTGAGAGCAAAAACGTTTGACTGGCCCTAAGTGGATCAAGTTATAAGTGGTTTATTATTAAGTTACTTTATTGTTTTTTATCAGCAATCCCCGCTCTATCCTAGGGGGCCCCGCCATTTTGTCTTGCCCAGGGCCCCGCAAGATCTAGATCCGCCACTGATTTTTTGTTGCAGGTAAATTTTCCAGAAGATCATTTAATAACGATTATTTCGTTGATTTTTCATTGGATTAGAAAGCGAGAAAATATGTAACAGCTTTTAACTGGTCTATCCTGATTGTTTTTAAGGTAATACGTTTAATGTAATTTTTTAATCTAATTTTTGTATGGCTTTTTCCAAAGATGTTCGGATATTCAACTTGTGGCACTTCATTAGATTGTTACTCCCCTTATAAAAAACCAAGGGGAGTAACAATCTAAAGAAGATAGTCGGAACGTTGTTCTTTAGACTGTTACTCCCGTTATAAAAACAGAAGTGTAATATTCCTTTGTCCCAAAGTACATTAGACTAAACATCCTTTTGCCTTAACAGTTATTTAATCAAAGTCATTTATTTATATTTTTTAAAAAAAACATAGGGGAGTAACAATCTGAATAAGGTGGTCTGAATGTGCTTCTTTAAACTGTTAATCCCCTTATGAAAACAGAAGTGTGATCTTACTTTCTCCCAAAGTACATTGGACTAAACATCCCTTTGTGTTAACAGTTATTCAGACAGTATTTTAAGAAAACATAGGGGAGTAACAATCTAAAGAAGTACCAAACTTGGTATGCCAGACTAAAAGTAGAATCGAAATTAAAATTAAAACCATTGCGAAGTATGGGCATCCAGCTAGTTTCTTGTAAAAGTATTTTCTGTAAATACAATTCTAACTTTTAACATGTTTAAAAAAAAATTTTAAGTCTCATTATAAATTGATAATAATTTGTATGTATTTTAACACAAAAATGCAATTAGTATTTAAGCATTTTACCTTGATTTATAGTAAAATCATAAATTTAATTGTGGTGGAGGTTCTAATATCCTTAAAAGATAATTGCTTAACCCTGAGAGTAACACGTTGGGTCTCCGGAGCCCACGAGCTGCTTCAATCCCCCCTCCTATTCGTCGATTTTAATTTCAATTCTGATATTCCTCAAAAATTTTGTCGTGAAAACAATGTCACTCAATTCGGATCTACACGCCTATTGCAACGTCAGTATTTTACAAAAAACTAAAACAAAACAGGCTTAAATGTAAGGTTTTGTAGGCCCCTCGAGCCGAATGTTACTTACCTATAAAATTTCTGTATGTATATTTTTTAAAAATTTAAATTATTTCTATAAAATATATTATTTTAATATTATCATTTTTCCCTAATATTGTATTTTTGCATAAAATACTTGCATATTAAGCGAAGAACCCTATCCCCTGCCTCATCTATTTGATAGGTCTTGGAAGCCTAGGGTGTTTAACAGGCGCTAAAAAACAACGCGTTACTGCTAAAAAAACAGGGTTACAGTTTTCTCTTAAACTGCTCTTTCTAGACTCATGAGAGCTAAGAAGTTTAGTATGCCTTCTGCATAAAAGAATTTGGGGTAGGGAGTGATCGTGTGGCATAAGTCACTTTCACGGCTATTCGGTCATCAATGAATCGAGAGCAGCTCGAGGTCGTGGGTTCAATCCCGCACGATGATACTTTGATTTACATGGCTCATTAATGATTATATCTTGGTGGTATATTGAATAGTGGTACATTGTAGTTGTAACAACAATTGATTTGACATTGATTTCAATATCATATATAGCTACATCTTAAATTAAAGATAAGTTGATAGAGTGTCTATCAAGTTAGAGAACAAGTTGAAACGTTGCCGATCTTAATAAAACTTTTGTAGTTGACATTTTCATGACTTGGCTGTGCTACATAACTCGAAAAGCGTTACTAAAAATCTAAGCCAAAAAACGATACCGGTGTAACAAGGAGTTAGAAAGATATAGGAGGAGAGCACAGTGCACAGTCTGTCTCCAGCTGGAGGGCCTCCCTCTACCGCGCTTCGTAGGGCCGAAGAAAGTCGAAAAGATTTATACGTGTAATAGGGAGTTAGAAAAATACAGGAGGTGTGCAGTTAGGTATTCTTCAGAATTTTCTTTCTTCGTGCACAACATATGTTCGATTTAATTCCTAATATACAAACGCAAAAATCTGCATGCTCAAATTTTTTGACATTTTCATGTCTTTACTTAGCCACATAAACTCGAAACGCGTTACCAAAAAACGACACCAAAAAGCGTTACATGTCTTGCAGACTCGTATACAAGCAATGTTTTTATACGTAATACCCTGAAGGGTCCACAGCTCTAAATTAAGTTAATGAAAGGTACCCTACAACCAATTTGCTATTATTAAGATAATTGCCAATTACCTTTTGTCTAGTGTTCCATGGCATTTAGCATTAAATTAACTATTAGTATAATAACAGTGATCTTAGGTTTATCGAGACAGTGTTTTCCAAATTCAAAATCATATATCATCCAGACTATAAAATAAAAACTTTGCATTGCATCAATTTATTTTTATATGGCCAATCAACTTTTTTTAAAGTTAAAAACAAATTTATTTTTTTATCTCCATCGGCTATTATGGAATTTTTCATACGTCACATATTGTGAAAAAAAACTTCTCCCCCACCCCTCCCCCCCCCCCCAAAAACAAAAATACTACTGGCCACCATTTTGAAACGGCTGTTTTAGTTTCATTAATTAGAAAAGAAACTCGAAACTAGAATGGATCTAACTATATTGATTCTATCTGTAAATACAAGAGTGCCTTGGTCGTTTATTAAACGGTTGTGAATAGAAATGTATACAAATTTGATAGGTTTAGATTTAGATAGTAGTTTTGAAAATTCTAAAGTTATATATATATTATATGATGTATACTTTTATTTAACTTGCAATGTTTGTATGTATGTATATATGTTTGGGTTAAATCTTGCAACTGAATTTTAAAGCTGTTATCCTCAACCGATTGAATTGAAATTTTGTATACACGTTTAGTTTGGATGGCAATGCATAGTTAGCTAAGTGATGTCATTCTAAATCCAATATGGCAGACAGCCCAATATGGCGGACTAGTTATTTCTTAAGCACGCCCATGATATGGGTATCAAATGAAATGGTTTGCTGAGAAGAATATGAATAAAAAAAGCTTGTTTTTAAAAATGTTTTTTTAATAAATAATAATAGTAGTTATTTTCAGTCATAAATATTGTTTCTGTTCCGAAAAATTCGGTGCTCCAATTTTTATTTTTGACTCTTCATTTTTGACGTTCTGAAAAACATTGAGGTCGCGTCAATAGATATTCAACGAAAAAGGTCAACAAATTCTGTTTTTTGCGAATATCTCGCTTCCTATGGCTCGGACACCAATCAAGGTGGTTATCAAAATTAAAAATAATAAAATTTCCCACAAAAAAAAGTATCTTTAATTTTTTACGTACAATGGACATTTTACGGAATGTAGGACAAAGCAGCATCCGTCGCCCTACCACTTTTTACGTATTTCTACAAATTAATATCTCGCTTCCTAGGGCTCGGAGACTAAGTAAGGTGATTATCAAAAAGAAAGATTAATAAATTTCGTACAAAAAAGGTTTCAGAAAACCTAAAATGACTGGACTAACAAGCAAATTATTTAAACATTTTTATATTTATATTAAAAATTCTTCTCCTTTAGACCATTGTGAATTCCTTGATTAATAAAGGCATTCTAGTGATTCCCAAGGAAGCCAATGTTGAAACTTTAGAGATGCAAAGACTTATTGTTCCAGCTTTAGTCTGATTAAAACCAGTCGAAGACTGAATGAAAATCTTCTTTGACACGAGTTATACAAGGTGTGGTGGAACTTCCTCACCGGGGAATGAAGTCAAGGCACAACGTGATTAGAATCGCGGGAAATTTTAGGGTAAAGGAGGGAACTTTATTTACAACTTGCATAACAGTGAGAAAGGAGGAAAGGGGTGGTGTCAAGATTTTACCGGGATAAGTTCAAACAGAAGTGTTCAAAGTTTCAGAGCGTAATTAAAACCAGGATGGAAAGGTGAGACTTTATTTTTGGACTTTTCCAATATTGATTGAAAACTAACCACTTTAATTCCATTTGGATAAAGTCAAACTTCGGTCGATCTCAAATGTCATATTATTTATTAAATTTTAGTTTATCAATAAAGAATTTTATAAAAATTGTTAAAAGTTAGTTTAGTTAATTTCAAACTGCAATTGTTTATTCTTAAAAAGTCAAAACTATAAATAATGATTTAGTACTTTCTTATAAACCTAGTATATTTTCTGTTTTTAGGGTTTTGTAGATTCTTCTCAAAACCCTTATGCCGAGGGTGATGTGTCCGTTTGTCCGTCGCTCTTTGGTTCATAGGGCCCGAACCGTTTAAGCTAAAGAGCTGAAATTTAAAATACTGGTGCAACTTTTTGACCCAACAACAGAAAAAATATACAGAAGTTCAAAATTAAATATGCGCATGCGCAATTCACAAAAATGTTGTAAACTCAAAAATTTATACTTTTTTTAATTTTCGAGTGGGGTATCAAATGAAAGCTGCTGAAGAGTAGGACGCAAATATATATAAGCTTTTGTAAACTATGCATTTCTTATTGGGTAAAAAACCCCAAAAAAATTCCCCCCCCCCCCCAACCACTATACTTCGGCTGGTTCTAAAATTTCGAAATAATTCGAGCTAATGCCTTATTGTGGGGCGATGAAAATTCCGGGAGTTCATCCCAAATTTTAAAAAATTGCCAATTTTGGGCGCGAAAATTTGAAGTGCGCCAAAAATTTTATTTTTGTAAAATTTTGAGTTGGGTATCATATGAAAGCTGGTGAAGAGTAGGATTAAAATATATATTTGCTTTTTTAAATTTTTCATTCTTTATTTATTTTACGTAATTACCGATGAAAAACATTGTGACCCCCCGGGGGATCGAACCCGGACCCTTGAGATCGAAGAATAAAATCATAATTACATAACGGGCATGCTTAATCTTCTACAAAATCCTAAAAAGTACTTAGACGCAAGTACTTCCCTGTGATTTTTCTTGACAATAAAATTGACAAGAGTCCAATTTTTTCGATTTCAAGCTTCGTCAAACCATTTGTCAAAATCATTTATCAGTTTACCATTTTCTTCCACTATTGAGGTAGAATGTTTCACCTTACTTTAGAGGTAAATCTTGAGGTACTTCTTTATATTGTTACTCCCCTGTTTTTTTTTTTTTTTTTTTTGGAATATAAATGACCTCTCCAATCGTGTATTATATTAATTAAGAAATCAGTTTTTATTACTTTCAGGAAAATGGAAGTATGGTGATACCCTCCAAAACGTGATTCAAAGATCTCTGTGAAGAAGGGGGTCTTACGAACCCGGGGGTATCATTAAAATCCGTTTCATATACATATATGTATGAACGTACGTTCGTTCGGAACTTTAAACCTTTATAACATTGCTTCAAGACATCGTATTGAGATGCAGTTTGCGGCATTTTTTAAAACTCTTGTTGAAAAAACTGATGGCGCAATTTTCAGTATTGTGTTAGTCTGTGAGCCAACATTTGGCACAATATCTTACAAACTACTCGTCCAATTTAAATAAAATTTGGAATATACGTCAAAATTAACCTACAGAAGACCCCATTTTAATTTTTCCTGCAAGCATATGATATTGAATCGAAATAAATTTGACACTCCTGGAAATCGAAACAGGTCCACCCTTTCAATTTCCAGTGCAATAATATATTTTTATGAATCTGTTTAAATAATATTTTGTTTCCGAGCTTGCCGAAGTTAACGGAAGCTATGTGATCGTTCTGAAGAACGAAACATTTATATAGGTCTCCTATAAAAATTCCGAGACAGAAATCCGTTTCAGACATCAGGGAACATTTTTGGTTCCGTGTCTGTCTGTCAGTCTGCCGGTCGGTCTGTCGTTCAATTTTTGCGAACCAACATATCTTAAAAACTACACCTCCGATTTTAATGAAATTTAGGTGGTAGGTCATAATTAGCCCATTGTTGGTCCCATATAAGTTTTTTTTTTATTAGAATGAAATTTTGTATAGTTTATTGCAAGTTACCCGCAGATAGCCCCTGATTAATTTGAACCGTCTGCGCACTTTAACTTTTGCTAAATTGTTACTTTAATTCGTGTAAAAACTCAAAACAATTTTGACAGATTAAAAAACGATGGAAACAATTAAACCAATTAGACAATAATGGCTTATAAAAGCATAAAATCAATAAAGTACGAGGATAGGATGCGAGGAAGCTATGTGCCACACCAATTGCCAGTCTATTTTAATCTATCTTATATTTTACTTTATTATATATTCATGTTGACGATTCGTACAATGTTAAAGAGTGCGGAAGCTAAGCTACACATATTGCTGCAGATGATTTGATCAATAAATAAATGAAACAAGATACTATATTCAATATTGTTATAAATAAGAGAAAGTTTTGTGTGAATAAGCTGAGATCAAGTTTCACTCTTTTACTTTTGAGATATATGTAGTATGGTTTAAGTTTGATCGGAACTACTAACTAAGTTAGCTCGGTTCCAATGTTTGGATAAGAACATAAAGTTTGATAATTAATTTTATAAGAGAACAAAGAAGACTTAATTAATATATGTGGTTAATATAACTAAGAAACTAGATAAAGCAAACAACGCCATGAGTATAACTTGATTTTGAATACTGTTGTGTAACCAAAAATAATTATTAGTTTAACAAGCTCGTCTTCGTTTAATACTTCTACCTTTATTATAAAGCTTAATACTGCTTAATACCGCTTAAACCTGATAAAACTAATCTTGCTGGTGGTTTAAAGTTAGATATAAGTTTACTGTAATATAGTAGAATGTAGCACGCAGAGGAGGATGAAAAGGATTGTGTTAGGAATCACAAGAAGATACAAAAAAAAAAAAATAATAAAAAAAAAAAAAAAAAAAAAATACTATAAAGATATGATATAGCTAAGGATGTGACGGAATTGGACAGACGTTCAGAGAAAAGATAGACGAAAAATAATAGTGTCCCGGGGGCAAAGGCAACAAAAAAAGGTGGCCTCCACAAAAATGGCATGAAGAGATGAGAAATATTTGCGGAAGTGCTCCAGCAAAGAATGAATGCATATAGAACCGAATGAAAGATTTTAAATAATGTTCACTGTAATGTGCGGTACTGCAATAATTAAAAATATCTACAAAACATTAGCCATGCAAGAGAAGTGACAGTAGAAGCAAGGTGAATTTAAGTAATTTTATTGTAACTTCTATACTTCTACCACAGTTAAATTACAACCATAAACAAAATGAAATATTTTCTATGACTAGATCTATTAAATAAAATTGGTCCGAGATAACTCAGACTATAACTTCTCATATACGAGTTCATAATTACGTAGCCCAGTTATTCCATTTATTAGTTTTCGTAGGTACATTTAGTTATTATTGAACATTTTATCAAAATGTATCATAAAAATAACTTCTCCTCGGTGGGTAATCGAACCCGGCCTCTCTCCGTCGGCGTTTAAAGATTTTCTCCCCGGGGAAACGGCTTATATATTTGGATTCGTATTCAAATGGACTAAATTTTAGAACAGTATTCGAGATTCAAATTTTTTCACTCTTTTAAAGTTGGAATCGGTAAGGGTAAAAAATGAATCTTAAACTTTGTTCATCTTAAAAGATGATCAAATCAACATGTGAACATGAATGCCAAATTTCGTCAAAATTGGTCCAGTAGTTTAGGTTCCACGCGTATACACAGACGACAGACAGACATGTTTTAAAAACCACTTTTTTGGACTCAGGGGACCTCAAAACGTATATAATATATCTATTAAAATCTTAAAATCGTATTTTCGCGCCATGACAATACTTTCTCTTGGTTTTTTAACCTTTTAGTTCCACATTTTTATGTGTATGAAATGTCACCATCGGCACATGGTGTTATATGGCACAACCATAGAACACCCCCACCCCTACAAGCTGGATAGTGCTCGTGTATTTCAAATAGATTTTTCACGTATGACAAGCAATAAGTAACAACATAATTTAGGTATACTTCAAACAATAACATGCACTAAAATGTCCGTATGCTATTAGGTATATATATAAAATTGACTTTGTAAACGGTAATCAAATAGCAACAACACGATAAGATGAGCCTTTTCAAGCTTTAAAAAGTGAATAAAAAAGTTTGTTTAGAATTATCTTCAACCGAGTTTTTCATTTTATGTATGTAACTTTGTTTGTTTATTTTGGCGTCAGCCTTGATAAAAAAAATGATGGTCAGGTAAAAAGAACTTTCTAACTTTACTTATATTATCAGTGATAATAAAAAAAAGAAACTTTGTAGCAAAAAAAAGGATAAAAGAGGAAATGTTAAGATCTAAGTTGGATTTAAGCCGTTTTAAAAAAACTACAAGAAAACAAAAGGGCGCTTATTTACTCCTTTCTTCTTTGTGTTTTATACTTACTCCTAGAGGAATTTACCTCCTTTATTTTTTGTGAAACAAATGCCTCTTTAAGTTAGACAACATCTTTCAATGGAAACTTGCCAGACTTACTTCTATCTGCCTCTCTTCCTTCGGTTTCCCTTACACAACTCAAAAGCAGAAGGGAGGGGAAAGGAAGGGTGGTTATTCTACAACTTTTAAAAGAGATTGAGAAGTTCCTCTAAAGATTCGGAAAATAAAGGATGATGGTTAAATCCTAAACGATTTGAGGCTAAGCCATCCTCTATTTTATAAACTTAAAATAATTTATTTACACATTTTAATTCCAGTTTGTATACAAAGAGAATTTTATGTTATATACATTTAACCTTTTCTAATATTTAATTAAATTTGGGTTTTTGTTCATTTTAAATAAATTTATAAAGACTCAACCTGTGGTATTTCTACTTTTTGAATTCTTACACGAATTATAAAGGATTTAGACTATGAAAAGGAATAAATAATTTTCAAAGTTTGGAGGGAGGAGGGACTTTTATTCTGACAAATTATGCGACCTGTAAAAAATTCCTTTAATGAAACGCTATTTTGACAAAGTATAACAGGGTTTTATTAAAGAAATAACACAAACTGTCTCTTCACATAAATTGAAAATACTTTAATTCCTAAGCAGCTTTTAGCCTTCAAAAAGTCATTGTCAGTGCCTAAGAACAAACAATATATATCGAGCTAAACAAAAGCTTACATAACAATTAAAAACTTTAAAAGCAATTAAGATGGCGAACGATTTTTCGGGTCCTTATCGTTATCCTCTCCCCCCCCCCTTAATCCGACCGGGCGATTTTTCGCATATACAGGATTGCACACTTCCACTTTTATGGTTGTCTGTCTTAGCAGGCAACTGTGTAGAGTAAAAAAAGGTTAAAAAATCTCACAATTTATACTAATAAACTTATACATATATTTTTTTAAAATAAAAAATAAAATTCAAAGTTCATTAACCTGGAGGCCAGTAGGAATGCATATCTAATTTTAAGGGTGCAACCCTGTATATGCAAAAAACCACCTGGTATGAATGGGGGGGGGGGGGGGGGGAATAACGATAAAGACCCGATTTTTCAAGTCAAATAACTTAAAAGAACAAACGTTCGTTTTTGGTCTTGTAAGATCATTTGCCATCTTAATTGCTTTTTTAAATGTTGACCCACTTGTTTTTTATGTTTGACATATTTAATTGTTTTGTAAGTTTTTGTTTAGCTCGATATTTCTTGTTTATTCTTAGGCACTGATGAGGGTCTTTTGAAGGCTGAAAGCTGCTTTTGCAATAAAGTTTTTTTTCGATTTACGTGGAGAGAAAGTTTGTGTGATTCTTTTAAGATGACCTTCATAGACGCTCCCATGTCTAGCAGGGTTTTATTCGATTTTTTCGTTAGTTTTTTTTTGTTGAAAAAAATAAAAAAATAAAATAAATAGAGGGGGCAACACAGTTAAACACAATTTTCAAGGGTACTTAACGCAAAAATGAATTAGAATAGAAATACAACCAAATATATACTAGACCTTCTTTAGATTGTTACGTCCCCTAGAAATAAAACAGAGGGGAGTGACAATATGAAGAAGGTGTACGGAATGTTCTTCTTTAGACTTTTACTCCCCTTATAAAAACAGAAGCGTGATATTCCTTTGTCCCAAAGTACATTAGACTAAACATCCCTTTGTCTTTATAGATATTTAGTCAAACTCATTTCTATTCTAAAAATAAACAAAGGGGAGTAACAATCTAAAGAAGTACACATATATTTTTGTACTCAGGGTGACCAGGGCATTCTACTTTATTAACACCCTACATGACGTGTTTCCCCTTCAAAAAATGAAATCCCTTGTTTTTGAAGGATGACTTTTTTGGGTAATCCCTATATTTTTATTCTGTTAAGGCATTACTAATATCATAATTGCAAATTTTTCAAATGTTTCTGTTAGGTACTTTCGCAGACATAAGACCGTTATTGTCAGATAGATAGATAAACACAAGAAATATTTTAAAGGTCCTTGGTTTTGCCTGTGAACCCTAATATGACAAAATTCGTCTTTTCATGAAAATTGGTTAATAAATTGGTTAATAAAATTGGTTAATGGGCCTAAAAATTTTGTTGGTACAACAATGTTTTCAATACGAGTTATATTTCTACAATAGAGGTGTCCTTTTGTACGTAATTTATCGATCTGAAATCTGAATTGAATGCGACAACTATCAAGGCGATGGAATAATTTCATATCGAGATATACTGGGAAAAATTTTGTGTTGTACCTAATAAAACATTTCAGTAAGGAATTATTCAATCACCCTGAAAATTGTCGTATTCAACTAAACATAATGCATAAAGTGACACTTACATTTCACAATTTCATTTAAAATGTTATAAATTACACCTTCCCTAAATTAACATTGTTCAACCCTTTGACATTTTGGGGAATTCCACAACTAATGGGTAAATCAAATTTCACGGATCAACGAATTTTGGTCTATTTTACCCGTAATAATAAGCAACTGAACTATTTCGATTAAGTGCAGTATGTGTATTTTCAAAAGAGTGAGATAGCTAAAGCGTAAAAAAAAAGTTTATAAACCAGTGGGGTAGCACAAGGGAAAGTCACGATTTTAACTACAAACTCCAAAAATTATACGAATTTTCAATAAATTTGAAAAGAAATTGCATGAGCTTTACTTTTGTATAAAGCTAAATTTTTAATAAAACTTCTCTTTTCCGAGATATTTGTGAAATACCGAATAATTGAACAATTTTTTCCCAAAACGTTCAGAAATTTTAGATCTGTTTATTTGAGAGCATCAACGAACAACTATGCCAAATATAAAATTATCCTATTTAGCTCCTCTATACCCTAATCAGAGCTTCGTTGGTAGACTATACTGCAAATGATCATTTTTGGTTGACCCATAACACATCTCTTCACTTGAGTATGTGTTTAGTATCAGAATAAGTGTGATTTTGAACACTTGATCACGTCTTGTATGAGAGTGTGGTTTTGGGTTAATATTACTTTTATTTCGTACACAACGCTCATCTATAATAATTTGAATTGAATAAATGTCACGGAATTGTGAGCATAAGCGGTCAAGTCGCTAACCATGCACCAATGATACTAGTAATGACTATATTGCAACAAACACAAGCCTTAGGTCACGTCATCGGTGTAAACTGTAGAATATTTTCAATCAGTAAGGGAAAAGATTCTATCATCATCTATTCGATGAAACCAACATTTTTTACAGATACATTTTTTCAGTAAAACCAACATCGACACCCCTATTAAGTAATAAAGATTGGCAAATCTAAACTAATTAAATCTGACCTAAACGTTTAAAATAGAGAAAACAATGTTTCTACCGATATCTTGTTCTAATGTAACGATTTTAATAAAACTTCATTTACATAGTCTAAAAGTACAATTGAAACAGGCATGTAAAATTTCTACTTGATAAAAGCAGAAGTTTTTGTGTAGCGAAGTGATACATTTTATAATAGTGGAAATGAAGATGGCCGAAACATGTAAGTTAAGGAATATGTAGAAAGGTACCCTTCTTCACCACTCTACCCCCCTCTACACGGCTCTCTAATACAATCATCCGCTTTAAATATCATCTCATCATGACTAACTATTTTCTTAATATCTAATATTTATTGCATTACGCTGACTTCAATGCTACAGCCACTCGATGACTAGTACAATTAGATTCACCTGTAGATATTAAATGTACACGATTTTAGTTAATTTTCATGTATGTCTCTTTAGTAGCAATTATAATCCTCCGTAGCAACAATAATAATAAATCCTTTTAGCAAACATTTCTGCAGCAAGCGAATGCTTAGCGTATAGAAGTTATTCCAAATAGTTCCAATAGTAATAGTTTTTAAGACCAAACAAGAAAATTGGATAAACTATCTTAGCCTTACTCCCAAAAACCCTTCTCTAGAACTCTCCTCACCTTTATTATATTCAAGAGGTCATAACAAAGGCACTTCTAAACCCTCAATTTCAATGACTGAAGAACAAGAGCCCCAACTTCAGAGTCAAACATCATAAACAGGCATTTCTCCAAAACAACAGATTTTGACAAATTCTGACCGCTTCAACAACTTGGTCCTCTTCAAAACTACAACTTGAGTGACTCAAGTTGTAGTTGAGTCAAGTCCTATCCAAAGAAGAGAAGACCTTAAACGATTCCTCCAAACAATCTAAAGTCTACTTAAACCGGATATCTCGAGATGGACTAAAGATTGAAATTCGGCAAATACTCCCTCTAGTTCACCTAAGAACTAGTCCACCCCTTGAAGCTTTTCAAATCTCCAAATCATCAATTGCAAAATCATGACATCGAAGCTTTTTCCACTTCTCACTTCAAATTAATGAAGATGTTTTCACCTTAAGTCGTCACTTTTCAACAAGTTTTCAATTGTTTCAGAATAACTTTAAAACTAATTTGTGAAGGAAATGTTAATTGACGAAGATTATTAATTAGCGAAATTAATTGAAGTCTAGCAAAATTCCCAGTGTTTTAGAAGATGCCAAAAGCAGAAGATCGATTTTGAGAGAGAAAGATGTTTCTGTCAAGACTCAAGTGAAGGTTTAATTATCTTTCGTTCTAATCAACAGAAATTAATTGTGGGTAACGTCATTTTCAATTGTACCTTTATTTAAAAGGTCGACCTGAAGACGAAACCTCTGCAATTGCCTTTGGTTATCTCAGTGCAGGAGTACCATTGATAAGACCAGGAGAGGGGTATTCGAAACAGCTCTGTGTCGATAATAATTTGAATGCGGCATTTCAATCCCTTCTCTAAAGTGTTTCGGATTGATTTTCGGAAAACCAGGCTTTTCCGATCCAAATACTACGAGGATCTGGGGAAAACAGAAGGGAGGGGGTAGGGAAAACCATTCAAATAGAGGGGGTTGCAACCCCTTCACCCGAGAATAATAATGTCGAGAATTGAAATTCCGAAGTCAGCTGAAGACAGGCTCAATATCCTATTAATCCGTTGCAGATATAATTGAAAGGACGCTTAGTCTGAATTGTGTCGACACTTCCCTGTATTATAATTGACGCGATTAAATGCGTCTCAAATATAAATTCTAACAGAATATAAATCCGATTGCTCAGCACCAATTATAATAGACATTAAAATTCCTCAAGCAAATTCTATCAATGTCACAGATACAAATGTGATCGATTACTAGAAACCACCATACTCAACAATTATATATATTGTTATTTTAATAAATCAAATGCACTTAATCCAATTAATAAATGGTATATTCACCATTATAAATATCCACGTATATAATTTCATATACCTAGGATTTATAAACAAAAATTATAGTGATGGAGAAATCGATTTCGAGATTTTCATGTCGGTCTGTCTGTGTTGCCACGTGAATCCTAAAGTACTAAGACAATTTTGAAGAAATTTGAAAATTTAAATTTCTACAGGTTTAGAAAAATTGGGAAATAAATTTTAGCTTCAATTTTCGGGGTACTTAATACTACATAGCTTCCTCGCATTCTAGCGCACGTACTTTATTGATTTTATGCTTTTACAAGCCATTATTGTCTAATTTATTTAATTTTTTACCGTTTTTTTTTTTATGTGTCAAAATTGTTTGGATTTTTTACATGAATTAAAGTATCAATTGAGAAAATGTTAAAGAGCGCAGACAGTTGAAATTAGTCTGGTGCTATCTGCGGTCTAGTTTCGAAAAACCATCCAAATTTCATAAAAATCAGATGAGAACTTCTGAAGATATAGGTATAAATAAAATGTATGTTTGTGTGCATGTTGCAGCGAAACAAATGGGCGCAGAAGGTTGAAACCAACATCCTTCTATACGGGACCAACAATGGGCTAACTATGACCAACCATACAAATTTCATTAAAATCGGACGTATAGTTTTTAAAATATGTTGGTTCGTAAAAAAAGCGACAGACGGACAGACACGGAACCAAATATGTCCCCTGATGTCTGCATTTTCGTGTACGGATTTCTGTCTTTAAATGTTTGGAATCGGAGACATAAAGTATTTTCGTTCCTCAGAACAATCACATAGCTTAAAAGTAAAAATTAGAGATATAGGTGTAAGAAAAAGTATGTTTTTGCGCATGTGGAAAAGAAACTAATGGTTGCAAAAGATGAAACTTATATGGGACCAACAATGGGCTAACTATGACCTACTATTTAAATTTCATTAAAATTGGACGAATAGTATTTAAGATATATTGGTAAAAAAGAGAGATATGGAAACAAAAATTTTCCCTGATTTTTTAATTCGGAGACAAAAAGAAAATAAATTCCTTCTTCAGAATAATCAAAATCAACCTTCGGTAATTTTGTAAACAAAATAAAAATATCAAAATTTTATGTAACGTAGAACAAACCTAATATAACTATTGTTACTTTTGTTACTTATTTACTTATTACTTTTACTATTTATTTATTCTCTGTCAACATCATTTATTGAATTTGTAATTCAATTGTTGTTTTTCAGATGTCATATTATTAAGTAGTTTCTTTTAAAAAAAACCTTTTCCTAGTAATTTATTTGTATTTTTATGTGAATTGTATGTAAAATTCATCTTGTTTTATGTACATGTTTATTTAAGAGTGTCCCTCCAGTGACTCTGCTGTCAGAGGACTCTATTAAATTTAAATAAATATAAAATATACCAATTTTAATTACATAAAAGCAAAAAAATTGCTTAAAAACAACAGTTTTACAATTAAAACGAAATAAAAGCTAAAAAAAAAACAAAAGATACATTAATAAATTAATTAATAGTTAGTCAATAACATTAATGATAGTTAATTAATAAATTAGTTATCTCCAAAGGTTTTTTATTTCATCTTGAAAATAAACGAATAAAACCACAAATGGAATCATTTTTATAACTAAGGGAAAGAAATAGGAACGTGACCGCTATAGCTAATTTGAAGCAGTAGATTGTTCCCTCCTCTATCACATTTTTATCCCGCGATATTTTATATGGTTTAATATTTTCCAGTTATGTCTGACCCTAAACTTTAATAATGATTCTAATTAAAGACTTGTTTGCTATCTTTATTATGTTATTAACAAAGATCTTTTAAAGACTCATAACAATCATTATGAGCGATATAATTAATAACTTATACTAACAATTTTGAGGATTTAGACATAAAATGAGTTTTTGGACATAATTATTTTTATCAGCTGCTCTTAATTTTTACTATATTAATATGTTCGAAAAAGAGAGCCAATAAATGTCTCTAATTCGAAGATGAATAAATATTTATTATGTAATTTACACCTATACTATTCTAGACATCGTAATGTTTCTTTTATGTTAAAGAAATTTTTTTAAAGATACTCAATTAGTGTGGCACATAGCTTTTATGTGTTTAATGATTTTATGATGTTCAATCCATTATTGTTCAATTTATTTAATTTTCCCCCTGAATTTTGCTTCCGAGCTTACCGAAGGTAACGAAAGCTATGTGATCGTTGTGAAGAACAAAAACATTTTATGTCTCCGATTTCAAAAGTTCCATGACAGAAATCCTTTTCAGACATCAGGGAACAATTTTGTTTCCGTGTCTGTCTGTTTGTCTGTCGCTCAATTTTTAGGAACTATCATATCTTAAAAGCTACTCGTCCTATTTTAATGAAATTTGGATGGTAAATCATAATTTGCCCATTGTTGATTCCATATAAGTTGCAACCTTCTGCGCTCATTTATTTCTCTTCCACATGCACGCAAACATACATTTATTTACACCTATATCTTCAAATGAACAATATAAATAGTCTCTTCACGTAATCAGTTTATTTTAAATAACAAAGCAGCTTTCAGCCTTCATAAGGTCATCATCAGAGCTGGAATGTGGAAGAAGTAGAGTTACATTATATAAAAGAAAAGTTAAAGAGGGAGTCCAGTCTAGATTAAGGTAAAGCCGCGTCCAAACCGGACGCGAATTCGCAAACAGGGTTTGCAAACGTTCGCAAACGTTTGCAAACAACCACAAACACGACGTCCACACCGGACGCGCATTCTTGACAAACAGGTGTTTGCAAACGTTTGTCCTTGTTCCCAGTTATTTTCATTATTTTCTTGTACACTACATCATCAAGTACTAAATAAAACTATATTGCACTTGCATTAACATTGTAATATGGTTCTATCAAAACGCGGTAAAAGCGCCGGCTTATTTATTATCATTGGTAAGTTAGTAAAACATGGCAATAGTAAAATAAGACGAAGAGTCTGGATGTCAAAAAAAAATTCTCCTCGATCATCCCTGATTTTAGATTATTATTTCTACAAAAATAAAACGCCAAAACATATAAAAATTTTATACAAATAGAAATATGTTCTTTTGATGGAAAAAAGATAAATATCAATGTAATATTTCGTCTTATGAGGGCCCATAGGAGGCTCGGGCCCATGGGCCTGTACCTTAAGTGATAAGCTTGGAAGCAATATAATTATTTTAAAAAATAGTATGACGCATTTTTTAACTTATATATCACCTTATCTATATATTTATCTATTTAATCCGGTATTTTTAATCTTGCGGATTTACATAAACTCATCTCTAGTTTCAATTACTATTTATTAATTAGTATATATTATTAGTTATTATATAGTTATTTGATGCTAGTCACAAATAATACGAAAGAAAAAAAAATATCTTTCTTGGCTTTCCATGTCCAAACATAGGCTGTTTGCGAATGCTCAAGGAGTTTGCTCAAAAAGCGTCCACACCAAACGAGCACAAACAGCAAACATCCTTTGATGTACCGACTCTAGCCGGAGCGCCCGCGAACACAAACAAGCATTCGTTCGTGCGCGCGGTGCCGTCCACACCGGCCGCGCATCCCTGTTTGCAAACACGATGCGCGGCCGGTGTGGACGCGGCTTAAGACTAATACGGATCTCCGACCTGAAGTAGACGTCACACATGTAAACAGAAAGGTTTCCTAACTGTTAGGTTTTCATGAGTGTTTTTAATTACAATCCTAAACTCGTTCCAACATGACATGATTTTATAACATTACAATGTTAGCGCATGCGTATAAAATCTGTCCTAAACGATTCCCGAACGATCCTCAGGACGATACAAAGGACGGTACAAATGAGGGGGTTGGAACAAACCTATATGGTGTGAAAATAGTAGTCATACAAAACATAGTTAAGCAAATGTAATTGAACACGAGTTAGAATTAGGAATAAGCACGTTAAACCGGTCTGTCCTTGTCATTTCAATTATAGCTTGGGTTCAAAAAGACAATGGATTCTAAATATGGAATCTCTTGGCTGCTTCTAATCCACTTTATTTGAATAGGCTTTGTACTAGGTATGCGGGAGCTTTAAACCCTAACTGATTTTCTCCTATTTAGTATTACATCTACATCTAAATTAGCGTTATAAGTTTAAAATGTCATCAACTGTAATGATAACAAAAAATATCCTTTTCAAAAGCCTTCCAAACAAGTAAGTAATGCATGTTTAGTATGTAAAAATATGACATTTAAATACAAATAATATAAACTTCATTCAAAAGTTCTTTTGAAAATATCCTAGCTTTAGTAGAAAAACTGGTGTCCTGAAAGCAAGCTAACTACTAGTGTACTAGCTAGGTACTAGTGTACAAGGTAACTACTACTCTACAAGCAAACGACTAGTATTCAAGTTAACTACTAATGTAAAAGCTAAATTCTAGTGAACAAGCTAACTAATAGTATACAAGCTAACTAATAGTATACAAGCTACCTACTAATGTACAAGCTAAATACTAGTGTAAAGCTAACTAATAGTATTCAAGCAAACTACTAGACTATAATCTAACTACTAGTCTCCAAGCAAACTAATACAATTTAAGCTAACTACTAGTAGGTATACAAGGTAACTACTAATGTATAAGCTAAGTACTAGAGTACAAGCTAACTAGTAGTATACAAGCTAACTACTAGTCTACAAACTAAATAGTAGTCTTCAAGATAACTAATAGTATATATTCAAGCTTCTAACTACTAGTCTCCAAGCAAACTAATAAAATTTAAGCTAACTACTAGTAGGTATACAAGCTAACTACTAGTCTACAAACTAACTAGTAGTCTTCAAGATAACTAATAGTATATATTCAAGCTAACTCTTAGTCTATAATCTAACTACTAGCCAACAAGTTAACAGCTAATCCACAAGCTAACTACTAGTGTATAAGCTAAATAATAGTATACAAGCTGGACTAGTCTTCAAACAAACTACTAGTGTTGATGCTAACTAATAATATACAAGCTAAATACTATTAGTTGGTAACTAATAGTTGTCTAGTAATCTAACTACTAGTCAACAAATTAGCTACAAATAAATCTATTAATTTAACTACTAGTCAACAAGTTAGCTACTAGTAAATCTAATAATCTAACTAATAGTAAACAAACTATTTGTGAATTGCTATTTGTATGAAATAAGTAATTTTTAAATAACATTTACTCCCTGAATTCAGTCTAAACTGGTGTATTAAAAAAAAAAATGCTTTAGTGACTTCTATTTAACTAAGTTCAATGTTAGAGAATCAGGGTCGCCCCAATTTAATTACAAATTGATTGCTTTTAGATTAATTGAATGCCCATTTGGAAAGCTTTAAAAGATTAATTTAACTTAACCAATAAACAACTGAGCAAGGTGGTAAGTAATTGATTTACTTTTTCGACCGGAAAAGAGTTGATTCCCAGAGGTGTTGGGTTGTGATCGGAAAAAGCTGCTTTTCAATTTCTATTTCAATACATATAAGTGAAGTTGTCATTATCAAAATTAACTCTTAATTAAAAGTTATTAACTATAAAATAACTAGTATAAGGGATTTTACCTTTCCGTTACCTTCGGTAAGCTCTGAAGCATTAGGATTATAAAAACTAAAAGGTAGAGGGTGTTGGATCTTCTAGGATATAATGGACTGTATGTATTTAAGATGGAGATTCCTGGTAGGTAAAAAGTAAAGAAGCATGGTCCATGTCTGAACAGGTGACTAGAATTATAGTGGCTATGAGAATTGTGGAAAGGTTTATGATGAAGATATCGAGAAAAGATAAGAAATCTAATGATAAATAAATAGCTAAAATGTGAGACCTAACATCCAAAACGATTAAGATGGAAGAGGATATAAGAGCAATGATAATGGAATAGGGCAAAACAAGAAAATTGCAAGAGCTAAGAAGGATAATATCTCTAAACGAATTATATATATGCTATCATATAAATTATAGAAGATCAAAAGGAAGAAATAGCACAAAGTGACGAAGGAATGTACTAAAGTTGTGGCGGAGTTACACAGAAAATATTAGCCAATCAGCAATATGATTGAAAGTGTATAAAAGAAAGCATTGCTAAAGTCATGGTTATCAATAGAGTAATAAAAAATAGTAACATAAATAAAAAAAAATTGTGCAGAAACGATATAGTAAATAAAGGAAGGTAATGAAGGGTTCAGAAAAATGATTGAATGTGTATAAAAGAAAGCATTGCAAAAGTCATAGAGAAATAAAATAAACTGCCAATTGGTATGGCACATAGCTTCCTCGCATCCCATCACGTACATTATTAATTTCATATTTTATGCATTTACAAGCCATTATTGTTTAATTTGTTTAATGGTTTCCTCCGTTTTTTTAATCTGTCAAAATTGTTTTGATTTTATACTTGAATTAAAGTACCTATCAATTAGGCAAAAGTTGAAGAGCGCAGACGGTTCAAAGTAATCTGTGGCTATCTGCGGGCTACTTTCGATAAACTATAAAAGTTTCATTCAAATCAGATAAGTACTTTTGAAGCTATAGGTGTAAATTAATGTATGTTTGTGCGCATGTGGAAGAGAAACAAATAAGCGCAGAAGGTTAAAACTTATATGGGATCAACAATGGACTACTCGTGACCTACCACCCAAATATCATTAAAATTGGACCTGTAGTTTTTAAGATATGTTGGTTCGCAAAAATTGAACGACAGACTGACAGACCGACAGACAGACACGGAACCAAAAATGATCCCTGATGTCTGAAACGGATTTCTGTCTTGGAATTTTTGAAATCGGAGACCTAAAAATTTTTAGTTCTTCAGAACGATCACATAGCTTTCGTTACCTTCGGTAAGCTCGGAAGCAAAATAGTTATATTAATCAAGGAACAATAAAAAAAAAAAAAAAAACCTTATAGTAACTAAAGAAGACTGGTAAAGAAAAGAGGGATGCATAACTGCAAACCAGATCTTTCCACTACCTAAATAATATAAAAAGATAGGTTCTGATAACTATAAAAAAAATAGACTGCCAATTGGTGTGGCAAATAGCTTCCTCGCATCCTATCCACGTACTTCATTGATTTTATGCTTTTACAAGCCATTATTGTCTAATTGGTTTAATTGTTTCCCCTGTTTTTGTTTTAACCTATCAAAATTGTTTTGACTTTTTACACGAATTAAAGTATCAATTTAGCAATAGTAAGAGAGCGCAGACGGTTCATATTAATCTGGGGCTATCCGCGGGTCACTTTCGATATACTAAAAAAATTTCATTCAAATCGAATAAGTATACTTTTGAAGCTATAGGTGTAAATAAATGAATGTATGTTTGTGCGCATGGAAGAGCAACAAATAGGCGCAGAAGGTTGAAACTTATATGGGACCAACAATGGGCTAACTATGGCCTACCACCCAAATTTCATTAATATTGGAACTCGTCGGAGGGAAGAAGAATTATTAAAATTTGATCGTCCGGGAAGTCACCATGCCCTGTGCACTTAATTTACGGATTGGAGTGGCTGGTGTGTATCTAGCCCACTTAAGTTAGCGAGTCTTAGCTGCTAACACAGGAGCTGTAGCTGGTTGACCCGAAATCCACCACAGTAGGGTGTTAGGCTCCTACAAATCCACAACGTGAAACAAACTTTACACAGACAAATTAACTTTGTGGCTGCAACACAACTTTTTTCCACAAAAAACCACAATGTCGAACCACACAACCTCATCTTCTAACCTTACTCCTCCACAAAACAAAAATTCTCTCAACATTAAAGAAAAAAAGAAAACTTAAATAATTTCAAGATAAAAAGAACTTTTTATATACTACATTTTTAAATTTTCTGTTGAATCGTATGTAATGTTGATTATATAATTGTTATTGTTATATAATATTATAATGTTGCCATGGCAAGCTGCTACAAGAGTTTCTTCTGTCATTAAAATTCATATTTCCTATATTATTATTTACTAAAATATATATAAGAAACTGCATTTATATAAAAAGTGTGGGAAGGTGTAAATATTCTACTTTAGCATCTTAGGCATTCCCCTGGTTCGTTTGTGGGTAAAATAGCCGCAATTTTAGAAACGCGATGTATATTGTGATCTGCATTTCAATTCCTTTAAAATGGTACACCACTAAATATGACAAAAATTAAAAAATTAGGGCCACCATAGTTACGGCCACCTAAAATGTCTGAAATTTTACTTTTTTGGCCCACACAGAATTATATACGTATTTTTTTTAAATATTTTTAGGACCTTTCCTTATGGGGTAGCGGGAGAGGAGGCATTTTTTTTTTTTTGGTGTTTTTGTTTTAGTAATTTCGGGGGTAAACTGACCATTATTTTGTAAACGCGATATATATTTGTAATCTACATTTTAATACCTTTAAAATGATACCCCACTCAAAAATTATAAAAAAATAAAATATTGGGTCACCACACCATAGTTACGGTCACCTAACATTTTTAAAAATTGATTATTTTATATTAACTCCCGGAAATATCATTGACCTTCACAGAATATATATATGTATTTTTTCCTTATGGGGTAGCAAAGGGGGAAGAGGGACATTCTTTTGGTAATTTTGGGGGTCCGTCATTTTGGAAAAACGATATATATTTGTGATCTACATTTTAATACCTTTAAAATGATACCCCACCCAAAAATAACAAAATATATCAAATGTTACTATCAGTTCGCAATTTCTCGCTGATCGAAGAAATGTTGAGTTGTGAAGTTCGTAACATTTTTTCTGTTTTTGGGCAAAAAAATGCTACTTGTATACAAATCCCTAGATAAAATAACAATAGGTCGGGAGATATACTCCAAGATGCGACGGATGGACGGACGAACTACCAAAAGCATAAGGGTTTCTAGGATGACCTCGAAACCCTTTAAGTAATATTTTTACTTTAGAATAGAAAATAAGTTTTATTCTGTCATAATTGTATTATGTCATAAGTGGTTCCAAACTAACATGGAGATTCGATAGGGTAAATTTAATTTTCTTGTGAAATTTTAGTCAAGTGAAATACTTGCTTTTCGTTGAACATAAGAGAAATATTTAATTACAATGTTACCAAATGAAACATGGTTTGAAATTCAACCAGTTTTAAGTCAGGATCAAATTAAAATACCTGTCTTATAAAGCTTTATGAACATCACTTAAGTGTTCTTACGGGCCCTTAAAATCTCGTATATTAAGTTACCTTTGGTTAATTTGATTCTATGTAACATGTAAAAACACTTTCAAATAATATCATTGTAACATAGTCTATATAAATACAAAGCCCCACACTATAGAGAATTAAAGAGAAAACAATTTGTAATAAATTAAGGTTTTTATAAATTAAATTATTTTATAAAAACAATTTGAAAAACTGCTTGTTATGAAAACCTTATTTTCTTGATTTCAGTAAAGGGGGTTTAATTTTTTGAAAATTAAAAAAAAACTATCAAGAGTTACTACCGTCAACAATAACTAATATTATTGCTTACGGTATAGAAATATTTATTCATGCTCGTAAGTTGAAAACACTGGAGTGCGGGAAAGTAAAATCAGTGCGGTAAAGTAAAAACAGTGCGGGAAAGTAAAATCAGTGCGGTAAAGTAAATGGAGGAATCTGCTGTTTCGAGTGCAAGAACAACCACTTTGTTAAGCAACTGAAGAAAAAAATTCCAATTAGAGTGGCACATAGCTTCCTCAAACATCAAAATTTTGCGTATCTTACACATGTATTACTAACCGGTAATTGGTATTAGCTGAGGATCGTTTGATCCGTTCAATATTTGATTCGCAAACGATCCTTGCTTATAGGATGGAATAGTTTTGAGAACGGTACGAAACGCGACAATCCCTCGAACGGTTCCCAGCTTGGTTGGAACAACCCTTATGTAATAGTAAATATATTTTGTAATAAATAAATAAATATATATACATAATTACTTCCATTAAAAAAAGGTTCTAAATTATGTTAATAAGAACTAATCAATTAAAAAATAAATCTGAAAACCCAGTAAATAATAGTTACTAGACATGACACCAATGGTTCTGTTGTGCAAGGTGATTAATGATTAATCACAGTATTATAATATCAGTATAGTAATAGTAATAATATTAGAACTGAGAGAAGTAGAGAAGTAATAATATCCTTGACTTTTTTGAACAAATGTGTCTGGCCTCTAAGGCTAATTCGGATTGTACGTGCCCCAGAAATTGTTCGTACTTTCTTCTACTTGATTTGAGAGAAATTATATATGTATGATTTTTTCATAGGAGAGTTTATATCCATTTGTCTAAAAATATGTTGGAGTGCTACACAAAAGGGTACACAAAATTAAGGTTTTTTAATATAAAAACGGGATTTTATCACCTAACCTCAAAGTGGGGGCACGTACAATCCGAATTTACCAATATATTTTATAGAGATATGAATAATTCGAAAGCAACCTGCAGCGTCAGTAGGTGTGAAATTTAGTTAAAATATTCTAGTAATACTTTTTATAAAAGTATATATTTAATTTTGTTTTAAAACAATTTAATATTGGAGAAAAAGATGGAAAATCTTCATTGAGGATAATCGAAAACAAAAAGAGCTAAACACTGGTATTTATATTGCTTTAAAACTATTATTACGAAATTAAATGATAACTCTCAAAACTCTTCATTTGTGGAGGAGAACGAACCAGACACCTATCGACATTGAGTTACGCTATTATAGCATAGAAAGTTCTAGGTCTGGAACCTGGAGTGGAATCCACAAGATGCAATGGTAGGCCTAGACATTCTTAATTCCTTGAGGAGGAGTGTAAAGGCAAAAGGCATGGAGAGAGGAGGGAAAACCTGGTCTAAGAAAAGAGCGTTAGGCAAGAATATGATCCGATGGTAGAAGTTCGTCGAAGGAGTTAAAGAATATAAGTCAAGTGAGTCATAATTGAAAAGAAAGAAATGAGGAGAGGGAATAAGATAAACAAGTCAAGGATGAAGGTAAATTATAAGCAGGTTATATTATTATGTAGAGGCCTATGTCTATACGCTTCATCTACTTCCAAGACTTTCCCCGTCTTTCACATACTACAAGCCTACACGAACAATGTAAACAAACCATTATATAATAAACCACAACAAAACTTAACGTACCTTATAAATATTGAGTGATTTAGATTCAATCTTGTTTCTTTCTTGTAGAATAGTTTAACAATAACAAACGAAAATCCCGCTAAAAACTTTAATTGTAAAAACAGCATAACACAGAAAATGCTAAACACTGGTATTTAAATTTCTTTAAAACTATTATTACGAAATTAAATTATACGGAAATATACTCGATTCTATTAAGGAATCAATATAAACTATGAATAATTTGATTTTAATCAATAAATAAGTTATACGTGACACACGACCCGACGAATAAAATGCACTAGACTGAAATCACGAATGAATCGCATATCATTAATATTTGATTTTATTTACTTCACTTTATCACTTTTAAAAACCTACAGTCACAATAACTATATATTAAAACAATTATAAATGGAAAGCGAATACGAAGAAACTTTTTAAAAGAAAAACAACGTAGTTGAATCTCTAAACGCAACCCGGCCACGATACTTAATAATCCTAACCTTACACAAGTAGCACAGTAGTGCCAACATAGAAACAGCAGAATACTCTAGAAAATATAATTATAAACCTACAACAGTATTGTTTTGTTAATAAGGTAAAGGTAAATTTTCTAATTTATTTATATTTTGCTTACGAGCTTGTATGTATGTGATCGTTTTGAAGGAGGAACATTTTGTATGTCTCCGATTTAAAAAATCCCGACAAGAATCCAGTTCAGTCATCAAGGAACATTCTTGGTTCTGTGTCCGTCTGACTCTCAATTATTATCAACAAACATATCTTAAAAACTACTTGTCCGATTTCAATGAAATTTGGATGGTAGGTCATAATTGGGCTATTGTTGGTCCCATGAAATGTTTAACCTTCTGCGCCCCTTTGTTTTTTCTTCCACATGGAGCACAACATACTTTTTTAATCTGTCAAAATTGTTTTAATTTTTTACATGAATTGATGAATTAAAGTATGTATTAATTTAGCAAAAGTTAAAGAGCGCAGACGGTTTAAATTAATCTTGGGATATCTGCGGGTTATTTTCGATAAACTGTAAAAGTTTCAAACAAATCAGATAAATACTTTTGAAGTTATAGGTGTAAATAGATGTATGTTTGTGCGCATGTGGAAGAGAAACAAATAAGTGCAGAAGGTTGAAACTTATATGGCACCAACAATTGGCTAATTATGACCTACCATCCTAATTTCATTAAAATTGGACATGTAGGTTTTAAGATATGTTGGTTCGCAAAAATTGAACGACAGACCGACCGACAGACACGGAACCAAAAATGTTCCCTGATGTCTGAAACGGATTTCTGTCTTGGAATTTTTGAAATCGGAGACCTAAAATATTTTCGCTCTTTGAAACGATCACATGGCTTCCGTTACCTTCGGTAAGCTCGGAACCAAAATAATTATACTATCTTACTCAAATTTATACATATGTACATTTATACAATTTTTACATATGATATAACATGTATTATGAAATATTGCATTCGCTTTTGAAGAAAGAAACTTTTGAAGTATACAATTTTGCTTCCGAGCTTACCAGGTAGAAGCTATGTACAGAATTTAAAGAGCGCAGACGGTTGGAATTAATCTACGGGCTACTTTTGACAAACCATCAAAAGCTCGGAAGCAAAAATTTGACAGATTACGACAGACTTGACAAGTGATATATTAATATGTGGTTAATTATCACTATAAGTGGCTTATCACAATAATATGTGGTACCTGACAAGGTAGGGATAGATTTGGAAGTCTAAATAGTAATTATTGACAAGGTAGAACTTTTGATAATACAAGATGCCCCAACTTAAGTCTGCTAAACAGAAGGGGCATATAGGGGACCCTAGGAAAGGAGTCAAAAATGTTATATTAAGCTATGTCCTTTTGGGCTTCGTTTTCTAACTAGGGCCGTTTTTTAAAATTTTGGGTTAAGCTTATTGTTTTACACTTAAAAAAGTGTATCTCGAGGACAAAGAGGAGTATCTCAATATTATAGGTATCGTTGGTAACCTAAAATCATTTTCTATAAGAAATGTTATAATCTATTTTCATGTAAAGAGGAGATATTAAAGAAAAAGTAAGTTTTTCTCACATTTACATTAGTTTTTTTTTCAATAAATGTGCTTATAACGTAAAAAAATTCCTATTTAACATACAATGATATGGGTATCCATGAAAAGGTAATTTAACAAAGAAGTTTTTTCATTGCCTGGACAATTACACTATGGGCCGTCAAAAAGGTTTGTTTTATTTTCGATTTTTTTAAAAAAGACATGTTGAGCTAGATTTGAAATAGAAGGAATAAAAATAAATGAATACTGAAATAACATTTCTTTTAGCAAATAATTTTAGGTTTCCAACGATACCTAAATTAATAATCTTCTCTTTGTTCTCGAGATACACTTGTTTAAGTGTAAAAAAATAAGCTAAGCCCAAAATTTTAAAAAAATGGCTCTAGTCAGAAAACGAAGCCCGATAGGACATAGGTTAATATAACATTTTTGACTCCTTTTAGGGTCCCCTATATGCCCCTTCTTTTTGGCAGACTTAAGTTGGGACACCCTGTATATTTCAAGGTGGAAACACCTGTCTCTACACCATAAGGGTAAATTAAATAAGATTAATATAAGTAATAAAGTACCTTTTTTAGCACCGTGAAAAGGCTATTTCAAAACAAAGTGAAGAGACAGCACCATACCTGTAACAATTAACATAAATAATAGATAATATCGATAAATAAATAGAACATGTTAGGTTATTACGTAAATAAATAAATAGAATAGCTTTATAGAAAACTCACGAAATCTGTTTATATTTAACAAGAAATATCGTTCTTTTTTTGTTCTTTTGACAGTAAACAGAACAATTTTGTGGTTTAAGGTTACATAAAAAAACTGCCTCTCCACAATGTAAGGCTTTCACCAGCATTGAAGAGATATGGAGTCATGTGGAAGCTTTAAATTTGGCTTAATAGGTCCTTCAGCTATACCCGCGTCTTGTCAGTGCCAGAATTACCACCAGGCCGACTAGGCCGGGGCTCAGGGCCGCAGGCTTGGGGGGGGGGGGGGGGGGATTAATTGATGTGGCTTGCCATTCAGCGCCTTTGAAACTTTGTATTCTAAGAAGTATTTCTTGAATTTGAGTATGAAAATTAGTTACTGCACGAAATATCAAGTTGATTTTAGTTTGTCACTTGATAGGTAAGTTATTCAATTATTACTCCAAATAAGAGTGGTCTCCTATCAAGTGACAAGCTAACATCAATTTGATTTTTGGTCTAAAACATATTTTGGTCGAAAATGGCACTGATTGAGTTGAAATTTGGCACGAATGTACGTCTCTGTATGACAAACAAGCCCACCAAATTTAATTTTGATATTGACCGCCATTTTGAATTTATCAATTTTTGAATTCTGAAACTTTGACAGTTAATAATACTGAAAGTATAAATACCTTTTTTCACATATAAAGCATATCGTTGGAACCGGGAAAAATTCTGAGCCGGTTTAAGAGTTCTAGGGTGTATAACGTCGATCAAAGCTATAAGTCTAGCCTACCAAAGCTAAAGGTTTGGCACATAGGCATAGGTGCTCATCTAAAATAAAATACTCTCACTTAAGTTCATCCGTATAACAACTCGTGTATAAGAGTTTCTGGGGATGGTTTATATATAGATAAGGGATGCTTTATATCACTACGTAGGGGGTTTAAGCCGCTTTTCCAATTTCATAGCCATACATGCTACAAGGGTTTGTTTTTTACTATGGCGGTTTTGTTCCCCCAATTTTGTATCAATGGTTGAATTTTTACCACTAACGTAGTAGGGGATAACCAAAGAGATTAGTCTGGCTTCCACTGTAACAATCCAATTTCAGTGTTTTGATAAAAAAAACCATCTTTCAATATTTAATTTTCAATTACAGCTTTTTAAGCCAGAAACCACTATTAAATCCTCTATGCAGAATAACAGAATTATATTTTCACCGCTAACATCGATTACTTTTTTCCATATTCAAAATAATTAGCACATAGTTCTGGCACTTCTTTAGATTGTTACTCCCCATATAAAAAACAAAGGGGAGTAACAATCTAAAGAAGGTGTACGGAATGTTCTTCTTTAGACTGTTACTCCCCTCATCAAAACCGATGTGGGATATGCCTTTGTCCGAAAGTATATTGGACTAAACATCCCTTTTTCTTCATAGTTATTTATTTTCAAAGTCATTTTTATTCTAAAACAACATAGGGGAGTAACAATCTAAAGAAGTACCAGTTCATCGTATCACTGGAAAAAATGATCTTATAAATGTAGAATAAATAGTCTGCCAATTAATGTGGCACATAGCTTCCTCGCGTCCTATTTTGTATACTTTAATGATTTTATGCTTTTACAACCTATTATCGACAAATTTATTTAATTTTCTCCTTTTTTTTTAATCAGTCAAAATTGTTTTTTTGTTTGTCAAATTTTGATTTTTTTACAAAATTTAATTTAAATTATTTCTAGCACAATTTAAAGAGCGCAGATAATTGAAATTAATCTGGGGCTATCTGTGGGCCACTTTCGACAAAATATCCAAATTTCATAAAAATCAGATGAGTAGGTACTTTTGAAGATATAGGTGTAAATAAACGTATGTTTGTGCGCATCTGAAAGAGAAACAAATGGGTGTAGAAGGTTGAAACTTATATGGGACCAACAATGGGCTAATTATGACCTACCTTCTAAATATCATTAAATTGGACCAAGAAGTTTTTAAGATATGGTGGTTGGCAAAAATTGAGCGAAAGACAGACACGGAACCAAAAATGTTCCCTGATGCCTAAAACGTAATTTTCCTGATGCAAGAAATTTCAGAATTTTCCCAATGAAAGAAAGAGTAAAAGGTAAGCTAAAGACTGTAAGAGGATTAGGACAAAAGGAGAGAGGAAAATGTACCTGCACCTTACCTGCTAATACAACAGCAAATACACTGTGTACTTAAGATTTAAGTTAAAAACTTAATCTTTAGAAAATTAAACTAACTGTGATAATGGAGACCCTCTTTTAAGCTAAACATGATAAAATTAAAAGAAATTATAGTAACTAATAGAACTTCAATTTAAGATTAATTTAAAACCAGTATAAAGTAAACTACATAAGAAAAATAAATTAATAAACAGAAGGGCGCTTTTATCACCATTATATACGTGAAACTTTATTTAAAAGGTATGAGAAGGTAAATTAATATTTTGTAGTCGTATAGCGTTTCCCTTCACAAAAGACAGAACAAAGGTTGGCGTAAAGCAAAGGCATGACACTCATATTCATCAGTTCGAAAATGTTATTCCCTCCTTTTATACCTTTCCCTTTCATTTTCGACTTACCTAGTGCTGAAGGAGAAATGTATGAAAGGCATGGAGAAGGAAACTACGATATCTTTTGTCAAAGAAGAAAAAGGTTTCACAAGACAAAGATATCAAGGATATGAAGGGAACGCAGAGAAGTTGCTCAAAAAGGTGCTTTTCAATATTTATAATAACATTTCTATATAACTAGACAATAAGAAGTACAATTTTAGTGACGTCAATTCGCTGACGTAAAATGTAAACGCTGTGTAGAGACTTGATGAAACAAAAGGTGTTGAGATGGAAAGAGAACAAGTTAAAATTAATTGAATAGGACAAGAAGAGGAAATGTCGAAGCGAATATCTCATTTTCTTAAATCTTCAAATTTACCAATTTTGTAAACAATAACCACTTCAATGATTTTGGACTAAGAGCGACCCTTTCAACAAAACACTACAGTAGTGTATAGCTAATCCAAATCCCGCTAGTCCGGACATCCGGTTAAGCCAGACGGATCTCAATAATTTTCTTATAATATACAATCAATAAACTTTGAATTTTTATCAATAAGATGGCAAATTTTTATGCTAAATCAATTTGCAGGTTTATATACAGGGCCTATGTTGAGACAAAACAATAACTTTTATGTTAAAAACATCGCTTTTAATAATTTTACCCAGTTAAAAATAGTTTTAGAGATATTTTAAAACTGATTCCGTTTAATCTGGACTTTCGATGATCCGGACAGTGCCCGGTCCCATCAAATCCGGATTAGCAAGTCTACTGTATTTGGTTTTCTAACTTTAAAAACTACTCTCATCGAGACTATAACCTCAAATTCGACTATTTAATTTAGTTAATGGAACACTTTAAAAAGGTAGTCTTGCCAATTATAGTGAATTATACATTCCTCGCGTCCTATTGTAAAACGAATAGTCATAGTCATATGAGGATAAAATAAAGAGTTCCAACTGGGGATTTAAAGAGTGATTGTTTGGATCAGTTTTGATTCCAAGTCGGGTCCCATTTATTTATATTCAATATTAAATGTGCGTAGACGGGTAAAATTAATATGAAACCATCTGCTACTTTCAACACACCATCCAAATATGGCTAAAATTTGATTACTTTTAAAGATATAGGAGTTCATTAAAAAAACATGTGTACGCCAAAGAGAAAGCAATGGACGCAGAAAGTTTAAATTAATGTGGGATCAAAGTGGGCAAATTGTCACCTACCATCTAAATTTGACCAATCGGAAGAGTAATTTTTAAGATATGGGGGTTCGAAAATATGATGTCGGATTGACCGACAGACAGATATAAAGTCAAAAATGTTCTGATGTCTAAAACTAAGTATTTTCGGAGACTTAAGAACATTTATTAGTTTTTAAGAATTATCACAATTCTTGCGTTACCTCCGGTAGGCGTCAGACATTCCACGGGTCAGTACTATAGGCTTTTGGTGTTGTCCTGCCAAGTCCCTCTCCTTCTTCCTCGGGGGTGTCGTCCTTTGGCCCTTGCCTTCAAAGCTTGTTATGGGAATCGGGTATAGTCCATTTGTATTACAAGTCCTATTCACTTTAGCTGGGTGTTGTTGACCTATTCCATCAAGGGTGTCACATTTAATGAGTTCCGGATGGTCTGGTTTGGGACTCTGTCCCGCCTGGTCATCCCTGCCAACTGCCGCAGGCATCTCATTTCTTTTGCTTGAATCCTGCTTCCATGTTTGAAGGTGACTGCCCAAGCCTCATAGCTGTAGGTTGGGGTCTGTAAATGGAAGGTGGATTTGTTCACCTTGGGTCTCTCTGATATTTCATTATTTTTGAGGGAGCCGAATTTGACTACTTACAGAGTAAAACATTCTGCCTGCTGCTGGAATGCGAGAGTTGACTTTGGTGTTTATCTTAACATGTTGATCCTGAGTTGATGATGAGGAATTTGAAAGCCTCGACTTGCTCCTCAGGTTCACCATCTAACAAAATTCTATGGGGAATATTGTTTCTCACCATTGTCTTAGTTTTGGAGCAATTAACCTTCATGTTATTAGCTTGAATGTGTTGTATTAAGCAGTTGAAATTGTATTGTAGCTTCTCGATAATGTTGGCCAACACTACTAAAATCTTCGGCAAATGTCAAAGAGATGATGTTCACCATCTTCATCCTCAAGTGCCCTAATGAGTACCTTCAAAATCTGGTAAAACTCCTCGGAACATCTTTCTGAGATTCGAATCAGAATTTGCAAATTCAAAAATGAACTTCATTTTAGGATAGATTTTGCGAGTAAGCCACTCGGTTAATCCGATCCTTAATAACAAAAGAGGTAGTTTAGTATACACCTTTTGATACCGGAATTAATAAATACTTTTATCTACTAAAGTTACTTTAATGGAGAGATACATTTCTGACATGTTCGAGGCTTTCTTTCTTTATTCCTAATAAACTAATTCTACCGTTCATCAAGAAAAATATTTTTTGATATAGTTCTTACAAGAACGATTTCAGAAAACATCACTGACCTTGATGGTAGAGAACCTATGTACCTATCTGTTTTTTACATTCGTAGATCTATATTTATATGTTTAAAAATGTATATATTGTTATTGCGCAACACTATCTCTTATATAATACAATAGAAAGAGTAAATAAGAATTAAGAGGTTGATAATTTTGCAGAGGATACAAAAAGAGATTGAATAAATAAAAGTAAAATTATACAATTACACATATATTCTATTAAATAATCTTTTGTTCAAAGATTCTGTTTAAGCTTGGTTATCAAACATTTTAAGTGACATAAATTGGTAAATGAAAGAGGGAACTGTTATTATTTTCACCTTCAGTATTCAATGCATGTCAAGATGTAGTGTTATACAAAGCTTCACAACATGTTGATTGAACGCAACATGTTAGAACCAGTGTCTTTGACATGTCAAGTTAATGATTAAATGATGATAAAGTGGAATGAATCAGTTTTTGATTTTCTCTTATTCCTCCCAAGCGCTCTAGACCTGATCAATAAATGATAACTTTAACAGAACCTGAACAAAATGATGGATGTAGCTATCAGTATTATTGTTTATTTATTGACAAAGTTACTATGTGAAAAACTTGAAATGAGATTTCTCTAAAACAAAAGGGGCAATATTCCCGAAATCATTAGATTTGTTTAAAGACTTTAGACACTACAATTATAAAATAATAGCTTATTCTCAAACGATTTGATCTATTTTGCACGGTTGAGTTAATCATTTTATTTTAATAAAAGGTGTTTGGTGCTAGTTCGTATATTTGGTGAGCTTTTGTACCTCTCTGTTGACATAATTCTTTTAAATATGTTTTAATAAATTCTATTTTAACTGTATCAACTATAATGAATAAAGCATGTCTAAATAATGTATCCAATAATGTAAGTACCAAATACAGTAGAACCTCGCTAACACGAACCTCAATAACACGACAACCTCAATTACAAGTGCAATTTTTAAATCCCCTTGAGATTGCCATAACACATAATGTTAAATTAACCTGTATAACGCGACTATTATTATCCAAACAACCTCAATAACACGGAATTTTTCCAATTCACAACGTAGCTCAGGACCTCAAACAAGTCGTTTTGAGAAGTCAACCTCTATAACGCGACACTTTACAGGTATGGGTCGACCTTGAACAAGTCTAGACTTGAAAACCCCGCGCTCAACACTCGATGACACGACTGATAGCTAAAATAACCTTGATAACACGACCCTCAACAAAAAAAAGAGCTCCTCGATAACAAGACTCTTTCCTTAATCCCCTTGAGAAACTTTTTATCGAGGTTCTACTGTGTATAAAAAGTTTAGGACATAGCGTGCAAAATAGTGTCTGACTAACATCAAGCTAGAATTTTTTGTACACGTTAATCTTTTAGTGCCTTTTAAGAATTTCTAGTCGGCTAAATTCGTCTGCGGGACACAGCTTGGCAATAGGCATTTGAAGAAAAAAAAAACTTACGGAGGGTGGCCATGTTCCACTAATTATGGTGGACAACGTGATTTTCATGATCCTGAGTACAAAATTAGTTAGTAGATCGAAAATTAAGTTGATGTTAGTTTGTCACTCGATAGGTGACCACTTTGACTTGGACAAATATTTGAATAACTAAGCTATTAAGTGACAAACCAACTAGAGAGGTATCTCCGTAGGTTACACTCCTCTCAGGCTCTCTTTCAGCCTCGGCGAGTTGGTAGAAGGGAGCCAAATGTGTAGACCCTGCCATTGACAGGCCTGCAGGCCCTGCCTCTGACAGATGACAGCTACTGTAAGTGAAGTAATGAAGGGGGGGGGGGCTTAACTGAAGTTAATTTACATTAAAACATAAAATGATAATAATAGTTAACTGTACATAATAATGAAAATAATAATAAGTGTGTTGAAATATGAGTGTGTAAGTGTATAAACAGTTAGTTTGTCCCTTGATAGGGCACCACTTTGATTTAGAGTAATATTTGACTAATTAACCTATCATGGGACAAACTACCATCAACTTAATTTTCGGTCCACTAACTAATTTTGTACTCGGGATCATAAAAATCACATTCTCCACCAAAATGAGCGGGACATGGCCGCTCTCCACCGGTTTGTTTTTTTCAAATGCCTATTGAGCTATGTCCCGCAGACGAACTTAGCCGACCACATATTCTTAAAAGGCACTAAAACTAAAAGATTAACTTATATACAAAATTCTAACTTGATATTAGACAGACTTCTTTTTTTTTTTTTTTTTTTTCACGCTATCTCCTACGACTATAAATATCCTATAAAAATTACCTTGCCAATTTCTCTGGTCGCTATTTTACATTCCTAACTTGGTGAAGAAGCATGTATCCTAACCTGAAACAAAAAGAAAGATAATAAATAACAGATAGAAGTTATTTTTTTTTAACATTTATTGAATATTGCAACTACAATTTAATTATTGTAAGCAATAATGATCATTTTGAGTACAGAAGTGGCTTTACATTGACAGGTTTAAGACAGCTGTCCAGTGACAGAGCATATTGGCATGAAAGTAGTTATAAATTACCAAGTCTAATACATGATTTATAAAACTATGAAGTTTTGTTGATATGAAGCAAAAGCATTATTACATTGATTGTAATGACAAACAGTAAAAATGTCGAACACATTAAAGTGACCTCAGAGTAAGGAAAGGGTAGAGGTAACAATACTATAGAATCGGGGTCTCAAAAAGTGGTTCATTATGCGACACCCGTATACTAAACCTCCCAAGCGGCAGTTTGGTGAAACAGTATCGAAACTCGAAATTTATCTGATGTCAGCTGATAAGGATAAGAATAATGTGATATTTTCTTACGACATTCAATATTTTAATACAGTTTTCTTTATAAATACATATGTACTTTAATGTTTGTTGTTAACCGTATTAATTATCTAAAGACAGTTACGTTGTTAATAACATGTAATAGTTCCTAGATAACCAAAAGCAATCTTATATAAAACAAAATCTTCTAAAGCAATCAAATGTGATTTTTCTCATACATATTTGACATTTCGATATTAAAACAATAAACAAAGCACAAGATAACAAAGCAAAAGATGTGGTTAAAGGTTTTGTTGACAAGCGTCCGTGACGGTTTTGTTGAAAAGCGTCCGTGACGGTTTTGTAGACAAGGACCAGTGACCACGCGATCGTGCTGTTGTCAGTTTAGTTCGGATTGAGCTCGCTTGAGAGGTTTAGTATATGGGTGTAGCATAATAAACCACTTTTCAAATCGCATTGCTCCCTCTACCCCTTCCTTACTCTGAGACTGAGTGAGTATGATTAAACTTTCGAACACACTAAAAAAAAGAAGTAAATTCATAAATATTACTGTAGATATTTAAATATTATTATTATAGTAGAATCGTTTTCGATTAATATAATAATTTAATCTGATTTCGTAATTACCATTATCATTAACATCTTGGGGAAATGAGAATTAGCAATTCGTTTACTTCTTATAAACCTTCTTTTTTTTATTTAAAAAAAGAATATAAAACAAAAAAAATAAACTCCTTAATTTAAAATTCAGAATACCAAATAAGGTTTAATGATTTTTTAAACTCGTAGAATCTTGTATTTCAGTCGGGTTTCTACTGGTCTTTAAAAAAAAGGTTTTTTCTTTCGATGAAAAACCCTCGACAGATTTCAAATTTTACCGACAATGACGGAATATCTGGAGAGGACTTGAAATGGATCGAGGGGGTGCGGCAGGGAGATGTTAACATCCCCCTACTATTCGTGCAGTTCATTACGTATTTAAAGGCCGAGTTTTATAGCTCACCCGAGTGCTTTCCAATTCTGAAAAAAAGAACAAAATTCCCTCTCTTTAAGGCAAATCTACTTTAGATGGAAATCCAATAATTTATAATTAATGTATAATTTTCTCTCTTTTAATACTCCTCTGTTTCAAGTCAACCATAGTTTAGTGGTATTGTCTGGTAAATCATCTCTTTTAGGTAACCCTTTATCATTTAATCCCGATTTAACTATTCGTTTATTTCCACTTTAAGAATTAATCTGAAGAATTTCCAGGGACTGTGCTTGAACTTTGAATTTTGGAGCAAATTAAATTGTTATCATTTTTTTGATTTTCGCAACTAGGATAGATAAATTATTTAACAAATTAAATCGGGGTTTAAATGCACTTTTAATTTAGTTCTATAAATCTTCTTTTATAAAGTTTCGTTGGTAAAACCAAAAGAAAGAAACACTTATAGTTTCGTTCCTGTGTCTGTCTGTCAGTCACTCTGTACGGTTACAATAACTTTTAAATTAAAGGAGATACAAAACATGAATCTTTGCAGAATCAAAAATCGTTTTGACGCGCACACAAGAAAAAATCGGTCCGAGACAACTCAGACAAACTTTCTCATATACGTGTTCATAATTATTTAGCCCAGTGTTTTCCATTTATTAGTTTTCGTATGTAAATTTAATTATTATTGAGCATTTCATTAAAATGTTTCATAAAAATAACTTCTCCCGGGCGGGGAATCGAACCCGGGCTCTCTCGGTCCGCGTTTTAAGCTTTTTTCTCAGGAACTAGATTTTTCCCGGGAAAACGGCTTATATCGTTGGATTCGTATTTAAATGGACTATATTTTAGAATTTTTTAATCAAAATCGTCGGAACCGTTTTCGAGAAATAATTTTTTTTCACGTTTTTTCAGAGTTTTTGGGGGGTAGCGCCCCTAAATTTGGAGCTAAAATTCATTTCTCGATTTCGCCTCGGGGTATGATTTTTCTAAACATGCATGCCAAATTTCTTCAAAATCGGCCCAGTAGATTAGGCTCCAGGCGTCTGCACAGACGACAGACAGACGACAGACGACAGACAGACAGACGACAGACAGACAGACGACAGACAGACATTTTTTAAAAACCACTTTTTTGGACTCAGGGGACCTCAAAACGTGTAAATCCATCAAAATCTCAAAATCGAATTTTCGCGCCATCACAATACTTTCTCTTTATAAGAGAAAGTAAAAATAGTAAACTCAAAATTATCAGCTGTTCTAATTCAAAATGGAGGATAATTCATGTCCCGCGATTTTTTGTTTTACATGTTTAGTGAGTTATCAAGTGAAAGGTATTAAAGAGTAGATTACAAAAATCTTGAACACTTGTGTAAATTGTTTAATTTTCCACGGTATTTTGTCCAAAAGCATTAGCATTTTGCGTGCCCCCCCCCCCCCCCCCCCCCATTTTAAATAATTTCATGTTTCATTTATGTCAAGTATTCGTAGGTACATTTAGTAATTATTGAACATTTTATCCAAAATGTACCATAACACTTCTCCTCGGCGGGGAATCGAACCCGGCCACTTTCCGCCCGCGTTTAAAGCTATTTTCTCAGGAACTAGATTTCTCCCGGAAAAACGGCTAATATTGTTAGGTTAGTATTTAAATAGACTACATTTAAGAATGTTTTAATCAAAATCGCTGAAACTTTTTTTTCAGAGTTTTTGAGGGGTTGCTTCCTTACATTTGGAGCTAAAATTCATTTTACTACGTTTTATTAGTTTGCTTTCTTGTTTGTTTGTCCAGTTCAAATCTTGCAATCGATTTTTAACTAACTTCCCGAGTAGCTAGACATTTGAAACTTTTAGAATAGCTCAGAACACGATGACAATGCATTATTTTAATACTTTTAGCCATCTTTCAGCAGAATTAAATTCGTTTTCAGCAAATTTTGCTGTATGGAAAGTTAGTTCGGAAAAAATCCACAAGTTATTTTATTTGTTTTGACAAATCCCATATTTACAATCTTCATTTTGACGTGTTTCAAATTTATGATTTATGACAGAATATTTAAAAACAGTATATAAAAAGTTATTTTACTACGTTTTTATTAGCTTGCTTTCTTGTTTGTTTGTTTGTTTGTCCGGTACAAATCTGGCAATAGATTTCTAACAAACTTCCCGAATAGCTAGACATTTGAAACTTTTAGCATAGCTCAGAACATTAATACTTTTAGCCATCTTTCAGTAGAATTTAATTGGTTTTCAGCCAATTTTGCTGTACGGAAAGTTAGTTCGGAAAAAATCCGAACATTGAATGACAGCAAAACAGGAAATATCGATTATATTATTTCAAATATATCGATGGCACGCTTTAGATTTGGTGTTGGGCAGATCCGTTGTACAAATATTTGTCCTTTTATAGGTTTAAGATCAGCTCTCTAGATAGTTGTCATGTATGTGAAATAAATAAATTTGGAACTATTTTTTATTTTTTTTTTTTTTTCACTAACATATATTATATAACAATAACAACTATATTATCAACATTACATACGATTCAACAGAAAATTTAAAAACGTAGTATATAAAAAGTTCTTTTTATCTTGAAATTATTTATCTTGTAATTATTTAGGTTTAGCCTCGGGATATTATTTTTCCGAACATGTATGCCTAATTTTGTCAAAATCGGCTCACTAGTTTAGACTCCATGCGTATGCACAAACGGCCGATAAACTTTTTAAAAACCACTATTTTTGAACTCAAGGGATCTAAACGTGTAAATCCATCTAAATCTCAAAATTGAATTTTCGGGCCATCACAATACTTTCTCTTTATATGAAAATGTAAAGAATTGATGGGAAAATCTTTTGTTTAGTTTAGACTTATTGAAGTGAAAGATCTGTTTCTGCAAAAGTTTTCTTAAAAAGTATTTTTTTTTCCAAAGGAGAAAAATAATTAAGTTAAGAATTCCGATACTTGTTCTTTCTTTACAAGAATTAAATCTTTTTCTTTTCTTTTAACTAGTTTAACTGATCAATCTTATCCAAAAACAATGTATAAACATTTTGCGGTTGTTGATACTTTACTATTTTTGGATTATACAGAACTTTTACAGAATTATAAATACTTTATTAATCCTTTGTTTTAAGATGGAAGGGAGGCAAGCCGTACAAAGATTACCACAGCTCAATGATTATACCTCTTAATGCTCTTATCCAGTGGTTTACACTTGAAATATTCAACTTATTACATAATGCAGAAATAATTTAATAAAAAATACGTGTAGTGTCGCGGGACACCCGGTAGGAACGAAGTTCCTTACATTTTTCATTAAATATAAATTATAAAATCACACTGCTAAGTACGTATACATTGCTAACTACTTATACATGGCGGAGTTAGAAAAGAGACAAAATTATAAGTAACGAACTGTTTGTATCTAGCAAGAGTTAAGGCGAAATTAAAAGAAAATCATTATTTGTATAATTAAAGCAATCGTCTTACTATAAATATATATTAAATATAAGAAAAAAGTTGATCATGATGAGTTTATAGTGAAAGAGTATGTTTGTTAAAGGAGTTTGGATTGAAATAGGACGGTTTTCTACCTACCCGGCCAATTAATTTAAAATATTATAAAATATATCTATTCCTTACTCTAAAGCAGAAGAATCCGGTTGAAATTTTACATGCCTGTTTCAATTGTACTTTAGACAATGTGTAAGAAGTTTTATTGAAATCGTTATTCGTTAGAACGGAAGATATCGGTAAAAACGTTAATTATATCTTCGGTTTATCCCTTCCTAAATTTTCTTTATTCTTTTCTCTCCTCTTCTTGGGCTATAAGGGATGGTCAATAAAAAATCTGATATTTATTATTAGGTCAGTTTAATTATTATGCAAATTTTCGCCTATACCTAGGCATCATTAGGCCTTTCTGAGTACTAATGAAAAATCACTATATGTAAATTCAGTTTGCATTACACTACATCAGAATAAGTGAGTAACCTTCTATACACAGTATTTTCAGTTACTCCATTTCAGAGTAGGGATGAGTTTAGGCATGTCTTCACAGATTACAGACAGACAGTTTTGTATATTCAGGGGACCTTAGAGTTTGTGACTCAAAATCTTAAAATCGAAATTCGATGGATCTTTAGTTGTACTGATAAGAGAGTAGTTGACTCTTAAGTTAATAAGCCTCGAGCCAGGTCAAAAATGGATGACCAAAGATCTGAGTTCAATTCTTGGACCGGCACCCCACTCGGTGTTCACACCTAGCATCACCATATTATAGATACCCATCTAGCTACCCAGCTCCTTATATGGAGTGTTGACTAACTGGTTTTGTATGTCAATGTAAGGTTTATACAGCTCATGCAGCGTCACAAATTCCTCGTATTATCTATTATCTCATCTATGACCTAGGCCCTTCACGTGCTGTTACGCCTCGGAGTTAGTTAATTAAATAAGCCTTTTGTAAGAACTAGAACCTTTCGGGCTGTTGCGCCACATGGTTAGTAAATTAGTTGTATAAGCCCTTTAAAAGACCTAGAACCTTTTGGGCTGTTGCGCCCACAGAGTTAATTAGTTAGTTATTTGTGTAAGCCCTTTGAAAGACCTAGAACCTTCACGGGTTGTTGCGCCACATGGTTAGTTAGTTGTATAAGTCTTTTGGACGACCTAGAACCTCCACGGGCTGTTACGCCACTGATTTAGTAAGTTAGTTAGTTAGATGTATAAGCCCTTTGGAAGACTCAGAAGCTCCGCTGGCTGTTGCGCCACATGGTTAGTTAGTTAGTTGATAATCCATTTTGAAGACCTAGAGCCTCCACGGCTGTTGCGCCACATGGTTGGTTAGTTAGTTGTATAATCCATTTTGAAGACCTAGAAGCTCCACGGGCTGTTGCGCCACAGAGTTAGTTACCTAGTTAGTTAGTTGTGTAAGCTCTTTGGGAGACCTAAAACCTTCTCGGGTTGTTTCACCACAGAGTTATAGTTAGTTAGTTGTGTAAGCTCATTCGGAGACCTAAAACCTTCTCGGGTTGTTTCACCACAGAGTTATAGTTAGTTAGTTGTGTAAGCTCTTTGGGAGACCTAAAACCTTCTCGGGTTGTTGCGCCACAGAGTTATAGTTAGTTAGTTGTGTAAGCTCTTTGGGAGACCAAAAACCTTCTCGGGTTGTGTCACCACAGAGTCAGTTAGTTAGTTAGCTGTGAAAGCCCTTTGGAGGACCTAGAACCTCCTCGGGCTGTTGCACCACATAGTTTAATTAGTTTTAAGTCCAAATTTTCGTTAGTCCAACATTCGTCCAAAAGTCGAGGTTGTCTGTATATACTTCGTATATAAGAAAGTAAAAAATTTATTTTGAGATTAAGCAATGTGAAAGGGGAATCTACTATTCATATTGATGAGAATCAGTGTTGCCATTATTTATTATTCAAGATGATGTATAATAACTATAAGCTTTAATGATGATTTAAAAGAGGTCGATGTGCCCAATAAATAATTCAAAAAGAGTAGGCGCCTTGGGATGTACACTACAAATCAGCAAGGGTGTTTCTTTCTATAAAAGATGTAGGTGGTCGTAAAGGGAGTAGATGTACCTAATAAATAATACATATGTTGGAAGATAGAGGTCAGTTCGAACACCATAGTTGGAACTCCAAGTTCAGAATCCGTTGTATAGATTATAGATCCTAGAACGTGAAAAGTTCTTCTAAATAATATTTTATAGAAAACCTTTAAGTTGCTTTTGACAAGTTATTTGCTATAAATACTGCTGTTTAATTTAATTTTATCGAATTTAGTTGCTGTAGTTATTGTATTTTATTTGGGATGATTTGACTTGATTGTGCATGTGTAAATCATAAGGAAGCTGAACCCGAATCCATCTACCAACATATGTTTTGATACTCTAGTCACGAATAGAACATTGTTTTACCGTTTTTTTTTTGTTTCCCCCCCCCCCTCTCCAAATGCACATAGCAATTTTATGAAATTCAATCGATAATGTTGTCTGTATTTCCTATCCTGAATCAAGCTTCTTCAAGACGTAATTAATTGAATTGTTCCAGTGTGCAGCGCTACACCGGTCACGCTTCTTAAGCTTTGTTTTTTATTTGTAGTTTTTTTTTTTTTTTTTTAATCTCATTTTACTCGTAAAACCACATAATTTTTTTTTGTTTTTATGTACTTCCTATACCACTTCTATTGCGATACTTTATAGTCCACATACTTGTCACAATACAGTCTACAATATTACTATTAGTTGGGCATTTGGAATTACGATGTGATACAATCTTATTCTACTTATTATTATCTTCATAAACTTCAGAGGTTTAAAGTGAGTAAGATAGTATAATTATATTGCTTCCGAGCTTAGCGAAGGTAAAGGAAGCTATGAGATCGTTCTGAAGAACGAGAATGGTTAATGTCTCTGATTTCAAAAAATCCAAGACAGAAATCCGTTTCAGACATCAGGGAACATTTTTGGTTTCGTGTCTGTCAGTCGGTCTGTCACTCAATTTTTGCAAACTATATCTTAAAAACGACTAGTTTGATTTGATTGAAATTTTGATGGTAGGTCATAATTAGCCCATTGTTGGTTGGTCCCATATAAGTTTCAACCTTCTGCACCTATTTTTGTCTCTTCCACATGCGTACAAACATATATTTATTTACACCTATATCATCAAAAGTACTTTTTATTTTAAAGATTTTTATTAGGATGGTTTGTCAAAAGTAGCCTGGAGATAGCACCAGATGAATTTCAACCGTCTGCGCTCCTTAAATTTTGCTAAATTGATACTTTAATTAATGTAAGAAATAATAAAAAAAATTGACAGTTATAAAAAACGGGGGAAAGTTAAATACATTTGACAATACCAGGTTTTAATAATATAAAATAATTTTAGTACATAAAATAGGACTCGAGGAAGCTATATGTCACACTAATTGTAGTGCATTTTATCTTATATAAAATAAAAAATAAAATTATTTAACATCCACTAATTTGTGTGTTTTTCACAAAATTAAATTGTTGTGTGCACATTGGTGTGTTTTCATCAATGATCTGATGTTATGTATCATCTCTAAATCGACAGATTTTGATAAGAGTTTAATTCAAATGTATTTTATTGCAAAAATATGTCAGCCACCTTCGGTTAAAATACATTTTTTATACACAATCACATAGCTGTAATGCGGAAAAATCTAACCGTTTAATTTTTGTTTTCCTTCGAACGAATATTTTATTTTATTTTATATATAAATGAAATCTGTTACTTTATTACCCCCCTTTTTTTGTCTAGTTTCAGTAAGTAAATTATTTTTTTCTTTTAAAGTCAAAACTTGTTAATAAAAAAATAAAAAACCCTTTTAAAATATAAAAGGTAACATTTAAGAGTAAATTTTTAATTAAAAGTGAACTTGAAATAAATTTAATAAAACGTGTATTCTATTTATTTTTTTTTTTACTTTTTTGTTTCGTTTAATATAATTAATGTTAAACTCTGAGAATACTAAAATAAAGGTGAATTCTCGTTTAATATTTTCTGTTGGTTTGTAAGTTGATAATTTTGATGCGGTAGTTATTTTCAGAACATTGTTTTACGTCATGAAGGTTATCATATCATACCTTATCAATCTGTAACAGCCCTAGGGTGGAGGGAGTTGGGAGTTATCATTTACCCTTCACCCTTTCTAGTATCAAACTCTGGTAGTGTCTAGGCCCTGTGTAGTCATCAAGGTGTTCTATCTCACTCCACCCTTCTAAGCCCTTTAGATCTAAGACCTTACGTTAGTGGATCTGACATGGAAGGGTAGCTAAGCCCCTATACTTCGACCTTAGACTATGTCCTTACCGTTCTAGAACCGATACAAGCTGACGATGGACTTGTGAAATAACCCCTCAGGGCTATTTTTTTAAGGGTGAAGGCACAAGGTGAAAATAATAACATACATGTCCTTATTCTACGATATTCTACGATTTACAAAATATATATCTTACGTGACATTTCTTTAACTTTTCACACATTTGTATAATTTTTATACAGGTTAATACGTACATATTGTATACAGGTTTATAAATATGTACCTATAAGTGGTTCCCAAGATAGAGTATTCAAGAGGAAAAAGTTTCTTATTTTTGGGTTTTCGAAAAAAAACATTCTTTATAAAAATTCCTGCTTGTTTTTAAACCTCTAAAAATGATAAAATTTTCTTGATTTTTGTTCACAGGGTTTTTCGAAAACTTTAAAATATGACCAAGAGTAAACAACCCTTATTTTTGATGGTATCGAAAAATATTATTCAGAAAAGTGGTTCTGAATTGCAAAAAACGTATAAATATTAAATATGATTTTATTTTATGAAAACAAAATAAATTACTTATAAATCAAATTATAAGCTAATGTAATAATAATAATAAAATAAATAAAAAATATTATCACAAGTAATTAATAATTCTCATTTCTAATCTTAACATCTATTTAAGTATCACAAAAAAATCAACAGAGTTGATAAATAAAATTAAAGAAATGATCATTCAAATGTGTTGCCACCTACTTCTGCTCAAATTTTGATTCTATTTATCAATTTATTCTATAAAAGCCTTGTGAACTTGCTCAAGGGAAATATTGGCAGTGACCTGCTTAATTCTTTCCTTTAACTCTTCCACGTTATTATCCACTTGTTTCTTATCACACTTGTTTATTAGAAAAATCTAAAGAGAACAATTTGTTGTAGTTAGCGTATTGTTTATTTTTAGAAAAAAAACTAAAATTTAATTTTTCAGAAAATTAACTAAAATTTAATAATATAAAATTTATGATACATATTTTATTCATAAAATAAAGTAATATTTTATATTTATACGTTTTTTGCAATTCTGAACCACTTTTCTAAATAATAATATTTGTCGATACCATCGAAAATAAGGGTAGTTTACTCTTGGTCATATTTTAAAGTTTTCGAAAAACAGAACACCCTGTAGACAAAATCAAGAAAATTTTATCATTTTTAGAGGTTTAAGAACAAGCAGGAGTTTTTATAGAGAATGACTTTTTTTCGAAAAACCAAAATCTTGGGACACACTGTATATAATAAATATATTTGCAGGGTGTTTCAAAATATCATCATGTACATACGGAAGGGGGTAATTCATTGGTTTATTTCTTGACTAAAAATTCATATAAAGATAGATAGGTCCGCAAAGACTTCGTTACCGATCTACAATTATGGTAATTATTTATGTATTATGTCTTTTAATAAAATCATTGCTACAAAAACTACTAAATATTTTAATATCATCTAGTGAATAACAGAAAATAGTTTTTTTAATTATTTTTCTCAATACGGAAAACTACAAGAGACCAAACAGTTTCTATAATCAATAGAAATTTGATTTATGTAATTTAGAATCTACTAGCGGGAAAAAATATCTCCCTATAGATTCTAACAACCATTTGGCTTGCCCAATGATGTAAGCCCTACAGCTCAAACTATAATCGAAATTTGAGCAAAAACTGTTGGAGCTAGAAAAAACTAAAAAAAAAAAAATTAAATTTGAACACCCTGTAGATCGGTTATGAAGCGTTTGCGGACCTATGTCTGTCGATACGACTTTTTAGTCATGATAAGTCAAAACATTACCCCCTTCCCTAAGTACATGATACCACACTATATTTTGCTACACAGACACAGACTAAACTATTTTTTAAAATTTTTATGTTTATCAGGAACTTAAAACGTAAAATGAAATCATGAAAATAATTTCTCTCTCTCTCTCTCTCTATCTATCTATCTCTATAAATATGTGTGTGTGTACCGAGAAACCAGCTGGGACTCTTGAAAAAAAGAACCATATATCTTTTGTTTCACTTGACAAGAGTTATATGAACAATTTTGACTATGCAGTCAACTATATGTCTATTTCTTTGTATACTATAAAACTAAAAACAAATAGATTCAACGTAAAGTTATTTTTTCCAAAACATATATTTAACTGTGGTAAAGGTTTAAACCTGGTGAACGAAGTAAATTATGTAGCTAAAGATTAATGAAATATTAACACCTATAGATCAACAAATTAACAGATATTTTGAACTGCGAACAGTCTTCAGATCGCGTAACTTAAGTGTCAATATCAAGCTCATTGTGTATAAAAGCGTTATAAGACCAATCGCCCTTTATAGACCAGAGACTGGACGCTAGTTATTAATGAGGGGGGGAAAAAAAGTGGAGGATCAGGACAAACAATGAAATCAGTGTAATTATGTACGCTCAACAAGACATAGGTAATGTCATCAAAGTATTGAGGATCCGCTGGCTTCGACATGTTACATGAATGGAAGGGGACATGATACCCATGAAAATGATAGACGGAAGAACGGGGTACAAACGTAGAAGGAGACCTACATTGAAGTGTCTTGAGGATGTCCAAGATGATCGGAGGAGGCTGCGCTCTTGAAGGATACGTTCGCAGGATATAGTAGAATGACGAGTTGGTGAATGAAGTTGTTATTGTGGCCATGGCTCTTAATGGATTGTAGCGCCGTGAAGTAAGTAGGTAAAAGTTTAAATCTCTAGTAGGTTTTAATCAGTTATGTTAATAAGTATAAAGGCTAGTCAAGGTAATTGAGTTGGTAGTTCATATTGCAATCATTCACACTTTGAAAGAAGGAGAACTGGGCTCAATTCTCGGCTCCAGCCCTTGACGCTCGGTGTTCAACCAGAACCACGATAATTGCCAATATAAACTCGAAGAAAACGGCATTCTTTCCAATTAAGGGTGTCACTTTTACGATTTATGAATGCAAATTCTATGGATTAACTAAATCATACACAAATGCCAATTATAGAGCGACATGCTAACCCCCATGACATCTATTACACTTTATATTTGTAGATGTGTAATGGATTTGGTACGTCCAGCATATTTCTGTCGGTTCATTTTTGTCTTGTAAGTTCATTGTTCTCTTTAAGTGTAGATGTTAGTTTTTGGTACGGTCTGAACATTTCTGTCGGTTCCTTGTCGCTAGACCTAACTGGCTTGGTGGTGGCGTTGGTGGCTCTCGTGTGAAGGGGGAGCGACAAGAGCGTCAACAAATCTGGTGGCAGCTCTGGTCGCTTGGACCAGAGGGTGAGTCCGCAGTCTTGGTGGCGCTGCTCCATGTGTAAGAGCCTATTTTCTATTGCTGACCTGATGGTGAGAACCTGTGTGAAGAGGTCCTAAAAGTATATTTTAAGAAGGTTTTTGGTGCGGTCTTCACATTGCCGTCAGTTTTTTGTCGTCTTATCACCATTGATAAGTTCATTTTATCACAGACGTCGTTCGTTTTTTACAAGCTCGCAGTCGCTGCAATTCATATTCAATCGTGTTAGCAAGATATTGATTATTTATTCATGAATAGTCAAGTAATATAAATGTAGTATATCGTGATTTATGCTTGCTACCCTAGTCAAAAATAATCACTGTGACCTTCCCACAGTGCTTTCTGGAATAAAGCAAAATGGCGTTATCCAGTAAGTTAGAGGATATTCTTTTTTACTTCTGTCACTGAGAAAATTGGATAGTCCTTAAAAAGAAAAGATAAAATGACACGTTCACGAAGTCTGTTGAGAATTCGATAACAAGTACTCACAAGGGGTCGGATCCTATAGATATAGCTGTCCGAACGGTTTATCCAAACGATTACTCAAAAATGACCAATGTAAGTTTCCTTACTATTTTTTTCTTATTTTATCTTCCAATAAATGTATATAAACTAGATTCCTATTATCCTTAGATATCTTTATACTTAGATTCGTCGTCCTTCTTAGCGTCCCGTGGTTAAAATCATAGTAGTTCTGTCTAAAGGTTGTGACCGAGAGGTGTACCGAGTTGTAATGGATGTAGGTTCCGACGTTTTGCCTCCTTTGCTTGAGTTATCTTCATGTTAATTTAATAAATTAAGTTCACTTTGTTAGTATTCTTATATCAACATTTTTAGCAGTGTGCATATAATATAGATATAATGTGTTCAGTTAGCTTTTCACTATCGTTAGATCAGCATGTACTCCAACATCATCTGCAAGATCATCAGCATCTTCAGCAGTGTACATTTGTACATGTTGACATAATGCGTTCATTTAGCTTTTTTACTATCATTAGATCAACATATACTCCAACATAATCTGCAACATCTTCAGCAGTGTACATGTTGACATAATGCGTTAAGTTAGCTTTTTTAATCATTAGATCAACACGTACTTCAACATCACCTGCAACATCATCAACATCTTCAGCGGTGTTCAGTGTACATCATGACATAATGCGTTAAGTTAGCTTTTCTGCTATCATTAGATCTACACGTACTTCAACATCACCTGCAACATCATCAACATCTTCAGCGGTGTTCAGTGTACATCATGACATAATGCGTTCAGTTAGCTTTTCTACTATCATTAGATCAACATGTACTCCAACATCATCATCTTCAGCAGTGTACATGATGACATAATGCGTTCAGTTAGCTTTTTCACTAACATTAGATCACCATGTTTTCCTCTGAAAATGCCTATAGAATAGAAGACATCTTAATTCGCTAGATATTATCACCTTAACATCATAAGTGTGATGTCTCTTCATCCTAAAGTTCTTAGGACTAAATATCCCTTTGTTTTAATAATTATTTAGACAATGGAATTATTTATAAGTGGTAAAAAAGTATAAGCTTGGTAATCAAGTAAATTTTTGCTTCATGGCAAAATTTACTTGCATACCATCTAATTTACTTGCATACCATTTACTTGCAGTAACCAAGTATTAGTACCCTATGTTAATTATCCCGTTTCTACCAAAAAGTGAACATGACCGCTTTCAAGTTAATTGCTAAAAATAATAATTAAAAGTGACATTTTATTTGTTTGATAACCATCAAGGACTCTGTAAGGGAAAATTTCTTTCTATAAAGGCTGAAAAAAATACAAAAAAAAGTAGTTCGATCAATAAAACACAAAGAAGAAAAATGTCAACCACACTTTTGTTCTGATCACATTTCTTTGTTCTTTTCTCTCTCCTGTTTATCCTAGATACCTACTTTCTTTCCTCTTATTTTTCTTATTTCCTTACTTTGGTTTCTCCTTTCTAAAACTAACTTGTTTCTCTCTCTCCTATTCTGTGCAAACACCGCGAGACTGTAACCTTTAACATGGTAGATCTTAATAAATTCTATTCTCTTTTCCAACCACTTGCAACTCTAACACAGAAAGAAAACTTCAATACAATCCTCTTGTCGGTATAAAAGACTATTTTTTTATTTTCTCTTGGATCTTTTTCTCTTCCAAGACTCTCAATTTCGTCTATCTGAAAATAACCTAGTTTTTTTTCTATATATTATTTTTAGGACAAACAAAAATTTCATAAATACATATATATACTTTTATTTTCTCGATACGAAATACGTATATATTAGATTTTCATTTTTTTCCCTGAAATATAAAATCTATTTCTTATAACTTTTGATTAAATTTGTTTTCATTTTATTATAGAGCAGATATATAATTAAAGCGAGCGCGAGCGAGCTTCTTACATTCAACAAACTATGCATCTTGTCTGTCTGTCAGTAACGTTTACACGTGTGACGATAACTTGAGTAAAAGTTGACCGATTTAGTTGAAATTTGGTATACATGTTCCTCTTGCTAATACTCAGGCTAAGTTCGTTGGACAGCGTGATCAGTCCAAGAGTTCGCGCGCAACGCTCGCGTAAACGAGAGGTTCAAAAATTAAATTGGAATTTCAGGACGGGAAAAGATTCTATCATCATCTATTCGATGAGACGAACATGTTTTACAAATAAAATTTTTTAGTAAAACCAACAGCGACACCGCTATGAATTAATAAAGATAGCTAAAACTATTAAAGCGGACCTAAACATTTATAATAGAGAAAACAACCTTTTTACCGACATCAATCGTTCTAACCTAACGATTTTAATAAAACTTCATATACACCATCTAATGCACAATTGAAATAGGCATGCAAAATTTCAATTTGATACATGATGTAGTTTTTTTGTAGCAAAGAGATACATTTTATAATAATTGAAAAGGAGATGTGTGGTTAGAGGAACAGTAAGAATGCGGGGTGGTTCCCTTACTACTAGCCGCTGTACTACTACTATACCCATTATCTGTCAACTCATCATGATTCATGATTATCTATTTCTTCAATATTCAATACATATTTATTACTATACGCTCGCTTCAATGATAGAGCCACGCGAAGCCTAGTTTATTAAATTTTAAAAACGAAATATTTTCCTACCGTGATGTTAGATGATTTTTTTAACTTCTATTAATAAATTTTATCAGATACTTTTACTCACAAAATAATTTAATGAAGCCCTCTTTTACAAAAAGAGTAAAAAATAATGTAAAAGAGTAAAAAATAATGTAAATAGAGAAAGATTTTATTTTTTAATCGTTTTTTTTCCACCTTTACGTACAGTTAATGGGGGTTACGACATCATATTGAGAGCAAAGATTCCTTTCTCGATTTCACCTCGTGAGTATTATTTTTCTGGACCTGTATGACGAATAAAATTCAGTAGTTTTGGCTCCACAAGGGTGTACAGACAACCGACAGACATTTCTTAAAACCCAATTTTTTGGACTCTGGAGATCTCGTAACGTGTAGACTCCAAAATCGAATTTTCGCACATCCGTTACCTTAAGAAAATCGTGGTTCAGAAGCAAACATATTTATATATATATATATATATATATATATATATATATATATATATATATATATATATATATATATATATATACCAACAAGAATTCTCTCTCTCCCTCTCTCTCTCTCTCTCTCTCTCTCTCTATATATATATATATATATATATATATATATATATATATATATATATATATAGAGAGAGAGAGAGAGAATTCTTGTTGGGTTAGAGGGAGATGAATAACAATGATGGCAACGTTTCGGCTTTACCAGCCATATTTCAAGGCTAAAATTAATAATAATATATATTGTATGCATCACACTAAATTAATTCGATACTAACTTCAAATCATGTTACATATTTAGAGTATTACCTCTATCTTATCTACTTTAGCCATAAAGCTATTATTGAGTTAAGAACTGTGACTTCTGAGCAAGTTACATTTAGGAAATAGTGGGGTTCTCTCCGTCAATTTCATAAAATTGGTTAGTACATAATTAATTGTTCCTACGATGGTAATGTTGCGAGCAAATCTATGTTTTATATATATATATATATATATATATATATATATATATATATATATATATATATATATATATATATATATATACGGTTTACATCCTAAATCGACTTATGATTAAAATTCGATTTAAATTCATACTTTATTATCAGGATTCCCACTCTAGAGGAAAAACGAAGAAAAGTATATCGATATAAATTTATATATATATACGTATGTGAGAGAGTACATATAAATATCTTATGCTGAAGCAGTATTTTATGTGGGTTGCCAAATAAAATATGTGCACCTGTAAGGGAAATACGTGAAGGATCGAGTGTGGTCTCGAAATCTCATTTGTATTCTAAACACATTGAGAATTTCTGCGAAAGATTCTTTTTTCCTCTTCTTCTTGGGAATAGAAGAATGGTGAGTGGGTTTTCAAAGCTGGATAGATACTGTTCTAAGCATGTTCTACACACATTCTTATAGAACGAGAGTTGTAAACATGTCTGAGGTTAAAGGTAGTTGCTTTTGTCTACTGGTTATGTGTGTGACTTGACGCTATATATCTCGGCATGTACTATTCTTAGAGTCTCTCAACTTTTATCAATATGTCGCTTGAAAGGTAAGTGTTAGATCTGCATCTTATTATATAAAAGAAAAACAGTATATTCTTTCCATCGTCCAAACCACTATCTCCTAGTACAAATCAATTTATTTCGTCGAATACTTTAAAGAAAGGTTATTAATATTATAATAGTATGAAACAAATATTAAGCTTAGAAAGTTGCTTTAAAAGAATGCTGTCTTAAATGGAGAGATAATAAAATGGTTGCAGAAGGTTACTTTATCTCTATCATTATGAGCAAAGTAGCTACTACCCAGCAAGGTAGCTACTGACTAGCAAGGTAGCCCACAGTATAAGCATAGAAACTACTGACTAGTAAGGTAACCCACAGTTCTAGCAAAGATGCAACCACCTAGTAAGGTAGCTACTGACTAGCAAGGTTTCCTACAGTATAAGCATAGAAACTACTGACTAGTAAGGTAAACTTCTAGCAAGAACTTTACAGTGCTAGAACTTCACAGTTCTAGCAAAGACGCTACCTCCAAGTAAGGTAGCTACTGAATATCAAGGTTACCCACATTTCTAGCAAAGAAGCTATCACTCAGTAAGGTAGCTGAAAGACAAATAAAATGTATCATATTGACTCTATTTTCTATATTTTTAAAGTTGCCAGAGCATTAATTATAACGGTTTGAATTTTCCAAGGCCATAGTAAACATTTTTCAATAAATATGAAAGACAACATCACGCCAATATTTGAAAAATAAAATTTAAACAAAAATAATATTATGCAAATGATTTAGTTTCAATAAAAAAAAAAAAAAAAAAAAAAAATGGTGCGATTGAATCAAACTTTCTCATATACTATATTGATATTGTATCAATCCCATATCTCATTTAATTGATTCATTTTTAAACATATTCAACAGGTGGTTACTTACTTTTTGTTTTTCTTGAATACCTCAGAATGTAAATGTACCTACGTATAAATGTATACGATGTACATTTAATTTTGTAGACGCTTTGTTTTGGATATAGAGTTTACATTTATAAATATGAGTATATAATTGTACAATGTTACGACTGTTTCATTATAATTCAACATTTTCGGATGAACTTGACCATATGCGCTTCACACATGTCTTGACTGACATTGTCATTAACAAATCTGAAGTGTTAAAACACTTCATACACTAAATAACTCGATCAATAGAATAATATCGATCTCATACCCTCTAGAAATCTAATTCCCAGATAACTTGTTTAGTGTTTGTGTTCGAATACTGTCGACAACAATACATTTTCTAATATTAAATAGAAATAACATGATAAATGTGCTTCAAAACAACACAAATTTTAAAGGTACATATATTACAATATCATTATTATTTGAAATAATAGTTACATACTTTTTTAGGGCACTTCTTTAGATTGTTACTCCACTTATAAAACAAACTAAGGGCAGTAACAATCTAAAAAAGGTGTACGGAATGTTGTTCTTTAGACTGTTACTCTCCTTATAAAAACAGAAGTGTGATATTCCTTTGTCCCAAAGTACATTGGACTAAACATCCCTTTGTCTTAATAGTTATTTAGTCAGTCATTTATATTCTAAAAAAAACATGAGGAAGTAACAATCTAAAGAAGTACCCATTTTAGTCGTCTGCCGTTTCAAACTTAATATTTTCAAGATGATAGACAATAACAACCATCTTGAAATTTCCAAAAAAAGAAACTATAAGGTTGTCACAAATGCTAAGATGAATCTGTGTTCTGAATTTCGTTAAATTCGATCTATTTTTACGCCAGTTATCATCAGACAAACAAACAAACACACGCATTTAAACAATCCGAAATCTCTGAAATGAAGAACTCAGTTATTCTAATTGAAGAGGTTTTTTTTATGTAGACTTGTAGAATGTATAAGAAGATACATGATAAAGCTCAGTCTCCCTGAGCGAAAGCTTTGTATGAAATAAAAAAGTAAACCACACACACAGACTTTTATGCCTACAAATCTCCTTCATTCACTTATTCTAGTTCAATAAACGGTTCAAAATTAAATTATTTAAACTTAAAATTAGTTAAATACACATGGTACATAGATGAATTGGTACGGGTAAACTAAACACATATTTGTACTCATGGCGTCCTCATCTTTTATTTAAATGACACATATCTAATTTAGCACCCCCCCCCCCCTAGTTCTAAACAATAGTCTGCCCAAAAAATATCTCAATGGTTTGTGTATTGGTCCTGGGGCAGTTTTATTACACTATTTTGAAATCGAGTCTTATCACGTATGAGAACTAAATCTTATACAGAAAACTGTAGGACAATGAATTCTGCAGTTTTCTTAGAGTATTTTACTACGTTTTTATTAGCTTGCTTTCTTGTTTGTTTGTTTGTTTGTCCGGTACAAATCTGGCAATCGATTTCTAACTAACTTCCCGAATAGGTAGACATTTGAAACTTTTGGCACAGCTCAGAACACGACGACAATGCATTATTTTAATACTTTTAGCCATATTTCAGCAGAATTTAATTGGTTTTCATCAAATTTTGCAGTGCGGAAAGTTAGTTCGAAAAAAATCCGCAAGTTATTTTATTTGTTTTGCTATGTCCCATATTTACGCAATCTTCATTTTGACGGGTCTCAAATTTGTGATAGATAAACATTGAATGACAGCAAAACAGGAAATATCGATTATATTATTTATATTATTTCAAATATATCGATGGCACGCTTTAAATTTGGTGTTAGGGAGATCCGTTGTACAAAGATTTGTCCTTTTATTTATAGGTTTAGGATCAGCTCTCTAGATGGTTGTCATTTATGTCAAGTAAATAAATCGGAACTATTTTTTTTTTGCACTAAAATTATATATTATATAACAATAACCATTATATTATCAACATTACATACGATTCAACAGAAAATTTAAAAACGTAGTACATATATAAAAAGTTCTTTTTATCTTGAAATTATTTAATATTTCTTTGTCTTAATAGTTAATTAGACTAAGGGATATAATATGATCACAAGGTGACATTCATTTGTCCCAAGGTACGTTGGTCTAAATATCCCTTTGTCTAAATAGTAATTTAGACTAAGGAATATATATTATGCTACTCTGTATATGTTACTTTGCCTAAATAACTATTAAGGCAAAGGGATATAGGGGGTGCTTAAGTAAAAAGTACAAACAAAGTCAATTCCTTAACTTCAACCCCTTGTTTTTAAGGAATTATTTTTGGGGCCTCTATATACATATATATATATATATATATATTTTTTTTTTATTTGTTTGAATTATTATTTTATTGATTGGTTGTTTTGGCTGAGATTTTTTGGTAACACTTCATAATTATGACTAGAGAGGTTGATAAAAAGTAACACAATAATATTGTCACCACTATTTTATATATTTAAACATGCGGGTTTCTACATTTATTTCGTCTTCAGTGTAGGTTATAGCGTAGTCAGTGAAAGACGACTACGAAGTAGTCTTTCACTGACTACGCTAACTCTGAAGATGATACAAATTAATGATATAAAATTGTGGTTATACAATATTTTTGTTACTTATTATACAATAACATAGCTGCAAAGTTATACCTTGCGTTAATGGCAGACAGACAAACGCAGAAGATAATAAGGGTCCTCTGCTTTGCTTACAAACTCTAAAAATAGTGGTTTCAGTAAATATGTAGGTATAAATAATCCCTTGTATTGTGTCAACAACTTATTTAAAATTCCCATTGTGCAAGATGTCTGATTTTACTCTCCAAATTTGTAACACAAAATCAGCAAAATGTTTGTTTGTGGAACGTACATGCTTGCATTTCACACGCTATTAAGCACAAATAATCACATTTTCATACCATTAGGTTCCATATACGAGCAAATTACCGATAATATGCTGAATAAGATTACCATTCATTGGTTTATTCAACCGAATTAATCCTATGAGTCTAAGCGCTGACTTTAGATGTGCATATTAATATATACCTTGGACATTAATGATCGGTTCACTGATTACAGTGTCCCAAACGATTATTGTTTGATGCAAACAGGTTTCTAGTTAATAGAACACAAATAGTAAACATTTATTCCTCAGATATAATAATCGTTCATTACATTTCTAGAGTAAACGGTAGATTACACTAGCTTACATTTAAGAGCAACGGACGGCTAAGTATTCAGAACTGGACGAGATGCTTCTTGATCAAAAAAGCCCTAAAGCCGCTCATAACTGATTAAGATAATCTCGGTAGAGATCGTCACAATGTTCTTAACAAGTTTTAAAGCCGGGGGTTCCGCCAAAACCGACAGTTATCAAAAATACAAATAAAAACTGTTTCTTACGACAAAACAAGTCATATTTGTAAAATACCGTTTTCAAAACATTTTTGTTTTAAAAACGGATTTCTGAAACAAAACACATATATGATCCTAAAACAAGAAATCCAAAAATATTTGATCAAGGGACAAAAAGAACTGGAAAAGTCAATTTTGTTAGCAGGTCAAGAATAGCTAGGTTAAGATCACTTTAACTACAACACGATTTTACTAAGATATCTTTTTGCAAGCTTTTATTTAACTTGCAATGTTTGTATGTATGTCTGTATATTCGGGTCAAATCTTGCAACTGAATTTTAAAGCAGTTATCCTCAACTAATGGAATTGAAATTTTGCATACACCTTTAGTTTGGATGAAAATGCATGGTTAACTAAGTGACGTCATTCTAAATCCAATATGGCTGGGAGCAACAAGATGGCAGACTAGTTATTTTTTAAGAACTCCCATGATATGGGTATCAAATGAACTGGTTTGCTGAGAAGAATGCGAATTAAAGCTTGTTTTTAAGAATGTTTTTTTTAAATAAAATGTTATTACCTTTTATTTTAAAATTGTAAATTATCACTTCACTAAGGAGAACCGAGCTATTTCTGGCAACTATTTCTTCACCCACCTGTTGGCGTTGAGAGGAACGCATCGCTAAGTGCCAGCACCCACATAATGAATGTATGGAACATGTTGGAGATTGGAGAGACAAAAGAGTTGCGCTACGAAAAGTTCTCAGTGCGCGCCCGATGTAATAATAACCGACTAAAGTGGTGATTTCTTTTGACAATAAACAAATCAATTAACTGTTAAATTTTCTTTTCGTTCTTTTACTCTAAGAGTCTAGTTTACATTGGTAAAGTAAATGGTAGAGCAGCTAGTACCATTTTGTAGTTTGTTTTTAAGCAGAGTAGTACTCTACCTAGGTAATTCCAAACAATCTATGTACAAAGATAATGTCTTTATGAAACATACTATCAGCCATTTTACACCATCTACTCGATGTCACAATCATTGTTAAACATCATTTGTTAGCGATTCGAACCATAGTTAGATATTTTGTCGATGTTTCGACTTTGGTTTGAGTCAAGTTGTGCAAACCACTGGGCTAAGCCTATCCCTGTTCATTGTAATCAACTGTTCCTTGTTTATACCTCCAGCCTATAGTACGAGAACCCACTCTTGTGACTTCAATTAAAATGAAGCCAAGTCCCCTTCTCAAGAACAAAGATAAATTGATTAGACCAGAAATATCGATCCTTCAATTAGTTCAAGTACGGGGACTTGAAATTATTGCAGACAGAATCTTGAATTACTGCAAGCTAGACTTGAGACAAAGTTAATGAGACAATACAAATATCTTTTATTTCTCTATTTATTAATCTCTATTAAATTATTCTTGGTGATAATAATTTAAGACATAAAGATCCTCTTTTCAAACTCGTCATATTTCGCTCTTACACCGTGGGCTTCTTCAGGTTCTTATTTTTTAGGGTCCGTAGGCAAAACCAGGGACCCTTATATTTTCCTGCGTGTGTCTGTCCGTCCGTCCTCTCGCGTGCTTTCACGGCTACACCTTTCGTCCGATCACTTTGAAATTTGGCATGTATGTGTCTTGTACCTACCCACATATATTAAAAATATAGCGACTTAAAAAAAATATTTTTCAAAAAAATTAGGATAAAAAACTTAAGGGTTAAACATTTTTTTATTTTTTTTCGACACCGTGAGGGGTATCATATGAAAGGGTACGTCGAGCTGATTACAAAAATATATAATTCTTAGGATATAACTTTGTCAGGGCGAGCGTAGGCAAGTTTGAAGTGGGTGTGAAACGTGTCTCCCCCTTCTATCTCGCTTATGTGAAGTGCAAAAATCGGAAAAAATTCCTGAACATTCTTCGACCAAAAGTAAAGATACCACTTTTTGGAAATTTCGAAAAAAATAATATTTTTTTATTTTTTATTGACAAAATACGTTTTTTTATAATTATGGTCTTTTCGATGTATTTATATGGTTGTAGTCCGGTTCAGTGGCAAAAAAATACTTTATCAGAGTGTGTTTTGAGAATATCAGACCCTTAGAATGGTTCAAAGTAAGCTTTTTAGCATTTTTAAAAAACACTGTTTATACACTTTACAGTTAAACACTATAATGTGGCCTACGGACCCTCGCTGTGTGCTGACTAGCACACACTTGACCTGTTTATTTATTCAATTATTTTACTAACATAAAATTTGTCACTTGTATACACTTGTCACTCAATAAAATTGATAAAAACTTGAATCTCCTCTGTTTGACATTCAGAGAGAGACTCTGTTGCCCAGTACAAAAAGGTTAAATAGTTTGTTGTTATTTAATTTATATATTTCTTTATGGTTAATACTAAGATCTGTTATAAGGTAAATGTTATGCAGTGTCTTATAAAACTTTTCCATCCTCGTGCTGCGTATATAATTGCCAAGTCAGAAAATTATTTTAAATTTAAACGTGTAGAGTGATTTTCGAAAGAAATTGTTTGAATTTTTAAGGGATAGAGAATAGAGAGGGGTGAAAGACCAACAACATAACTTACTTATACTGGATAAATTAGACCTAGCAGAAGTTACTTGTACGGGGGTAGAACCTTGGCTAAACTATGATCTCACAACTTTTTACACGATACTTGGCTTATTTTTTTACACTAGTGTTTGTGTTGGGATTTCACTGCATTTCTAAAGTAATATTTTGTTTTTTAGCCTCTTGTTCTTTTTGATCTCATAATATGTACACATTATACAATACATAATAATATAAGAAAAGATAAAGGAAGGGCATAATAGAGGAAATAAACAGGTCAAATGTGTGCTAGTCAGCACACAGCGAGGGTCCGTAGGCCACACTATATAGTGTTTAACTGTTAAGTGTGTAAACAGTGTTATTTTAAAATGATAAAAAGTTTACTTTGAATAATTCTAAGGGTCTGATATTCTCAAAACACACTCTCTTAATGTATTTTTTTGCCACTGAACCGGACTTCAACCATATAAATATATCGAAAAGGCTATAATTATAAAAAAACTTATTTTGTCAATAAAAAATTAAATAGTATTCTTTTCGAAATTTCCAAAAAGTGGTATCTTTACTTTTGGTCGAAGAATGTCCAGGAATTTTTTCAGATTTTTTGCACTTCAGATAAGCGAGATAGACGGGGGGGGGGGGGGGGGGGGGCACGTTTCACACCCACTTCAAACTTGCCTACGCTCGCCCTATCAAAGTTATAACCAAAGAATTATATAATTTTGTAATCAGCTCGACGCACCCTTTCATATGATATCCCTCGCGGTGTCGAAAAAAATTTTAAACCTTAAGTTTTTTTACCCTAATTTTTTTGAAATTTTTTTTTTTTTAAGTCGCTATATTTTTAAAATATGTGGGTAGGTACAAGACACATACATGCCAAATTTCAAAGTGATCGGACAAAAGGTGTAGCCGTGAAAGTACGCGAGAGGACGGACGGACAGACACACGCAGGAAAATATAAGGGTCCTTGGTTTTGCCTAAGGACCCTAATAAATAGTAACAGGAAATAATTATCATTGTTTAGAAGAGGGGGGAAGAAGGGGTGGATGTTCAAATTAAACTAAACAATAATCTGGTGTACGTGTGCAGACAATTAGTGTAATCAATCACACTAATTCAAATATAAAATTCTATTAACGAGATTATAATAGTACTTTAGTTTCAAAGTTCTCTAGTAGAAAGCGCTATTAGCACAAGATTTAATTTTGCAATATTAGCTTTAATGAACTCTAATTTAAAATTAATTCTATATATCTAAGAATCTTTAATAAGATAATTGAGGGGGGTCCAAAGTGCCTAAAGATGGTTCCTGTAAAAAATTGCACGGCTGTGCTCGACTTGGCGGGGGCAATGTCATGCCCCCAGATTGATATTTCTCTTCTAAGTTCTAACTAAGATTTTATTGCTTTAACATCAAAATATAATACAAATTGTTTATAAAATAGTTTAAATATAACAAGGAGTGAGTTTATCTAATGTAACATATCTTAATATCAAACACCAAATAAGATACTTGATTTATGTCAGAGTTACGTGATAGATTTCCAAGTCATAACCAGACATGACATGCATCAATAATTGCTGACATAACATGAAGGATCTATCACATGCACACTTCACTGTATCTTCACATGCACACATCTTCTGTATCTATCACATGCACACTTCGTTATATCACGAGTGAACGCCAACTAGTTTTCTTCAAAATATATCAACGTAATTTAAGATATATCAACGTATAGTCCAGGAGATAGCGTGCAAAAAAGTGTCTTACTAACTTCAAGCTAATCTTTTGGTGCCTTTTAAGAATATGTGGTCGGCTAAATTCATCTGCGGGACATAGCTTGGCAATAGGCATTTGAAAAGAACAAACCGGTGGAGAGCGGCCATGTCCCTCCATTTTTGGTGGACAATGCGGTTTTCATGATTCTGAGTAAGAACTTAGTTAGTAGACCAAAAATCAAGTTGATGGTAGTTTGTCACTTAATAGGTTAGTTAGTCAAATATTATTCCAAATCAAAGAGGTCAAACTTGATTTTTGGTCTACTAACTAAGTTCATACTCGGGATCATGAAAATCACATTGTCCACCAAAAAGGGCTGTACATGGCCGCTCTCCGTCGTTTTATTTATTTATTTTTTTTTTTCAAATGCCTATTGCCAAGCTATGTCCCGCATACGAACTTAGCCAACCATATTGTATTCTAAATTGGCACCAAAATATTTACTTATATACGGAATTGTTGTTTGATGTTAGTCAGACAATTTTTTTACACGCTGTTTGCTGGACTAATAATTTAAAATATATAAAACTAATTCAGAATATATTAACGTAATTTAAAATAACCTAATTCAAAATATATCAACGTAATTCAAAAACACTTTAACCATTCTAGTCAGTCAGTCAGCTTGAGAATGATCCAAGGAAGAGAGGAAGAGAGAAAGATAGATAAAAAAAAATACGTGTGGTGTCGCGGGACACCCGGTAGCAACAAATTTCCTTACATTTTTCATTAAATATAAATTATAAAATCCCACTGCTAAGTACGTATACATTGCTAACTACTTAAACATGGCGAAGTTAGAAAAGAGACAAAATTAAAAGTGGTTTGTACCTTGCAGAGTTAAGGCAAAATTAAAAGAAAATCATTATTTGTATAATTTTAAAGCAAGCGTCTTACTATAAATATATATTGAATATAAGAAAAAAGATGATCATGATGAGTTTATAGTGAAAGAGTATGCACGTTTGTTAAAGGAGCTTGGATTGATATAGGACTGTTTTCTACCTGCCCGGCCAATTAATTTAAAATATTATAAAATATATCTCTTCCCTACTCTACAGCTTCTGCTTGTATCAGGGTGAAATTTTACATGAATATATTTTATTTATTTACAAAACAAAGGGACCATATATAACAAAAATAATCAAAACAAGTCAAGTAACAGGCTTCCTTAAAAACACTTTTTCCCGTCTTTTGAAGCTTACGTTTACGCGAGCGTTGCGCGTGAACGCTTGGGCGGATAACGTTTTCCGATGAACTCAGCCTGGGCATTGGTAAAATGAACATGTGTACCAAATTTCATCTAAGTCGGTGATCTTTTACTCAAGTTATCGTCATTTGTAGATTTCGTGACGGATTTTGCGTGACGGTGATTTTGTGACGGTGATTTTGGTCGTTTTTTTCGGATTCACTCCCGGGCTCTGGAATTCGCTCCGGGCTTCGTTCCAAAAAGTAAACCACATACCGGGAATCGGATCGCGGAAATAATATCAATCCATGTCTAGAGCATTAATATTATTATTAAACATAAAGGGAGAAAGACAGATAAAAATGTATTAACTAGTTGGCTACCCCTTTTACAAACTACCAAACAACACTAAAATTCTTTAGCTAAGCTAGATTAAGTTTTAATTTCCTAGACGCGACTCCAGCGATAGTCGCTGATGACTCTTCTTCTGAGTTTGTATATAAGCGTTTTCCTAGCTGGGGGACTCATAACATGCAAACTTACATTTTAGTGCCAGCGACTATCACTAGAGTCGCGTCTAGGAAGACGTACCTTTATATGAATTGAATGAAATGAAATAATATTAATAACAAATTTGGTAAAATACATTTAACATTACCTACATACGAGTAAATGTCCTCCATCTTGAATCAAAATGACAATTTATTATATGTTTATATCTATAATGTTTCTTTTCATTTTTCATTATTCAATCTATTTTCCTTCTGTTCTATGTTCTTGATCCTCCAAGCCTATACGCTAAATTACCAGCAGATATTATATTATATTCTCTCTACTTTTATTCTGTTCTCAGGTTGTGCGATTTCAAAATCGGCGGAGTATCTGGCTATACATAGGTGATGTGACGTCATGGTCATGACGTCAGAACACGAACGAGTTAGACTAGTCATCCTAGGAGGGCCACATGTTGGCAAGAGCTCCATTCTCAAGAGGTTTCTTTACAACACCTACACTGACAGGTAAACAATTATACTCTATTCTCTTTACAGTTCCTTAGATTCCTTTACAACACCTACACTGACAGGTAAACAATTATACTACTCTATTCTCTTTACGGTTCCTTAGATTCCTTAATCCCTTAGAACAAGATAAGTATTATCTAAGTACACCTTGCCTCCCTTGGATGACTCCAATGATGTCTGAAATAATGTGCCAGTAAACAATGAATAAAGCCAATTAATATAACCACTGAATATAACCAATGAATGTAAAAAAAATTATCGAAAACATATATAATTTATTTTTCAACCAATCCCTTTAATTTTTCTTAATCTTCAAGATCTATTTACAGAAAAATATACTTAAAAACAGATTGCCAATTAGTGTGGCACATAGCTTCCTCACATCCTATATCCTACTTTACTGATTTTATGCTTTTACAAGCCATTATTGTCTAATTTATTTAATTATATTCCCCGTTCTTTTAATACTCCATTTTTTTTTTTTTTTTTTTTTTTTTTTTTTTTTTTTTTTACATGAATTCCAGTATCAGTTAAGCAAAGGTTAAAGAGCGTAAGCGGTTGACATTAAATTGCTGCAATCTGCAGTCAACTTTCGACAAACCATCCAAGTTTCAAATTTCATAAATATCAAATGAGTATTTTTAAAGATATGGGTGTAAAGAAATGTGTTTGCTCGCATGTGGAAGAGAAACAAATGGGGCAGAAGGTTTACACTTATATGGGACCAACAATTCTGAGCATTAAGTTTTTAAGCATTGCTTCACATTCTTTTTTAATTGAGGATGCAAATACTTTTACTTTTAGTTAACTAATGAACACATAACTATTCTTTTGCAACTAGTACTACAAAACCCTTGTCTTTTTTTTATAGCAAGTGGTGCCCCACGTTGGGCGCCACTTGTTACTAAACGTACAAGGGACGAGAGTAAAGGTTTAAAAGAATAGTTTCATTTTTGTTAACTACAAAGTCATTAAACTATTCCTTTGCAACCCTTACTACAGAATCCTTGTCCTAGAGTCTGCAACCTGTCCACTATGTCGACAGTGGGAACATAAAAGCCCTGTCTCTTTAACACATGCCAAGCACTTGAACATGTAGGGTAACGATTTATGGGCTGTTAGAAGTGGCATGCCTGAAATAGCCGTAGACGACCATGTCAGAATAAAAAGGAAAACTAACGAATCAATAAAAAGGTTTATTGTCGTCTAACATAACCATTTGATTTTCTTTTGTTTCTTTCGGGGGTAGAACACGAACTCCAAACATAATATTGGCCTATCGAATAAACACTGGTACTGTCCCAATCAACACAACATTTGAATATTAAGCGACAAGAAATGAACTACTTTTCACATATCTACAATATGTGACTGTCAATATGAAATAGATCTCACATGTCTGACTTCCCAAGTATGCCAAGATATGTCGGTATTTGGACTTTAAGGCTTTGGTGTCAGGCAAATTACCAATAAACTAACTACTACTCGGCAAGAAAGTAATATATTGACTAACAAGTTTGTGAAACATACATCGATAAAAGCTTTATCAGTTCATTGAAAAAAACACAGTAACAAATATTTAATACTGATGGTGAATTTTAATGTCAAGTGAATTTTTTAACATTCCACTCACTACCGACCGTAAAGTATTTACTTACAGTTATATACAATGAAATATAATCAAAGATAGACTGCCAATTAGTGTGGCACATAGCTTCCCCGCATCCTATCATGTACTTTATTGTTATATTAACATTAAAATTATTGTTATATTACTTTATTGTTATATTGTGTAAAAACTATATTAATATACTTTTAGCGATCTTTAACACTTCATAGCGGTGTCGCAGTTGGTTTTACTAAAATATTGTACTTGAAAAAAATATTTGTCCCATTGAATAGATGAAGTTAGATTTTTTTCCCGACCTAAAATTCTAATTTTAAATTTAAAGTTCACGTTTACGCGAGCGTTGCTTGTGAACGCTTGGACGGATAACGTTGACCAACGAACTCGTTCTGGGCATTGGTAAAATGAACATGTCTACCAAGTCATATTGAACACTTTTATTAACAAAAAACCTTTATAAATCTAACGAACACCAAATTTTATATATATATTTTTTAAAGTACATATTTCTCTAAAAAAAATGTTGATAAAAATATATATGTATACTATTTAATTTTAAAATCCTTATTTGTTTTGGTCAAAATTAAATGGTAATTTTAGTATGATAAATTATATTTACAAAAATATATAACCAATTTAAAAGAAAATGTTGAATTAATTAATTTAACCCATTAATAACCCTGTGTGGAGTTTACGTAAAAGAAAATATGTGTGCCGTTCTTGGGTTAAAAGAATTGCTACACTATTTGACAATGCAATTTTAGTAGTATAGTATTATTTTTAACACTATTTGACAAGTATGATATTAGTACAACACCATTTGACAAATGAATCAGTATTGAATTTGACAAGTATAGCATTACTACGTCATTTGACAAAAGTATAGTAATGTTGCAACGCAATTTTACAAGTATAGTATTATTTAATATTTTTTAACACTATTTGACAAATGTAGCAGTATTGAATTTGACAAGTATAGTAATATTTCAGCGCAATTTTTGGCCCTATTTAATAATGGATACTACAAGTAAATTTAAAATAAATAACAAATAGGCTGTATGGTCTGACAGCCTATTAAATGTTAAGTTTTTGAAAAGTTTGACAGCCTCTAGGTAATTTTTATATGAGTGACCAATTTCTAAAGTTTTATTTTTAATAATTAGTTAGGTAGGTATGTGTTGCAATACTTTTGACGGCAAGGATATATTATAAGTTTTGGTTTTTGTTAAAAATAATGATGTCAGAAAACGTTACGAAAGAAATCGGTCCGAGACAACTCAGACAAACTTTCTTATATACGAGTTGTAAATTACTTAGCCCAGTGTATTCCATTTATTCGTTTTCGTTTTCTTTGTAGCTACATTTAATTATTATTGAACATTTCATCAAAATTTATCATAAAAATAACTTCTCCTCGATGGGGAATCGAACCCGGACTCTCTCCGTCCACGTTTAAAGCTATTTTCTCAGGAACTAGATTTTACCGGAAAAACGTCTTTTATATCGTTAGATTCGTATTTAAATGGACTACATTTTCGATTTTTTTAAATCAAAATCTTCGGAACCGTTATCGAGAACTCATTTTGTTCCCGTTTATTCAGAGTTTTAGGGGGTAACACCACAAATTTGGGGCTAAAATTCATTTCTCGATTTCGCCTCGGGCTACGATTTTTCTGAACATGTATGCCAAATTTCGTCAAAATCGGACCAGTAGTTTAGGCTACACGCATCTACACAGACGACAGACAGACAGACATTTTTTAAAAAACACTTTTTTGCCCTCAGGGGACCTTAAAACGTGTAAATCCATCAAAATATCAAAATCAAATTTTCGCGTTATCACAATACTTTTTCTTTATATGAGAAAGTTAAATCAATGTATACTCTGATTTGTTTTTTAATGAATCCAAAAAAATGTTGTTTTTTCTCATTTTCTATAACTGTAGCTCCTCATTTGTGTGTCTGGACTTCAAAAGAGAATTAGATTAATCTGGAGGACTTAAAACTTTGAGCTTCTGCTTTTAACAAAAAAGAATATATAACATTGTTTTTTTGTTGTTCTCTTCTCTCATTGTTGTTCTCTTTTCTCTTTCTTTTACGTTTCGATCAACAGATCGATAAATTCATTTACGGTTTGTGATCATCAGCGTAAAACATGAATCACCTCTCTGAGATTTGAACTCACCAGATTTGTTGGTGTTTAGACCTAGGTTTCAGTCACAAAGGTTTCTGCGTGTACGCTAACCACTTGCCAAAGACGTGCCCCTACAACCTAGTTATTTCTGAAAATGTGTAGCAAGATCAACAAATTTGAAACTAAATATAATCTGGAAATTAAAAAGGAGCAATTAGTGGAATTTTTATTTATACGTGCAAAGAGTTAAGAATAAGATACGTGTTAATTGTTTATGAGTCGGACCATAGCGATAAATGATTAAAAAATAATTATTAAAAAATAATTTATACATTATGCATCCTACATTTCACTGTGGTAAATGTGCTGATAGACTCACAGCCTTAATGAGTCGCTTGAGAATGGCTGGTCGGGCCAAAACGATGCCATATCTGAGCTATGATTTTTAGCAAAGTTTTGAGCAAAGTACTGCCTGTGGCATTAAAACTTATATATTTTTTTTCATGATACTTATTAAACTACTCAAATATTTTCTTAAAGAGACATGTCTTTTTGTGAGTTTATAAAACTCACTACTGATATACTGAGATAAAACAACTAGTGATATACTAAGATATATTACAGATATACTGAGATATAGTACAAATGTACTGAGATATAGTACAGACTAGCTGGATATCCGTGCTTCGCTACGGAGTGTTATTTTAATATGATAAGTTTATGAAATACCATCAAGAAACATTTAAATTATTTCACTATGCGAGAATATCTAGATTCTATCCCTCCCACTTATTTCTATACCCCCCTCCTCTTTGATAAGATAATTTGCAAATTTCCCAAATTTACCCCTCTCTTAAATGAAAATATGACAAAACTGTACGTTACAACAATTACTCTTAAAGTAATTACTTAGACCCCGAATCCATTACTTGTACCCCGTACCCCTGTGTACCAAAATTAAAATTTCGAAAAACACATGTAAACAGTGATTTTGCCCTTGCTTTGAAGGGCAAGTGTGCAAATTTTCATCGAGATCGGACTAAAACTGTAGATTTGTATAAAGAACATACATACACCAATCAATCAGGACTTTGCCGCTTATATTAGAGATATACTACATTGAGATTGTAATAAATAATAATATATTGAGATGCACTACACATATACTGAGATATAGTACAGATTTATGTGATATAGTACATATTATATACTACAGATACATTGAGATATACTACAAATATACTGATATGTAGAATAGATATGCTGGGATATACTACAGATATAGTATATATACTATATACTACTGATACAAAGAGGTAGAAATAACTACTGATATACTGAGATATACTAAAGATATAATACTGATACAATGAGATCGAAATCACTTCTGATATACTGAGAGATTTACAGATAAACTTGAATATAATGTGCAACTGCTAACGTTGGACTTCATACTAATCGTGGCGAGGAAATTTATTACGAGACAATTCGAGGAAGACTATTCCTTCAAGCATAAGAAAACGAATTGAACCTGACAATCAGTGCTAAAGAAGCGGCAATAAGAAAACACGTTGAATCTGATTAAGGGGACTAACTCTAAGTAAATATTTAACTTTCTGAAGCTCGCAAGACAAAAGATGTCTGGGAAAAAAGCACGGAAACGAGGATAATCTAACAAAAAGCTACATAAGAATGTTTGAAGGAACAAAAACGAACTATTTACATAACAAATTGGATTTTTACAGCGCTAAAAGACGGGTTTAACTCGTTTTTATTTCTTCTCTGATGAGGATGTCACGCTTAACTATGTTTGATTTCATAAAAACTTTGTTGGTCACATTTCCGTGGATATATTGTGATAAGCGGTAATTAATATCACCTGCTTCATTACATTTAATTACCCAATTACCTTGCTTATTTCATCTATTGTTAATACAAATATATTAAAAAGTAGTTATAATTAAGCATCGCGTGGGTCTATTATTGAAGCGAGCGTCTAGTAATAAATATGAATTGAATATTGAGAAAATAGATAATCATAATAAGTTGATAGTTAAAGAGTATGATAGTATTAGAGAGTCTAATAGTGGGGGAGACACCCTGCATTCTTACTATTCCAATATATACAGGCTTGGGACATTTCCTTATTAACTATTATAAATGTATCAAGTTGAAATTTTACATGCCTGTTTCAATTGTACTTTAGACGATGTGTATGAAGTTTTATTCAAATCGTTTCGTTAGAACGTAAGATATCAGTAAAAACGTCTATTCCTCTATTTTAAACATTTACGTCCGCTAATAGTTTTAACGATCTTTATCACTTTATAGCGATTTCGCTGTTGGTTTAATAAAAAAATATTTGTTGTCTCACCGAATAGGTATGATAAAATCTTTTCCCGCCCTGAAATTCAAATTTTACATTTTAAGGTCACGTTAACGCGAGCGTTACGCGCGAACTCTTGGACGGATAACGCTGTCCAATGGACTTAGCGTGAGCATTAGTAAAAGGATCATGTATACCAAATTTCAACTAAATCGGTCAAGTTTTACTCAAGTTATCGTCGGACATGTAAACGTTACTGACAGACTGATAGACAGACAGACAAGATGCATATTTTTTTAAATGTAAAAAGCTTGCTTACGCTCGCAACAATTATACAACCTTATAAAAATGTTCCTTGTTGTCTAAAACTGACTTCTGTCAAAGACATTTTGAATTAGGAGACACAAAAAATTACATTTTTTATAATATGTACTATTATATTATAAGAGACAGTATATATTATATGAAATAAAATAAAAACTAAAAATATAATACAATTATGTAACAAAACTTTAAATAAAATTTAATAAAACAATACACAAAAAAGAAAAAACTTAAAGTATATAAGCTTTATTTTTTTTGTAGCATTTACAAATTTTGTTTGTGACACTATATGAAAACAAAGATCCAACTTTTTCGTTTTGTTCGTGTAGGTAAAACGTGTTATACCCTCTTTATGTGAAGCATAAAAGACAGTTTCATTATGGTCAGCTAAGCAGAAAAATTTAAGGGCCTAAAATTTTAAAAAAGAGTCTCTAAGGGAAAACCCTGGGCAAAAATCCCTAGACTGTTTTAACAAAGGGTTTTATCAATATTTTATTTTTATTTTTATTTTTTTTTTTTTGTTTAAATGGAAAAAAATAAGTCAAACTTTTTTTAAAATGTTTTTCTGTAATTTCCTAAAAAAAAATTAATTTTTTTAGGAGTCCAATAAATTGTGTTAACGAACAATTAAAAAAAACTAATAGGTTAGTTTATATTATGTCCTTGACTGCAATGAAAAAAAAACAAGGAGAGAACATGCATAGTATGTATTTCACAGAGCGTATACATTTAATGGACCATTTCAATTAACAGACTAACAAAATAGTGCCATTTTCCCTCGCTTTTGAACCAATCCCAAAGCACTCTTTGATTAAAAGATTATATATATATATATATATATATATATATATATATATATATATATATATATATATATATATATATATATATATATATAAAGCTTAGAATCACAAGTAAGGTTAAAATAATTAAAATGTTTTATTTATATATATATATATATATATATATATATATATATATATATATATATATATATATATATATATATATATATATATATATATATATTTATTTCACTTGACGAATGACAAAATTGAGTAATTTCCTCAAAAGCAGAATATTAAACGCAAACATTTCACTTAATGAATGAACATATATATTTTCGTTTTTCGTTCATATTTTTTCAACCTTAGGAAAATATAAATAAAAGAAATCCTTATGAAAATGGAACAATGGGGTTAAAAAAATAACAATATGGGTTTTCCACTCATTACAACAGTCAGGATTCAAGGTTTCTCTTACTTTTTAACAGAATGACAAAAAAGAACATATGAAAAACTTGGAAAAAATTTATAAGAATGATAAATTCACAAATACCAAAAAGAAGGTACAAACCCTTAGCTCTTAGAAAGTAAAAACTTAAAAAAATTACCCCTCCTTTTATCAAAAATAATCACTAAATAAAGATTTATCTTTATCAATTTTGTCCATAAGTTGAAGGAAATATTGAGGATAATTAGGTGGTAATTGATTGGATAATGTGTGACCGCAATTAGGATTCGACCCCCCCCCCCCCCAAAACCACGCTCGGTGTTCAGCCAGTATCTCCTTATAAATGGAAAGGTACTTAAGTGAAGAGGTGACTAACCATTTACGAATGCCAATTATAAGGTTTACACAGCTCTCCTTCAGCTGTATAACCTAACACACTCAGCTATTATATGTTATCTGGTGGATAAACCTATCACACTAATAAACCTAACACACTCAGCTCCTCTAGCTGAATAAACCTGTCACACTAATAAACCTAACACACTCAGCTCCTTCAGCTGAATACACCTGTCACACTAATAAACCTAACACAGCTTCTTCTGGTAAATAAACCTGTCACACTAATAAACCTAACACAGCTTCTTCTGGTAAATAACCCTGTCACACTAATAAACCTAACACAGCTTCTTCTGGTAAATAAACCTGTCACACTAATAAACCTAACACAGCTTCTTCTGGTAAATAAACCTGTCACACTAATAAACCTAACACAGCTTCTTCTGGTAAATAAACATGTCACACTAATAAACCTAACACAGCTTCTTCTGGTAAATAAACCTGTCACACTAATAAACCTAACACACTCAGCTCCTTCAGCTGAATACACTCTGTCACACTAATAAACCTAACACAGCTTCTTCTGGTGAATAAACCTATCACACTAATAAACCTAACACACTCAGCTCCTTCAACTTATTAAACCTCTCACACTAATAAACCTAACACACTGAGCTCCTTCAGCTGAATACACCTTTCACACTAATAAACCTAACACAGCTTCTTCTGGCGAATATACCTGTCACACTAATAAACCTAACACACTGAGCTCCTTCAGCTGAATAAACCTGTCACACTAATAAACCTAATGTAGCACACAGCTCCTTTAGTTAAACAAACCTAATTTGTTTTTAAAATGTTTATAAAAAAAAACCCAATTACTTTGTTTTTTACAAATAAAAAAACATGTCAGATATAAAAACTTTCAGAGTTACCTCCGCAATTTTTCATAGTGTTATTGTACTTGATAGTTTTACTATTTTAGAACTGACATCGCAGTGTCTTTCTTTATTAATAATAAGCTGTTATTTACTAAGATTATTGTCAAACACAAAAGGAGAGAAGTAGTAGAGGTAATTAGTAGAATTTGAAAATTAGTGTATTTTCTTTCTTCTTTCAACATCCTCCCTTAACTATTGTCAATTTAGTAAATGGAGAATATCTCTGTTATTTCAGAACTTTATGTCAATAAACCTTTCTACCCCTCCATTGCAAAGTGACAACAAAAGTTAGTTGCTTCAAACTTGATCTGCTATTATCTATTGCAGGGTTATGTTAGCATGGAACAACATAACTTCTCAACGCTCAACTTCTAACTTTCTCAATGGCGTAGTTTGGCCTCTGCACCTGCGCTTTAAGGGTAGATTGTTTTGTTAGAAATTATATAAGTTTATTCAATCTGTTTTAGGTACAAGGGCACCGTAGAGGACCTCTATACAAGGGAGTTTGACCTAGGTGCGATGACTATAAAGGTAAGAAACACCTTATATTAACTGACTTTATCTAACTAGTTTCCATATTCTAATAGGTTTCCACCGTCACAGAGTTTCAACGCTGCGTTTAGTTTTCTTCAGTAAAGGGTTTATTCTACTGGAGAGGACTTTGAGAGGGCTTTCAAAACTTCGTGCTAGGGGTAGATGGGGTTAAAGCTAAGCCTGCATTTGATGTTCTATTCCCCAGAAATATTGAAAAAGCTTTTCTCTAAGCTTGGTTGCAATCTCTCTTAAACAACCCCGTTATAAATGTTTAATTTCATTTAAGAATATTAATATTTCATAAAATAAATATATTAAGTGAAAAACAGAGATTAAAAAACTACATTTCTTCAAAATATTTTATTTTTAAAGCCATTAAAATTCCATATGGTATTATAGGCACTTTATACGACTGCGTATAAATAATTAAAGCAAACTGATGATAGTCCAGGAGGTAGCGTGCAAAAAAGTGTCTGACTAACATCAAGCTAGAATTTTGTGTATAAGTTAATCCTTTAGTGCCTTTTAAGAATATTATGTAGTCGGCAAAATTCGTCAGCAGGACATAGCTTGCAATAGGCATTTCAAAAAAACAAACCGGAGTACATGCCCTGCCAATTATGGTGGACAATGTAATCATGATCCTGAGTACAAAATTACTTAGTAGACCAAAAATCAAGTTAATGTTAGTTTGTCCCTTAATAGGTTAGTGATTCAAATATTACTCCAAATCAATGTGGTGACCTATCAAGGGACAAACTAACATCAAATTGATTTTTGGTCTACTAATTAATTTTGTGCTCAGGATCATGAAAATTACATTGTCCACCATAATCGGCAGGACATGACCGCTCTCCACCGGTTTGTTTTTTTTGAAATGCCTATTGCCAAGCTATGTCCTGCAAACGAATTTAGCCGACCACATATTCTTAAAAGGTACAAAAAGATTAACTTACACACAATATTGAAAAATGCATGTTAGTCAGACTCTTTTTTGCACGCTATCTCCTGAACTATGATCTTTTCAGGCATTCAAAGATAAGGTGATTTTTTTTCATTCCTTATAGAGTTCATGAAATATTTTTATACACAATTTAAATGATTTCTCATTTTATTTTTTTTTTACGATTAAAAGTATCAATTTAGTAATATTTAATGCGCGCTGGGGGTTGAAATTATCTAGTGCTACCTGCGGGCTACTTTCTTCTAAATTCTTAAAAATCAGATGAATACTTGATGATGTAAGTGTAAATGAATGAATGTTTTTGCGCATGTTGAAGAGAAACAAATTGGCGCATAAGGTTGAAACTTATATGGGACCAACAATGGATTAATAAATAAGGAAAAATCGGTCCGAGACATCTAAGACAAACTTTCTCATATACGAGTTCATAATTACTAGCCCATTGTTTTCCATTAATTTACTACTTTTCGAGTTTTCCGTGGGTACATTTAATTATTATTGAACATTTCATCAAAATTTAACATAAAAATAACTTCTCCTCGGCGGGGAATCGAACCGCAAACTATCGAACAGCAAACTACATTTTTCCCGGGAAAACGACTTATATCGTTAGATTCGCATTTAAATGGATTATATCTAAGATTTTTTTTTTACATCAAAATCGTCGGAACCATTTTCGAGAAATAATTTTTAAGAGTTTTTGGGGAGTAGCACCCCCTAATATGGAGTTAAAATTCATTCCTCGATTTCGCTTTGAGGTATGATTTTTCAGAACATGCATGCCAAATTTTGACAAAATCACCCTTGTAGTTAAGGCTCCACGAGTCTGCTCAGACGACAGATGACAGACATTTAAAAAAAAAAAAAAAAAAAAAAAAAAAAAAACACTTTTCTGCACTCAGGGGACCTTAAAACGTGTAAATCCATCAAAAACTCAAAATCAAATTTACTACCCATCACAATACTTTCTCTTAATTTGAGAAAGTAAAAAAAACTGTCCTACAATTCGCAGGGAAAATATTAAATAAACGTGACAATAATTGGTTGTAAAAGTATAAATCCATTGCAGCATATGCCACACTAATTGGCTGACAATTTTGAATAGATAAGGGTTTAATATGTACGGGTTTCTCACGTTATTGGGCTGACAAGAATAAATTTATTACCTTGTAGGTGTAATGCTAATTATTATTCATGAAACTGAAGTATAAAGGGACCTAGATTTACAAGGGACTCAGCGAGATGTAATTATCATAAAAGAGCTGTAACGTCATAGGATTATTAAGTAAATGTCTTCCCTAAAATAAATTGTATCGTCGATAAAGCTTAATTTCTTTAAAAAAAGGTACAAAGAATTATAATCCTTAATTCATCATTTGAGCAAGAATTTCATAAAAGATAGAAAGATTGTTAAGAAGTAGGTATGTTTTCTGTAGGCATCAATGGATCCTTTGTACTTAATATTACTAATTACGTGACTTTTTCCCTATACGATAGAGGATAACCCAAACAAGACAAAACAAAACGTGCGGTGACGTGGGACATCCGTTGGGAACGAAGTTCATTACGCTTTTCATTAAATATAAATTATAAAATCACACTGCTAAGTATACGATGCTAACTACTTATACATGGCGGAGTTAGAAAAGAGACAAAATTAAAAGTAACTAACTATTTTTGTACTTAGCGGAATTAAGACAAAATTAAAAGAAAAGCTTTTTTTATCATTGAAGCGAGCGTCTTGCAATAAATATGTATTGAATATTGAGAAAAAAGTTAATTATGGTGAGTTGATAGTTAAAGAGGATGGTTGTAGTAAGGGAACAAGACTATTCCCTAATCCTCACGCCTACTCCATTTAAAATATTATAAAAAACATCACTCCACTACACGAAATTTCTGCTTGTATCAGGTTGAAATGTTACATGCCTGTCTCAATTGTACTTTAGACGATTTGTATGAAGTTTTATTAAAATCGTTAAGTTAGAACGTAAGATATTGATAAAAACGTTGTTTTCTATATTTCAAACATGTAGGTCCGCTTTAATATTCTTAGCGATCTTTAAAACTTCATAGCAATGTCGGTGTTTTACTAAAAAAATTAAAAAGTTGTTTTTCTCATTGAATAAATGAAGATAGAATTTCTTCCCGTTCTAAAATTCCAATTTTACATTCGAAGCTTATACGTTTACGCGAGTGTTATAACGCTGGGCCGGATAACGTTGTTCAAAGAACTCGTCCTGGGCATTGGTAAAATGAACATGTCTACCAAATTTCAACTAAATCGGTCATCATTTACTTAAGTGTTAGTCATCGGTCGATTTCGGTTTATGACGGTCGGTTTATTTCGCATTCACTCCCGGGCTCCAGACGCTGTAACGTCCCATAAGGAACTTCGTTCTAAAATTAATCTCCACAACAAGACTTGCACTGATACTAAAGATGGGGACTGTAAACAATTGACTAATGTAAAAAAGCAGATAATACTTGGGCATATCAATAGATCAAAATCTAAACTGGAAACAACTAACGATCAGCGTTCTAAAGACAGTGCATTTTGCTCTCACTCAATCAATTATCTCATAAGGTATCATTGCATGGGATAGTGCTTATGGTAGCTCATTACAAAAGGCACAAGTTCCCCAAAATATTATCTTAAGCATTTTATCTTAAATATGTTAAATAAGATATTTTGGGATATAAATACAGAATTGTTAAGAAAATCTAAAAATCTGACAGGTTACATGCTTTTAACATTATAATAGTCATTTAAAAAATGAATAAATAGAATGTATAAACGGGGGGAAAAAACGGAAGAATTTTCATGAGAGAAGTAGGATCTACTTTAAATTTAAATTATTCAATGCAATAAAAGGAAGAGATAAGGAAAAGCGATCTTTAGGGTATAAGATGAGTTTCTTTCTTACTGTCAAGGAGTTTGAAGGGATAGTTTCAAGTCGGAAGGGCTTTTTATTGAGTTTATCAGGAATAGGGTTCGGAGAAAAGGACCTTTTGCCTGCCAAGTATCATCTCTTTAATGAAAGGATTCAAAGTTGTTATCCAAGATTCTTGATAGCCAGCCATCAAATGTTAATTTAACAAGATCTGTTCTACAGAACGTGATAACAATATGAACAACTTAGTTAGTTTCATTGAAACTTTGTCTTCTTTTTTACTCTTCTATCGGGAAATTATTCAACAATGATTTTAATTCTGTTGACTACAAACTGTTTCTAAAGCTTTGCGTATTAACTGCAATTTAATATAAAAGTTTGCGAATGAAAATTTTATGTCTGAGGTCTCTAAAGCCTCAATTGCATGGGGGAAAGTTTACTAGCTTCTAGCTGGTGAGTAAACTAGAGCGCGATTCTAGTTGCTACTAGCTCTGTTGCAGAAATTATACACAGCTTTTAACTGGCCATTGGTCATTCACCCAATTCAATACCAGATTGTAAACTCGCATCAACTAGCTTGTAAACTGACCATTCACCCACTCCGGAGTACAATTTCAGTGGGCGAGTTTACAAGCTAGCTTTATTAGAAGGAGTGAATGTCATAGGAGGTAGTAAACTCGAAGCAAGTAGCTTGTAAACTGACCATTCACCCACTCCGGCGTACAATTTCAGTGGGCGAGTTTACAAGCTAGCTTTATTAGGAGTGAATTAAATAGCAGATAGTAAACTCGAAGCAAGTAGCTTGTAAACTGGTCATTCACCCACTCCGGCGTACAATTTCAGTGGGCGAGTTTACAAGCTAGCTTTATTAGAAGGAATGAATTAAACAGCAGATTGTAAACTCGCAGAAAGTAGCTTGTAAACTGGCCATTCATCCACTTCGTCGTGCAATTTCAATGGGCGAGTTTACAAGCCAGCATTATTGAACGGAGCGAATTCAATACCAGATTCTAAACTCGCAGCAAGTAGCTAGTACACTTGTAATTCACCTACTCTGGCGTGCAATTTCAATGGGCGAGTTTACTAGCTAGCCTTTTTAGAAGGAGCGAATTCAATAGCAGATTGTAAACTTGGAGCGAGCTTGTAAACTGTCCATTCACCCATTCCAGCGTACAATTTCAGTGGGCGAGTTGGCTAGGGAACTTTCTTACATGGAGCGGATTCTTTAGCAGCTTGTAAACTGGCCATTCACCCACTCCGACGTGCAATTCCAATAAACTCGCACCGTTTAATTGAGTCATAACTAATTGCGTTCCAAGTTTTTAAATAACTCATACAGAATTTTGGAAAATATTATATTGAGTTAGATATATATTTATGTAAAAAATTGAATGGTCAGTGTTAACTGTCTTTTTATTAGTCCAGTCTGCAAGAGGTAAAAAAGGTTTTGACCTAAAATCTCGGTTATTTAAGACCCATTTTGATGATGATAATTTTTTATTCTCTTCCTTTTTACTCCTACATTTATGTTTAAAAGAGTGGTTATAGTATTTTGTTAAAGTATTTAAATTAAAAAGGAATTTATAAAATTTTATAAATTACTGAAATAATTATGCTAGACATGGCATCAAAATTGGTCTTGTCTAACCTGGCTTCTAGGTAAAAAATGTTTGGAGACTAGACCACATAATATGAGCAATCTATTGCAAGAAAAATGGCACCGAAAGATAAAAGTTTCTTTCAGCGAAAGAAACTTTGTGAAACATTCGAGTATAACTAACTATTTTTATTTATAATTTATTCTGATTGCAGGTGGATATCTTGGACACGTGCGGTGATCTTGAATTTCCTGCTATGAGAAGACTATCAATAGCAACGGCTCACGCTTTCCTACTTGTCTACTCCATAGATTCACTAGATTCGTTAGCTAGAGTACAGGGTTGCATGGAAGAGGTCAGGGAGCAACGACCAGACTTTCAGGTAATCAGATAATAAATTATTTATGGGTAACCACCTGTGACTAGCTCGGGATTGTCAAATATATTCGTGGAGAGGGGGAGGGTGTGTATTAACTATAAAGATGAAGAGATATTATAATATTTCGACACTTATTGATGAAAAATAAAAATCCCTGCAATTTTCAACTATACTAACCAGCAATAACGTGTTAAAACGTGTTTTGTTGTTAGTGGAATTAGTTATTAATGGACTGTAGACTGTAGTGGGGTTCGCGTAGTCCATTTGACTTATCACCAATAAATAAAAGCAGGAAATAAAAATAAATACCTTATCTATTGATGTAGCAGATGAAAAGAAACGTGGTAGGTATGGAGTGAAGTTAAAGAGGTTAGGAAAGGAAACAAGGAAAATTGGGATACGCGCAGTACACCTTAGCAGAAGGGTACACTAAAAATAAGAGCGGTAGTAAAAAGAGATGGGAAGTCAGCGAGCGACAATGCCTAACTGATTTTATCTACTTACTGATTATAAATATAAGAATAACAACAAAGATAAGAGACAAAATAACACATGACCAGTTATCTAGCAAACCTTCAGAATTAGGAATAAAAAATAGACTGCCAATGAGTGTGGCATATAGCTTCCTCGCATCCTATCACGTACTTTATTACTATATTAACATTAACGTTATATTACTTTATTGTTATATTGTTTATTGTGTAAAAACTATTAATAGTTTTTAGCGATCTTTAACACTTCATAGCGGTGTCGCTGTTGGTTTTTACTAAAAAATTGTATTTGAAAAAAATGTTGATTTGTTTCCCGACATAAAATACCAATTTTCAATTTTAAGTTCACGTTTACGCGAGCGTTGCGCGTGAACGGATAACGTTGTCCAACGAACTCGTCCTGGGCATTGGTAAAATGAACATGTCTACTAAATTTCATCGAAATCGGTTGAAGTGAGTGTATCGTCACACGATTCAGGATTCGCGGACACACAGACCGACAGACAGACACGGAACCAAAAATGTTCCCTGATGTCTGAAACGGATTTCTGTCTTGGGATTTTTACAATTGGAGACATAAAACTTTTTCGTTCTCAAAAGTGAACACAATGCTTCCGTTACCTTCGGTAAGCTCGGAAGCAAAATGAAGACGTATCTTCACTAAAAGTAACTTAATTTTACAATTTCTAAGTCCTCTAATGGTTCGAAGGGTGTGCATTCTTTGAGATCCGGTCATCACTGGAGAACTTCATTGATGAAAAATAATATCCCTGTAATTTTTAACTATACTAACCAGCAATAACGTGTTTTGTTGTATAGAAAACCATTTAAATTTGGAATAAAAATATGAAGACGTCTCTTCCCTAAAAGTAACTTAATTTTACAATTTCTAAGTCTTCCAATGGTTCAAAGGGTGTGCGTTCTTTGAGATGCAGTCACCCCTAGAGAACATAAAACTTCATTATATTTCCAACTGCGGAAGCCTAAGAACTTTGTTAACTGTACAAAGCCGGTGAAATTAAGAAGCTCTAATTTGGTTATATTGTGCATTTAAATCGGAAAGTTTTGATGTTTGGACTAATTGTTTATTGATGGTTGACAATGAACAGTTCTGAAAAGTTCATGAAGTTATGAAAAAGTTCATATGAAAAGTTCTGAAAGTTTTAAGGGAAGCACTAATTAATACCTGCTGATTCCTATTGTAAAACCCCTATAGGGTGAAGTAAAAATATATATTATTATGTGTATATATCACATTAATCTTAAATTCATAACGCATGTGACTTTAATTAATTAATTATAGTATATAACATTTTATTCTAATTAATTTTCTTCTTAATCTGTACCTTACACAATGTGGATTAACAAAGGGTTTAAATTAATTATTTAAAAAGCATTAAATTTAAATTAAAATACTTCTAATTAATCAAATGGAAGCAAAGGCAATTAATTAACTCATTTTTTGATACTGAATGTTGCCCATCCATATAACAATTTATAACAAAATGTTACTCTTATGTCAAAGAACATTAAACAAAAAATTTAAGAGTATTTTATTGAGTTTGAAATTCAAAACAAATAAAGAACTGGCAAAACAAAGTAAATATTGTTAAATCAAGATCATTTTTCATTTTAAATTATCACAGCAGTTTGGAAGAATGTTCAGTTTATTCACCATTAATTTATACGGAATTTAGTTTTTTTTTTTTCATTTGCCCTCAAAAAATTATAATTTAAGATTTCATTGCGAAAAGATGGGCACACTTTTCCTGAATGATCGAGGACTACATAGCAGACAGAACGACATTTTATTTAATTACGAGCCGTTAATTTTATATTCAGAAAAAAAGTAAAATTAAGTAAATTAATTTAGATACCTATTTAAAAAAGTTATTAAATCTATACGAAGACCAACAAATCAAAACAAACTATTATATTTATTGGAATAAATCTGGTTACTTTAGAAATAAATTATAAATAAATAAATTATAAATGCAAATAAATTATTTCGAGGTGAGTCGTTGCTATCGGGACACTACTCGATTATAAAAATGATAATATACAATACTAGCTGGATTCCCAAGCTTCGATACGGGGTTTGTTACCATTTTAATAAATTAATTTTTATTTTATTTAGTTACATTTTCCCCATTTTAGTGCTATTTTGATGATTAAGCTTGTGATTTGAATGCGAGACAGCTACGTGCCACACAAATTTGCAGACTATTCATTTTATAATCCTTAAAAATCTGATGAGGGGGGGGGGGGGAACGAGCCCGATCCATCTGGCATAGAGTGCCTATTATTCACTCCATACAGCTAATGGAGAAAGCACACCCAATATCATCCGTGACTGTATTATTCTATTTAAGCCCTTTGGTCAGCCCTATTCATCTACAGGCAATACTATTACATTTTCGTTGAAATAACTAACTTATTCCTAAGTCAGATTTTTTCAATGTAGCGTTCTCCTTATCCGATATCAGATTTTAAATGACCATCTGTGTTTCCAACCTACTCTAATAAGAAAAGATGATGTCATAAGATGAAATTTTTAGTTTTTGTAGTACTAGAAAGTTTCCTTCATCCACCTTAGTTTGTGAAACCATGAGTTGGATGGTCAAAACCCTTCACAATAACAATGCTGCTACAACTCCCAGTTATTAAAAGACATCGATGAATTTGTCTTCTCTACGATCGTTAAAGTCGATATGTTTAGACCTACCCCTGTATAGGCCTAACATAATCATTATGACAGTCTGTGCCAAATGAGTCTTAGTGCGTTGATAGTAAGGGAAAGTCGAAAAAATGGATTGGGGAGCCAATGAGAGCTCAGGAGATTATAATCCTTAGCTCTCATTGGATGTGCCACATGAATCTTAGTGCGTTGACAGTAAGGGAAAGTCGAAAAAATGGATTGGGGGGTCAATGAGAGCTCAGGAGATTATAATCCTTGGGCTCCTCTTATTGGCTCCCCAACCCATTATTTTGACTTTCCCCTTGCTATCAACGCACTAAGACTCATTTGACACAGACTGTAATGCTATTTATTTTGTACATTTTCCAGGAGGTGCCTATAGTAGTGGCTGGCAACAAATGTGATGTAAAAGAGAAAGCCGTCCCTTTAGAAGACGTAAGCGAATGGGTCTACTGTCAACTACCCAGGCTGAGGTAGGATTTATAACGTTAATCTGTATAAGCATGAAACCTCACTCAAACCCACCTCATTGAGATAACACCTGGCTGTTTCCCTTTCTAGGCTCCATTATCACAAGATAAGATGGCGCCTAGGTGATAATACCCTTGAAATGAGCAGTCATTATCAGAGAGAAAGGAAAGGGGTCAGGAGCATATAATCCTGTTTATATGTTTCTTCTTTAACAACCACACACTCTCTTTTTTTAAGTTAAGAGTTCAGATAAAAACTGATATTACTCTAAAAGCAAAAAATAAAAATAGAGAAGGCGAATTCTCCTTTTTCTCTTTGTTGTTCGGGAAAAAACTAACATATTCCTAATTTACTAGAAGGTGCTTTAAAACGATACATAACATGCTGAATAAGTACAGTTGGACCCCGTTAATCGGGGTTCGGTAATCTGGAACCCTCGGTAATCCGGACAATCCTCTATGGAGAATGCAAGCCCACAATGCAAGCCTACAATTTATATCCCTAATCACTTCTTACGACCATTCTCGCTGACCCTGTGCTAAATGGAAACTTGAAAATGCATTCGCAGGAATGTGCATATGTATTATTTTTTTTTTATCAAGTGTTTTATGGTATTTTTTTAAAATGTCGCTAATCCAGAAATCTCACTAATCCGGACATAATGCCTGATTTCGTCCGGATTAACCGCGTCCTACTGTAGGTAGCATTAGTTTACTAAGCAGCAATGTGTACATAATTTAATATAGTGTTTTAAAGAATATTTTTTTCAATAGAAAAAAAAAAAAAAAAAAAAAAAAAAACACACATTAATCTACTTACGGCAGAAAATAAGGTATTGTTGAACTGAATTTGGGGTAGTGAAATGTAATTTTACAAGAAATAAACTTTTCATTTATAATAGTTATTTATGTCACTAGGCAGCAAAATGGAATTTTGCAGATAAATCTTTTAAGTTTTAGTTCCGAGCCGAAGGCGAGGATAGGCTAAACAAATTTACTGCTGAGGCAGGAAATTTACATTTTGACTGACGAGGCGAAGCGGAGGCATGAAAACGTTAATTACCTGCTGAGGTGTAACCAGCAGGTAATCTTTAAACGAGTCAGAAATGTTTCCTTTGCTGCATAGTTACATACAATATTTTATCTACTAACGGCAGAAAAATTACACTAAAGAAATTAGTACCTGATTTAGAGGGCAATAAACTTTCCTTGTATGATTGTATGCAATATTTGCAATTTCGGGTGGCGTGTTATCAAACAAGTCTTTAACGTCTTGCACAACATTATCATCCATATTTTTATTTAAACTTCAAAAACCTAATAAACAAATTTATCAAAATAATGACAGAAAACTAATAAATAATTATCATCTTTTTTTTATGGATAAAAGATTTAAAGCAATGAAAGTTGTAAAAATCGAATTGATGGCTCGAAAGGTGGAGTAAGTGTAATGACTCGAAAGTTAAAACAAAACAATCAGTGTAGCCACTTTCTTTATTAACAGCTGTTGTTTGTTTCAATTTTAAGCGATTTTTTAAAAAAATAATAATATTAGTTTTATTATTATAATTTTTAAAGGTATTTTCAAAAAACATATAAATATTTAGCAGTATATTATGCTTAAATATACAAAAATGAACAATGTTGGAGAGTTCATAACCTGAGATGTAGTAACTTTGTCTTAAAATGTGGCAGCCTCTTTGCTATTTTGCTGACACTTTGAACTTTTGCTGACACTTTGATATTTTGTTGCGTGTTTTGTTGACATGAAGAAACAAGAATTGCAGATTGAAAACAGTACAAAAATGCCTAATTTTGCTGCCGTGAGTAGATAAAGTAATTTGTTTATATTTGTTACTCCTGTTTAATAAGTTATCCATGATTAGTAGATCATTAATTAAAAAAAAAATATATATATAAAAAGCGGAAGAAACATGGCTAATTACAAACATGCTCCAATGTAAACTGCATACTCCAATGCAAATGGCTCCATGAAAACATGCATATTATTATTTAAATAATTATTGATTAGATCAGCTGCTTTGATTTATCCTAATTACTTCTTTTCTTAATTCATCAAAATATTTGCAAGATGTCTTTAATAGTTTTAGTAATTTGCCTCTTGTTGTAGTTGATTGTCTGTTGTTTAAGTAATTGCCTCGGTTTCGCCTAGGCACTCAATTAGGTAATTACTTAATTCTAGCTAAACGTAGCCTAATTGTACCTAAAGATGCAATTAGTATCCTCACCTTCGGCTCAAAGACTAACTTAATCACCCAGTCATCAGTAAAAATCCATTTTGCTGCCTAGTTACATAAAAACTATTGCTAATAAAAATAATGATTTAATATCTTTCGCGATTTTGTTAATTTCAAAATAGCGACATTTTTCCATCAAAGTTAATTTTCATTATTAAAAAGGCAATTAAACTAATTAATTGTCATTCTAGAGTGAAAATAAGGACTCGCATTAAATCCGCTGAAATTGAATTAATTAAATTGTGAAGGTTTATCAAGTTGAAGAATTAACAGAAGAGAATAAAAAGAAGAAGGTCGAATGAAATAAAATAAGACAGGAAAACAAGAAATCCCCCTCGAACGAATTACGTTTCAAAAGAGGTAGAAATCATTTGAAGAGATAATGAGATTTTTAAAAAGAAATTTAATTAGAAAAAAGAAGGATTAATAATTAAAAAACATTAATCCTTTTAGATTACTGCTAAATTAAATCAGTTATCTACAGTTATTGATAAAGTAAAGAAATAAAGCACTTCTTTAGATTGTTACTCCCCTTATAAAGAAAACAGAGGGGAGTAACAATTTAAAGAAGATATATACAGGAATGTTCTTCTTTAAACTGTTACTCCCCTTATAAAAATAGAAGTGTGATATTCCTTTGTACCAAAGTACATTGGACTAAAACTCCTTTTGTCTTAATAGTTATTTAGTCAAAGTCATTTATATTCTAAAAAAAAAGATAAGGGAGTAACAATCTAAAGAAGTAAAATAAAGAAGAACTTACTAAACTGAAAATATAAACATCTGTTGCGATTTCACGATCTTTAAGAAACTGCTTATATACTCTGCCAAGTAGTGTGGCACATAGCATCCTCACGTCCTATTTCGATGGTTTATTGATTTTATGATTTTACAGCTTATTATTGTCAAATTTATTTAATTTCCCCCCCGATTTTTTGCTTCTGAGCTTACCGAAGGTAACGGAAGCTATGTGGTCGTTTCGAAGAACGAAAAGAAGAAATCCGTTTCAGACAACAGGGAACATTTTTGGTTGCGTGTCTGTCTGTCGGTCTATCGTTCGATTTTTGCGAACCAACATATCTTAAAAACTACTCGTCCGATTTTAATGAAATTTAGATGATAAGACATTAAATTAGCTTATTGTTGGTCCCATATAAGTTCCAACCTTCTGAGCTTATTTGTTTCTCTTCCACATGCGCACAAACATACATCTATTTACACCTAAAGCTTCAAAAGTACTTATCTGATTTGAATGAAACTTATACAGTTTATCGAAAGTAACCCGCAGATATCCCGATCTGAAGATTAATTTGAACCGTCTGCGCTCTCTTTTTCTAAATTGATACTTTATCTAAAGTTAAAAATTAAAACATTTTTGACAGATCAAAATACGGGGAAACAATTAAACAAATTAGACAATAATGCCTTAAAAAAAACCATAACACCAATACAGTATGCGAGGAAGCTATGTGCCACACCAGTTGGAAGTCTATTTTTAAAACTGTCAAAATTGTTTTGATCTGTTAAATGAGTTAAAGTATCAATTTAGCAAAAGTAAATAATCCAGGAGGTAGCGTGAAAAAAAGTGTCTATATAAATGTAAGTTTATGCGCGAGTAGAAGAGAAACTAAAGTACGTCGAAGGTTGAAACTGATATGGGACCAACAATAGGTTAATTATGACCTACCACACAAATTTAATTATAGTTTTTAAGATATATTGGTTCACAAAAATTGATCGACAGACAGACACGGAACCAAATATGTTCCCTGATGTCTGAAACGGATTTATATCTTGGAATTTTTGATATAGGAGACATAAAAAAATACGCTCTTTAGAATGATTAAATACCCTCTGCGGCATTCTTTTACTTTGTTACCCACCATTTATTTATTTTTTTATTTATTTTCTATTAATCAAAGTGAAATATAGTTTTGTTCAAAATGTATTGGATTTAAGGTTACTTTGCCTTACTAGATAGTTAGACTAACGGATATTGTCATTTTTATTTACAGAAGTGTGATATTCCTTAGTCCCAAAGGAATATTTGAACATTCCGCAGTTAAGATTGTCAATTCATTTGAAACAAATGTCAAACAGAATTATGTAAACAAACGGTGGGTAACCAAGTAAACTCTTGCCACATCCGACCTAATTTACTTTGTTACCCAACCTAGGGTGGGTAACAAAGTAAAAAAGTTCCGCTTCTGTTATACCTTCGGTAAGCTCGGAAGCAATCAATTATTTTATCTCCAGTAGGAAGAAAAAGTTATGATTTTGAATTAGTTTAGAGGGACTGACTAAAGTAAGTCTTTTCATCCCTGTACTCAAAAAGTAGGGAGAAAAAGTAAAAGTAGGGCGAAAAAGTAAAGATTGCAACTTAATTATTATATAAATAGTAGAAAATGAATGGCTAATCTAATGAAGTTGTTGAAATCAGGTTGGCGACACTGCTTTTTCGACCATGTTTATCTTTGTTTATAACCTGGTTCTAAATAACCTTCTATTTGAGTTTAATTCCAATTCTTATTTGTTTTTAATATTGAATCTTTATATATCTGCTATTAAAAGTGCTAACAATTATTGTTTTTTTTATTAAAATAATAAATAAAAACGGTGCAATGGATGAAAATGTGTATTTTCTCCCTACAGGAGATAAAATATTGTATGTACCTCGGGAGTAAAGTTCCAGTATTCCCCTTGCGCTAATTATCTCCCTCGGCTGCGCATGGGAGCTAACTAGCGTTATTCCCTCGGTTGCGCCACCTTTTTCCCAATACCAACTTTTTCAAGGATAATGGCTTACTTTACTCCCTATAGAGGCATAAATAACTATTGTAATAAATAAATTGCATAAAAAATACTCGATATACATATATTGTTCTACTCTATTTATACTAATACTTGTTCACAAGGATGGTGATACCGTCTCCATAGTTGAAGTAACTTTCCAAGTAAACCTAAAAATCTTAAAGTGAATAATTTCTCCATCAAATTACTTTCTCTGTACAAATCGTATATATTTATGACAAAGAAAAAAAAACTAATATAAAAATAGGGTGGTTGCATTTTTTTAAAACTACCCGTAGCATGATACTTTTCAATAAAATTAAATCCTTGAACAATGTAGAACAATATTAAACCATTATTTGAATATGAATATAAAATTTTACGTCGACTAAAAGATATTACATTATGCATTTAATATATAATTTATATGAAAGTACCGCAAAATGACACTTTGTTTTATGAAGTAATACAGTATTATGTTTAGTAACCCTAAAAACCTATTCGTTCATTATACAAAAGAAACTTTTATGATAAATCGTATATCTTTATATCTAATATAGTTCAGTTTTAAAGCTCAAAATAATGGTAGAAACATTTTAGGGTCTTTTATTACTATGTTTTATGGAATATTCTGATATAATTTTATTAAAAAATATTGTTAATAACTTTGAAAATTTAGGAACTGGAAATATTTGATTTTTGATAATATGAAATAAATTACACTCTCAAACATTATTGCATGGTTTCATTTTTATCAGGTTTATCGTAATGTTTTTAAGTTGTATTTCGGTCCCTTTTTTCTATAAGAAAAACCATTATTTACACAGAAGGAGTTCGATAACAGATGGTAAAACTGCCTGTTTAAAAACCATTCAAGTAAAGAATCGATATTGAAAACAGGTCGTACAGTGCAACAAAGAAGTATGATCGATACAGATATGTCGACTTTGAAAATATTAGTTATTGGCATTATTAGGCTCTTATGGTTTGAACCTTATATGAGTGCCTAAGTTGAAGTGATATTTAAAAAAAATAATACGTGACAGAAAAATATACCCAAAGGAACACCTTAAAAAAGGACAATAAATCAAAATGAACAATATAAAATAGGTGCTTAGGTTCCCCCCAACGAATGGTAAACCCGACGAAGGATTAACCCGAATCAAGGAACCCCTGGGGAATCCAGGTATAATCTACGTTCCAAAACGCTACTATAAATACGCCGTACTTCACTCCATCGTCAGTATGTCTTGTTGCTTCAAGTAAACATCACGATGCACCACACCCCTGAAGATGCTTCCGGTAGTGGAAGCTAAACGTCGGAATCAACTCCTTTGTGACGGAAAACTAAGCTGTTTAATATAAAACCGGTTTCAAAAACTAGTACACATTAAATAATAAGAAAAATTGTGCCATGTGTACATTGGTTACCAACAGTTCATTTTTATAGTAAATCGAATTAAATTATCAATGATAAACTTATGTTTATACGAAATCGGAGTTGCAGTGTTTTAAGATAATGTTTGTTCGAAAAAATTGAGCTACAGACCGACAGACAGACACGGAACCAAAAATGATCCCTCATGTCTGAAACGGATTTCTGTCTTGAAATTTTTAAAATCGGAGTCATAAAATATGTTTGTTCTTCAGAACGATCAAATAGCTTCCGTTACCATCGGTAAGTTCGGAAGCAATATAAAAGTCTCCATAAAAAAAAAAAAAATAAATAAAAAGTTTCTACGGATGCGAGAGAGGAAATTAATAATAGGTAGAAATTCAAATGGGACCTTCTGTAGACAAGTGTTGATGTACCATCAAATTTCATTTAAATCGGAAGAAGTTTTTAAGATATGAGTAAATCTTTCAGGTACGTGCAGTCTCGCACGACTGTATTTGTTGTATGAGTCAAAGGCACCTTGCTAAATCCCCCCTGAATCCAGGCTATTATCAATATCCCCGGCAATGGTTCGAATCCTAGGGAGGTAAGACATGTTTTACATCATAAGTGCAAGTTTAAATGGCCGAAACTCCCTTCCAAGATGTGTAGAATATACACATATATGAATACAATATACATAGAATATATACATATGTGTAGAACTCCCTCCAACCCCTAAGGGCCCGCTTTTGTGTTCAATTTAGGACTTCCCCCACTCCCGGGTAAAAAATAAAAAATAAGACCGTATCCTTAAAAATATTTTCATTAAGGGGTGAAAAATAATAGTACCGATATAACTCTTTATATGTTAATAACCTTTTCTATGTCAAGGATAACTCCAACACCTATAACTAGACTATGGCGTCAAAGTTTTTACTGGTGTCTAAGTATATACATATGACCTTATTCTCCTGGTAATAAAGTGTCTTTGAGTATCAATAAAATAACATGTTTAAAGTTCTAACATCAATTCACCTCTGAAGTTATATAGACTTAAATAAAGCCCTAAGTTATAAACCTAGCTAGACTGTGTTTTACCATTTTATAACTAAAGAACCAAAGTTTCTTACAATAACAACTGAGAACAACAAAGCTCCTATTTTTCTTCCAAATATTAATTATATACATATATACTAACTGGATTCCCATGCTTCGTTACAGAATGCGTAATTTTTAATTTGATGTGTCTATAAACTACCGTCGAGAAGCATTCAAATAATTTTACTAAACAAGAATATCTTGATGCCACTGAGTTCTCCCCTCCCCTTTTTCTATACTCCAGCCCCTCCCAAGAATAAATTATAATTTGAAAAATCCCTAATTTCTATTTGATTACGAAAACTGGAGGGCCTTTTGTGGAATTGATACGAAGTAGTTGGAGGAGGTTCCAGGTGTTTCAATTCAAGGTAATTAGAGTGACATTTTTAATTTTTTTTTTCTTTGTTTGAGCCACATATTATTTTTTGGGGGGATATTTACAGACAAATAACCCCTAAATATTTATGAGGGGAGGGGGGGGGGATTTTTTCTTTGGAATTGGTATGATGTGGTTCGAGCTGGTTGGAGGTGGTTGTTGGGGTTGAAGGAGGCCTCTAACCCTCTCCAACCACCTCGAACCACCGAAAAGGGTTAGAGGTGTGGCTCTAACCACCTCTACCACCTCGAAACAATTCCAAAAAAGAATTTTTGATCAACAAATTTTTGAAAAGAAATGATTTTACTTGGAATTGGTTCAAGGTGGTTGGTGTGGCTCTAATCACTTCAAAACATCCCTAACCACCTTGAACCACCCAAAATACCTCAAACCACCTGCAACCATCTAATTCGAAAAAATTTCAAGTTTTCTTAGGGGGGGGGGGGGGGGGGGGACAAAAAACTGCTATAATTTTCCGGGTGGAGGATGCGGGGTGGCATTTTTTAAAAAAAAAAAAATTTTATGGTTCAAGGTGGTTGGAGATAATTAGGTGGTTGGTGTGGATGTAACCATCTCGAACCACCTCGAACCAATTCCAAAAAAAATTCAAATAATAAATCCAAAAAAAAAAAACTTTCCATAATAAAAATCCAATAATATTGTCATTTAGTAAAAAAATTCTTGGTTGTCATTTACATAATGTTCCGAGATGTCCCGCGTCCGATGTTTTGTAGTAGTGAATGTTTTTCTAACTTAAAATAACAACTGAAATCTATAATATTATATAAAATTAAAGTGTTGTCTGTCAGTCTTTAAGTATGTGGATGTGTTTGTCGCTTTGATAAATTTTGCATATAAATGGCAGTCATCTTGAATCAAAAAAGACCTATTGTAAAACCCTTTTACAGGTGTTCTTTAAGACAAAAGAAAACTAACTTTGAATTACCTAGTGTATTTGTTTCCGGAGATTCGTATTTATATATACATACCATAGCTTGCATAAATAATGAATAGGCTTATAAACACCTAGAACGAATTTGAAAAAAGAAAATATCTACTTCATATACAGAATTGTTTTTTAAAATTCAAATAATACTAAACGAAATTCATAAAAAATTGTTTGCCATAAGTTATAATTGGAATAATAATAATAATAACTATAAATAAATAATAAACTATTCTATGTTTTTAACTTTACTTATAAGCATAAATGAAAGAAAACATTGAAATATATAATGTTATATATTTCTTTCCCTAACATTAATGTTATCAGGGATAATATTTTATAACTTTTTATCCTGTCTTTTTTATTCTTTAGAAAATTTAATAAAACTTGACCTTTCTACAAGATTTTTTTTTTTTTTACAGGAGCTTACCCTTTGAAGATTATATACGATATATAAATAAGTTGGTAGTTATTTCTGTCCCTTAAAGAGATACCCAGTGTAAAATTCAATGTAGGTATAAAGATAATTCTCCGTCATCTTTAAAAATATTATTTAAAAAAATAAGCATCAAAAGAATTAGTAAAAACATAAATAACTAACAATTTTAATAATATAAAAACCTTTATATTTTTTCATATACGTTTAAATTGATATTTTAAACTAAAAGTTGTATGTCACATTTTTTTTTTCTTTTTTTAAATAGAAAACAAAGAATAAATTATAATTTAGTAAAAATATCTGTGTTAAATAGTTAAGTCGATATAGAATAATTATTACAAGATAAAAATAACTTTTAATATAATAATTTTAAATTTTCTGTTGAATCATATGTTGTGTTGATAATATAATTGTTATTTTTATATAATAATAATAGTAAATAAATAAATAATTAATATAAAAATGCAATTTTTCAAAACTGGTCTTATTTTCAACGTTTTTTTTTTTTTTTTGGTTTCTGTATTCTTCACCTTAGTTGTATCTATGTGCAAAATTTGGGGAAGATTGAATGACGATAAGTGGTTCAAAATTGGGGCAATAGGTGTGCGATGAAACTTACAAAGCAAAGTAATATAAGACCAGTAAAATTAATTATTATTATTAATATAAAAATGTCATTTTTCAAAACTGGTCTTATTTTTATTTATTTATTTTTTTTTTCCTGTATTGTTCACCTTAGTTGTATCTATGTGCAAAATTTGGGGAAGATTGAATGAAGGTAAATGGTTCAACATTGGGGTAATAGGTGTGCCATGAAACTTGAAAAGCAAATAAATTTGACGCCATTTTTTTAATTTTTTTTAAATTTTTGGTTTCTGCATTCTTCACCTTAGTTGTATCTATGTGCAAAATTTGGGGAAGATTGAATGACGGTAAGTGGTTCAAAATTGGGGTAATAGGTGTGCGATGAAACTTAAAAAGCAAATAAATTTGACGCCATTTTTTTTATTTTTTTTTGATTCTGTATTCTTCACCTTAGTTGCATCTATGTGCAAAATTTGGCGAAGATTGAATCACGGGAAGTGGTTCAAAATTGGGGAAACGGAAATGTGCGATGAAACTTACAAAGCAAAGTAATATAAGACCAGTAAAAAATAGAATAGAGAATATTAGGACGTGACACATTCTAACTTCATTTATTTAATGAGACAATCAACTATTTGAAATACATTTTTTTAGTAAAACGAGCACCGACTCCACTATGAAATTTAGAGATTGCTAAATTTATTAAAGCGGACCTAAACGTTTAAAATAGAGAAAACAACGTTTTTACCAATATATTACGTTCTAATATAATGTAACGATTTTAATAAAACTTTATACACATTGTCTAAACCTACAATTGAAAAAGGCATGTCAAATTTCAACCTGATACAAGCAGGAGTTTTTGTGTAGTGAAGTGATATATTTTAAAATATTTTAAATGGATTAGGCCGCGGCCGCGACATAAAGGGATTAGGGACTCGCTCAACTACAACCGTCCTCTTTAACTATAAACTCATCATGATTAACTTTTTCCTAAATATTCAATTCATATTTATTGCAAGACACTCGCTTTAATGATAAAAAAAGTGGTTTTCTTTTAATTTTGCTTTAACTTCGCTAAGTAAAAATTGTTAGTTACTTGTAATTTTGTCTCTTTTCTATCTCCGCCATGTATAAGTAGTTAGCACAAGGAATAAATAGAAAATCGCAAGGAACTTCGTTCCTAACGGGTGTCCCACAACACCACTCGTTTTTTTCATTTTTTGGGGGGTAGCGCCTCAAATTTGTAGCTAAAATGCATATCCCGACTTCGCCTCGGAATATAAGTTTTCTGAATATGTACATGAAATTCGTCAAAATCGGGCATGTAGCTTATCTCCCACGCGTCTGATCAGACATAATGACGCGTCTGAAAAGACATTTTTTAAAAACCACTTTTTTGGACTCAGGGGATCTCAAAACGTGTAAATCCATCAAAATCGAATTTTCACGCCATCACAATACTTTCTCTTTATATGAGAAAGTAAAAGGCTTAAGTGTACCCCGCCACTCAAGTCTAAAAATATATTTTAAAACCCCTATACTGCCGAGGGTAATGTCATAAACACGTGGGGACGACTTTAGAGACAATCCCTAAATAAGGGTTTATTTTTTTGGTTTTACCAACGAAAACCTAAACAACAGCCCGCTAATCCACTCTATCGTCTCTAGTGCTGAAAAGTAGCTAGCGCAATCTACCGTTTACTCTACCAAATAACGCCAGTAACCCAGGCTAAACCAGGCTATATAATTTCAAACTTTTGAAAATGTTGGTCTCTCTTTGTTAGAAAAAAAATAAGAGAAACAATTTTTTATTAAAATGTATTTTAGGCATTTTGATCAAACACTTTTTTTTCACTTGCAACAAACCACAATAGAGAACATAACAATTACGATTATGTTGTTTCTCATACAGACTTAAAAGGCCTGTGGTAAAAGGAAAGAAAATAATTGTATTTTATCGATATTTTTTTCCCCCATTCTTCTTTTGTGGATACGAGTTTTGGACCCTTTTGTCGACTCCAGACCCTTTTGCCCGAAGCTTCTGAATAATACGGCCTTTTCAATAACCATTGAAATAGGTCTGGACGATGGGGCGTGAAAGTTTATAATAATATTTTAGGGTTTAGTATGAGATGGTCGAGGCCAGAGGAAGGGTCTCTAAGGGAACGGAGCCAATATACCCCGTAACAAGTTGGCTGAAGGGCCACCACAGTAATTAAATGCTTTAACTTCCAATAATAGTTATGACATTCACCTCTCAAATTTAAATCCATCTTTTTTATTACCAAATATATATATCCGATTGAAATTTATTGTCCCTATATTTATATATTGTCCCTATGTATATGATCTCATAGTAAATTAACGATTAAATATGTAATACAGTTATTAAAAAAAAGAAAGGAAGTTATTCAAATTATTTTGTTAACTTGGTTTGAACTCATTAATTCACTTGGTTTAATAAATTTGTAATTGGTTCAATTCAAAATTATCTTTTGTTATTAGCGAATTGCCTAAGAAAATTTAGCTATTGCAAAGGCTTCAAAATTTTTGAAATGCGAATTTTTAAAAAAAAATCTCCATTGCAATCCGCTTTAGACCATTCTTAATCGATTCCTGAAATTTAACATTTTTGTGTATCTATGTATTTATGTATATATTATGTATGTGTCACTCCAGACGATATCTCACCCTAGGATGCACTTAAAATCCAGTCAAATGTTAAAATGTCAATAATATCAAAAGAAAGGATGAGTTCGTTGGCCAGAATTTTTGGAGTCCATTTAGGGGTCAAAAATAGCATAAAACTTTTTTCTATTTTACCCCCCCCCCCCTCTTATAAGAAAAAAGTGTACGAAACAACAATTACTGTACTCTTAAAGAGCTTTCCAACGACATGCATCTTAAAGGGTATTTACTATTTTGACTTTTGTACCCCGTACCTCTGTGAACCAAGTTTGTTTATTTCATAATTATAGCACCATTACATTTATAATTATGTTAGTACAAAAAATGTTCCCTGATGTCGGAAACTGATTTCGGTAAACGAATTTTTAAAGTCAGAGACAAAATTATATTTATCTACGATAGATACGAAATGTAAGCATTAAATCTCTGTTTAGATGCGTAGAAAGTGATTCCTTTCAAAGGTGTATTCATTGCGCATGTGCGTAACAAAATTCTTCTTTATTTCCGCACTAGTGCGGAATAGCGCATGCTTAGGTTGTTTGTTCTGCATTTAACAAAACTAATTTGCTGTTTGTTTAATTAAAGTAACTGTATTTTTCTGTATTTATTATTAAAATCCAACAATCGTGGATAAAGTACGGTACGCAACTCGTGCGAAAACTGCGTATTGTTATGCTCGTGTGGTTTTACTACCCTCGCTGTCGCTCGGGTGTAAACTCCACACTCACATGCAAAATCCTACTTTCCGCACTAGACGCGTAATGTCCTATTTTTAGAAACCGGTACCTTCGGAAAGCTGAAAAACAAAACAAAAAATTATTTTAAAAAAATTCGTAGTGGAATCCGGAAAAATTTGAAACAATTTTTCATAAATTTTCTTTTATGCCCATATGGCTAACATTTAATAGGATATACAATATGTATAATAAATCGTTTTTTTATTCCTTTTTCACCTAGTGTTAACGAAAAATGGCCTGCGCCTCTAATTATTTTCCTCCACCCCTGACCATCCATCACCTACCCAAGACCACCAAGCCGACCCAACACCCCAACACATGCCTGTTTTCGGAATCTGTTGTCTGAATCGGAATTAACGGACAGGCGTTAATCGGCCATTACACATATCCACTTTATATAGTATTATAGTTGTGTTAAAATTGCTTTAAACCACTAGATATCCAAGTTTGCGAACATGCTACACCTATATTATTTACACAAAAAAGTTCCTTTAAATGAATATAGCATCTTAGAAGAAACCAAATAACTAGTAGTTCTGTGAACACAAAAAAACCAAATAGGAAAAAAGACTGCGCCAATTAGTGTGGCATATAGCTTTCTCGTATCCTATTCACGAATTTTATTGACTTTATGCTGTTACAAGCCATTACTGTATACTTTGTAGCTATTGTTTCCTCCGTTCTTTAATGACTTATTATTTTTTTTTTTACATGAATTAAAGTATCAATTTAGCAAAGGTTAAAGAGCACAGATGGTTAAAATTAATCAGGTGCTATCTGCAGTCTACTTTCTACAAACCATCCAAATTTCATAATAATCGGATGAGTATACTTTTGAAGATATAGGTGTAAATAAATGTATATTTGTGCGCATGTTGAAAAAAAAAAAAAACAAAAAAAAACAAATGGGCGCAGATGGTTGAAACTTATATGGGGCCAACAATGAGCTAATTATGATCTACCATACAAATTTTATTAAAATCGGACGTGTAGTTTTTGAGTTAAGTTGGTTCGCAAAAATTTAGCGACAGACCGACAGATAGACGCGGAACCAAAATTGACTGCCAATTGGTGTCGCACATAGCTTCCTCACATGCTATCACGTACTTTTCAATTTTATGCTTTTACAAGCCATTATTGTCTAATTTGTTTAATTGTTTCCCTTGTTTTTTTAACCTGTCAAAATTGCTTTGATTTTTTACTTGAATTAAAGTATCAAGCAAAAGTTAAAGAGTGCAGACGGTTCAAAGTAATCTGGGGCTATCTGCGGGCTACTTTCGATAAACTATAAAAGTTGCATACAAATCATATAAGTACTTTTGAAGCTAAAGGTGTAAATAAATGTATGTTTGTGCGCACGTGAAAGAGAAAAAAACGAGCGCAGAAGGTTGAAATTTATATGGGACCAAACAACGGGCTACTCATGATGACCTACCACCCAAATTTAATTAAAATTGAACGTGTAGTTTTTAAGATACGTATGTTCGCAAAAATTTAGCGACAGACAGACACGAAACCAAAAATGTTCCCTGATGTCTAAAACAGATTTGTGTCTTGGAAATTTTGAAATCGGAGACATAAAATATTATCGTTCTTCAGAATGATCACATAGCTCGGAAGCAAAAATAATTGGTTTACTAACCCAAAAAAGAAATTAACATTAATCATTTGGAAATTAACAATAAAAAAAGGTAGATTAGAGATGATATAAAAAGAGCAGGTTAGCTAAATGATTCGATTCCTTGTTTTTAGATTTAAATTGAATAGTCGTTCATCGTCATCGTTCTTTTATTAAATGAATGGTGAACTGTAGTTCTATTAAATAGAAGTGGGAAATAGAAGTTGTGCTTCTAACTGGTGTAACATTTCCTTGTATTTTGTTGTGTTGTATCCTCTATCCTGTAAGTGTCAAAACTTACCTAATTAAACGAGTTTACCGTGAAACATGATACGAGGAATTAGAGTTGTTTCATACAATATGAAGGAAGTATGTTTCTCATATAAATAACTTTAGTTGAATTTCAAGCGTTAATTCTCACGTTGCAAAATTATCCGAGCTTCAAATTCTCTCATCATTTTTGGAAACTTCCTAATTAACTAACTAGAACTTCACTTTTATTAAATTTATTTTAATTGATTCAATTTATTGTTTCATAATTCCTATATAGAGAGTGTTTTACAAATTAAATGATTGTGCGTTAAGTCTCGCGTAAAAGGGTTTCGTTGGTATTGTGAACATGAAATTAGATAGAATAAGGGGTGGGGACACGTTAAATGTTGATTCTTTTTGACAAAATGGCGTGGACAATTAAACACTTTCCACAAGTGTTATATATTTTTGTAATCTACTTTTTAGGATTTTGTAGATTCTTCTCAAAACCCTTATGCCGAGGGTGATGTTTCCGTCTGTCCACCGCTCTTTGGTTCATAGGGCCCAAACCGTTTAAGCTAAAGAGCTGAAACTTGAAAAACTGGTACAACTTTTTGACCCAACCACAGGAAAAATATACAGAAGTTCAAAATTAAATATGCGCATGCGCAATTCGCCAAAATGTTGTAAACTCAAAAATTTATATTTTTTTTAATTTTCGAGTTGGGTATCAAATGAAAGCTGGTGAAGAGTAGGATTCAAATATGTATTTGCTTTTTTAAATCTTTCATTCTTTATTGGGTCAAAAAATTAATATATACCCAAAAAAAATCCCCCCCCCCCAACCACTATACTTCGGCTGGTCCTAAAATAGTGGGGCGATGAAAATTCCGGGAGTTCATCCCAAATTTTAAAAAATTGCCAATTTTAGGCGCAAAAATTTGAAGTGCGCCAAAAATTTTATTTTTTTAAAATTTTGAGTTGGGTATCAAATGAAAGCTGGTGAAGAGTAGGATTCAAATATATATTTGCTTTTTTAAATTTTTCATTCTTTATTAATTTTATAAGTCAAAATATACCCCCAAAAATTTCCCCCTCCCCAACCACTATATAACGGGTGGTCCTAAAATTTCGAAATAATTCATGGTTATACCTTATGGTGAAGCGATGGAAATGGTTTGAAAAAATGAATTTTTCTAGTCGTTATTACCGATGAAAAACATTGTGACCCCCCGGGGGATCGAACCCGGACCCTTGAGATCGAAGAATAATATCATAATTACATAACGGGCATGCTTAATCTTCTACAAAACCCTAAAAAGTACTTGGACGCAAGTACTTCCCTGTGATTCTGAATATCTTTCATTTGATATCCCACTCAACATTTCAAAACAATATTTTTACTTTTCCTCACTACCTATAGTAGGAAAAGTACCTACTGTTTTCACCAAAAAATTTTTTTTCGAGATTTCAACGGAATTATACGTTTTGGGTGTATTTAAGAACTCGTGAATGGTCTTGAGCATGACGTCTGTATGTATGTATGTATATGTGTGTGTGTGTGTGTTATCATCGTAACGCCCAAGGTATTTAACCTAGAGAGTTGAAACTTGGCAGAAAAATCAGCACTTACTGTAGTGGTGCTGCCCGGAAAATCAATTTTTTCCGCCATCTTGAACCCAGTTTGTTGATTCAGCATACATTTTAAAAAATCGTAATAAATCGACAATGGTCCTGGTCGGGTTGAAATTTGGCACGAATATACCTCTCTGTATGACAAACAAGCCCACCAAATTTCATTTTGATATTGGCCGCCATTTTGAAGTTATCAATTTTTGATTTTTTTAACTTTGACGGTTAATAATACCGAAAGTATAAATAGGGTTTTGACGTATAGCATATCGTTGGAATCGGAAAAAATTAAGGAACAAATATAAAAAACCCCGATGAAATTCCATTAATTATAATGGGTAATAATATTAATATTGATCGAAACGTTAGTAAATAAGGAAGTTTTCCCTAAAGTCCGACAAGTTTAAGCTCGGTTCTTTACCAAGTAATGGAACCAAATAAAAAAATATATATTTTTTAAAAAATAAAATTTGAATAGATTTTTTGTGATGTAATTTTAAGGTTTGAAAATTAATATTACACTTTTCTTTTAAGAAATTTTGTCAGCTTTACAATGAAACCGAGTCACTGCGGCTTGGCGGGAAATGAGAAGGCAGAAGAGCTAGCTCGGAAAGGAGCTGGGATGCAACAACCCGATCCACCGCTCTCTTATTGCGCAGTCAAAAGACTCATCAGAGCCCATTATAAAGATGAAAATAAGGAGTCGCAGCTAAATCAGGCAGAAGGGAAAACGTGGCAGAGTCTGGTGGAGAACCCAATCCCACACACAATCAGCAGAAGAGAAGCTGTGGCAGGCTTTCGTTTAAAGACAGGACATGATTATCTACAACGGCACTTGTACAGGATAGGCGTGGTGGAGAGCCCGGTGTGTCCTCTATGCCTAGCAGATGAGATGGATGGCCAGCACCTCCCAGTATGTACAGCATTGACAGATGTCATCGAGAACGACAGAAACAATTTAGACATAAATATAGACAGTGCCACCATGGCAAAACTTTATTGGGCTGCAAGAAGCCGAATGGCCTTGTTGCCAACGGCATAGGCGTTATTTAAAAAAAAACAAAAAAAAAAAAAACAATGAAACCAAAAATGTTGTTTTAGCTTTTATACTTTTGGAGCAATAAGTGTTTTTATGAGCAAAAGTATGCGATCTTAAAAAAGTCATAAAATTTGACTTTGTGGGAAAACGGTTGAGAATAGACCCATGGTTTATATGCCGTATTTTGTTGCCAATGATGTTTAGAATCACCCTATTTATTTTTGTACATATCACCAATCACCCTGTATACAATATACATCATCTATGTATACGGGGAAGTAAAAAAGAAGGGAGAACAAGAAGGCTTGATATAATACGGTAAATTAAATATTCCATGTGAACATATAGGCTTCCTAACCCGATTTGATTTATAACAAATAAAATGTTTTGCTTACTTCCGAATGAAAGAAATAAATAAAACACCCTAAACTGAGTAAAATATTTCTATTTTTATAAGGAAAATTTAGTTTTCCTTTTAAGTATTTTCTGACTGGTGTCCTACTTTTGTTTTTTAAAAACAAATTAGAGATAAAATTGAATTTACCAATCCTAAATATTGATTTTATATAAATATACAAAGGTTTTTATTAAAGGAGTAACAATCTAAAGAAGGTGTACAGAATGTTCTTCTTAAGACTGTTACTCCCCTTATAAAAACAGAAGTGTGATATTCCTTGGTCCCAAAGTACATTGGACTAAACATCCCTTTGTCTTAATAGTTATTTAGACAGTCATTTATATTCTAAAAACACGTAGAGGAGTAACAATCTAAAGAATTACCGCTATGTTTATATTATCCTAGAGCTAGCTTCCAGGCCTACCGAAGCATCCAGCGGTAGGCCCGGAAGTAATGTGATCGTTCTGATGTCACCGATTTCAAAAAATGCCAAGATAGAAATCCGTTTTAGGCACCAAAACACTTTTGGTTTTGTGTCTGTCAGTCAGACAGACACTGTCGGTGTGTCTGTCGCTCAATTTTTGCGATCTTTAACACTTTGTAGCGGTATCGCTGTTGGTTTTACTGAAAAAAATAATTTTGTCCCATCAAATAGATGGGGTTAAAATTTTTTCCCGTTCCAAAATCCTAATTATATAATTATAATGGTCAAGCGAGCGTTGCACGCAAACACTTGAATAACGTTGTCCAAAGAACTCATCTTGGGAATTTGTAAAATGAACATGTGTACCAAATTTTATCAAAATCGGTTAATTTTTACTCAAGTTATCAACACACACATACATAGTTTGTTGAATGTAAGAAGCTCGCTTACGCTTGCTTCAATGATGTTTGATGCGTGCACCAAATCTATTTATTTCTTAACCCCCCTCCTCACTAACATCTCTAACTTTCTGCTTTTTACACCCTACTCTACGTTTATGCATTTATAGCTTTGCCTTCACAAATAAAAAAAGAGAACTTTCTTTTATACCCTTTTATAAAATAAACATTTACAACTCTTTGTACTATAAAGTTTTATTTATCTCTCTCTATTTCTCTAGTTTATTTTTTATTATAATTATTTATTAATTTTATAATAAAAATGCTTTATTATAAAATTTTACAACTTTTATGAAATAAACTAAAAATTATTTTATACAGAGTAATGCAAGAGTGGTCTATTGCATTGGATAATTTATTATCAGATGGAGCAAGTCTGAGACTTACAAGAATAATATCATCTTTGAATATTTTTTTATTATATACTAATTCTAAAACTTTTGTATTCCATTCAATAACAAATACGTCTCTCCACTAAAGTATTTTTATTGTGACTAGTCGGTACGTGTGTGCTTCTAGTACATACTAAATTGTTCGTAGTTTATATTAAATAAATAGTCCAGGAGATAGCGTACAAAAAAGTGTCTGATTATACATCAAGCTATAAATTTGTGTAAGTTAATCTTTTAGTGCCTTTTAAGAATATGTGGTCGGCTAAGTTCGTCTGCGAAACATAGCTTGGTAATAATAATAATAATCTTTGTAGAAAAAAGAAAGAAATTGCCATTTAATGTGGCACATAGTTTCCTCACTTCCTATAAATGAACAAAAAGTTAAATAAGTGCAATAGAAGAGTATAATGAAGGTTATGCACATTTAAGAGATACATCAAACAATATGCACAGAAGGTTAAAATCAACATGGAAAAAACTGTAACTTTGACAAACCATCCCAATTCCATCAAAATCGGACAAGTAATTATTAAAATATAGACGTCCGCAATATAGAGACTGTTTTAATTAGACTGTTTTAATGTCTAAAACGTATTTTAGTTTGATGAAATCTGAGATAAACAATTTGATTATTTCATAAGAATCATATAATGGTTCAGTTACATTTCATAAGTTTGTAAAGAAAAAAAATGTTTTCTGTGTGTGATTTATAGGTGGGTCTATTTCGGGATAAATTCAAAACACACCTCCTTTAAAACATCCTTAGTATTTCAACCCTCTGTTTTTTATTCTCAAGCCTAATGAAAACTCTGAACGAGTCCAACAATTTAAACATAGTCGAATTTTAAAATAAGTCAAAAATGCCAAGGAAAAATCACAGCAAAGAGGAGAAGAAACTACTTCAATCGTTGGACATGGAAGTTAAAAACCTTATGAATAAGCGTAAAACTTATTTTAGAATTCGACTATCTTTAAATTGTAACACTAGTTCAGAGTTTTCATTAGGCTTGAGAATGACCCAAACAGAGGGTTGAAATATAGCTAAGGATGTTTTAAAGGAGGTATGTTTTGAATTTATCCCTGAGGTGACCCACCTATAAATAACATACAGAATTATATAAACGGATCAAACTTGCGTCAAAATAATGTTTTCTTTAAAATGTTTAAATGAACTCTGATTTGTACAATTGTGATATTTATGAGACTCAATCTAGTAAATACCGATATGTTTCGACTTTGGAATACTCTGAATTGAATAAAGAATTTATGCGAGGGATTCACATGAGATTATTGGCATCAGTTGAATTGTCACCAACCAATTGGAAACTTGACCATTCCATACGTTCATATGTCATTGTATGGAGTAACTCATCCTCGAGTCCTATTGCTAACCAATATGGAGGATTACCTTAGAGTAAGCTCAAATGGTTTCGGTATTAGCTTACGTTTGACTAAACATTTCAGTGGATACCATTGACAGATCATGATTTAATAAATCTCTTGTTACAGCCTTTCACTAGCTATGAAATTTTCAAAAAAAGGTAACTTTTTCGAACATAATTTTAATGTTTTATTCTGTGATAGATTTACGCTCGAATTAACACAACTTCAATTGAAATCCGAGTTTTTAAGATTATTCCGTTTTTTCATTTGAAAGCGAAGTATTTCAAAAGGTCTCTCTACTACCAGGATATAGAAGGAATGCTTTCCAATCTCTCAGATCTAAAAGGGGTACCTAGCTATTCGTTGACAAGTACCTCTCGATATTCAGTTCTCGGGTGAATTAAGCCCCTCTAACCTCCTCTCACAAGGGCTTTTTGAAACACTTCATCCCCTTTTATAGTCACAGGTCTAGAGGTGTCAACATTTAGCACATGTCAGCATTCTACAAACGTCTCGGATGAATTATACATAATATTATTATCGTTGAAACAATTAAATGTTTATCTGAATATTGATCAGAATTGCGCAATGTTAGATACATACTCATATATTATACATACATTCACTATTATCCAGTCTGTATAAGACCCCTCATCTAAATGAACCCATGAGTAAGCAATTCACAAAACTCATGTTTCACGACATTCTGCAATAAGAATAGATTTCTCCCGAGTCAAAAGAAACCAAGAGCAAGTAAAGAGCAAGCAAATTTACTAAACTCTAGTTTCACGACATTCTACAATAAGAATAAATTACTCCTTAGTGAAAAGAAACCAAGTGCAAGCAATTCACTAAACTCTAGTTTCGTGACATTCTACAATAAGAATAAGTTACTCCCGAGTCAAAAGAAACCAAGAGCAAGAAAAGAGCAAGCAATTTACTAAACTCTAGTTTGGTGACATTCTACAATAAGAATAAGTTACACCTTAGTCAAAAGAAACCATGAGCAAGCAATTTACTAAACTCTAGTTTCATGACATTCTACAATAAGAATAAGTTACTCCTTAGTCAAAAGAAACCACGAGCAAGCAATTTACAAAACTCTAGTTTCACGACATTCTAAAATAAGAATACGTTACTTCTTAGTCAAAAGAAACCACGAGCAAGCCATTTACAAAACTTAGTTTCACGACATTCTCTAGTTTATTCAGTAAGAGGAATTTAAAAAACTATGCCTATATAATTAGGGATTGCAGCTCCTGGAAGGGGGGGAGGTGAGAAAGTGTCACCACCAGGTTGAGAAATTTTGGGAGAGGCTTCTCATTTGAACGTATGCAGCCGAATGAATAAGACAAAAAAATCGAAATTCTACCTCTAGGGGGCAGAAGGGGCTAATCGAGTCAAACCCAAATTACTACTCCTAAAACGATAACATTTGATAGAGTATTCTTCTTAATACTAAATACTCACTGGGGGTGAAATTGTGGACTTTCTAGTAGCTGTTATAAAATCCTAAAGTCTAATCGCTTTCCTCAGCCAAAAAAATCCTTTCAAAAACCCAGCTCCACCATAAATGTTTGGGTAAATTTATTTAAGCTGGATAAATCTTTCATTGTTAGGGAGAGAAAGGGTGGTGACGACTAAGTTTACTCACAGGTAGCATTCGTAAATTAGGAATTTAAAAATCAAAATTTCTATATTAAACACGTGTCTACAGAAATCCAAATTGCAGTTTTCTAAGAAACCCAGTTCTTTCGACAGTAAATTAAATAAGTTTCTAAATCATTTATATTCTTTACATAATTGAGTAGTGTCCCGACGCCTCACCCTGAAATGATTTGTTCTTGCCAAGCTAAGGCAACCACACTTATTCCAATAAAAATAAATGTTTGTTTTGATTTGTTGGTCTTCAAATAGATATATTAATTTATCTATAATAAGTTATTTAAATTAATTTACTTACTTTCAGTTATTTTCTAAATTTAAAATTAAGCGTCTTGGCACGGGCCACAGGCCTTGTTAATATATATATATTTCAAATGTTTAATAAGTACTCCGATGATTACTAACTAAATTGGTCTTAAACAGTCTTGCATTAAGCATTAGCTATTGTTTATGCAAATAAACTAATAAATATAGAGCTATGAATATATCTCGTTATCAAAACGAAAGTGGGACGAAGTATAATTATAATTAATATAGATGTATAATGTTTATGATATGTATTAGTTAAAATATTACAAATAATAAAATATAAACCTAAAATCACTAAAAACATTGAAAGAATAAACAAGTGATATCATGTAGAATTAAACAACGCAGTTGGCAGATTTACCGAGTAACTTTCCCATTACTCGGGTGATATAGTTTTAAATCTTTATTTAGTAAGTTTATAGTGTTTATAAAAGGTTTACAGCAGGTTTTATTGGTGTGTAAAATTATAAAATTACGGTCAATACTAGTATCAGTTCAGATTAGAAACCATGATTTTTTTATGTGACTTTTTATTTAGTAAATAAAAAGGTCAGCACATTTTAAAATTAAATAAAGTTTTCTCCTTGTTATCTCGATCATATAATATAGATAAAACTTTGATACGTAAACAAAACTACAAAGAATATGGCCATGAATAAAAATTGATTCCACTATATAATAAGAAACTAAAACCTTGTTTAGTAGGTATTATGCCATTTGTGTCCACCCCCACTCCTGACATCCTAGAATCCTAGAACTCTTCTAGTGGAGTGGGCGTGGAAGATTTTAAAACACTCTTTACTAAAATCAAGGAAATAATATAATTTTTAGTGGTTTAAGAACAAAAAGGAGTTTTTTAAATAAATAATGAATATTTCTCGAAAATCCACAAACAAGACTTTTTCCTTTTCACTACCCTATCGTGGGAGGAACTGTATTCCCCACATCTTTATTTTGTGTTTAATGGGTGACTTCTCTATCTTTTAAGTACCTTTAATTAATGGCGTAAAAAAGGCAAATATAAAAATAAATATCTAATATAAGCGGCAAAGTCCTGATTGACTGACTGACATAGAATCAACGTACAGCAAAATCTGCTTAACCGAGAGACTTGAAATTTCAAGAATATTCTGTTCATATCATAGACACATACTAAGAAAGGATTTTGCGAAATTTTGGTACGCAGGGGTACGGGGTACAAAATTTCATGTAGTGTAATGAAAACCTATAATGATGCATATATTGTTGAAAATGTCTTTAAGAGTACAGTAATTGTTGTTATGTACATTTTTGTCATATTTTCATTTAAATGGGGGTAAAATGGAACAACATTATAATCTATATCTATATAAATAAAAATGAATGTTTATTTATCGTTACGTCTCTTATGTAAATACTGTATCTTGTAGAAGTATATATTGCAAATTTAAGCAATTTATTTAAGGCAACATTATTTTACTAAATAAAGTATTTTTAAGGTGTTTCAAAGGTAGCAGCTATACATTTTTTGTTTTTAATGTTTATTAGGCGGTACGAAGTTCGGTTCGGTACGAAGATCGGTATTGCCAAAGTGTAAGTGATATTATTTATAATTATTGATTTAGATCCTGGTTAAAAGCCTGGATGTCTAACAAAATTCTATATTAAATGTGCTTTACCAATAAAGAAAGATAGACTAAACACTTTTAGAATTGGCCTCTAGGCAAATAGTTCAAAGCGCAAGACCTTTACAAAAGTTTAATGTCGAATTAAGTATAAGTTAGCTGCTTAGTCTAAAAGAGCAAAGAAAAATAAAAAGTTTACAAAACTCAAATCTAGCTACAGTCAACAAGTACCAAACTATCTTCCAAGTCGAAAAGAGCCCTAAATAGCAAGAATTTTAATAAACTCGAATTTCACAACATTCTACAATAAGCACAATTGCCCTCTCATCTAAAAGAAACCATGAGCAAACAATTTACTAAACTCTAGTTTCACGACAACCTACAATAATAATATGTTACTCTTCAGTCAAAAGAAACCATGAGCAAGAAATTTTCTAAACTCTAGTTTGACGACATACTACAATAAGAATAAGTTACTCCTTAGTCAAATAGAAACCATGAGCAAGCAATTTACTAAACTCTTGTTTCATATATTCTAGAATAATAATAAGTTACGGCTTTGTCAAAAGAAACCAAGAGCAGGCAATTTACTTAGTTTCCACGTTGTTTAAATACGGATTGAATGCGGGTTGAATACAGTTATTCGGACCTAGGTGTTCATGGAAACCTAGATTCAATACGGATTAAATACGATACCGATCCTGATACAAGTCACTAAATTCTGGGATCGTATCTGGATCGAGTTGCATGGTAACACTTGAACTCGATCTTGACATGCTCAGAGCGTGGGTGTGACGAACCTAGCGTATTCCTGTAGAAACTGTTGTAAAATCTGTCAAAATACGTAATAAATAACATGATTATAAAAGGTGAAGGTTACAAAATTATTTATAACCTTTAGCAAAAGTAACCAAGAAAAATATTTTTTATTTATTTCGTATTGAATACGGATTCAATACTACTTATGGAAACACCTAACTTGTTAAATCCCAAATTAGGATTCAATACGTATTTAAACATCATGGAAACGTAGAAAATTAGTACAATAAGAATAAGTTACCTCCTAATCAAAAAGCAACCGAGAGCAAGCAATTTGCTAAACTTTAATTTCATGACATTCAGCAATTATTACAAGTTAGCTCTCAAGTCTAAAAGAACCCTAAAGAGCAAGAAATTTACAAAACTCTAATTATTTTACTTGACCATGAACAATTAAATTGCCCTAAATAATGCTATTGATAATTCAGAATACACATTAAACAATTAAAAATCCATCAAATATAACAATTGTATAGTAAACAATATAAATTATTTATTATTTGTCATTTTAAATATTAACTTAAGTTAAATCTTCCTAACAAATTTATCAAAGTATTTATCAGTGAGTAAAGTCTTACCGGTTTCATTTATATTGTATAATATGTTTATTTATAAGGTTTATATTGCTGATATAACAGCAGACTAACCCCGTGTTGGAACTTCTTTAGAAAGTTACTCCCCTTATAAAGAAAAAAGAGGGGAGGTAACATTCTAAAGTAGGTGTACGGAATGTTCTTCTTTAGACTTTTACTCCCTTTATAAAAACAGAAGTGTGATATTCCTTTGTTGGAAGTACGAGTACATTGGACTAACCATCCCTTTGTCTTTATAGATATTTAGTCAAAGTTATTTACATTTTTAAAAAAAAAAAAAAACATAGGGGAGTAACAATCTAAAGAAGTACCCCGTGTTATCTATTACATAATATTATTATTTAGTTGTATAAGCCCTTTGGCGAGTCAAATTTCCCTTCTGGATTATTAATTATTATATTTAATTAAGAGTAAATCTATATGTAATTTAAAAAGAAATAATATAATAGACAAACGTTATTTTGTTTAATTAATTTAAATATTGTATTAAAAGTGCATTACTTCTTTAGATTGTTACTCCCCCATGTTTTTTATGAATATAAATGACTGACTAAATAAATATAAAGACAAAGGGTTGTTTAGTCCAATGTACTTCGGGACAAAGGAATATCACACTTCTGTTTTTATAAGGGGAGTAACAATCTAAAGAAGAACATTACAAACACCTTCATTAGATTTTTTCTCCCCTCACTTTTGTTTTTAAGGGGAGTAACCATCTAAAGAAGTGCCAAAAGGGCTATATAACATGGAAGGAGGGAAAAAAACATTGACAGCAGAAAATACCTCTACGTTATTAATAAAACAAAACCAAAAACAATTAATTGAGAAAACTCTATTGATTGCCTCTTTGGAGACTATATTCGAATTCCTCGTTTAAAATTTAAATTTATTCAAACTAAACTAAATACTTTTTTAATCTTCATTTTGTTAACATTTTATAACAGGAAGAAACAATTAAATAAATTGAAATAGAAATATTTTAAATTGTTTAAACAATTTCATCGCAATACGTGTAATCCTGCTGTCGACCTTTTGTCTATAAATTAATTTTACTTTAGGATAAATTACTTTTTTTATGGTTTTAGGATAAAATTAGAAGCTGTTAAAGTAAAAGTTTCTTGTTTCGAAAAGATGCCTAGAATGATGAGGCCTTAGTGGAGATATTTTGTATCTTTTACATGTTAATTATCTTAGTTTAAGAAGTAAACAGTTACCATAGGGTAGCGAGGCTGTAATATATATATATATATATATATATATATATATATATATATATATATATATATATATATATATATATATATATATATATATATATTATATTATCTATTTCCTTTAAGAAAAATGTTAAGTACCTTATTTGAAGAAATGAAGTAGCAGTTTGTAGAGAAGCACAGCTCGATGTTTCGCCAAAAATGAAAATCAAAAAAAAAAAAAAAAAAAAAAAAAAAAATGGCCGAATCATTTAATAAAGCATACTTAGGTTTAAAAAATACTTTACGCACAAGGTAAAAGAATAAATAACTCGCGGGATTTTAAGAATTTGGAAAAAAATAAAGTACACCAAACTGTTACGGTCACCTGAAACAAAACAATGAAATGATTTTAGATACATAAAAAAAAGTAATACATGCAATAAAATTATAAAAAAATTTAAAAAAAAGTAACGGCTAAATTAGCCAAGAAAAAATCGGTCCGAGACAACTCAGACAAACTTTCTCATATACTAGTACGAGTTCATAGTAGGAACATTTAATTGAGCATTTTATCAAAATTTTATAAAAAAGACAATTTTTTTTATAAAAATAACTTCTCCTAGGCGTAGAAAATATTTTCTCAGGAACTAGATTTTTCCCGGGAAAACTGCTTAAATTGTTAGATTGGTATTTAAATGGACTACGTTTTAGATTTTTTCTCAATCAAAATCTTTGGAATCTTTTATAAGAAGTAAAGTTTTTTTAATTTTTTACGATTGTGGGGAGGGGTGTCTCCAAATTTAGATCTGAACTTGATTTCGCTTTGGGGTATGATTTTCCTGAATATGTATGCTAAATTTCATAGAGATATCGGCCGACGTAGCCTGGTACGTTGACAGCTTCAGCCATACTCATACGTCACCTATCAACCCAATATGATGCAACTTTCTTTGACCAACTGCTCTCTTCCATCCTAAAATTTAATCTAATATCCTTTAATTCAGAACATGACATTATAAATTGTAAACTTATGCGCATTTAAAATCCTATTTTATATTGTAAATACAACCTTTGAAGAACAAATTAAAAAGTTGAAGAGATTTCCAGAAAATTTCCCAATAAATTATTGAATCGGAAATAATTTAGCAATTAAATCGGGAATAAATAAAATATGCTCAATGCTTCCTATCATGGTCAAAATGATTTCCTTCTATGCATTTTTCTACTTTTAAAACTACTAATTCGATTTTAATGATATCTGCAGTATAATAATGATATATCTACAGTATATGTGGGGTAGCCAGTAAATGGTTGGTCCCATTATATTTACTTCAACCCCCTCAGAATATTTTATTGATGATTGAAAATATTTATTTACTCATAAAATATATTGAAATCTATTTCCTTATACCTTCGTATTGTACTGTAGTAGTACTCAAGACATCATTCAACCAGTCAGTGGTCCAATTATTTGGATCAGAACCGCAAAGGAAACTCCATAACACAATAATTGGCAAACTTCATTTTTTTTACTTTCTCATATTTAGTAGTAGGCATGTATGAAGAGAAAGTATTGTGGTAGCGCAAAACTTGTTTTTAGAAAATTAATTGTCTGTTTAGACACGCGGAGCCTAAACTAATGTACCGATTTAGGCACTCATTTACTTTGTTACCCATATTTTTAATTTTGAAATTATATATACTAAAGTGTGATCTTCTTTTGTCTCAAAGTACTTTAGAGTAAAGATACATTTGTCTGAATAGTTAATGACTTTGTTTACCCATCCTACTTTTCAGCATTTTATGGATTATCAATATTATAGGTGGGTAAAACAAAGTAAAAGAGGCGTATGGGAGCGCCTATTTTAGATTTTTACCCACCAATTTCTTTCTTTTCTGGTGGGTAACAAAGTACCCTGAATAGATAAAATGTGACATAAGTTCATCTTTTTTAGTTTGTTACCCACCAATTTTTTTCTTTTATGGCGGGTAACAAAGTAAAAGAGTACCCCGAATAGATGAAATGTGACACAAGTTCATTATATGTGACATGTTTAGAAAACCATTGAGTCGAAATGGAGAGATTACTTTTAATTCGTAATTAAGCGGGCTGTACCCCAAAAAACTCTTAACATTAAAATTAATATTTTGTAGTCAATTTAAATACAAATTTAACCATATCAATAGTTTTCCCCGGAAAAAATCTATTTTCAGAGAAAAACGATAATTTGATTTCATTGTCGCTATTAATTATCACTTCCAAGCTTACCGAAGGTATCGGAAGCTATGTGATCCTACTGAGGGACGATAGTTATTTATTTGTCCGATTTCAAAAATTTTAAGATAGAAATCCATTTCAGACATCTTGGAACATTTTGCTTCCGACCTTACCGAAGGTAACGGAAGCTATGCGATCGTTCTGGAGAACGAAAAATGAAGAAGAAAAAAACGTTTATTTACAAATTAATGATTACAAACAAAATCAATCAATAACGTATAACGCCCTTAGTCGGGGGAGTTCGTCGGGGGAGTTCGTTTCCTTTTTTTTGAATTTTGTAAATACATGTATTATTATAATGTTTAATACCTACAATTAACAACAACAAATAAACAAGTAATAACTAATAACAAATAAATAAGTGATCAATTATTATCGCACAATCAAAATAAATATGAAGTATTAAACAACACTTATGAAGTATTAAATAAATAAATCTAAACAATAATATTACAAGCTAACACTGTCTACAATCTCAGTGTAGGAGAACGAAAAAGTTTTGGTCTCGGATTTAAAAAAATCCAAGACTGAAATCCGTTTCAAACATCAGGGATCATTTTTGGTTCCGTGTCGGTCTGTCTGTCGTTCAATTTTTGCGAACCAACATATCTTAAAAACTACACGTCCAATTTTAATGAAATTTGCCTATTGAATGGTCCCATATAAGTTTCAACCTTACGCGCCCATTTGTTTTTATTCCACATGCATACAAACATACATTTATTTACACCTATAAATCTTCAAAAGTACTAATCTATTTTTTATGAAATTTTGTTGGTTCGTCGAAAGTACCCCGCAGATTGCCCCAGATTAATTTCAACCGTCTGTACTCACTGATGATGGACACTGATAATGGCCTTATGAGGGCTGAAAGCTGATTGGTTTAATAAACCAGTTTGAATTTACGAGGAGAGACAAATTATGTTATCCCTTTAAACATTCTGGTTTTAAGAGCGAACCAAAATAAATTGGTACTTCTTTTGATTGTTAGTCCCCTGTATTTTTTTTTAGAATATTAATTACTTTGACTAAATAACTATTAAGACAAAGGGATGTTTAGTCCTATGTACTTTGGGACAAAGGAATATCACATTCTGTTTTTTATAAGGGGAATAACAGTCTAAAAAAGTGCCCATAAATTTACTTTCAAACTGTCATTAAAATAAAAAAATATTTTTGATAAAACGACAATGAAAATAAAAATAGTATTCTTACATTTAGTGATTCTTCAGATCTTCTGTTAACAGTTGTGTAATGAATTCCTATTTCTTGCACATTACAAATGATATAACTAATTAATTTTAACAAGCAATTATAATCAAAAGATAGATTAAAACAAGAGAATTTCTACCTGAATGCTTAAAACTTTCAAGTTACCTTAATCAAAACCTAGTTTAGACAAATTCCTCTCTTGGACCGTATTATATTAAAACCAAAATAATTAGTCGATGTCATACTACAACAATGAACATCAAAGTGTGAAATAGCTTGATCAAAGAACTTGGGTATAACAAGCTTTAGTTATAACTCTTAACTATAACTAAGCTATAGATATCACAACAAGCTATATAGATATCACAACAAGCTATAGTTTGAGAGTTAGAATGAAGATTACTAACAAAAAGGACTTTGGGGCTTTGAAAATGATAGTTAGTCTAGACTAGTTATAACAAGGTGGAATATAACAAAATAATTAGAGAAGATTACTTTTGATGACAATTTTAAATATACATACATTTTAATTAATATAGTTAAGGTCAATTATCAGAGAATATCAGAGGATTTCTTTTTGGTAGACTCAAGTTGGGTTAACAATAATTATTAGCACTTTTAATACAGATATAAGAGATTCAATAAAAAAATCAAATTAGAATTGGAATTAAACTCAAATAGAAGGTTATTTAGATGCAGGTTATAAACACGGTCAAAAAAGCGCAGTGCCGCCAACCTGATTTCAACAACTTCATTACATTTGCCATTCATTTTCTACTATTTATAAAATAATTAAGTTGCAATCTTTACTTTTTTGCCCTACTTTACTTTTTCGCCCTACTTTTACTTGTTCTCCCTACTTTTTGAGTTCAGGGATGAAAAGACCTGTTTTAGTCCCTCTAAACTAATTCAAAAGCATTACTTTTTCTCCCTACTGGAGATAAACAAATTTATAATTATTATAAACATTGGCTAACTAAAATATCATGTGTACGGTTCGTCTCCTGGACATAGCTTGACAATAGGCATTCGAAAAAAACAAAGTGGTGGAGAGCTATCATTTCCCGCCCTTTACGGTGGACAATGTGATGAGATGATCCTAAGAACAAAATTAGTTAGTAGACCAATAATCAAGTTGATGGTACTTTGTCACTTAACAAGTTAGTTTTTCAAATATTACTCCAAATCAAAGTTGTCACCTATTAAGTGACAAACTATCATGAACTTGATTTTTGGTTTACTAACATAGTTCGTACTCGGGATCATGAAAATTACATTGTCCACCAAAAAGGGCGGGGCATGGGCGCTCTCCACCTGTTTGTTTTTTTCAAATGACTATTGCCAAGCTATGACCCGCAGACGAACTTAGCCGACCACATTATTCTTGAAAAGCACCAAAAGATTTATTTACACACAAATTTTAGCAACATGTTAGTCAGATACTTCTTTACACGCTCTCCTGGACTATTTTAGAAATTATCAAACTAAAATAACTTTTAATTTAATTCTATAATCAATAAGCTTATAAAATAACTCTTGACTCGAAATAATGTTCCATCATCTATCTTCCACTGGTTTTGTACACATAATTGATAAATTTCATAACAAACCTTTTTCTTTACCACATAAATAGACTGTTCCCACCTAAATTTTGGTTGGCATTTGTTGAGGACATGAAAATAAACCCACTAACCTCTTCATACTTGTGCTGTTTTGACACTAAAACGTAACATAAATTAACTAATCGTTTTAATGTCTAAACTCTAGAAAACGATTAAAGACCACAGGAGATTCAAAGTATTAATTAAAACTTTAACAGTATATTAAATTTTAACTGTTTTAAGTATAATGCTACTAAAACATTTAATTATCATTCTGTGCTTAGGGTTCCAAAAACTCTTATCTATTATTTAGGGTAATGGTGAGATAATAATTAGCTAAATTTTATCCACAGTAAACATTTTAAGATAAAAAGAAGCATAAATCTATTTTAATAGTTGATCTTAGTAGTTTAATTAATATTTAATTTATTTATGTACTGTACAGTGTAAATAAATAATGATAGAGAGAAAATTATATTTTATGATTTTGGGGGATTTTATAAGAGATTGCATTAAAAGTTTGGTTCTTTTCTTTTTCATTGCTTATATTAGAGAGAAAGTACTGTGATAGCGCGATTTTTAGATTTTGATGTTTTCAAATGTTTTGAGGTTTTGAGTCCAAAAAAAAATATATTGCTTATTTACAAATGTCTCTTTATCGTCTGTAATATATATAGCCTGTGAAGCTATTTTATTTTCTTTCACATGCTCTCAAAATCAAGACTATTCCCTATACGAATAAATATATCTCACCAATGTGAAATTATAATAAACTAATCATATTAAAAACAAAAAAAAAAAAACCTAAGGACAAATAAATTAATAATAAACAATATAGATTTAAAATAATACTACAAAAAAATCAAATATTAGTTAGTAAATTGTTAGATAAAGTGTGTGTATTTAGGAATGCAGCAGCGTTCCGCCCCGCCAAGTCAAAAAGTCAAAATTTCACAAACGCTATCAGTGTATATATACTGTAGGTGACAAACTAGGGGTTTTGAGGGTCTGCAGCGTGAAATACGTACAAGCTACCTAAATAATTTTTTAAATATCTTTAAAGGCCGTGTCCTGTAGATCAAAAATAATAAAAAAAAGGTCGAAATCGGTTAAGTAGAAGTAGAGAAAAATAGGTTTGAAAATGGTAGTTTGATACTACAAAACATTTTTTTATTTTTTTATTTCAATAATATATTATCTTATTGTATATTGTGTACTCTAATTTAATACTTGTGACTGCATTCATTCGATGATTTATAATGTTTACTTTTATTATTTTCTTTCTTTGTTTATTTTGTTCTAGATGTCAAAAATTGTATTATTTGAGTTTTAGTTGTGCATAGCTTTTTTACGGGAATTAAAGACTATTAAGAAATTATGGTGTTTAGTGTTATTTTCTCAGTAAAAAAGGGCAACAAAGTATCTGACTGCCAAGAGTTATAGCGGCAGTCATAGTAAAAAAAGCTATAATTGAAGAAACAGACTTCAGTTGAAGAAATAGTAAAAAAGCTAAGTCAGAAGAAAAGACTTAGTTGGATAGTGAAAGAGCTAAAACTGAAGAATCAGACATCGGTTGAAAGAATCAAAGTAAAAAACGCTTTCAACAGAAGAAACAGATATCGATTGAAGAAATCATGAGTAATCAAGACCTGAAAGAAAAGACGACTTTGCAGTGTGACGGCGAAGTACCCGAGGTGCGAGATGAAGAAGCCCCTAAAGAGTCCAGGTCACGAACTCCTACAGAAAAGGGTAAAATGTATCAAATTAATTTACTAGAGAAAAATCTCCGTGCGCTAGAGAATAAGTTAGATAGAAAGCAAGCGGAGGTTTTAAATATTTTTGGATTAATTAAGGATGACTCAACCCGAGCTGTAGCGAGTTCATCTTTGAGTGAGTTGACCATTTTAAAGATGGAGTTAAGGGATAACATAGAGCGCCTCACCACCCTTACCGATAAGGAAAATGCTTCCGTACTTAAGAGTCATATCTTATTCGATAAATTAGATAGTTTCCTCGATGCTCATGTAAAATTGTTATCTACAGTACCGATTAATCTCCCTAGTAGCTACCTTTTGAAGAGAACTTCTAGTAGTTCCCATAGATCTAAAGTCAGTTCCGAAAAGTCCAAAGTCAGTGCAGTAAATTCTATAGTTATTTCGCAGAAACCCAAAATTTCAAGTATGTCTAAGATATCAAGCACACATATTATGGCTCAAATAGAGATATTGCGTCGTAACGGCGAAATACGGAAAAAACAAGTCGAGCTCGAAGAGCAACTTAAAGAAAACCAATTTATAGGATCAGTTTTACAGAATAAAACCCTGACGGAGGGAGACCTGGAGGTAATTTTATGATCTACCTTAAAAATTTCAGCAGAGGTAACAGCTAGGAAGGGTGAAGCGTTGATACCTTCCCTACAAGAAGAACAGGTCTCTCCTTCAGTACCTACACTACCATCAGAGTCTGAGCCTAAGCCAATGACCAAGGAACTTCTGCCCGTCGCGTCGACCTGTGAAAGTAATCCCCAAATTAAGATAGATAATAACCCACATGACGACCCTAATCGGAAAATAAATCAACCTGTAAGCGCAGAGCCTAATACTCTGATGTCAAAAGTGCAAGTTTTAATAGGAAATAACTGTCCTCAAACTCTGTGCCCTCTAGAGGTATTTCGCGGGTGCGGACCCGAGCCATTCGGTGTAAGGACCGAGCTGGGTTGGGGAGTTATTGGACCAAAAGGAACATATAATAGTAAAGAGATCGGTCGGCCCGCTTCGTCGGGTAAAATAACAGTAAAGAGAGTTTTAAACCTATTCGAAAAAAAGGAGAATCTAGAAAGTCTCAATTATGGGCTTGGGTGGTCGGTAAATGATTGTAAGTTCATTAGTAAAGTAGAGAAGGGTCCAGTACACAGACCTGCTAACCATTACGAAATGCCAGACCCTTTCAAATCGAAAGACTCGAAGGTGCCAAATAATAATAGGACAGCAGAGGCTAGATTGAGACAGTCAAAGAATAAATTTAGGAACGTGAAATTTAGAAAGGACTATAACACATTTGTGAGAGATATGTTGGCCAAAGGACATGAGGAACAGGCTACTGACCAGGATATTGAATCGGGAAGGATCTGGTTTCTACCCTACCACGGGAAGTACCAACGTAAAAAGTCAAACAGCGATCAGACCAACAAAAATTGCTCAGCCCCAAACGAATGGCATCACACCACACTAAAGAGAAGGTCGCGGATTTAGCCTCTAGATTGGCCGAAAAGATAAAGAGCTCTCGCTGGATTCTAGGTCCAGAATGTTTGTGGAAATTCGATGGCTTTATAGGTAACGATATTGAAGGAAGCTTTGAAATACTAAGCGGAGACCCAGAAGTGAGAAAAGATATGGCTTGCCGAGCAAGCTCATGGCAACGGCAAAAAAGAAGGTGGCATTATGTGCAACACCTAACTGACGAATTTTGGTGCCGCTGGAAGAACAAATTTCTTCAATCGCCTCAGCAAAGCAATAAGTGGCAGCATAGTAGGACTGGTTCATCCCCACCGAGAAGCCTTATTAGCGATGACATTGCAAGCAATGGAGGAGCCATGTGACTGCATTCATTCGATGATTTATAATGTTTACTTTTATTATTTTCTTTCTTTGTTTATTTTGTTCTAGATGTCAAAAATTGTATTATTTGAGTTTTAGTTGTGCATAGCTTTTTTACGGGAATTAAAGACTATTAAGAAATTATGGTGTTTAGTGTTATTTTCTCAGTAAAAAAGGGCAACAAAGTATCTGACTGCCAAGAGTTATAGCGGCAGTCATAATACTATTATTTATTATTTACCTCCAGTTATTAGGCATCTATTGCTTGACATACAAAATCATCCTATCTTGCAGTAGCTGAGAGTTAATATTGGTATTGGTAAATAAACTAATTTAATTTTATGGTAATTCCTCTTCATTTGTATAGTGTTTATTGCAGAAGTAGTTGTAGTATCGGGTCATTTTATTTATGAGATGATGTGTCCCTTTTTAAGTCATCCCTTAAAAAGTCATTCTTTATAAAAACTCCTGCTTGTTCTTAAACCCCTAAAAATGATAAAATTTTCTGGATTTTGTGTACAGGGTGTTCTGTTTTTTGAAAACTTTAAAATATGACCAAGAGTAAACTACCCTTATTTTGATGGTATCGAAAAATTTTGTTTAGAAAAGTGTTTTGAAATTGCAAAAAACGTATAAATATATTAAATATTATTTTATTTTATGGAATATTAAAATTTAGTTTGTTTTCTAAAAATAAACAATAAGCTAACTACAACAAAAAGTTCTCTTTGGATTTTTATAATAAACAAGTGTGATAAGGAATAAGTGGGTAATAGCTTGGAAGAGTTAAAGGAAAGAATTAAACAGCCCACCGACAATATTCCCCTTGAGCAAGTTCACAAGGCTTCTATAGAATTCATAAATAGAATCGAAATTTGCGCAGAAGAAGGCGGCAATACATTTGAATGATCATTATTTTAATTTTTTTTTTCAACTCTGTTGATTTTTTTGTGATACTTAAATTGAGGTTAAGATTAGAATTATTATATTAATTACTTATTGTGATGATATGTTTTATTTCATTATTTATTACATTAGCTTATTTTTATTTTTGTATTATTATTAGATTTATAAGTAATTTATTTTCTTTTCATACAATAAATTAATAGGTACCTAATAATAATTATTAAAGTTAAATATAAACACAATTAACAATAATAATTAAAATATGAATATAAGTGTATATAGGAAAAAAAAAAATTAAATAAATAAAAATGTTAATTTAAATATAGAATTAGAAATATTATTATTGATAATAATAATATGGAAATTAAATAGTTGTTACTAGTTATACGATATCACTAATGAAATATGTCATTGTTGCTGTACTTTTTTGCGTTTATGGTTACTACTCAACTAATTACGTACGCGAAAATAATACGTAATAACAATAAATATTAAAGGCCAAATACAAAAACGAGGTTATCAACCAATATGTATTTTTTATGGAGATATTAGTTATTAGTTACACAGATGTTAAAAAAAGGAAAATATATATATGTAATATCAAATAGTAAATAAATAGCTCTTAAAAATAATATTATTTATATTTTAGTAATTAATTATGTTATTGTTTATGTAAATTGTAAATTATGCACGTCTTAACCAAAGTAGTCCAAAAGTATCATCTTATTTATATGTAATTAGCTTTAAAATTATTGTTATAATATTAATGATTTAATGTACTTATATATTAGCTCTAAAATTACTGTTATACTGTTATCATATTAATGATTTATTGTACATATTAACTGAACTCCCTGTATATTATAAATAAATACAGTGATTTACTACTACTATTAATAGGTACCTATGTAATATTTATACGTTTTTTGCAATTCTGAACCACTTTTCAAAATAATATTTTTTTATACCATCAACAATAAGGGTAGTTTACTCTTGGTCATATTTTAAAATTTTCAAAAAACTGAACACCCTATACACAAAATCAAGAAAATGTTAGCATTTTTAGAGGTTTAAAAACAAGCTGGGGTTTTTATAAAGCATGACTTTTTTTCGAAAACCCAAAAATAAGATACCTTTTCCTCTCGGATACTCTATCTTGGGACTCACTATATGTATAATTTTAATTCGTAAAATAATTGAAATATTTAAGTTTCGAAAACGTATAAAACACAAAACTTTTAAATTATAAGTTAATTGTAGGGAAACCCGTAGATTCCTGTTATACATTCTAATACAAACTTTTAGATCAAATTGCTTTGAGGTTCTAAAAAGCTTAAATGGCCGTAATCGTTTTTGGTGTAAAGCAAACATTTAATTTAAATAATTCCTTCAAGTTAGGTTTTAATAACAGTCTCTACATTACGAGCAAAGCATCAAAGACGTAATTTAAAGTCTTATATTTCATTTAAAATTTAGTAATTTTACCTCCAACATTAGTTGTATATTGTACAAACGAAAAACTTCTTCTCAAATTTCTCAATTATCTTCAAACAGAGAATCTTGTTATTTTTATTAATAATTATGAGGTTTTTTTAGCAAAATAAAAAAAATAAAAATTTCAATTTAAAAATAAAAATTGGAAAAACATTATTACATAAGCTGATAAAAGATTAAGGTTGTATGAATTTATTTCTTTGATTCTTTTTCTAATCTATTTTTAATCTTGTTAACATTGAATTTATATTATATATTTATTTGAAATATAATTCATTTAAACAAACAAACGTTTGTAATTCGATTCATGAAGTATACATGGTTAAAAAAAACACGTACAACGTACATATACGAAAAAAGCCGGATTAGGTTTTTGGAATGTATGAAATAAAAAAGTCTCCAAACATTTTTGTAATTCGACAAAATGTACAGACAATAGTTATTTATGCACCTAGGGAGTAAAGTAGCCATTATTCCCTGAGCGAAAAAGTTGGTTCTTGAGGCGAAGCCGAAGGAACAATGGTCCCTAATCCCGAGGCGAAGCCGAGGGAATAACTCTAATTAGCTCCCGAGGCGCAGCCGAGGGAGATAATTATCGCGAGGGGAATAATGGCACTTTACTCACGAGGTAGAAAATACATATTTTCGTCCATTGCACAGTTTTTATTTATTATTTTAATAAATAACAATAATTATTAGCACTTTTAATAGCAGATATTAGAGATTCAATATAAAAAACAAATAAGAATTGGAGATAAACTCAAATAGAAGGTTATTTAGATGCAGGTTATAAACAAAGATAAACATGGTCAACATGTAATTCCTCAAACGACAAGTTCGTTTATTAGTCGAAGAAGAAGTAAAATTGCGGGTTATTGTAAATTTCTCAAAACATGAGGATATTTTCTCTTTACTTATCGATTCCTCACAATTATCCAGTCTATTAATCTTTGATAACATGAAAGAAGATAATGAAATATAGACAAGCTCTTGAGAAATAGAAGATACAGTGAGGTAAAAATATTGCAGACATGTTGGAAAGTTGAGAAAAGAGAACAGGTCGTTTTAAAAATGCATGAAGTGATGAGAAATCGAACATAACATGGTAAAGTAAGGCTAACAGAGATAAGGTATCCAGGTAATGCATAAACACGTCGGCTGACGTACAGCTGCTTCAATACTTCAAAATAACGCATGATAATTGGTCAGAAAAAATATGATGTATATTTTTACTGTTGTAGTTTCCATTATGCATTATATTTCCCATTTCCATATTACAATTATAGTAATATTGCATCCATTCTGCAGAAAACATCAGCTATTTTGTGATTTGTTCGTTTAGGGTGTAATAAATAAATCATCTATACCTCACAATGAATTTACATCAAAATCTTAAAATTGAATTAACACGCCATCACAATACTTTCTCCTTATGTGAGAGAGTTAAAATCCATAAATGGAGCAACTCTGAACAATGTACAGACAAAAAGTCCAGTCATGCACCATGACTTAATGAGCGAATTTTCAAAGAAATCTGCGTATTATTGGCTTATGATAATATAGGAATATTTTGGTTTAGAATTTGCAAGGGTGGAAAAAAAACCAACCACAAAAAATTACAATCAAATAATTACCAGGGACATTAATATAAATATAGGAGAGAACAGTAAGACAACTTCTATCACCACAGAGTATACGACAATGTTGGCTTCGTACGGCTTTATATCGTACATTAATGATTACACGAGAGAAGAGAAAACTTCTAAATCTTGTTTAGACCATGTTTGGTTTAAACAATCGAGCAATATTGTCGCTAAACCCTATATTATTATTAATAAAATAACTGACCACTATCCGGTATTGCTACACTTGGACACTAATAAGCTCATATATAACAAAGACACTGACGGTAATAGCGAAGACCTAACAAATCTACCACAAATCCTACGATCGAAAACCACTGAAACGAACAATGCATCAAATTTACTAAACTATAAAATAAATACTAAGATTTTGTTAAAAGAACTAAGTGAGGTTCAATGGGAGGACCTGTATATGCTAACAGATATAAATCAAGCAGTAAACTATATAACTGTAAAAATACAAACTGCGATAAAACGAGCGAAAATAATTATTAAACCAGGCAGGAAAGTAACTAAGTTGAAACCCTGGATCACTGTAGGACTCGTGACAAGTGTGGTAAAAAGAGATAAAATGTTTAGTAAACTGCAGAAACAGACAGATAATAAACAACTAGCCGTAAATTATAAGAAATATAGAAATAAAATAAATAGTTTAATTAGAATAACGAAAAATAATTATTATAGAGAACAAATAAATAGAGCTAACAATGATAGTAAAAAAATCTGGGAAACCATTAACACTTGTTTATCTAGAACAAAGACCGGTAATAATATAAAAAAGGAAAAAATGATTTATGTAAACTATAAAAATTTTTAATGGCATCTTAAAGAAAGGATAAACTAGGAAACTTTAATATGATTTATGTAAACTATAAGAACTTTCAACGGCATCTTAAAGAAAGGTTAAACTAGGAAACTTTAATATGATTTATGTAAACTATAAGAACTTTCAACGGCATCTTAAGGAAAGGTTAAACTAGGAAACTTTAATATGATTTATGTAAACTATAAGAACTTTCAACGACATCTTAAAGAAAGATTAAACTACCAAACTTTAATAATGATTTATGTAAACTATAAAAAATTTTAATGGCATCTTAAAGAAAGGATAAACTAGGAAACTTTAATATAATTTATGTAAACTATAAGAACTTTCAACGGCATCTTAAAGAAAAGTTAATCTAGGAAACTTTAATATGATTTATGTAAACTATAAGAACTTTCAACGACATCTTAAAGAAAGGTTAAACTAGGAAACTTTAACATGATTTATGTAAACTATAAGAACTTTCAACAACATCTTAAAGAAAGGTTAAACTACGAAACTTTAATATGATTTATGTAAACTATAAGAACTTTTAACTGCATTTTAAAGAAAGGATAAACTAGGAAACTTTAATATGATTTATGTAAACTATAAGAACTTTCAACGACATCTTAAAGAAAGCTTAAACTAGGAAACTTTAATATGATTTATGTAAACTATAAGAACTTTCAACAACATCTTAAAGAAAGGTTAAACTAGGAAATTCTTAATATCAGAAAATTCTTGTCTTTAATTTCCTTTAATTTCCTCTCAGATAAAGTTTTGTTTTTCACTAATTTAGTATTACGTCGCACTCAATAAGTTGAAGTCTTTCAATTATTTTAAGAGATTCAGATGTTTTTCAATATTTAGTGACAGAAAAAGAAAAAGAGACGACTCCTTTGTTGAAAACTTAATTAAATTGGGACATCTCTTGAGAATTGAATTATAAAGTTTTTCATTATGTCGAAACCTGGCTTCTATTTCACGTCAAAATCTAAAACTCCTTTTAACATCATTAAATATAGGATTTTAGTTGAGGAATAAAGGATAGTGAGCAAGAACCTTGATAAGGGCTACATCGCTAAAGAGGCAAACACCTTTAGATAAAAACCTTACAAAACAAAAGTATCTTAGTAAACAAAATGTAGCAAAATTTAAAGAGTCCAGACGGTTGAAATTAATCTGGGGCTATCTTCGGGCTACTTTCGACAAACTATCTAAATTTCATAAAAAGCACAGGGAAGTACTTGCGTCCAAGTACTTTTTAGGGTTTTGTAGAAGATTAAGCATGCCCGTTATGTAATTATGATATTATTCTTCGATCTCAAGGGTCCGGGTTCGATCCCCCGGGGGGTCACAATGTTTTTCATCGGTAATAACGACTAGAAAAATTCATTTTTTCAAACCATTTCCATCGCTTCATCATAAGGTATAACCATGAATTATTTCGAAATTTTAGGACCCCCCGTTATATAGTGGTTGGGGAGGGGGACATTTTTGGGGGTATATTTTGACTTATAAAATTAATAAAGAATGAAAAATTTAAAAAAGCAAATATATATTTGAATCCTACTCTTCACCAGCTTTCATATGATACCCAACTCAAAATTTTTAAAAAATAAAATTTTTGGCGCACTTCAAATTTTCGCGCCCAAAATTGGAAATTTTTTAAAATTTGGGATGAACTCCCGGAATTTTCATCGCCCCACAATAAGGCATTAGCATGAATTATTTCGAAATTTTAGCACCAGCCAAAGTATAGTGGTTGGGGGGGGGGGGGGATTTTTTTGGGGTATATTTTGATTTTTTTACCCAATAAGGAATGCAAAATTTGAAAATGTATATATATCTTTGCGTCCTACTCTTCAGCAGCTTTCATTTGATACCCGACTCAAAATTTTAAAATAATAAAAATTTTGGCGCACTTCAAATTTTCGCGCCCAAAATTGGAAATTTTTTAAAATTTGGGATGAACTCCCGGAATTTTCATCGCTCCACAATAAAGCATTAGCATGAATTATTTCGAAATTTTAGGACCAGCCGAAGTATAGTGGTTGGGGGGGGGGGGGAATTTTTTTTGGGTATATTTTGATTTTTTTACCCAATAAGGAATGCAAAATTTACAAAAGCTTATATATATTTGCGTCCTACTCTTCAGCAGCTTTCATTTGATACCCCACTCGAAAATTAAAAAAAATATAAATTTTTGAGTTTACAACATTTTTGCGAATTGCGCATGCGCATATTTAATTTTGAACTTCTGTATATTTTTCCTGTGGTTGGGTCAAAAAGTTACACCAGGATTTCAAATTTCAGCTCTTTAGCTTAAACGGTTCGGGCCCTATGAACCAAAGAGCGACGGACAGACGGACACATCACCCTCGGCATAAGGGTTTTGAGAAGAATCTACAAAACCCTAAAAATCAGATAAGTACTTTTAAAATGTAGGTCTAAATTAATGTATGTTTGTGCGCATATGGAAGGGAAACAAATAATCGCATAATATGAAGATGAAACTTATATGGGACCAATATTGAGCGGATTATGACCTACCCTACAAATTTCATTAAAATAGGACAAGTAGTTTTAGAGTGGTTAACAAAAATTGAGCAACACACAGACACGGAACCATACATATTCTCTGTTGTCTTAAACGGATTTGCCTTAAAATTTTTGCAATCGGAGACATAGAAAATGTTGGTTCTCAGAACGATCACATAGTTTCCGTTGCCTTCGGTAAGCTCGAAAGAGAAATTTAAAGATATTTTAAATCCATTATGCTTTATACTCAAACTAACTTAAGATTAAAAACTTCAACTGCACTGATGTATAATTGACCGAGTGAAGCGAGGTCTATGTTTTAACTTTTTTTTCCCCAGTCTTCCCCAGGTACTGGACCGTTTTGCATTTCGTCTGAAAATGTTTGTTACGCGCTTACGGCCAAACGCTTTATTCGATTTTTTTTTCAAATTTGGCATAGATGTTCTTTGAAGTGATAAAAAACAACGTATAAATTTTATATTTAATGAATTTCATTTTTAATTTTTTTTTTTTTTAAATACAAAAACATTTTTTTTTTAAATTTATTTTTTGTTTATCTTGAAATTTGGCATGAATGTTACTTCAAGTTGGGAAAATAAATATATATAGTTTTTTTTTACTAAAAGAATTGTTAAATTTTTTTTTGACCTCTTTTCAAAAGTTTTTTTTTTTCTTGAAATTTGGAATAGATGTTCATTTAAGACATTAAAATCGATGTATATGGTTTATTTCTTTAAAAAATGTTTAGAATTACCGCAAAAATAACCTTCCCAGCAGGGAATCCTCTCACTGTCCGCGTTTAAAATTATTTTCTCAGAAGCTAGATTTTTCCCGGGAAAACGACTTATACAATTAGATTCGTATTTAAATAGAGTACATTTAAAAAAAAAAAAAAAATTAAAAATCGTCGGAATATATTTCGAGAAATAATGTTTTGTCAGAGTTTTTGAGGGGGAGTGCCCCCAAATTTATAGCTTAAATTGTAATTGAAATAGATTTTTATGGTTTATTTTCGAATTAAATTTTTACAAATACCATAAAAATAACTTGGCCCCAGCGGGGAATCGAACCCCACCTCTCACTGTCCGCGTTTACAATTATTTTCACAAAAACTAGATTTTCTCGGGAAATCGGCTTATACCTTTAGATTCGTATTAAAATGGATCCTTTGTCCGCGTTTAATTTTTTTTCTAATTTTCGCGAGGTCTACTGTTCACAGAACTACTAGTGTATCAGTTTTAGTTACATCCTAGTCAACAAATCATAAGGTTATTACACGGCGATGAATAAGTCACTGTACTTATCTACTCCTCTAACCACTTCTAACTACCTCTAACCAATGTCACTGTACTCATCTATTCCTCTAACCACCTCTAATTACCTTTAACTGATAATCCACTGTACTCATATACTCCTCTAACCACCTCTAACTACCTCTAACCGATAAGCCACTGTACTCATCTATTCCTCTAAACACCTCTAACCGATAAGCCACTGTACTCATATACTCCTCTAACCACCTCTAACTACCTCTAACCGATAAGCCACTGTACTCGTCTATTATTTCTCTAATCACCTCTAACTGACAATCCACTGTACTCATCTATTCCCCCAACCACCTCTAACCCAGTCTCATCGAGTAGTAGACTACTATTAGTGTGAAATATGTCGCACTTCTTTAGCTTTGGGTGTTTTGAATTTGATTTCAGGCAAGTTACAGCATTCTAACTTCTTGACAACAGCAGCGCCCGATTACATCTGTTTTCTGTTATTAATAAAGTTTATACACGACTATATAGGATAGGAAATGCATCCTTCACATGACATTATATTCATAAAAGACATTTAAAGAATATCGTGACATTCAGTTGCTACCCAATAACTAATCCAAGATTTTAATTTTCTTATAAATTATTAATTTAATTATTCTTCCGAGCTAACCGAAGGTATAACAAAAACATTTGTGCTCATACTATGGCGTATCAGAGAAATTCATTGTCTCTTGTCTGTCTATCAGTTTGTCCGTCAACATTTTCTCGAACGCCTATATATTTTCAAAAATTTGTTTGTTTATTTGAGTTAAATTAACTTCGTTGGAATTAAAATTAGTACATTTATCCTTTTCAATTCTTGAGTAGTTTGGCCAATTAGGGAATTAAAATGTCATTCTCAAGCTTAAGAAAAACTCAAGAAGAGGTCAAAATATAAAAAAAAGTTACCCTTTTTAATTCCTCAGATTAACTAGGATTTCATTAATAAATTAAGGAGGAAAATTCTCTGTCCTTTTCCACCTCTAAAAGTTTAAGAAAGGATTATGGAATGTCTCCAACCCTTTTAGAAATCTTTATTCAAAACGTTCTGAGGACTGGAATCTTTCTGTGGAGGTACAGGAGCCATGATTAACCAATAAGCCATTTACTCTCTTATCTTTGAGGATGATCAGGTTCAAATTGCCCAGGATATAGAGGATGTTAAGTATACATAGTGAGAAAGTTAATGAAAGTATTTTAAGAGGGTGGCCTACAGTTAAAACGAAGTACGTGGTAGATGGAGGAAAGGGAAGGAATTGTCCTGCATCAAGGAATGATCGAAGCCGTAAAAAGTTTTAAGCATTTAGGCTTAATGACCCACCAATTAGGAGCTTGTGAAATGGATATTGACTCAAGGGTTATACAAGTAGGGCGGTCAATTAAATTGCTAAATGGAGTGCTGTAGTCGAAGCTGCTAAGAAGAGAGACTTATACAAGTATAGTTAAAAGTATACTAACGTATACAGCTTAAGCCTGAACTCTGACGGAAAAGCAGAAAGGGCGAATTCAAGTCTACCTACATATCTTACGGTCACCGGCCAGGTCTGCAAAAATACCCAGATCTGTACGGCGACACTGGCGTAAAACTTTCAGCGTGTAGTGTAAGGGCCATTAGAATGACCAGGTTATAGTGATTAAGGAATGTAGAATTCAGACAGCAGGAGGAGTCTGAACAGTCGGTGATCGAGAGGATAAGATGCAGTTACTACAGTGGTATGGATACGGTCATGAGAAGATAGATGGCCACGACGAATACGTAATTGGTCACCACCTGGCGGACTGAAACATGTGGACGTCCAGGAGCAACCTGGAGAAAAGGAGTTGCCAAAGCAATGAAAGAACGCAATCTCCAGGAGGGAGACTGGGAGAATCGGAAAGAATAGAGAATGGGAATAATGCTGCCTAAGTGGAGAGGCTGCAAAGTAGGGAAGTAACTATTAAAAAATCTTATTGGCACTAGCTTCTAGAGGAAAATTTAAAGGCTCACTTTTGTAATATTTTGACACCTCTCTGGCTTATTTTCAAGCTGAAATGTCATTCAAGAATTACATTCAACATTTAGAGCTTTCAGAAATAAACATTCAATTTATCTAAATCCAAAATTTTAAAAACTGCTCGTCCGATTTTATTAAATGTAGATGGTTTATCAATTTTATCCCCCAGACAGATTATCAATGGGGTGAAAGTGACGACGTTTCGCTTCCACTACTGGAAGCATCTTCAGGGGTGTGGTGCATCGTGATGTTTACTTAAAGCAGAAACAAGACATACTGACGACTGAAGTGAGGGACGCAGTCCTTTACTCCAGTCGGATGGAATTTCCATCTGACCACCCTGTCTGGTTTCACCCTTCACCCCCAAAACGTGAGCAGGAACGCGAGTTACATACGACCGGGTTTTCGGACTGACAGGGCGTGGCTACGACTTAGGGAGACTAGATTGGCTCGTCTAATCGCCCCTTAAATTTGGAGACATAAACAAATGTACGTTTTTTGGAACAATCAAATAGTTTCCGTTATCTTCGGTAAAGTTAAGGTTTCCTAGGAGAGCGGTGCTGTTATCTAGCGGTGGATGACGTCACTGTGGTGGATGTAAAATGGCGGCCGTCATAACCCTAGCGCCCTTAATCAAGCGATGGAAATAAAATGACAACCGTCTTAATAGTGACCAGAGATGTCAACGTAGATCGACATTGAGTGTTTAGTCTTGTACTTATAATGGAGAATGGACGATCTACAGACAGGATTATTAATAGATATAATATGGTACATCTGATATACTTTCTTGGGATATTACTCCGCAGATTAAGTTATGACTGGGCTTTTCTATAGTCTTTGCATTTAACATTATACTAACCCTCCTGATTCATTACAAAATCAATCAGTATTTCGTCTTCTTCGCTGGTTCGTCGCAAAACCTATGAATACCGCGTTGTAAACCCATAAAATACCGAGTTGGAAAACTGATTCACCACTATGATGGTTAAAATAAAGGCTTGACTTTGTCACTACCAACGCTCCCTAGAAAAGTAACGTATTTAGTTTATAAACCGATACGTCATCGTTTGAGTGACGTCGTCGACCGCTAGAAAACGACACTACTCCCTTAAGATAGGGAATAAATAAATAATTTTGACAATAATATAATGGGTTGTAAAAGCATAATACCGTTACAGTATACGTGATAGTATGCGAGAGAGCTATGTGCCATTCTAATTGACAGACTATTTTTAAAATTCTTTTAACAGTATTTCTGTTGTTTTAGCGAATTTTCGAAGAAAATTAAGCTATTCCAAGGCATCAAAATATTTGTAATGCGAATTTTTGAATATTTTCTCCATAGCAATCCGTTTTAGACCATTCTTAACCCTAGAAAGCTAACCTGGAGTCAAAATGACTCCCATTTTTTTTTTCAACTACGAATGCACGGTGTCTGTAAAACACAGAACTCCCACATCTTAGCTATGCTATCTCCCACCCTTGAATGACCCTTCTACACTTCTATCAGTTCCACATTCAGATTCTAAAGAGGACATATCGTTTGTTTTTCTGCAGTCACGGAGTCATTTTGACTCCTGTTTAGTCTTACACGTAAATTTTTTGTAGGTCATTTTGACGCAGAATAGTATTTTTTAGGGCACTTGTTTAGATGGTTACTCCCTTTTAAGGGAGTAACCAATTCTTTTTTTTATTTATGTGACCTTGTTTAGTAGGTTACTCCCCTTTGTTGATTTTAGTTGGTTACTCCCTTTTTTGGTTACTCCCCTAATTTCTTGATTTGGCTATTTCTATTTTTAGTTATTATCAATTTTAATATATTTAATACATTCTTACCCGGGGATGTAGAAAAGCATTGGGGCTTTTGTTGGGGTTAGAATAGGGGGAAAGAGAATATTTGCAAAGAATTTATGAAGGGAGTAACCATCTAAATTAGAACACCCCTTAGACTAATTCAGATGGTTACTCCCCTTTAATAATATTATTAAAGGGGAGTAACCATCTGAACAAGAATACCCCTTAGACTAATTCAGATAGTTACTCCCCTACACTAATAACAAGGGGAGAGGGGAGTTACCGTCTAAATAAGAAGACCCTTTAGATTAATTCAGATGGTTACTCCCTTTCAATAATACGTTAAAAGGGAGTAACTATCTGAATAAGATTGCCCATTAGACTAATTCAGATGGTTACTCCCCTACATTAATACCAAGGGGAGTAACCACCTAAATTAGGACACCCCTTACACTAATTCAGATGGTTACTCCCTTTTAATAATATTCTAAAAGGGAGTAACCATCTAAATAAGAATACCCCTTAGACTAATTCAGATATTTACTCCCTTTGAAAAATTCCAAATGGAATAACAAATTGAATTAGTCTTATTCCCTTAGTCATATTTGTAATATTTTATGTATTTTTATTTTATATAGATTTTTGAGGCGTTTTTTATTTTTTTTTATGTCATGTCATGTCAAATTTTATTTTTTTAAAACTTTGACTTTTCAAATTTGGAAGTTGTCTGCGTTTAATTGTGTGATTTAAATTGATTCAGATTTTTAAATAAAACTCAAATGGACGTGTTAATCGATTTAACCCTAAGAGATGTTTATAAATTAACCGAAGATAAATCTAATTGGGATCTTTACAAATTCTTACAGTGAGAGAAGAATTTTTTCATCTGAGTTTCTTATGGTGTTTGGGAATTTACACCTATGATGCAATTAAAAGTGAATTGAGAAGAAGTGATGGCACTAAAATTTCACAAGCAACTGTTGTAGATTATTGTATTTTTTTTAGGTAATTATGCTATTATATTATTATTATGTATTGTAATGATTATTATCCACGGTTAGAAAGAAATTATTATCAATTTTAAGATATCGACAAATCTTTCTAGTCAAAGGCTTTGTGGGAGAGAATCTCGTCGTTTATTGATTAATTTTTTTTGTATCTTTATATATTTTTGAATATAAAAGCATATATTTGTTTTTCATTATTTCAACATTGTTTTATTCCATTATTGTGATAATAATTTCTTGGTTACTCCCTTTTGGTGAGTAACCAGGACTTGGTTACTCACTTTTGGGGAGTAACCAACAATGGGAGTAACCATCTAAACAAGTACCTTTTTTAGAATAGTATGTCGTGTTATTGTTTATTTTGGCATTTTAAATCTTATAAATTAAATATTATATAACTTTTAATTCAATAATTATTTCAAATTAAAGGTAATATAATTGTAATTTATTCATTTATAAGTATAAATTGTTATATTTTTTTTTGTCGTTATAATATGTCTAAATAATATAAAGTTAATAGAATATGAATATAGTTAAATAATGGAGAAAAAATACAATGATCTAAACGACATTTATCACTTGATGAAGGAAATGACCGATTCAGATACCGATTGATTATGAAAAAGAGCGTATTCGACAATAATGGTGACGCTTGTGATTTGGACCCTGATTTGAAAATAGAAAATGCCTTTTTTGATCCCATCAGAGATGATGAGGAAAATGATAAATTAATTTTAAAAAATTACGAAATAGAAAAATCAAAGCAAAGGAAAGAAAAACGTTACATAAAAAAAGTAAATAAAACCACTCAGGTAGATAACAATACCGGATAAGTAATAGTTGTCCAGATTGAAAAACCGGAATTAAAAGGAAAAAAATGTTTTTTTATGGGAAACAAAGCACCCAAGTGTCCCTTCAGCTAGCACTAAAACGTGTTAAAAAAATATTGTACATATCAGGCCTTTATATTTTAATAAAACTGGGTATAATAGATTTGGGAGTCAATATGACTCAAGGTTAGTCTTAAGAGGTTAAAAAATATGGTTAGCGTTCTAGGGTTAATCGATTCCTGAAATTTAACACTCTTTTACGTATGTATGTCCAGACGATATCTCACCCTAGAATGCATTTATTTTTTAACTAAACGTAAATTATTTGTATAAAGCTCTCAGCATTGAGTGGGTGTTTTATCCAACAAATAATCTTTAATGTTACATAACAAGGTACGTGGGCGAGATATAAATTACGAATTCAAAAAGAAACTTATAAATTTATCATACTTATATAAACTTTTTACCAAATATAAACTAGAAATCTAGATATACATTTGAATATCTAACGTTGAGTTATAGAGAATTTTTTTTGAGTTTGACAAATTCTTTGAATTTGTTTTACCAATTTCTCAATATACGTGTGAATATTATATATAAGGAGGGAGAGAAGAAGAAAGTTGTTTTTATAAAGTTTTATCAAAACTTTTAAATTTTATTACTAGTTAGTTACACTGTTTAAATTCTTAGGGGTAGAGCAAATATTTATATAGTTAAGTTTTCTTTAAAAAAAACTGGTTTACTAAACTTGAGCTAACAAAACTTTTTCATATTCAAGTACATAGGTTTTATTTATTATTAGTGTTTTTAGCAGAAAAAACTTATGAAGACAAGACCACTTGCAGTTATACAGCGTTATCACTGAAACTGCCACCTGTAAAATTCTCCAACTGATAATTATGACATTTTTGCTTTCCCGGTGAATGCCGCGTCTTGGAGAAAATCCGCCGTATTTATGGGGAAAGCTAAATAGTTATGATTACTATGCATCATACAGGTGATGATAATAACAACCTAAACGAACAGTGATTGGAATGCTGAAGCAACATGAACGCTAAATTCAAAAACTCTGACCAATGCGAATCAAATCGAACAACTCAAGACTATATCATGTTCTCAAGAGGAGTGATAACCTTTTTCATGAGCTTAAGTGTTTAATTTGTACCACTTATAGAATTTTTTAATTGTATGTTTTATAAGTATTTTGCTTCCGAGCTTACCGAAAGTAATGGAAGCTATGTGATCGTTCTGAAGAAAGACATTTTTTTACGTCTCCGATTGCAAAAATTCATAAACAGAAATCCCTTTCGGACATCAGGGAACATTTTTGGTTTCGTGTCTGTCTGTCACTCAATTTTTGCACACCACAATATCATAAATACAACACGTCCGATTTTAATGAAATGTAGATGGTTGGTCATAATTAGCTCATTGTTGGCCCCATATAAGTTTCAACCATCTTCTCCAAATTTATCCTCTTCAACGTGCGAACAAACATAAATTTATTGACACCTACATCTTCAAAAGTATTCGTTAGATTTTTATGAAATTTGGATGATTTGTTGGAAGTAGCTCGCAGATAGCTCCAGATTAATGTCAACCATCTGCGCTTTTTAACTTATGCTAAATTGATACTTTAATTCATATAAAAAATCAAAACAATTTTCACAAATTTAAAAAACGGGGGAAACCAGTATTAGATCGTAAATGGATGCGAGGAAAAAAAATTAATAAAGGTATTATATATTTAGAAAAAAAAACAAACAAAAAACAACGATCTAAAGACAGGGGTCCTTGGGTTTGCCAACGGGCCCAAATATAAACTATAAAACAACTACACCAATGTATAAGTATTCTTATATAAGGCTCTAGGCTCTAGTTGACAATAAAACAACCCCGTGTACGGATGCCGTGTTGCTGAGATACAAATATCGCCTAGCGACTTTCATTACTTTTGTATCCTAAGGGAGACAGCCTAAGGGCGAGGGTGTTAAGGAGTTATAGAGTCGAAATAGAAAGACAACAGGTCGAGGGTATAAGGGAACTAGTATTGGGAAAGTGAGAAAATCACTGATAAAAAAAAAAAAACAAAAAAAAACAGACAAACTGAGTAAACGCGAACAAATCCTAATATAATTTTTGATAATGATCGGTCAATTAAACAAGAAACGAGGTCACTTGTCCATTTACCTAACCTGGCATTTTTAACCTATTCGTTCGTGAACGACCTGTCTATAATTAGAAAGCTACCAATGTGGAGAGGAAGCTAACATTTTCGAACTTGCGCCAGTTGGCCAATGCCAGTACCAACCTCAACCAATACTTTCACAATCGCCAACTTTACCACCTATACGTTGGTTAATTGAAGCTTGTCGAATTTTATGGCCAATGTGTGTGACTGGCTTAATAAAAACTTCTAGTAATTAAAAGCGACAGAAGTATAATATATTGAAGCAAGGTTTTCACTAACTGAAAGTGATTAGAGTGATCATTTAGATGTCCCTAGCGCTGAAATTAACCAAATGATGGGGATTGGAGTGATTATTGAAATGTCCCTAATAGCAATTACATCAACTAACTGATGGGTATTAGAATGATTATTGAGATGTTCCTAATAGCATTTACATCAACTAACTGATGGGTATTAGAGTGATTATTGAAGTTTCCTATCACTTACATCATCCAACTGATGGGTATTAGAGTGGTTATTGAACTTCTCTATCACTTACATCAACCAACTGATGGGTATTAGAGGGATTATTGAGATGTGCCTAGCACTTACATCAACCAACTGATCGGGATTAGAGTGATAATTTAGTATCATATGTTAATTCTGTTTGACGGATTCTTTTCCCAGGTGTTAATAAAAATCAAAAACTTATAGTTTTCATGTATTTTTTTATTTAGAGACGTTTCGACCCTTCTCTAAGGTCATTTTCAATCTTTATAATTTTCTAAAAATGAAAAACATTAACAATAATTAGTTAAACTCCTTAATCTTTTCATAAATTTTATACACAATAACAAGACTTTGAATATTTCTTTTAAATTCCTAACTTTAATGAAACATTATTAGTAATACAATTAATTAATATAAATTTTATACGTACGATTCAAAAACATTTGGATGATGTATAAGTTATTCCTCAAAGAAAGAGTTTGTCTAAAATAAATACAATTCTAATAATAATTTACACAACACCCACTTAGTACTCAGTCACAAATATTAATTAAAAACATTAAAATAAATATATACAACTTCAACATTACATATGTCCGTCAAACAGAATTAACATATGATAATAATTAAAGAAGGTGTTAAGTTTAATAACGTCATTTGAAGGTGATAATTTAGGTTCCCCATCACTGAAGTCAACTAATTAGTCGTTTCTGGAGTGATTACTTAAGTCACTAACTGTTTTTTAATAAAAAAAAACAAAAAAACCAAATAGTAGGATATAATAAACTGATGAGCAATAATTTCTTTGGGAAGAAAAGCTATACAGAAAATTATTGCATTAAATAAAAAAAATTTCTTAAATATTTGCATTATTACTTTTGAATAATGACTATTTAATTGATAGATATGAAATGTTTATAAAAAAAAGCCCTTTTAAAATTATATTAAATTTATAATGAATGATGTACATTTTTTTTTCGCTCCGAGGTAAAATATGTATGGAATTAAAGGGGTTTTAAGGGGGTAAAAAGATTCAATACTGCCGCATATAGAGGGACAACAGCTGCTGGAAAAGAGGGTGACGGTAACCGTATGGAGGTTCAACTTAAAGACCCCCTAGGTCATTTTTTATACCACATAAAAAAGTGTTTTACTAACCTATATAAAGGAGGGATTTAGTCTAGCGGGCACGTGGATATTACCATATTATGCAAATGTTAAATAATTAGTCATGTTACATTTAATAACACTTACGAAGTGCAGTTGTGTCTTCAATAAATTAATCTTGATGCCTTAGCCACAATGTATAACCCTTGTAATTTGACAATAAACCTTGTACGTTCGTTTCGAGCTCAAGATGATAATATTATTATTCAGATCAGGAATATGACATCGTGTTAGCACACTGCAATAAGCTACACAATTTGTGTGGGTGAGAGACCAAGGGATGTATCAGGCAAGCGTGGCACATAGGAACTGTTCCAGCATCACACATTACGTCGTTAAGATGTTGGCATCGTTTCGTCAAGTCCGACTCATCAGGAGCCCGACGATGCCCAACCAAATCTGCGGACCTATACCAGATCAAGAAGATTAGAGCATCGGCATCTTCTGGTCCCTGATGAGACGGACGCGACGAAACGATTATGGACATGGCGCAATGCCCAGCAAACATCTTAACGACGTAATGTCCGATGTTGGAACAGTTCCTATGTACCACACTTGGGTGATAAATCCCTTGGTGTCTCTCACTCACACAAATTGTGTATGTTATTATTATTTAGATTTTAAAACTTTATTATACTAATAATGAATATAATTCAACGAGTTAAAATGACCTACTAATTATTGTGGAACATAACTTCCACCCATCCTATTATAACATGAATGACCCTTCATGTGACCACATGAGCATAAAGATTAGTATGATGAGATAAGTATAATATATATTACTAATATTCTTATATGGCAAGTTTACCCTGAGGAACATTGTTCAGAAAAAACTGTTTTGGAACATTGATACCAAATTTGAAGCTAAAATTCATTTCTCGATTTCACCTCGGGGTATAATTTTTCTGAACATGTATGCCAAATTTCGTCAGAATCGGCCAAGTAGTTTAGGCTCCACGCGTTTGCACAGACGATAGACAGATGAACATTTTTAAAAAACCATTTTTTTGGACTCAAGGGACCTCAAAACGTGTAAATTCATCAAAATTGAATTTTCGCGCCATCACAATACTTTCTCTTTATATGAGCAAGTAAAAATATGCATGACATATTACTTCTGACTGATTATTATATTATATAATGTTATTTTAAAGTATTGAAGCAGCTGTACGTCAGCCGACGTGTTTATGCATTACCTGGATACCTTATCTCTGTTAGCCTTACTTTACAATGCTTTACTTTACCATGTTATGTTCGATTTCTCATCATTTCATGCATTTTTAAAACGATCTGTTTGTTCTCTTTTCTAAACTTTCCAACCTGTCTGCAATATTTTTACCTCACTGTATCCACTATTTCTCTCGAGCTTGTCTATTTTTCACTATGTTATTTCATGTTATCAAATGATAATAAACTGGATAAAGGTAAGGAATCGATAAGTTAAGAGAAAATGACCTCATGTTTTGAGAACATTACAATAACCAGCAATTTACCTTGTACTTGTGTGGGTCGTTGAAGGGTTGAAAAAATGTTTATTCTTTCGTTATTTTGTAAACTTGGCTATATTTCGCTTTTCTCCGAGGCATAGACTTGCCGGGATTACGACGTTAATTTACATTTTTTTTTTTTTATAATAAAAGTTTGTCAGATCCTCTAATTTGATTAGATTCATCGAACTGAAAACTCTTCTACTGTTTCCCATACTAAATTTAGTCGTTAACAATAACTAAAATAAAATAAATGAACAATTATACCACAGATTAAAAAGTAAAAAAAAAAAAATGCTTCCATACGAGTCTGAAAGACAGTGAGACATTTTCAGGTAACGCTTTTTGATGTCGTTTTTTGATAACGCTTGTGTAACGCTTTTTGGTGTCGTTTTTGATAACGCTTGTGTAACGCTTTTTGGTGTCGTTTTTGATAACGCTTATACCGAGAGCGGGCAGACTAGATTGAACACCTCCTATATCCTCCTAACTCCCTGTTACTCGTGTAACGCTTTTTGGCAACTCTTTTGGAGTTTATGTCCAGCCAAGACATGAAAATGTCAAAATTATATATGTCACCTGGTAACTTCTGAAGTTAGACTGTAAAGGCGCAGAAGTAGCTAAACAAAATCGATTGAAGTGAATCAATTATTGGTTCAAACCAATGAAACAATTAACATTTACCAGGTTCTTATTATTTGGTTTTGTTTTTAATTATTTATCAATTAAACCTAAGTTTAATAAGCGGTTTTGTATTTTATGTATAATAATTATTAACACTACTATTAGTTAACTGAAGTACTTTCATTTGTACACCACTTTTAAATAATTATTTAAAAGAATTATTAGTTATGAACCCAGACGTTCATTAAAACAACCAACTTTTAGTCTTTAATAGTCCGTTTACTGCTACTTTCTTTCAAAGCAACTTTTTATAATGAACATGGAACCCTGGTTCTTTTATTAAATTTTCTGAGAAACATTTAATTTACATTTGCTACGGCCAAGGCAGAACTAAATACTTATTCTTCGAAATTCATCATCTGAAGCCCATCGGGTTCGTTATAACTAAGCCGGTATTCTGTTTTACTATTCTGCGAATCACTTCAGTATTTTGCCTAAAGATGTCGCTTCTTAATTTAAAATGTTACTAGGAATCCTTTATCTTCAAAAAAATATTTTTAGAATAATTCTCAATTGAATTTATTTTTTAGAATGATAAATTGCCTACCAGAAGTAGCCAATTTATTCATATTGGTATACATTAATACATTAATATATATATACATATACAGGGTGGCCCAAAAGTCTCCCCCCCCCCTCTTAACTTTTGAACGGTTTGAGATAAATTAATGAAACTTGGGGGATCTCTACCATGCAAAGGGAAGTTTGTTTTCATGCAATCACCTACTAGGGGCAACCCCCCACTTTGCCCCCAGGCCACCCAACATCAAAATTTCAAATTGGAGCATATATTTTTGACAGCATATTTGGATTCTACGGTGTTATACTCCAATATTTTGTCCCCTATAGGGGGGCAAAGATAGCAAAATAAACCTTCCGAAATTGTAAAAAAATAACACTTAGATCGTTATAAAATCTAAACGGTTTGAAAAAAAGTCATGAAACTTGGGGGATCTGTACCATGTAAAGGGAAGTGTTTAATCATCCACTCGCGTACTAGGGGCAACCTCCATTTTGCCCCCAGGCGCTGAAATCTACGATTATTATACCTTTGCCCCCCAGGGGGCAAAATATTAGAGGTAGAAAAAAAGTTTGAAGTAAAATATTTTTATTTTTTGCCGTAGAATCTAAATCTGCTATCAAAAATATACATTCTAGGACAAAATTTTGAAGTTAGGTGGTCTGGGGGCAAAATGGGAGGTTGCCCCTACAGCGCGGTGGCATGAAGACAAACTTCCCTTTACATGGTACGGATCCCCTAAGTTTCATTAATTTATCTCTAACCGTTTAAATTTTACAACGTATTATCGGTAGGGTAATTTTGCTATCTTTGCCCACCTATAAGGGGCAAAATATTGGGAATAGAAAAAAAAGTTTCAAGCAAAAGTTTATTATTTTTCACTGTAGAATCCAAATATGCAATAAAAAATATACACTCCAATTTGAAATTTGGAAGTTTCAAAATTCAGGGTGGCCTGAGGGCAAAGTGGGTGGTTGCCCCTAGCGGGTGATTGCACGAAAACAAACTTCTCTTTGCATAGTAGAGATCCCCCAAGTTTCATTAATTTATCTCAAACCGTTCAAAAGTTAAGGGGGGGGGGGGACTTTTGGACCACCCTGTATGTATATAGTCGGACCTCTATATAACAAAAGAAGTTTTTTATCCCCTAACATTTTCCCCCATTACAGAACTGCTTTACCTCGTCTAAATACTTAGGATCTTTAAATCTTTATTTAAAATCTCCTCTTGTTTCGTATAGTTTAAATATTGAATCCCGGTTTTTCAAAATTATACAACACTGAACTCAGATGCATTTCATATTAATTTAATGGATTTCTTCATTCCTTTATCTACGCATTGGATTGAATTATATTTTTCTGAAAGTGATTTCCTTTTTAGACTATTGTACGGTGAGTAAGTTACGCTCTAATGTCAAGAGCTTTATAAACGTCCGAAACGAATTCTAAACTAAGAGTAAGAGATTTCTCTACTATACTGTGCAAAGATGATTCCAATTATGTACACTTAAAAGTACGCAAAATTATTAGAGAGTGCTAGAGCAAGAAACTCATAAAAATGGTTCTAAGTAAATATAGGAATGCAAAAACACCACCAATATTTCACAGAGAGTTCGGAACTTTATCCTTAATTCTATGAATTTTCTTCGTTGTTGAGAAATTATTTTCGTTTTATAAAAACACTTGCATATAGAGAATTCGTGGGACATAAAAAAAAATTACTACCTATACGGAATTATCATTATTAGGAGGTCCTGTATGCATACAGGGTGTCACAGAATAACTATTTCTAATTTTCAGAAATGATAGAGGACACTTAAATAAACATTTTTCCTTAATAAACTAATGTCCGGAAATTATTTAGTATTCAGATAAAATGAAATAACTCCGCTGCCATCCCAGGAATTTCCCGGTACAATTCCTGTCACGGAAAAAATAAAAGTTGACTCATAGCAACCTTTGAAAATCAACAAGTATTTTCATAATTGTCATTTATCGTGTCTAATCGGAGACACAAAAAAATGTTCGTTCTTAAAAATGATCACATCTCGGAAGCAAAACTTTCTTTGATTTGTTAAAAAATCAAAAAGAGGGAGAGAAACGAAAAAGTTTTAAGGATACATGGTGGAAAGATGAATTGGAACAAAAACAACATCAAATATATATTCTTACTCAAAGCGTCCCTCTTTTTCATTTATCCCCCCCTCCACCATGACACTTTTCCGAAACAATAAATGCCCAACCCCCTAAATTTCAACCCCTTTTTGATTGATGATTTGTAGGGAATATAGGGACTCCCTCTATTTCCTGTGTTTTGGTTATTAGGCCCCCCATCGACGACCCAACATGTTGGGTTCGAGCGGCTCGCCCAACATGTTGGGTCGTGGATGGGTGCCACTCCCAACATGTTGGGCTGATTTGTTGGGTTGGGTGTTGGGCCTGACAGCACCCCCCAACTCCAACCCAACGTCCTTAGGTCGTGGATAGAGAACTGTCGAGCGGCTCGCCTGACACGGCTTCAGTCTGTCTCGTGTTCTGTCGTGTACAGCTGTATTTTATTTGTTGCATTGTGTGATTCACATACCAAAATGTCTTTTAATGACAACAAACAATTCTGGACCGAATCTAGCGGCCGTTGTGGGATATTAAAGATAAAAGATATTGCAATAAACATATTCGAAAAGAAGGATATGCGGTATTAATGGGAAGGAAATATTTCCGGATTGTAACACGAGGTACGATACGAGTGGTGAGCGGTGAGAGGTGCGAGTGGCAGAACGTTGCCGCTTGCGTTTATGTTTACATTGAGTACAATGGAAGTAGAGGACGGCCGGAGGGACAAAGCTCGATTGGACATGCTCGAGCATCTGAGTGAATAATGTTGACGCTTGCCGCTTACCGCTCTATAGCTCTGAAGCTTGTCACTCACCGCTCAAACTTTTCAGTTGATTAAAAACTCTCGTCAAGTAAACAGAGTAAGTGGCAGAAAACTAATGGAAAATTCCACAAAGCTTATTATTTTCGCTCTTATCGTAGAGAGTGACGCTTACCACTCTATAGCTCTGAGGCTTGTCGCTCACCACTCGTACCCGAGGCCTAAGTCTAACACGTTTCCTAATGTTCGAATCTCATTTCTGTCGGGAAATTTTGATTTTGGACACGACGTAAAAAACGTTATTGCATTAGAATGATCACTACGATTTCTGCTTCAATCTGAACTATATCCTTGCATTCATAATATCAACACAGAGAGCGATGAAAAGAGAAGAGATTCAGCTTGGTTTTAGCATGTTCGTAACAAAACAGCTCACAGAGTCATTTGCATGCAAGCAATTTAAGCAGGAGGTGATATACGGCGTCACTTATCAAATTATCGATGAGAGGGTCTGATGTAGAAATCGTGTGGTTATACCTACACATATTAGAATTTAAATTTCAATATAGAGTGGTACCAAACGCCTGTGAAATTATAAAGATAAAAAAAAACTTTGATCAGCAGAGGACAGTTTATTAGTGATTTTTTTATCGATCGCATAAATTTCACTGGTTACCATCCTACCTCCAACGATTTATACGGGTGAGGAAAGAAAAATCGGCCAATAAATTGAACCGATACAACTAAATACGAGTAGATAAGAAACTAGCAAACCCAATAAGTCCTTTAACAATTTATTGGCTGAACCAATAAAAACCATTTATAATTTGAACCAATTTATCGTTGCAAGAGTTAAATTTAATGGAGCATGAACTCACTAGATAATACTCATTTTAAACAACACTCACTTTACAGTACCATTAAAAAATAATGTCTATTACTATTACTTTATCCACCGTTAATAAAAACAAGTCAGGCGCGCTTCACGTAAATACGTGAGGCGATAATGGCCGGTTTCTGTACGATTAAGTTAAAATTATTAAGTGTAAAATGTTAATAGTTCCACATTCTTTTCCAACACTTCAAGATCTTTATATATTGATGTATAACATGTCATGGTGACTAGAAACTTTTTTTTATTTGCTATCGCCATATTGGCCGCCATCTTGGAAATATTAAGTGTAAAAACTGCAAAAAGTGTACAGTTGTCACAAATTCCGAAATGCACCTATGTCCCGAATTTCATTTTCCTACCTATATATATGAATTGAAACATGCCAACGGACTGACAGACAGACAGAGCTGTTATGTAAGGTTTCTTTTCGTACTTCGTACAGAAACCTAAAATCACTCTGAGACAACTCAGACAAACATTCTCATATACAACTTCGTAGTTACTTAGCCCAGTGATTTCCGTTTATTAGTTTTCGAGTTTTAATAGGTACATTTAAATACTATTGAGCATTTTATCAAAAGTTATCATTAAAATAACTTCTCTTCGGCGAGGAATAGAACCTGGCTTTTCTCTGTCCGCGTTTAAAGCTTTTTAAACGCCTCAGAACTAGATCCCGGAAACTTATACCGTTAGATTCGTATTTAAATAGACTACATTTTAGAATTTTAGGTTTCTGTACGAAGTACAAAAATAAACCTTATATTATATAACGGCTCTGTCTGTCCGTTGGCGTCTGTCGTTGGCATGATTCAATTCATAAACTACTATAGCTTAGGAACGTGAAATTCGGCACACAGGTGCATCTCGGCATTTGTGACAACTAATATTTCCAAGATGGCAGCCAATATGGCGGGTGACTAAAAAAACGTTTTTAGCTACCATGGCATGTAAAACATCAATTTAAAGGTCTAGAAGTGTAGAAAAAGAATATGCAACTATTAAAATTTTACACTTCTCTGGTATTTACGTGAAGAGCGCCTTACTTATTTTAATCAAAGTCGTCGGAACCGTTTTCGAGAAATAATTGTTTTTCCCGATTTTGTTTTAGAGTTTTTGGGGGTAGCTCCCCCAAATTTGGAGCTAAAATTCATTCCTCCATTTTGCCTCGGGATATGATTTTTCTGAACGTCGGTATCTTTCTGTAGGAGTTGTATATTTATTTAGATATTTGTTATTGTTCGCAGGGTAAAACTAATGGAGTGCTCAGCCAAAGAAAATGTTAATATAAAGGAAATTTTCAAGTGCTTTGTAATGTTGGCCAAAATTCTTCCACCAACTGGAGATGATCAGTCTGGATTGAAAAGGAGGTAGTATATATTGATTAAATTACCGTATGCCATGATTGTTTGATAATGTTGAATGTTGAATTCCATGGATGGGTATGGGTATTTATGGAATGCAGAAGGGGGTGACTTGGCAGAAAGGCTTTTGTCAAGTCTACATCTAATGCACACTGTGGATGAAAAGTCACTTCCTAATTTGGATCATTTGTATCAACTCAAGTATTTGAAAGTAGAACGTGAAATATTTTCAACACACATAGTTTCTATTGTATATTGTTTGCCATAAACTACTCTCAACTGTAATCCAAAATTTCTGTACATTTTCTTAAACCTTCCAGTGCACAATCTTTGCAAAACTGACTTGAATTAACTGATTTTCAAATTCATTAAGAGTTTGAGGTTCTTGGCATACCCCCGAGTCATCATGAACTTGACAAATTAGATCGGACAAATCATAAACGGCTATAGGAACGTGATAAAAAAAAAAAAAAAAAAAAAAACCTATCCGTTGATTATCAACTGTTTGTTTTTCCAATGTGTGTAAATCTATCCGTTGATGAAAACGTGTAGAAAATGCATCTTGAGTACCAACTTTGGTAAATACAGTAGAACCTTGCTTACACGACCCTCAATAACACGACAACCTCAATTACAAGTGCAATTTTCAAATCCCCTTGGGATTGCCATAACACATAATGTTAAATTAACCTCTATAATGCGACTATTATTATCCAAACAACCTCTATATAACACGGATTTTTTCCAATTCACAACGTAACTCAGAACCTCTATAACAAGTCGTTTTGAGAAGTCAACCTCTATAAAGCGTCTCTTTACAGGAATAGGTAGACCTTGAACAAGTCTAGACTTGAAAACCCTGCCCATTAACTTCGATAACATGATTGATAGCCAAAATAACATTGATAACACGACCCTTAACAAAAAGAGCACCTTGATAACAAGACTGTTTCCCTAATCCCTTTGAGCAACTTCTTATCGAGGTTTTACTGTATGTCCAAAAACATCGCCACTGATCCCTAGCATGAGCCGGGATGAATGTTATCTATAATAGTATCAACATTTTTACCGAGCTATTAGTTCAGATGATTAATTTGTCACTTCATACGCGTTAGTTATTCATATATTAATCCAAATCCAAGAGGTCACCTTCAAGTGACAAACTAACATCCACTTGAATTTTGGTCTACTAACTAAATTTCTACTCAGGATCATGGAAATCACATTTTCCACGGTGTGTTTTTTCTCAAATGCCTATTGCCAAGCTATGTCCCAAATACCAACTTAGCTGACCAAATATTAGCTTGATGTTAGTCAGACAGACTTTTGCACGCCATCTTTAAGCCAAGACTATATAAGCAATAAAGGCTAAAAGGCCTCTACACGCAATACATTTTACCGTACGGTCGCCGGACAGGTCTCAGTAGTTTTGCAGACCTGTCAGACGATCGTATCGTATTTGCTGTGTAGGGAGACAGACAGACCAAGCTGTAAGCCATACGGCGTCCGTGCGACCGTATAGTATGAACAAGTCTGACCTTTTTCCATACGCTTCCATCTCTTCCCTCAACCCCACAAGAGACAAAAGCTGCACTTCAACCCTACAAACTAAATCTTCCCTCCACATACCTTATAGCCAAACGTACATCTCGTCTTAAAGGTGGATACACCAACAATGTTGGCTAATCCGGCGACCTTACAGTAAAAGAGTGTTGTGTGTATAGGCCTACTTAATTTATGATCACGATTTACTACTTTCAAAAAGATTGTTTTTCAATACTAAAATGACTATATATCTGTTTAGATCAAGCGCATATGTCAAAGGAGGAAATCGAAGAGGAGGTAGTCCTGCCAACCTGAATGTAACCGACGAGAGCACTTCTAGCGGTGGATCAAGCAAACCAAGATCAAGGAGTCTCATAAGGCGAAGCAGTCGTAAGACTAAGCAACTACAAACTGAATGCTCTGGAGCTGATAACGACTGCAAACTTTCGTAGAGATTACACCAATTAAAAAAAAAAACTTTTAAGATTTTCCATAATAACCATTCATACTTTGGATTATAAATATTCGATTATTCTACAAATGTTATTTATCAAATCAATGTTTATTTACTTATATTTAAAAGTTAAAAATTCATATTATAAAGTGTAATTGCTAAATCAATGTAGATACATTTAAATATCGAAATGATTTATTATCTTTTAATTTTCCAAATTTATAATTATAAAGTGTATTTGGTAAATCAACGTTTTTATTTACTTAAGTATTAAAACGACTTATTTAATTTTATTGATTTGCGAAATCAACGTTTTTATTCACTTAAGTATATGATTTATTTTATTTGAGTGACAATATTTTAAAAAAGTTACTATTGAAAATCTTAAATTTAAATCAATAATATAAAAAAAATATTCCAACAATGACAGCCTACTTATAACCTATCTTTCTTATTCTTATTAATAAATAAAAAAAAAAGAAAGAAATTAAATAAATATGATAATATACATTGCTATATGTCAGAGATAAATATACATATTTACCAAATCAAGTAAAATAACTCAAAAATATAAATCATATAATTTATGATTAAAGATATTATCATATTTAAAGACTCACACTACATTAACGAATAATATCCATTTATAAAATACTGTACTTAAACAAATGTTTGATATGTAGGCAATTAGAAAAATTATATAATATATATTAAAGAACTTATAGAAGAAGAAGAATACAAATCCATTTTAAACTGCATCTGCAGCTGCAGAAATAAAAAATATTCAATATATAAAATTATCTATTTGTATTTTATATTGAGGTTTATCAAAATTATGTATTTTCAAGTCAAAATGGATTACGACAGAATTAAGAGTTATTATTATAATTTCATTAAGTTAATATTATTATTATTATTTATTTTATAATTTTTTTCATTGACTAAAAGTTTAAATTGATGAAATGTTTCAATTTTAGAAAAAAATAGTTTCTTTTTTTTTTCTTTTTTTTTTAAAAATGTTTAAAATAATTATACCTCAGAGTTTTTCTGATATATATATATATATATATATATATATATATATATATATATATATATATTATATTTCTGATAGTTATAGCAAATTGAAATGGCCGAATGTATGACAACCCTAACACGTTGGAAGCTACCATTTAAATATAAATGAATGATTTGTAATACAATACCAACACGTTGGAAGCTAACATTTAAATCTAAATGAATGATTTGTAATTTGATCCTAACACGTTGGAAGTTACCATTTAAATCTAAATGAATGATTTGCATTTCAGCCAACACGTTCGAAGCTACAATTTAAATCTAAATGAATGATTTGCGTGACAGCTAACACGTTGGAAGCTACCATTTAAATCTACATGAATGATTTGCATGACAGCCAACACATTGGAAGCTATTATTTAAATCGACATAGACTTAATTCACTAACAAATAATACATATGTCGTTACAGAACCTTAAGTTTTTATTACGTTTATAGGTTTAACTTAATCGAATCGAAATACATCCGCAAGATAAAAAGAATTACGAGGTATAATTAAGAACATTTTAAGTTTTTTGTAGAAATTAATAAAATTATTTCATAGCACAACTTTCATTTATATATTTATAAATATAGTTATAGAATCATTATTGATATTGTTTCTGATTTTAACTGCATTGTGCACAAGAGTAATTGAATCGGATTAGAAAAAAAAAAAAAATTAAAATAAATTTATCAAGTTGTTTACAATTTAAAATGTAATAATTATGCATTTGGATATTGTCTGAAAATTAACTATTAACCATTATCATATTTTTTTGTTTTAAATTCAATAATAAATAAATAATATAAAATGGACCAAAAAAAAGATAAAAAATAAAATTTAGAGATCAAGTTTATTGGAAGGCACAAAAATTAAAAAAAAAAACCGAACGCTTATTAAGAATTAACTATTTGAATGAAGGGTACAATGTTATTATTATAACAATAATAATAATAATTTAAAAAAAAAAAAAAAAAAAAAATAGGCTCAATCTTTTAAAAGTTAAAAAATATCTTTTTTGACGTCGCCATATCAGATATGAAGTGTAAGCAATCGCTTGAATCTGTTTGAATATTTGTCAAAAAGTTTTATTTAAGTTATGGTTCTATTTAAGCTATTATTGCTTAAATCCTTATTTGATAGAGGGGCAAATTCTATGAGGTAGGTTAAAATATATAATTTAGGTCCATATTGCCAGTTTGCACGTCAACTTTTAGAAACTTACTGCTTTTAACGCAAATTTAATAGTTAAGCTGTTAGAAACTGCTACAAAAAATTAGAAACAGCTAAAAAAAAAAAATAATAACGGTTACTTTGGATAGAAAGGTAGATTAGACATTTATTTTTGAAGGTTTAAGGACTTATCAGCTTTCAATTCAAATGGGGAGGAGAATAAAGATAAGCTAAGACATAAGTGGGAAATACGAGGGCCGTTCGGAAAGTAACCTCCGATTGGCCACTGTGCAGGAAGTTGTGGGAATAGCGGCGCCATTGTTGCATTGACGAAGAGCCGCACGGCCATTTAAAGGCCGTAAGAGCGCTAGTATGGTTTTTATAACATCTTGAAATGTGCGGTGCAATTGAAACCCCCCGCCAAATGCGAAGTGCAAGCTGCATATAAGGTTATTAACGGCAAAACAATATTAGGCAGCAGCATTCATCGAAAACTTTGTGCAGTGCATGCATCAAGTCCAAGTGTTATGAGTGAAGGAGTTGTACGAGAATGGATTCGCTTTTTTTTAAAGTGGACGAAAAGACATTCATGATGAAGAGAAAAGAGGTAGGCCATCATTAGTCACCGATGAACTCGTTCAGAAAATTGATGGAAAAGTTCTTGAAAATCGACGTTTCACAATTTGGAAGCTGTCTAATGAATTTACAGATTTCTAGGACTGTGTTATACGAGGTAATGAAAGAGAGGTTAGGTTACCGGAAATTCTGTGCTCGATGGGTTGGGTGCCCATAATTCTTACCGAGCACCACAAAACTCGCACTTCGCATTTGGCTGGGTTTTTAATTGCGCACATTTCAAGACACTATAAAAACCAAATTAGCGCTCGTTCGACCTTCACTCGACCACGGCTTGATGCCTACCATCCTGCCGCGTACGTCAGCAACATTGGCGCCGCTACTCCCACTACTTCCCACACAGTGGCCAATCGGAGATTACTTTCCGAACTGCTCTTGTACCTAAACAACGCGACGCTATAAAAGTCTATAAACCATTATTACCTTGAAAAGGAAGGTGGCGTAGATTGGTTTTGAGTATAAACCTCCATTGTAGAGGGCATGTGTCAAGAAATAGCGTTGACAAACAGCTCAAGCATGTGAGTTCATATGTTTAGGCAGATGGAGACTGGAAGGTATTGAAGCACGCTATAGAAAGTTATCCATAAATATTACTTTTGATAGGAAGGTAGCTCAGAGGCGGAGTGAGTGCCCGCGCCTCTCTAGTCGGGTCTTCAGTCGGTTATAGGGAATGTTTCAAGCAATGGTGTTGAAGAAAATATATCTCAAGCAAGGAGCTAATGCATTTACTTAAAAAAGGTAGGTAAGCTTTGTTAGCTAGATAGTGATAAACGCTTGGCCCAATACACTTATTAAAGGCAACAGGGAGACGTAGCCCAGGTGAGGCTTGAAGCGCGACGTTTTTACTCCTCCTCTATTATGTGTACACCTAAGAGTCAATGCCCATTAAGGAGAAGAGATGTGGCCGCTCGCCTTCTCCACGCAACTTCCTCACCCTTCAAGTCTTTTTTAAGAAGCGTGCTTCGCCTGCGCCACGCCTCCAACTGCGCGCATTAGTCCTATAGGACTAATAGGATCATCCGCTACTTGTACCTACTTTCGATAGAATAATACAACAGATAAAGGATATATTTCAAGCAAAGATGAGGATAAAAGACGAGCCAAGTGATTTAACCAATTTTGTGAACATAAAGAGAACATTATAAAGAAATCTATCGTACAACGATCAGCCAGAAGTATTGTCATCAAATGATGACTATAAAACACTTATAGACCTCTTTGTTCAAAGCATTTCAAGCAAACTACATTTAAATGAAGGATATTATCACAGCAACCTAAAACGAGTGTAGGACAACGGACAACTTTAAGAAATTCTCACCTGGAATGAAGAACACATTATAAAAAGTTTATTGTTAACAGAAACTTTTTTTTTATAAATAACTAAATAGAAAAATCACTACTAATACAAAACGAATAAATATTAGAGCAATACGTATACACGAGTGCTCTCAGAGGGTATCAAAACCGAACTGAAATAGGTGGATACATGAACAAATTCTGCAAATGGAATCATAGTCTTGAGTTGACGTACTTAAAATTTTAATTTGAGGCATGTTAGAGCGAGAAAACAAGGCAAAACGCAATTTAACCAAAGGAAATGCTTAAAGCAACATTTACTACCAAATAAGGGCTTGTTTAAAGTAACTTTCCAAGGAAATATGACATTATAAAAGCAACAAAAGACTTGCTGAATTGCAGGAGATGTTTAAAGCAATAACAATTCTTATCGAATACATGTTTCAAGTAACTTTCCAAAAAAATAAGATATGTTAAAAGCAAGAAAATTAACAATGGAGAACATAAATAAAGTCTATCTGAATTGCAAGACATGTTTAAAGTAACACAAATTCTTATTGACGCCATGTTTCTAGTAACTTTGTAAGGAAATAAAACATGTTTAAAGCAACAAAATTAACAATGTAGAATAAAAAGTATTGCTAAATTGCAAGAAATATTTAAAGCAATAATATCTTATTGACAGCATATTTCAAGCAATCTCAAACAACTTATGAGAAGAATCCAAGAGTAATATCTCATCTCTAAAAAAATATAATTTAAAGTACCCCTGATTAAGCACAACCAATTAATAAAAAATAATGTTCAAAAGCCTCTACCGGTAGAATATAATACATTTTTTAAGTATCATATCCATCAGAATATAAATCACGATTAAAGCAACTATCAATAGAATAAGAGAAGAGGGTCGTGTATTAAGCACAACCATTTCGAGATAAAAGAAAATACATAAGCACCAACAACATGAAAAACGTTTTAAGCAAATCCTTCCGATAACAATTCATGATTTAAGCAGGAGTGGGATGAATAAAGACTCAATTTAGAAACCCCTTAACACATGATTTAAGCGTTTGCCTTACACTATCACCAACTCATATCAAATTAAAAATAATAATAATAATTCGAAACATAATTAAATCTCATTTCCTTAACATATCCATCCATAATAATTGAAATAAAAAAAAACTTATTCATGTAATAATACAATACTGTCGTAATTAGAATATTTAAAAATAATTTTTTAAGATTAAAAAAAAAATAATAATAATAAAACCGACAGATAACACATTTTTTTTAAAATTTATATTATAATTCATCCTATAATAAAAACTTAATGAATTAAAAAAAAAAAATAATACAGAGTAATTAAATAAACACAAAACCAAAATAAAATAGAATTAAAAATACTTAAGGTGAATGACAGGGAGTAATATGATCTCCACGCTTATTGATAATATTTTTTAAAAAAATGATTAATTTTTTTAACTCAACTAATGAGTGTTAAATGTTAATAAATATTATACAAGCACATTATTTCAAATGTTTTTTTGTTTTTTTAAATATTATTATAGTAATATAAATATTAATAAAATAAAAAATTATATACAAAAAAAATATTAAACATTTTGTACGGTGTCTAGCTTTACAAGTTATTAATTGTTCTAAATGTGATTTTTGCCAATAAAAATTAAAGACATATAATTAATTATTAATATATTTCGAGTTGAAAAAAAAATACTGTATTAAATTAAAAATGTTAAAATAATGAAAAATAAAGGAGCTCATTGTTGTATAATTATTGATGTAAATTTAATTTAAATAATATATTATATAAAGTCGTATGAATAATAAATATCATATGTATATATATATATATATATATATATATATATATATATATATATATATATATATATATATATATATATATATATATATATATTTATATATATATATATATATATATATATATATATATATATATATATATATATATATATATATATATATTTATATATATATATATGTATATATATATATATATATATATATATATATATATATATATATATATATATATATATATATATATAAACTAATAAGTGTGCAGTGTAACTATATTAATTTATTTAAAGGTAAACTATAGGCTAACCACATAAATAAAAAAAGAATTTAATAACTATTCAAGTAGATACAGAATTATAAAAAATATATGCCTATATATGTAATATTCTATAGCTATTGAATACCAATTTTATTAAATATATAAGTTTTTGCACCAGCAAAATTAGTAAAAAGCAAAGAAGGAATCGTTTAATAGAAGATTTAAGTAAATAATAACTAAACGAATAAATCTATATCTTAAGATGTAAAATGAGGAGGAATTATTGAAGAATTAAGGAATATACATGCTGGATTTTCAAGCTGTTAATTTATATATATTTTTATAAAATGCCGTCAAAAAATCATTAAAATTCCTTATTATTTTTTTTAAAATCGAGTTTCTTTTTTTAGGGAAAAGCATAATTATTAAATTTGATATTACAGTCTTGCATATAATAGTATTTTCTTAACATCTTTGATGCCATAGGCCATTATTTTTTAACTGGGGAAACCCTAATCATATTTTAAATATTACTGTGGTAATAAGATTCCTTGGTGGCAAAACAGTAGGCCAAATTTCAACTTCTGCGTTGAAATAACATATAAGGAGGATAATTTTCTAAATAGTGTAATTCATAAATTAATTCTTAATTGTGACATAAATGAACACATTCGCGGTGCTGCAACCCGTGAAGCAATCTGACCTTCTTTACTATGCCTCTCCAATCGTGTCTATCCTCGTCTTCTACAAGAGCGCATGCCCATCCTCCTCAGGTCGTCTGTGACATCAACATCATCTAGCCATCTGACCTATCTTTATCTGGGTCTTCCTCTTTTTCTACCTCCTCTAGGATGTCCATGGCCGTCCATAAGTCTCTTGGGGACTCTTCCCACTTCCATCCTAGCTATGTAGCATATCCAGCGGATTCTTCCCGCTTTTATTACGTTGACTAAGTCTGGTCCTTAATTTCTTGGTTCGTGCAGGTCCTCCCGCTTCCTTATTTACACACTGCTCCATGTATTTTCCTAAGGATCTTGCAGTCTCTACGTATCAACCTTTCCACGACGCTGGCAACACACACTGCCGTAGGTCTCACTACACTTTTGCACATACCAATAGTTCAGAATTACGGCTAACATTTTGGGATTGTACACTGATTGGAGAGAAAAATGGCTCCGGTTGCAGATATCCTTGCTTTAATATTCTGTAACAGTGCTGTTACCTGAGACTTCAGCCCCTAGGTATTTAAAACAGCAAACTTGTTCAAAATAATCACCTCCTATGTGTACTTCCACTTCCCAAACCGGGTTCCTCATTGATAAAAGCTTATATTTGGTTTTCCCGGAGTTGATCTCCAGTTCCATTTCCTTGGCTCCATTTCACATTGTCAAGATCACATTGTCGCCGGGCTACTATATCGATGTCGTTCGCAAAGGCCAATCATTAAGTCATCCTTTTAAAGATATTTCCTGCTGGGTTTTGCTCAAAGAGCCTCTTCCCTTTCTTCAGGGCTAGATTAAAAAAAGAGTTTTAGAGAATACATCTCCTTGACGAAACCCATGCTTGATAATAAATTTCCGTGAAAGTTCTCCGTCTGCATTAACAATACTCTTAAAGTTGTGAAGAGTCATCTTCACAAATCTAGTAAACTTAGCGGGAACTCTAAAGCTTTTCAGTGTAACCACTAGAGATTGTCTTTTAACAGAATCGTAGACCTGTCTGAAGTTTATGAATAGCCGGTGAAGGACAATGTAATATTCATAGCACTTCTCCAAGACCTGATAGCAAAGATCTGGTCATTTGTAGATCTTCTAACTCTGAACCCACATTGACATTCTCCAACAATCCTCTCTGCAAATGGGCATTAAAATGCCCATTAAATGCCATTAATGCCTGTATGGCCATTAAAATCTCTGAGAAAACCTTATACAAAACACAGGGCAACGTGATACCTCGGTGGTTGTCGCAATCAGCTGTATCTCCTTGTATTATGGATCGGGCATATGATACCAACCAACCAATCATTTGACATAATCTCTTGTTGCCATATATCCAGCACCAATCCTACTATCCTATTTATCAGTTTCTCTCCACCGTGTATCCATAGCTCTGCTGGGATATTATCTAATTCTTCTTAAGCTATAGCCTCTCTCACTTCAGCCTCCGTAAGCGGGGCCAATATCTCATCTGTTGCGTTTTCCTCTTCAAGGTTGTCTGCCTCTTCTGCTTAATCTGCTTGCATTCCGACAATTGGAAGTGTTGTGTCTATATTTCTATAATATCCTTTCTATCTTCTATCAACTCTCCTATATTCCTGCTGAAAACTGCTCTTGGTTGAAAGCCAGACCGTTGTTTATGAATCTCCCAGTAGAAAGCTCTCATGTGTACTCCATCTCTTGACTCCTCCCTTTTCAGTAGTTTTTCTCTGCATATTTAACTCGCTTGTCTTGTTTTCAGAATATATTCCTCCCTTCTTCCTCTTGTATCTCTTTGGAACATTACTTCTCTAGCTGAATTCCTTTGGCGTACTGCCTTCTCACACTCTTGATTATACCATTCTTCAATTCTTTTCTTTTTTGCCAATTTCTGAATCTGTTGCCTCCTTGACACTCCCTTTTCAGAGACGCCCACTTTTCCACTGGCATGCTGCCATTCCTCATACTTTCCTCTACTATTTCTCTGATATTTTCCTGGTATTTTGCTCTTGATTATAGTTTCCACTTAAATATGAGAATAAAGTTCTACTCCATAATAGGAGAAATGAAAAACAACTCTAACATAAAAGACAACAATGGTTTCCTAAATAACTACAATAAAAACTCTCCCAATACAAGAAGTGTTAACTTCTGCACTGGATTAGGATTCAGTTGACAAATAAATGTTTTTAAATTACCAATATTTAACATGTTATGTTTATATCACTGATTGTTGTTGATATCAGTTGTTCATAACCTTAAAGATGGAAATAAATTATTGTTTCAAAATGTCGGTAAACCACAACTTTAATTTTTGACATTTGTCAAAAACATGTCGGCTATGGCACATGAACTCGAAAAGCGTTACTAAAAGTAACGCTTAGAAACTTAGAAAAGTGTTACAGGAGGTGTGCAATCCAGTCTCCAGCTGTAGGGCATTCCCCTACCGCGCTTCGTAGGGCCGAAGAAAGTCGAAAAGAGTTCCACTGTTACCAGGAAAATAGATTGTTGCAGGAGGTAGTTCGTAGTTGCAGTCTAGGCTCGAAAAGTGTTACCAAAAAACGACACCAAAAAACGTTACATGAAAATGTCTCACTGTCTTGCTGAGTCGTATGCAAGCAATTTTTACTTTAGAATGGATCCTAGCTCAATATCGATATATAAATAATAATCAAACATCCTAGCCTTCTAGACTGTTGATATAATCCTACATAGTTTCAATCAAGTAATATCTACACTAAAGATTGATTCCAGTATAGGGAGCCAACCGTACGGTTTAACAGCAACTAAAACACAGTAAAATTCAAAATTCAACAACAATGACTGCATTGACAACAGAATGAGGTTAGAATAGATTACAAGATTTAATGTGAAGAAGACAAGATAATAAATGTATTTTTTTTTTTAAATAAATAAATAAATAAAAACAACTTTTTATAAAACATGCACTAAAAAAGATAAAATGTACCTTTTACCAGTCAAAGTACTACTAAGAGCGATCATAGTATATGCGTAAAGAACAGTTTTTCTATGTTGTTGATAGCGTCCCACGCTTTTATCTTTAGTGACAGGGGTGTGTATATATGGGTAGGTGTGTACTGGGATCGCTCGTAGTACTATGGCTGATAATTATTTTTTCTTACTTAGTGCATGTTATATAAAAAGCGTGTTTGTATTTTTATTTTTTTTAAATAAATATATTTTTAGTTTTATTTATCCTTTCCTAAACATTTCGTATAAACATACCTTTACAAATGAACTCATTTCTATGATCTTTTGTATCAATATTCTATGCCTATGCAGTCCCTTGTTTCTTTATTTTTTTTCTCATAACGCTGTTTTCCATATTTCTTATTCTTCTTCCTCGTGTTTCTCTCAAATCTTATTTCCCACCCTTCGTTCTTTTGCCAATCATTTTTTAACAATTTCCCCCAAAAACCTTTTTCTATCTATTCAAGGCGCTGCGTACTTTTCAACCAACAATTTTTTTATTTTTACCAATTCAACCTTTCTTCCATGACCATTTAATTCTACCATAGTTTCAATCGAGTAACATCAACACGAAAGATTGATTCCAACATTGGGAGCGAACCGTACGGTTTAACAGCAACTAAAACGCAGTAAAATTCAGAATTCAACAACGGCGATCGCATTGACAACTGAATGAGGTTAAATATGTATGCCCATGAAACATTTGTACTAAATCTAATTTATCCTACACTATAACAAAGTATTTTAATTTTTCCCGTCTTTAAACTGAATTTAGACAAGACTTCATTCTTTTTTCACAATGCTATATTTCTTGCTAGAATAACATTTTCCAATCCAATTCTTAAAATAATATTTCCCTTCAATAATTATCTATCAATATATTGCTTACTTCCTTCTATTTTTTATTATATTTTATGTGTTTTATATATTTTACAAGATCTTTAAAGATAATCCAAAAGTAAGGACTTTCATTAAAAGACAAGTCTCTTTTAAAGAAACAACTGAGTTATTATCGGTATTAGGTTTCTCTTTGTACAGAAACCTAAAAACTGTTATTTTTTTTTTAACTTCATCCCTGAAAACTGAAATTTTGAGAAAAAAAGAAAAAGAGAGGTAAACTAAGAAACAGAGAGGTAAACTAAGAAACAGAGTGGTAAACTAAGAAACAGAGAGGTAAACTAAGAAACAGAGAGGTAAACTAAGAAACAGAGAGGTAAACTAAGAAACAGAGTGGTAAACTAAGAAACAGAGAGGTAAACTAAGAAACAGAGAGGTAAACTAAGAAACAGAGTGGTAAACTAAGAAACAGAATGGTAAACTAAGATAAAGATCGTAAGTTAAAATGGGCAACAATGTCTGACGTACCCGACCGAGACGGACCCGACACTAGACCAAAAATTTTCCCGGATATAAGAAACGAATTTCTACCTAGGAATATTTGAAAAAAATTTAGAGACAAAAAATCATTTAACCAACCCTATTTCTTCAAAATATGGGTGTTCACTAACGTAACTGATAAACAGGCAAGTTTCCCGAAACGCATTTATGTTATAGAAATTTTGATATTTGAGGACATACAATGCTTTTGTATTTTGGGTTGAGCTTAGAAGCATATAAATATTATAGTAACAAAACAACACCTAACTTATATAACTACGAATGGACAAATACTACTGAATATACCAAAATAATAATAATAATAATCAAATAAATAATACAAATAATAAAAATATTGTGATTTAAAATCATTAATAGTTATTTATATAAAATATGATTCTTATGACGCTTATTGTTCAAATGTTGACGTAATTTTTTTAGAATTAAAAATTTAAAAAATAATTTTTTTTAAAAATGTCAAAGCTTTGTCATATTGTTCTAATAGATATAATATATTATGTACTAATTTTTCTTTATTTCTGATATTACACTTGGGAAAATAAAATATATATTCTCGTGATTTTATATAATTATAATATAGTATGTAGGGATTAATTAAAACAACTATTACTTTAAGTTTGTTTTTTTCGACAATTTTTGGCAAATTTTTTTCTTCATATTTATTAATCCTTTTGAAAATCAGAGACTTGCTAACAAGAGTAAACTCAGTTTTACATATGTATGTAATTTACATACGTAATTTTAAATACAACTTTATTTACTGCCTCATATACGTAGTGTATATTATAAAGAGATATTATTGTAATAATTTAAAAGATTTATTCGTTTTAAGACCCTCTGAGTCCAAAAAAAGTTATTTTTTTAATAACATGTCAGTGTGTCGTTTGTGTAGACACGTGGAGCATGCTAAACCGATTTTGTTGAAATTCGACATTCGTGTTCAGAAAAATCATTCCCCGAAGCAAAATTTCCCCTTAAAAACTTTGAAAATCGTGTAAAGAATTAGTTAAACAATTCTTAAATGTAGCACATAAATATAACTGTACACATTGACAGCTTGGACAATGCGCTAGAAAATTCAGATTAGAGATCTTGTGTTCATGCGTAGCAAACTTTAGGAAACTGATAGGGATGTACTGTACAATGTATTGTATGTTCATTCACATACATATATGTAATTACAATTACATATCACGTTTATGCTGTACATATAATTTATCCATACATAATTTTAATATAAATACAGTACCTATACCTAGAATATTTGTTTTTACGTTATTTTTAAACACCTCACTAGCCCGGAAATCCCGCTAATCCTGACGCCCTGTGCCTGAATTCGTCCGGATTAACGAGGTCATACTGCAATTGTTTTAATTAAGCCCTATAGACTTCGAAAAAAGCGAATTACTGGAAAAGATTATTTGTTCGAAACGTTAATATATATATATATATATATATATATATATATATATATATATATATATATATATATATATATATATATATATATATGTATATATATATATATATATATATATATATATATATATATATATATATATATATATATATATATATATATATATATATATATATATAATATTAAACAATTTGTGAGGGACACCAAGGGATGTGCCACGCAAGCGTGACCCATAGGAACTGTTCCAACATCAGACATTGCGTCATTAAGATGTTGGCTCGGTATTACGCCATGTCGTCGGGCCCCTGATGAGTCGGACGCGACGAAACGATGCAGGACATGGCGTAACATGGCCGAGCCAACATCTTAATGACGCAATGTCTGATGTTGGAACAGTTTCTATGGGTCACGCTTGCGTGGCACATCCCTTGGTGTCCCTCAAAAATTGTGTAGCCTATTGCAGTGTGCAAAAAACACGGTATTACATTGCTGATATATGTTTGTGTATTTATAGTTATGTATTTTTTGTTTTAAAGAACAATTAAACTAAATTGCTTTATTTAATTTTCTAAAAATATTATTTATTAATTTTAATCGCTTTTTTGTTCTTCATTATTATTTTATTTATATATTAAATTTGTTTAAAGTCATCAATGGCTAAAGCCACAAGTAAGGCACTTTAATACATAAAATAACACACCATATTAATGGCTACCAAAAGTAAACAAAAGTTTTAAGTTCGTAATATCATTATCTAATTTTACTTAGGCATACTCTATAAGATTAATAAGAATAATTACAAGATAAGAAGAACTTTTTATATACTACGTTTTTAAATTTTCTATTGACTAAATAAAAAAATCTATATGAAACTTGTCAAAATGAAGATTGTAAATATGGGACATGTCAAAACAAATAAAAAAACTTGCGGATTTTTTCCGAACTAACTTTCCATACAGCAAAATTTGCTGTGAAAACGAAATTAATTCTGCTGAAAGATGACTATAAGTATTAAAGTAATGCATTGTCATCGTGTTCGGAGCTATTCTGAAAGTTTCAAATGTCTAGCTACTCGGGATGTTAGTTAAAATTCGATTGCAAGATTTGTACTGGAGAAACAAACAAACAAACAAGAAAGCAAGCTAATAAAAACGTAGTAAAAAAATGAAATGTGTTGTTTTTTTTATAATCAATCCTATATGTTATTCCTTGAATTTTTAAAAAACAAATATATACCTTTATACTTAATATAAGACATACTGTATACTTTGTAAATGTAAACAAACTTTTTTTTATTTTAAATGATTTTTACTTTTTTTTATTCAATACATTTTACTCTCCAAATATTATTGTTATAGATGTTAAATAATTGTGTATTTTACTTATTAAAAAAAAAAAACTATATAATGTATTATTAAATAAAAAAAAAAAAAAAAAAAAAAATGAATGAATATTGAACTTTATTTGAATAAAGTTTTATAATAAAAATAAATGTTTGACGTTGATAACTGTGGTTTTTTATTTTTTTTTAAAAAAACCTTTTTTGAGATTAAACTTTTTCGATTTCAAAGTCGATCACTGCGGAGAAACCAGCTGACATTTATATAAGAGTAGTAGTAAGGCCCTAGTACTAGGTAGTGCAAGACAGGTAGGACGAACCATTTGTTCAAACCTTGCATTTAGGCACATTTTGCTATCCCCATGGCAAGAGAGTTGCAGCCACTTCACACATCATACCTCTGTACATTGTACCGCCGAAGTATGATGTGTCATTAGTGAGCCATATAAATCAGATTATCACGACGAGGGATCGAACCCACGACCTCGTACAGCCCTTGACTCTTGTAAATTCCATCAAAATTAGATGAGTTCTGTGTTAATAAAAAAAGCTTTGTGTGTAAGTGGAAGATAAACTAATGGGCTCATAATGTTGAGACTTAGATATGGGACCAACTATGGACTACAGTCTGTTCCAAATGAGTCTTAGTGCTTTGACAGAGCGGGAAAGCCGATTAAATGGGGTGGGGAGCCAATTAGATCCCATTTAGACGACATGTAGCACAGATTGTAACTATGGACTACCACCCGAATTTCATTGAAATTGGACAACAAATTTTTAAGACATGTTGGTTGTTGGTACGCAAAAATTGAACGACAGACAGACACGGAACCAAACATTTTACCTGATGTCTGAAAAGGATTTATATGTTGGAATTGTTGAAATCGGAGACATAAAAAATGTTTGTTCTTCAGAACATTCACTTACCTTCCGTTACCTTTAGTAGGCTCGGAAGCAATACATTTATTACACGAAAGGTATAATAAAATAATGGTTGGTTGAAATTAATATGCGATATTGTTAATAAGCTAAATATTATGTACATATAATCTAAATTTCATTAAAATCGGACGAGTCGTTCAATTTAGCGTCGGGGATTCACAAAAATGTAGCCCAAAAAAATGTGTATGTGTGTGTTATTTGTGACCTACAAATAAAAAATAAAAAATTCTCTAATGTCAGAAACGCATTTCTGTCAAGGAAGTTGTAAATTTGGAGACAAATAAAGTCATTTTTCATAATGATCTCAATACAAAATTACAACTAAAATTAGTAATTATTTCGAAAAACATAAAGTAATTTTCCATCATATGTTTTATAAACTAACAGGTAAACAAAACAAAATTGGAATAGTTACTTACATTTGCAGGAAATTTGAAGTTGCTGATCGATTCAGGGGTGAGTGAAATGAAGAACTTCGTAGAACAGCCAAATTCTCCTGTTAAATTCATAAGCGAATCCAAACTTTGTGCCCGAGAACTGGTCCCTGGTCCTGGAATTTTAAATAACGATCAACATTTTTAGCGTTATCATTATGGTAGGGGACATGCAAGTTGAAAATAGTCAGGCGGAAGAATGAAGGAACACGTATTTCTACTAAAGTCAGTGACTAACTTGACTACAGTATTTTAATAGACCCCGAATTTTATCTTCATAAAACTTGACATTTAGGATAATTTTTGTATTTACATAAACACTTGCCAGCGGGAGTCTTAAACTGATTGTCAAACAGAGGTAGCTTCCCACTGATTGTCAAACAGGGAAGATTCCCACTGGATTGTCAAACCAGGGACATTCTCACTGGATTGTCAAACAGGGGTAGATACTAGATTCTCACTGATTGTCAAACAGGGGTAGCTTCCCATTTATTTTCAAACAGGGGAGATTCTCACTGATTGCCAAACGGAAGATTTCCACTGGATTGTCAAACAGGGGAGATTCTCACTGATTGCCAAACGGAAGATTTCCACTGGATTGTCAAACAGGGGAGATTCTCACTGATTGCCAAACGGAAGATTTCCACTGGATTGTCAAACAGGGGAGATTCTCACTGATTGCCAAACGGAAGATTTCCACTGGATTGTCAAACAGGGGAGATTCTCACTGGCTTGTCAAGCAGGGGAGATTCCCACTGATTTTCAAACAGGGGAGATTCTCACTGGATTGTCAAACAGGGGAGATTCCCACTGGATTTTCAAACAGGGGAGATTCGAGTAAATTAATTTTAAATTTCATATATAATCCACGTTTATTTGGTATATTGAAAATGGTTACTTTCGTCAACTGATAACTGTTTACATGACTGTATAGAGTTGGTAATTTCATTGGTTTCGACTCAGCAGTTCATGACTGACAGGTTACCCATAGGACCCTTTAACCGGACGTACATAGAATACCTTTACCTTCTTAATACTAATTTAGACAAATGAATGTAAACTCTCCTTGAAAATTAAAGGGAAATTAAACAGCATTGAAAATTAAAGGGAAATTAAACAGCATTGAAAATTAAAGGGAAATTAAACAGCATTGAAAATTAAAGGGAAATTAAACAGCATTGAAAATTAAAGGGAAATTAAACAGCATTAAAAATTAAAGGGAAATTAAACAGCATTGAAAATTAAAGGGAAATTAAACAGCATTGAAAATTAAAGGGAAATTAAACAGCATTGAAAATTAAAAGAAAATTAAACAGCATTGAAAATTAAAGGGACATTAAACAACATTGAAAATTAAAGGGAAATTAAACAGCATTGAAAATTAAAGGGAAATTAAACAGCATTGAAAATTAAAGAGGACAGCAACAAAATACGGTGATTATTTAAATTATATTTTATTTAGATTATTTTACATATAGCAGAATTATTTAAACAATGTATTTTAACACAGTAAAATGAACTTATTAAGACAAAGAAAAATTACGCTAATTTTAAACTGAATTTTAAAATAGCATTGTTTATAAACCACTTATTTATAAAATGAACAAGTAATGAAATAGTTAAATTTATAATAGTAAAAATAAACGTATAATTTACATTTTCCATCTGGTAAATGCTAATTAAAATTATTATAGGTAATTTTTGTTTGTGCTTCTTTTCTACGGTTCCACTTGTTTAACTTAATTAAAATTCATATATATATATATATATATATATATATATATATATATATATATATATATAAATATATATAAATATATATATATATATATATATATATATATATATATATATATATATATATATATATATATATATATTCAACATGTTTAGATTACAATTAATTCAGCAATAATTCATAATAATCTTATTACTAAAACTGAAAATATTAATAATAAACGAAGTCGGGGTTGTACGGGTACAGGGAGTTGCTTTAGTGGTAAGTAGTTCAGGACTCTAGTTACGTCACGGATTTCAAGGATCTGGCCTCGCTCCCCGCATTTAGGCATCCTCTATACTCTATACGTAATCATTGCTCTACCATGCGTCGAAATTTGAAACTAGAAGCTAAAGAGTTATATATCACGAAAAATTCTTGGGTTGGAGTCGGAAGGTTACAATTAAACAAAACAACAAGAGCAGGTTACGTTGTTATACAACGTATCGTATTAAGGATACATAAATAAATAATGATGTGTTGTATATTTCTTTATATAGCCATATTGTAAATATGGCTATGTATAAAATAACAAAAACAAATGAAGAAATAAATAAAATGTGTTATAAAATCAACCACTGTAGAAGTTTCAGTATTTTAATGATAAGCTACTAGATTTATATAAGATAATAAAAATGAATACAATGCAATTCAAGATAAAACAGTCTTATTTATTGAATTTTCACGTGATTTTGTCATAAAAAAAAAGTATATTTAGAAATAATAAGTAATATTTTTGGGAAAGTTAAACTCGGACCATAAATAGACTTTAAATAGAGACACCACTTCCCGCCATTTTATTTACGTTCATGTAAAGTTGACGAGGGCGCTATCTCTGTGCCAAGATGTCTAAGCTAATGCGAAATTTAAGGCTGTAGTTTCCTCGTTCTCTACTAGATGTCTCTGACATCGTTTATCAAACCATTCCACCCCCTAATCCTGTTATTTTTACTATAAGTACTTTAAAATACAGCTTTAAAAGGGTTTGGATTTTGTAGCCATAACTGTTAAATGTTTATATACTCTAATTAATTGATTCAGTATGGTAAAATTGATTATTTATTTATCAAGCAATAAAATAATAGTCCAGGAGATAGCGTGCAAAAAAGTGTCTGACTAACATCAAGCTAGAATTTTGTATACAAGTAGTAAAAAGTAGCACCTTTTAAGAATATGTGTTTGGCTAGATTCGTCTTCGGGACATAGCTTGGCAATAGGTATTTTAAAAAAACAAAATGGTGGAGAGCGGGCATGTCCCGCCAATTATGGTGGACAGTATGATTTTCATGATCCAGAGTACAGAATTAGTTAGTAGACCAAAAATCAAGTCGATATTATTTTCACACTTGATAGGTAAGTTATTCAAATATTACTAAAATTCAACATGGTCACCTGTCAAGGGATACACTAACATCAACGGTCTACTAACTAATTCTGTACTCAGGATCATGAAAATCACATTGTCCACCATAATTGGTGAGACATGGCCGCTCTCCACCGGTTTGTTTTTTTCAAACGCCTATTGCCAAGCTATGTCCCACAGACGAACTTAGCCGACCAGATATTCTTAAAGGGCCCCAAAAGATTGACTTGTATACAAAATTCTAGCTTGATGTTAGTCAGACACTTTTTTGCACGCTATCTCCTAGACTATAATAAACATTTAATGATACAAAAAATTAAAACAGTTATAGCTACAATATAATATAAAAAAAAATCAAACAACATAACATTTAGTATTTTTCATAATTTATTGTCAATATAACTTTATATACTTTTGTATATACCTTTTCATATACTTTTGTGTAGTACAAAAATATTACTTTTTATAATGGTTTTGACAACTTGGTCGTAAGAAAATATTTATTACTAATATTAAATATATTTTACATTTATTTTTTCTACATTTAAAATTTTTACACTATTATTATTATTTTTATTTATTTTCATTTCCATTATTGTACTAAAAGGGAAATAAATGATATAACAAATATCAATACATACACACATAGTCCAGGAGATAGCGTGTTAAAAAGTGTCTGACTAATATCAAGCTAGAATTTTGTATATAAGTAAATCTGTTGGTGCCTTTTAAGAATATGTGGTCGGCTAAGTTCGTCTGCGGGAGATAGCTTGGTAACAAGCATTTGAAAAAAAACAAAGCGGTGGAGAACTAATAGGGTAGTTAGTCAAATATTACTCCAAATCAAAGAGGTCACCTATTAAGTGGCAAACTACCGGTGGCAACAAACCGGTGGAGAGCAGCCATGTCCAGCCCTTTTTAGTGGACAATGTGATTTTCATGATCCTGAGTATGAACTTAGTTAGTTGACCAAAAATCAAGTTGATGGTAGTCTGTCACTTAATAGGTGACCTCTTTGATTTGGAGTAATATTTGACTAATTAGCCCATTAAGTGACGAACTATCATTAACTTGATTTTTGGTCTACTAACTAATTTTGTACTCAGGATCATGAAAATCACAATGTCCACCAAAAAGGGAAGGGACATGGCCGCTCTCCACCGGTTTGTTATTTTTAAATGCCTATTGCCAAGCTATGTCCCGCAGACAAACTTAGCCTACCACATATTCTTAAAAGGCACCAAAAGATTAACTTATCCACAAAATTCTAGCTTGATGTCACCCACTTTTTTGCATGCTATATCGTGGACTAACAGCATTTTCTGACCATGATTGTAAAAGTAAATTTAAAAGCTAACTAGAAGAATGCAAACAAAAACACTGGTCAATTAACTCTACCTAAATAAAAATATTATACATGTCTGTCATTTCCAACATCCTCCCTAATAAAAATTTTCAGATATATAATAATTTTTTATCTCTGTACTATCAGATACCAAAATAACAAAAAGAGTATAATAACAAAAGCAAATAAACAGGTCAAGTGTGTGCTGGTCAGCACACAGCGAGGGTCCGTAGGCCACACTGTATAGTTTAAGTAGTACCCTATTGATGGTGTTTTTTAAAATGCTAAAAAGCTTACTTTGAACTATCCTATGGGTCTGATATTCTCAAAACACATAAACAAACTTCCGATAAAGTATTTTTTTGCCACTGAACCGGACTACAACCATATAAATACATCGAAAAGACCATACTTATAAAAATGCGTATTTTGTCAATAAAAAATAAAATAATATTTTTTTCGAAATTTCCAAAAAGTGGTATCTTTACTTTTGGTCGAAGAATGTTCAGGAATTTTTGCACTTCACATAAGCGAGATAGAGGGGGGGGGGGGGGGGGGACACGTTTCACACCCGCTTCAAACTCGCCTACGCTCGCCCTATCAAAGTTAAGAATTATATGTTTTTGTAATCAGCTCGACGTACCCTTTCGTATGATACCCCTCACGGTGTCGAAAAAAAATGTAAAATTTTTAACCCTTAAGTTTTTTTACCCTAATTTTTTTGAAATTTTTTTTTTTTTTTTAAGTCGCTATATTTTTAAAATATGTGGGTCGGTACAAGACACATACATGCCAAATTTCAAAGTGATCGGATGAAAGGTGTAGCCGTGAGAGCATGCGACAGGACGGACGGACAGACACACGCAGGAAAATATAAGGGTCCTTTGTTTTGCCTACGGACCCTAAAAATAACAATAACAATAATTTATAGTAGCCAATATTTTCAATTTTTTTCACTTATTCAGCTCTGGGTAGAGCTCTCTCATCTAAGACTGACATCTATTAGGTACCCTGAAAACTCTTCCTAACCCTGAAACATATAGCTCAGTCAATAAAGGCCAAAAACAGGCTGTACCCGCAACTAATTAGGGGAAATCTGGATTTTTTCCTAATGATAGACCATGATAAGAGGTAGTTTCTCTCAAAAGTCCCCACTTCTCCCCCTTGTGCTCCCCCCCCCCCCCTACCCCCTCTTAAAGTTCAAAATTTACTTATTTTTCACTTTTTACACAAAACTGTTTATTTTTTTTGAAGAGAAGGGTTATTAACAAAAATATTTCTCACATAATTCTGCACAAAAAAGGTCCTATGCATGTTTGAAGTGAGACATAACGTTTTCGAGATATTGTTGATAAAAATTCCAGTTTTTTATTTTTTCGAACCAAGATGTGCCCATGTGCAAGATAAAATAATAGGCACAGAAGGTTGAAATTTATATAGGATCAACAATAGGCTAAGTATGGCCTACCATCCAAATTTTATTAAAATCAGAAGTGTTGTTTTTAACATATCTAGATTCGCAAATATAAAAAATATTATTTTTAATCAATAATATCTCGAAAACGGTATGTCTCACTTCAAACATGCATAGGACCTTTTTTGTGCAGAATTATGTGAGAAATATTTTTGTTAATAACACTTCTCTTCAAAAAATAAACAGTTTTGCGTAAAAAGTGAAAAATAAGTAAATTTTGAACTTTAAGATGGGGTAGGGGGGGGGGGAGCACAAGGGGGAGAAGTGGGGACTTTTGAGTGAATGTACTCTTATCATGGTCTATCATCAGGAAAAAATCCAGATTTCCTCTAATTAGTTGCAGGTAAAAACCTTTATTAACTGGGCTAATATTATTCTTTCTTCCTTTTATCATCCTCCCCCTTTTCTTCTATCTTTCCCCCATCAACATCCTTTATTGTATTACTCTTTTATTTTTCAATAGCATGTGGTTCTATGTCTTTAAGTTCTTTTTGTAGTTCTCTGCATTTAATCTCTTCTCTGTCTTTTACTTTGTGTAGCTTGAAGTAAATTGCATCAACATGTTTTCTAATAATATTTCGCTCTTTATAATACATTGATTCTTCCATACCTTGTTATACCTTTTCTCTAATTTTCAAACCCTACCTTCTTATTTAATTGTTCTGTCACAGTCGTCCCTTTGTGCAAAATGCACTTAATAATTCATACACATTTTTCTATTGCGAGTCTTTATTAGCAACTGACATATAAAACACTAATCAATCAACTATGGGTGCGTTCGGAAACACTAACCGGTCAACCTCTCGGACGACCGGCGGTTTGTTGTGGTTAGTGTCATGGCGGCATGAAATCATTTTTGTTTCCGAACGGGCAGCGGTCGACCGAAAAGGATATAAACAAAGAGAGGTTACAAATATAAATTCGTTTTTCTTTGGTGTGAGATAGAAGTGAAGCTGTGACGATTCCTCAAGTGAATAAACTATTGCAGCGGCACCCCTTTAGATTAAATCTGTATATAGCAATCATCCCTTTCCTTTTTCCTTCTACTAAATTCTCAGATTACACGACGTTCAGCAGCATCTTCCACCTGAAACCTTGAACTTCACTGTTTACATCGATAATATCAACTCTTCTGTGTACAAATGATACATTTATAATCTCTTAAATGTATAAAATATGCAAACGGACAGTTTAACAAATGTATATAATCTCTCATGAATGAATCAAGCAAAATTGTGCCACCAAGCGATCCTCGACCGCACAGTCTCCTTCAACTCAGGCAGGGGTTCTATTTTAGATTGTCTAATAAAATAACAACTATATCGGTATCCGTAAAATGTTGAAAACTAGGATTGGTAACAAAGTAAATAATTATTAGGACAAAAGTAGGTCTATAATGACCTGTGGTACAAAGGAATATCACACTTTTCATCTTTCAGTTTTGATATATTGTTATTATTATTCAAAAAAATTACCCACCAAATTCATTTTAATTTTAAGATAAAAAAGGTGAATAACAAAGTAAAAGAATGCCGAAAAAGGTCCATGTTTCACAAAAACTAAATATTAATAAAGAATTTTAAAAATTAGCAAAAAAAGACGACAATGTATTCAATGTTTAATAAAAACGTATTCAAATGTTTACAAAATAACAATGACATTTCGCTAAAAAGGTAACATGATGGTTACTAACCGGACTCACCGTATTTCGATTTCGGTCGAAGCGGTCGACCGCTAAAACAACCGGAGCTTTACGAACGCGGTCGGTTGTTTAGGTTGGTGTTTCCGGACACACCGGTTACTTCTCGGTCGACCTGGTTAGTGTTTCCGAACGCACCCTATGTCTAAAAAAAAATATAAAACATAAATTCTTCTCCATAAGTGACGACTGGTCTCTATTTAACGTTTTTGTAAATTAGAAACTTGGTCTTCTTCCTTGATGCTACATCAGTCTCAAGCAGTAGTGTAAACAGAAAATATTTTCGGGGGGGGGGGGGGGGGGGGATCAAACTTGAATGACTATATGCAGGTTTAGCAAACCCCACATTTATTAATGCACCACCTGGATAAGGATGTTTTGAGTATTTCTTTTTATAAATAAGATTGATTTATATACTACCATTCAAATTCTAATGCTAAGCAGGATTATCTAGACATACATTTTATTATCTTTTATAATTAAATGATAAAACAGGGCATAGCAATATAATAATACAAACATTTTTGAAAGAAACTCTATCTTAAACTAAACAAAGCGCCGCAAGTAATGGCATTCTAATTATTATCGATTAGTAATCTAATTGCAGATCTTATGGCAAATAATTGTAATTTCTCCTCCCTTTCAACACTAATTTCAATGTATAGCCTTATATTCATGAAGAAAATTGAATAAAACCTAATAAATTGCCATACTTATAAAAATTATCTCGATGAAAAACATAAGGCTATCATACCCCCATGTACTAGGTTCTAAATTACATGTTGTGATCAATACAAAACCATGTCACTTAAGTAAAAAAAAACATAGTCCCCACTGCAAAGAAACGTGTATATTTTAGTATTAGAAATTTTTTATCAAAAAGAGAATTTCTCAATTGGAATACTCTAAGAAACTAAATACTTATTTCAAAACAGAATGAAATGTTGGTTTGGTAAATAAAGGGGAAATTTAAAACCGCCAAAGAGAAGCTGATAAGGATCTAAGTTGACAGTATTAGGTCGAGAGAAAGTGCCAACATTACTTGGCGGGACAGAAAGTTGATTTCACAACTTTTTTGGGCCACGGACTTGGCAGGGTGTTTTTTTTTTTTTTACCTCACAAGTGGTTTTTGGTTACATTAAGTATTACAATGCAACATGAAAAAGTTTAGTCCGAATATGGCTAACCGATTTATTGATTATGCCTCTGGTTTTTCCACTTAATAACGACGAATGCTAGTCCGTCCAGAGTCGACCAGCCAATTCTATGCCATTGTCAAGCAGCAACCCCACATGGTGTTCTACACATAGTCCTAGATGAAAACAAAAATTTGGTAATGGAATCCACTTAACTTGCTTATCCTATCTTTTCACCGTTCAGGCCAGTCTAATGTGCACATCAAATTTCAATTCAATTAATTCCATCGGCAAAATCCAAGTTAGCTCAGACCGGTCTGTGAAGTAAGCACCCTCATTCAATTCAATTTTAATTAGCATCAGCATACACCCAGGCCCAGCTGGCAATTAGGCAGATTTAGTTTAGGCATCCTAGTTCAATTATCAATTAATCAACGCATTAAATTCCATCGGGGAAAAAAACCAGGCCCAGCCGGCCATTGGGTCGGTCTAAGCTACGCTTCCTAATTCAATTTAATGCATTATTTCCATCCAAAACAATCCTGGCCAAGCCGGCAATTTGTCCAATTTAGTTTAGACACAAGCATCTAAAATCAATTCAACACATTTCATTCTATAGGCAAAAAAATGGGCAAGCCGGGCGCTATTATAAGCATCCAAAATCAATTCAATGCATTTATTTACACAGGCTAAAATCCAGGCCGAGCCGGCAATTAGGCCGATTTAGTTTAGGCTTAGGCATCCAAAACCAATTCAACGCATTTAATTCTATAGGCATAGGCATAAAATCGGGCAAGCCGGCAAGCGGTCTAAGTGCACGCATCCTAATTCAAGGCTGACAAAGAGGCTGTTTTAGTTTTGTATGCATCCTAATTCAATTTAATGCGTTTTATCTGCAAAATTCCGGGCCTAGCCGGCAATCAGGCCGGTTAATTGTTTATAATTCAATCGGAAAAAATCCAGGCCCAGATGGCAATCTCATTCGGGAAATATTTGGTCCCAGCCGGCAATTGGGCTGATTTAGTTTATAAGCAGTCTAATTTAAATTCAATGCACGTATTTAATCCCTTTTCCAAATTCTGGGCTGAACCTTGCCAATCTAGTATAAGTACCCTAATTCAATTTAATGTATTTATTAATTTCATAGGCAAATATTTACTGAAAATGCTAATGCATGAGTTAGGACTGTGTTTGTTGTCTTAAATATGTAGCGGGTCCAAGTAGAATAGTTATGTATTAGTAAGTTATATGTAATTATTTGGGGGGAGTCATGGCTCTTTGGGAAAACGCTGAATTGCTAAGCATTTTTAAATCTTTACAAACACGTATCTTAAGTAAAAACATTGAAACAAGGATGTAGAAATAATCACAATAATTAAGGCAGAAGACGACCAAGAACATAATACAACACTTCGACAAACTTTTGTTCATAATGAAACAGCAAGAGAACGTAAATTAGTACAAAAACACAAATAAATTCTTAAATTCAAGAAAGGAAGAAAGTTCGTTAAGCCGGGTCCACACTATATAACAAAACACGATGTAACACGTTATATAACTTCCTACAACAAAATTATATAACATGTTACATGTTATATGGTGATTTGTTATATAGTGTGGGCCCGGCTTTAAAGTTAGAAACACCCTCGATACAAATCAACGATTTTTGTTCTTCCCGTTTCTCTTGATCTTCCAGACAGAACTTCTTTGAATTTGCATTAGTGGTACATCCTCTGTGCCAGGATTTAAAGTTTTGGCTAAATCGGATTGTACGTGCCCTGGAAATTTCTTCGAGTTGGACCTCTACCTGGTTTATACACAGGAGGGTTGTTTTTCTTCAGAAAATGAGCGGAGCACCGCGAAGCGGTGCGGAGCGGCTTTAGAAAATTCAAGGGTACACAAAATTAAGGTTTTTAATTTAATATGCGGGATTTTATCACCTAACCTCAAAGTTTGGGCACGTACAATCCGATTTTACCGTATACTTTTATAATAAGAGCGCCAACACCCTGACTCGGACTACAATTTATTTCCTGTTTGCTGTTGATGGATGACGGGGCGGCAAAATCTGTTAGGGAAATACCGATTTCTTTTTTTTTCTTTTCTTTTTTGATTACAAGACTAATCAGATTGTTTCCATAACGCAAATTATTGCCCTGTCAATGGTGAAGAATTTGGAATCCGAGTACACATGCCAATATAAATTAAGTAATAAATAACATAATATAAAAACAAGTTGAAATATTACTAACCTCTACAACACGAGAGCAGGTTATAATAATCGTTTTTATGGTAAATATGTCGTATCGGACTCACTTTCTTTTTTTTTTGCTTTGATTTTAATAGTTTTTTGTTTTAAATGTTCCGATTGAAATTCTAAGCACTTCAGTATCTTAGGTTTTACCAAAAAATTTTTTAACAAATGTATATAAAATCTCCACTCACAAACATACGGGTTATGTTGTTAAAGAGGTGATATACGTTTGGGAAAAAACAACTGGGATAGGTAAAAACCTACGATATAGATGCTTAAACACATAAACACGAAAAATCACATATAAAAGTTGAATTTTTGTAACAAATTTTAAGCGCGATTTAATTTAAACACGTAAAAAGAAAACGAAACATCGCCATCTTAAGTGACAGTGTTGCCAGATTCTAATCAAGAAATTATGGGGAAATGTCTGTAAAATTATTGTACATATACACAGAGATAACATATAAGTACACATTGCAATCCTACAAGAGCAGAGGGAGATTTTTATGAAATTTATTCAGAAACTCAGACCTTTTAAATCCAACTATTTCGTACAAGTTTATTAACGAGCATAATTAGCGCCCTCGTTTCAAAGATGGCGGACATTAAAATTTAAGTTTGTTGTATGAAGTAGTTTATCATAATAAAATGTGATGTACAAACACAAACGCATTGAACCTACTCACACTCACAAGTATCTCTCTCTAGCTCAAACCATTTCTAAGGTATTAAATTGTTAAGTTTTTTTTTTTGGGGGGGGGGGCATTTTTTTCTTACAAAATATTAACGAATATGAAAAATTCCTTTATCACTGTATTAAAAGCTTTTTTAACCTTATCATATATTAGTAACATCATTAATAAGCCAACAAATGTATACATTATAGATGATAAAACAAATAATTCTCACAAATAACTCAAAGAAGAAGTAAAATAACTTACTCACAGATGTGCTCTTTTTACTCTATTAAAAGCTTTTTTAACTGTTTTTAACCTTATCATGTATCAGTAACATCATTAATAAGCCAATAAATGTATACATTATAGATGATAAAACAAATAATTGATTAAAAAATAATAAAATAAAATAGCACTGATAAACCCCCACCTATATCTAATGTTATGAGCCATAACCTAACTTCACACAATTTTTTACGTAAGTGACGTCACACTTCCCCGGCGTATTGAGGGCTGAGAGCTCTCACTTCAAATCTATAAAAGCAAGGAATATTTACGTAAAATTGTTAATTTATTATTTTGTGTATTGATATGCTAAATGTACGAAGTGGAAATAAAGATATTGTATTGTTAAGATATTGTAATTGCCATTGTTTATCTTTTTCTTTTTTAATTTGGTTAATTTAATCTTTGTTTAGATTTAAGTTATCTTTTATGTTTTTTGCCTGGTTATCAAACCTGACTAGGCATTGTTTTTTTTTTTTAAATATTTCATATTTCATACAGCACTTAAACTCAAATCATCGGATAATTTTCATTCCTTTTTCATTTAGATTGTCTATATTTACTTAAATATCTTTAAAACATCAGTCTGTGTATCATATTTGTGTATCCCATTTTTGTCATCCTAATATATGTCTATATCTTCACCTACTTACCTGGTATTGTAATTTTATCATTATTTATTCTATCCTTTTATACCTCATATTCATGAACAAATTTATGTTATTTCCCATCATTTGTAACTTAATATCCTCAATAAATACAGTCCGCATGCTTTGTAACTATCCATTATAATTTTTTTTATCACGTTTAAAACTTTAATACT